>MU204326.1:12372996-12520249 GCA_017309775.1 Paedocypris sp. Pulau Singkep | reverse complement strand
TATATATATATATATATATATATATATATATATATATATATATTATACACAGTGCATATGTCACACGCACACACACACAATTATACATTTACTAAACATTACTAAAAATTTATATACATACAAAGTACGTTACTTAGAACATGTTTTGGTCATACTCGCAGAAAACTCATGTATGTGTTTTATTGTGACTTGTCCATTAATTAACCAGTCCATAAAAATAAATTAAATATATTGTACTCATTTTAATATACTTATATAAAATTGTAACTCTCTTTTCACCTTTACAATACAACTATTACTAGCAACGCTTTTTTTTATTATAGTATTAGCAAGATGATAGAACCATATTACACACTTGCTGTACTGTGTGTGTGTGTGTGTGTGGGGGGGGGGGTATTGTTCGCGGGCGCGTGCGCGTGTGTAATTTTTAAGAAAACGAAATCTACACGTATGAGAACAAGGCATTTTTATACATTTTTAATCAGTGTATAAAGCAACGCAAGAGCTCTCTAATCACCTGTTTTTATGCAGAACTAATCAATTGATGTATTGATGGATTTGCTCCGTGTTGGGGGGCTGCTGCTACAAGGACTCGGGAAGCGAAAGAAAAGTAGTGGGAAAAGCCGACGTAAATCCCAGTTATTCGCAACAACAGAGGGAATCCCCACAAATTCCCATCCCTTTCTCACGCTTCCAAGCTGCTGTAGGGGAAGCACGTCTGTCTTCAGGCGCGTTCACGGACGCGGTGACGCTGGAGCGCAAAAGCCATTCTAATGTGGAAGTACATTAGGAGTGTCCGTTATAAAAAAATATAATATCCCAGATCGAGGTCTCTTTGCCATACACGTGAAACGCGGCGTCTCGATCACTTTGAGAGAACATCACACAGCGGCTGAATGTAGGTATTGAATGCATTTCTCACCGTACAAGGCGTTTCGGGTTATCTGGCCTCCCATGGCTCAACGCCGGGTCACTGCTGCTCGCTGGCCGCCTTTATTTCTCTACACTGAGAGTGCGATAATTCCACAGCGACACCATACTGGAGGAAAATATCTGTCGGCCCCCGATATGAGATGTAAACAGTCGGACACTCCTCCTGTCTCGGTGCTCATTGACTGGGATCGCGGACACAGAGCCACACTGACTCATTTGCATAGAAGGCGGAGTCGCAGTAATTCATAGAGTCACTCCCCCTTCACCACTGTCGACGTCTCTCATCAATACTCGGAGGCTCTCGGGCGTTTGATGCATCGACGTTGTGCGTTCCATATCATTGATTATGCCATATCGATCTGCGTAGCTTTTTACACAATAGTTTGTAGGTTAATAAAAAATAAAACCTGGGTATCGAGATTATTGTAATGTTATGTCTACACAAAAACATGTTTTAAATATAGTGCATAGAAAAGTAATAATGTATGTACATGTTGTTTTTATAAATTATACATTTCATATCACACAATTCTGATGTGATATGATAGTTGCTTGACTGTCTTTTAAGGACCTGAGACAAGGACCATAAGAAAAAAATCAGAGGAAGTGAAATATTTCATGATATTCTCGTGATATAACTGCCTTGTTTTTTCAATTGTAGGTTAGAAAAGTTTAACAGTCATTTTGAAAGTGAAAAATTCAATAAACATAATTTTCCGAATAATTGTCTACGTTTAGGTTTGAATTAAAATCCAATGATAATTGTCTAACAAGGCATGTTAAGAGTTCTCTATTATTTACAATACAATACAATATTTTTTTAATTAAAAAGAGATTGTTAACACTTGGCTAACTGCAGCAACTTTTTAAACAAAAGTCACTGAAATAATTACAATCTACTGTACAGACAGTTTAGTTGTCACTCACGACCAAGCGTGAATAAAATCTGCTTTATGAAACTTATGTCACAGCTGAAATACAGATCAGGATTGAATTTGTAATTGTGTGTGCAAATCTTGTACTTCTAAAATAAATATGCTTAATCGTGGCCGAAAAAAAAATAGGGACATCTCTATATTGTGGGTTTGTGAGCGTTTTATGTATTGTGTATGTAATTTTTGTGAATATGTTTAATAAAAAACATCCATCAGTTTTTTAAAATAGCTTTTTCGTTTTTGGGCCGCTGAAGCCAGTGACTCTGGGAATGAAGGCGTTGTTGAATTTGTGGGCAACCAATCACAGAGCAGGTACAAAAAGCTAAAAAATAACAAATATTACCTTTTTTGCCATCTTTTTTGTAGAACAAACCTCATCAATCAAACTCTACCACTTGGATCAAATAAAAACAAGGTGGTTTGTGTATGTCTGATTAGGAAAATCTCACACATGGTGAACAGATTTTAGCAGTTCGAGCTTAAAACCCAAAAGTCTGTGTGTAACATTCAATTTAAAAACATAAGACTCGTAGGATCCGAACTCCAATTGTGGTCATTACAACGACATCCATTCAGTACCAATACAATTCATCTTTGTTGAAATTTGATTAATCTGTTACTGAGACTGAAATTCAACGTGTCGGATTTTTATTCAACGTGCCAAAATATTGCCTTACGTAATATGCTATGAAACCTAAACGCTCTGAAATGGCTACAATAATATCAATCCACTATAGAAGATACATGCGAATACATTCAAATTTTTGCTTCAAATGGCCAAAAAATGTAATTATCACTGTGTAAAATTGCAATCTTTGGAAATAAGCTAATGTATTGATCTGACTGAACACACTCTGCAGTTTTACAATTATATATTGATTTAAGGGACTCATCTGTGCCGATGACATCACGCCGGTCCAAGGTTTATTGTGCTAAAAGTATTTCTACGGTGGGATTCCAGCCATGTCATATTTCATCCGGTGTCATTATTTCTTCCAGATCTGATTACATGGACACCTTTGTTTGGGATTTGTCTCCCGCTGTATTCCCATTGCATCTGCTAGCAATTACCGTCACTTATAGCTGACCATACGCGAGGGCTTTTCCTGATACGGGTAAACCCGGATCGATCCAGCTTTTGGCCTGCTTTTGCTTGGCAGGATCTGACACTGAGCAATCTTTAGCTGCCTGTGTAGGAAACAAAAGCAAGATATGTGACTTGCTGGGCTCAAAAGGCAGTATTGGATTCCAATACGTCAAATACAATGGTGCATGTTGACATTTGGCCAATAGGATTTCAATGAGATTCAATTGTTGATTTGAAATCTGCAGGCCAGAGGCAAATTGAACCTAAAGTCATTGATCAAAGATGGGCATTAAGGCTAATGTCATGATGCCAGTTAAGCTGGTGTCATCTCCCCAAGCGCTAGACGTTTTCGGAACAACCATTTACCAGAAGTGCAGATAGTTTTATAAAAGCAAGAAAGCTTCAGTCTCTTACTTGGCATTTACATAAATATTTGTATGGTAGTTTTATTGGTATCATTTTTGCTTGATTTAAAAAATGATGGGGAACTTGGCAGTAATACCCTCATTATTCATCTCACAGTGGAGAAATGTACACACACACACACACACACACACACACACACACACACACAGATACAGAATCAGGTGATAATAGGATCTGTCTTCGTGATTTAATATGCGTCTACGGACAAGAATTACAGTGGAAATGATTCTTCTATTTTGTCAAACTTGAGTACCTTAAGATGTTTTCACAGACCACAAAGTCTCAAACTGAAATATGTCATGCATTATTTATCCTTCAAGCACACTATTACTATATTTTCCATCACCAACTAATGGGTGGGTGAACAGATTGAATCATTATACAATTTTATATTTTATGCAGTGATATACCAGTCCTTGATTTCCTATGAACGTATTTCACTAGAAACCATGTTAAAATTGTTGGCTGCTTTTCTTCCTTCCCTGAGTTCAAACTATATTCATAAACCATGTTTGTTTTTTAAAGTGTAGAACAGTTTCGTAACCAATCCTATCGCTGGGATGAATTATGCATCCGTACATTTCAAAATGCCATGTGTCAGGTATCATATTCTTTATCGTTCTGAGAAAATTCTTCTCTTCGCTTCTCTGGCTCCTCAGTTCGCACCTAAGGGAGCTTTCTTATTACTTCAAATACCAGAACTTGGAGCAACCACAGGTGTGACGTACTCCAGATGTAATTATCTTGGGCTAAAATCTTTTTTTTTTGTTAAGATGAATTGGGATATCCAGTGGCTTTCGCTGAGAAGACACTTTCGGGCTCTGTGAGAACAGAACCAGACGAGGCAGAGGAAGTGATAAGATGACAGGAGGCCTTGCCTTCGGGCCAGTGGGATCAGATTGCGGGCAGTGGTGCTAATTGCAGGTGAGGAAGGATAAGATGGCGTTTGAAGGGTAAAGCATTGACCTCTAGACTTTAATGAAGCAATAGATGGTGGTTGTTGTATTTCAATGGTATTAAGATAGAGTATCAAAATAACAAGAAATGTTTGACTGAAAAGCAGAGATACCTTACTTTTTTCACAAATGCCTTACTGTATAAAATACATTAAAAGTAACCAATTTTAAAAGAGCTCAAGTTTTTCACTCGTACTGAATTTAGGCTAAAAAAAAACCATCAAGAAATGTGGAACACACAAAACTCTTTGTTTATGAGGTTGTATTTCCTACAATAGAAATTGAGCTTAACACCTCAGTCTTTCAGAATGGAAGAACAAAATGGATAAAAAAGGAGGAAAAATTCAGTCTCAGTCAAACTCAAATGTGCAACAAAGTGCAACCACTAATTCACTTGACTTAGCTCATAAGTAGCATCCAGTACCTTCATCACCCTGCAGATGGCGATATCACCTCCTCCGCCCAATCACAATGCAATAAGCGTCTCATCAAACATAGTGGAGTAAAGAATACATATACTCAACAATACTCAAGTATTTTACACCTCTGCTGAAAAGAAGCCATTTTTATAAATCTTTGCTATTTTTAGAATACTGTGAGCATGAAAAGCATTCTGTACTTAGTTGGAGCTATTTTGGCCTGAAGTGCAGAACTGAAGCAGTGCATGGCAGAGTTGATCGGTGATCTGCTCCGATGTTATGAAAGGCCATAATGCTCTGATTTTGGCCTTCAGCGTGTCTGTGTTGTTCTCAGTCAGGCATTTCTAATTCTCTTCTGCAATCACAGGTTAAGATCAGATGTATTTGCTGACCAATTAAGAGCAGGTTCTTAAAACCTGGTGTAGATGTGTAAATTGTGGTGGAAAATGGAATCTACTTGACCATATAGACTGTATGGACTGTATCTAATAGAATCCACCACTAGTTGAACGCCCCCTCTAATAGAGCGCCCCCCCTGATGAAAGAGTTGAACATTAGACCGCCATGTTTTACTATTAGAGGTTTTTTACGATACATATAGTTGGTCAGCAGAAAGGTCTCGGGCTGTGTTGACATTGTACCTCAGTAACACAGTGGACCATCATTATCAGATGGCACGGCACCCCAAAGTATCATGGATCCGGTCGCTTTCCTCTTTTCCTCCAGACCCTAATCTTGCACTCTTTTATTCAAGAGTGGTTAACACAAGAAATGTGAGAGCTGAAAGCCATGTCTAGGAGACAATGAATTCCATTCTCTTTGTGAATGCAAGTTTTTTTTAATGGGTTTTGTTTCACAATCGTCTCAAAGGCTTGGTGATCCCTATAGTTATTTCTATCACGTCGTTTTCTCTATTTTGTTTACCGTATTTACATGAGAATAAGCAATTAAGAACCTGTTTTTTTCTTTCTTTTTTTTTTTTTTTTTCAATTTTATTTTGAAAAAATTTAAAAAATTCACATAACTATAAGTGCTCATTTTTTTAAAATAATGGTTCTGGTGGCAGATGTGCGTTTGAGGTTTTATTAGCTGAAAAACTGAAATAAAGAAACATGGATCAACTAGAATAGATTAGTGTTTTGTTGTTTATATATATATATATATATATATATATATATATATATATATATATATATACACGTATATAGTATATAGGTAAAACAACATTGAAGTGATACGAGTCACATTTGTTAAATAAAGAAAAACAAGTATTTTAAAGAGAAAATGTATGTAATTTAGCCAGAAACAAAAAAAATAATAAATAAATAGTTTTTTTTTCTTGTGCCTGAAAAATCAGTTGGGTGCTTATATTCGCGTAAATACGGTATTTACTTTGACCTTGGTGCCAAGTCAGCAGTTTTATGATTGTGTAACCTGCAGAAGTTGGACTGACTCAGCATTTGACAGACTTTGTTTGTGTTACTATATGTTTGTATGTACAGTATACGCGTATGTTTATGCTTATTTATTCCTTATATTGTTAAGTTCACTCAACATTCTTTTTAATAGTTTGTGTGTTTTTTTGTAACTTGCACAAAGAGTGATTGTCAAGATCTAAATCTGGTCTAAACTGAAGTTTGTCTCGTACGTGTCTCTGCCAGATGGCGGGTAGAAAGAAATCTGCCTGAATAAAAGCGTAATCCCGTCCTCACATGGACTGTCACTCGCTAGCTAGATTATCCTATCAGCAAGAGAGTGGATAAAAGAAAGGATAAAGAAAATAGTAAAGGGAATGCTGGATTGTTTACGTCTGCCTTTTTGTTTTATTAAAAAAAAAAAAAAAAAAAAGCCAGGTTTAAATTAAATCAGTTATTCTGGAATTACATAGCTTGCTATATATAAAATTATTTCTATTTTTTGAGTATTGAGTATTGAGTATTGAGTTTACTGGGACTTTGGATACGGTATTTATCATGTTCAAATTATGATTTTTTCAAATACTTTATTACTGTAGAAAATTGCTGTTCGTGTTTATAAAACAGCTATTAAATTTAGCTGAAAACTGCGATATTTGGCAGTTAACACATCTACTTGGGCTTTGTAGTTTTGTAGTCTGAATTAGATATCAAGTTCATGTAACTTACCTTGTACAGTTGAGTTACTTGACTGTACAGTCATCTTAACTCATTGATTGTAAACTATATGTTCTCAAAAATGTTTCTATTGTTCAAAACACAACAAAACAAAACTAATTGAGCAGTTCCTCCAAAAATGTTCATAGAAATTGTCAAAGAACTTTCCCAACAAGACAATTTTCAAGACAAAATACTTTGACCCCAGTTTCAATATAAAAAACAGGCAAACAGGCATTTTATATGGAAACTGATTTAAAAAAAAAAAAACATAAAAATACACAAATATAAAAATGAAAGATGACCTATCCTACCCTGCTTTTGTTTTTTACTGTGAAGAAGACAGACTGGTGGGAGCTCAGAAGGGGTTGTATAACACGTTTGTTTCTTTCATGTGGTCTCGCCATGCTGCAAACATTCCTCAAAAAACAGCAGAAAATGCCTTCAGTGATAAACTCCTGATACTAAAATATCACAATTGCCATTTCATCCGCTTGTGTTGTGTAACGTGGAAGACAGCGTGTCAACACAACATCCACAGGTCAGAGTGAGGCAGGCCTACACACAGCCGCTCAGGCCTCAGGGTGGAGATGTGGAGGTGGAGGAAGATACTGATAAGAAAGAAAATGGAGGAAGTGAGAATACCGGTTCTGGATGTGGATCTGGAAAATCTACACTTGACATTGTGTGCAATCGACATCATGTGCAGATACTGTATTTATTCAAATATCTCAGTGGCTTTATTCCAGTTTCAAATTAAGAGGAACTGTCACTCACTCACTCACGCACTCACACTCACTGACTCACTCACTCAGACTCACTCATTTACTCACTCACTTATTCACACTCTCTCTCACTCTCTCACTCACTCTTACACCCTCACTCACTCTTACACCCCCACTCACTCATTCACTTACTCAGACTCACTCACTCACTCACCCAGACTCACTCACTCACCCACTCATTTATTCACACTCTCTCTCACTCTCTCACTCTCTCTCACTCTCTCACTCACTCTTACACCCTCACTCACTCATTTACTTACTCAGACTCACTCACTCACTCACTCACCCACTCATTTATTCACACTCTCTCTCACTCACTCACCCACTCATTTATTCACACTCTCTCCCACTCTCTCACTCACTCTTACACCCTCACTCACTCACTCACTCACTCAGACTCACTCATTCACTCACTCACTCAGACTCACTCACTCACTCACTTATTCACACTCTCTCACTCACATTTCACACTCTTACTGTTCTACAATTCTTTGGCAGAAGGTTTAATTTGTATTAAAAGATACAGTAAACAGAAAATCCTGATTGCATTTATTGATGAGGACATTTATTTTTATTACTATTACTATAACACTTTTTTTACTCTGCGAATTAGTTCAATTAGTTCGAATTTAATTCAAATTTTCTTGCAAATGCCAGACAGAACCGTCATACTACGCAAAACCAGTATTAAATCTTCAGATTTACATTGTTACTTGCTCAAAGGCCGAACATGTGTGAAGCGTTTCCTGTGAAGATGTTCTTGCGAAATTTAAATGGCGACACAATTCAATCATTTTGAGATTATTTTAATTATAAATCTGTTTAAAGTATTGTTTGGGCTTTATTTTGCATTTTTTTGCTCTTAAGTGACTAATTATGCAGAATCGCAAAACAACTTTTTACTGGATTTTTGGTATAACAAATGTTAGCAGAATCATCAAAAACTAGAGAGATGGAATACTGTAATGTCATGGTGGCCAAAAAAGCCACGAGAAACAAAAAAATTGGTATTTTACTGTAAAAACGCACAAGACTGGTTCTAAAGGATTTGTATTGCCTTTCTATCTCATGTAGTCTCATTCGGTCTCTTCTAGTCTCATATGCGTAGTTTCTGTCTATTACAGGCCTGAAAGCGTTTTATTTCTTCATTCTGACCGAGGACTTTCAGTGTGTGTAGCACAGCTGTTTCTCAACAGCCTTTGTGTGTGTATGCATAAAAAAAGGCCGTTAGAAATCTGGCACGGCGATAATTTCACCGCAGAAAAGCCTGTTTAAATAAAACAATAATCTGTTTCTGCATCTGTTTCTGGGTTTGTTTGGCCTTCGCCGGTGACGTAGAGCAGGGAAAAGCCCGGCAGACTGATCATGCGTGGCTTATACAGATCTGAAATGCATTAAAACATGAAGCAATCCCCTAAACTAAACTCACAGAAAATCCTTTTCAACTCCGGAGAGAAATCTGGCTCGAAACTCGCGGTCACGGACCAGCCTGGTTTCAGTTATCAGTGAAAATACACATCCAGTGAAATCTATCTGTGATTGCATTTACATCACATTTGGCCCGCGTCCCAACAGAGCCCAACTGTACTTCAATAGACATTTTTTTCTTCTTCCTCGCACGTCGATCCAAATAAAACATCTTCGGTATCCCATCATGCATTGCATTACTACCGTAATTTTCACCGTATAGGCCGTTTTAAACATCCTTGTGAGATTGCTTAACATGTTCTGTTATCATCATCTTCTGTATTAATTATTTTATTTGTTATTAGGTATTAATTACTTATTGTTTTTATTAAGGCAGACTTCTGACTGTTCTAAAGGCAACTTCAAGTTTGTTATGCTCATCAAGTTTGCTGTATTAGATAAAAGATACATTTCGATACATTTAATCATAAAAGACTCAAAGCCACTTTATTTGAAAATTTTACACAGCCAAAATATAGAAAACTAGACCAAACTCATTTTTTTACAATTTTCTTTCATTTATTTTCAAATGCGAAGTATGAAGTTATAACTCTCTCTCTCTCTCTCTCTCTCTCTCTCTCTCTCTCTCTCTCTCTCTCTCTCTCTCTTTCATTTTTTTCTCTCTACATCTCTCACTCTCTCTCTCCCTCACACACACACATACACACAGATCGCGGACAAAGCGGAAGTTGCACTTCCTTATTTTGATAAAAAGGTGTTGACACAGTTTATCTTTATTAGCTCTTTATTTTTCTTCAGCAGCTGAAACCACTTTAACTGACGAGTAAATACACACCTGATAAATCCACGCCCATGTAATCACTCTGAACCCAGAAAGACACGTCCAGCGTGTTGTGCACGTGTGTGTGTGTGTGTGTGTGTGTGTGTGTGTGTGTGTGTGTGAACCTGTGAGCATGTGTGCTGTTATTTGCTGTGCAGATGATTAAATCCTCAAGCTCTGTGCTCATCACAAAGAATCAGTCAATCATCTGTCAGAGTGTTAATCGCACATTTGTTTGCCTCTTCTGATCTTTACTTGCTTACGCAAGTCTCACAAATAGACACATTTGTGCTGCACCTTCTACAAACACTCCTGATCTGAGCCTTTACGAAGAATATTGGCTCATTTAAAGAGGAAGTGACTGATATTATCAGTTTATTGCTATATTGTGTCCTCCATGACATTTTTTGAACTTTTACAACTGTATATTTCGCGTCAACTGTAACGTTCATTCCTGTACAACAAAGACAAGCATCAATTTTACACGTTGTTCGAAAAAATGGCGCGACAACGCAAAATACACTCAAGTAATATGTTATACAAGCATAATATAAAAGATGTACAGTATATTACCAAACAAATAAATGTAATAACTGTATTACATGTAAACGTCGTGTAGCAAGTAAGAATATTTCTTCTGTAATATTAATAATTACAAATAATTAAAAATATAATTGATATTATATTGTAGCACGGAAGTATTGTAGGTGATAATGGCCATATTTTTTGGAGTATAAAGTCAATTGATTTACAAGTCAAATTAATAATATTTGAACACACTTTTTTCTCGGATTATAATGCGCACATTATTTATAATTTAGACACATTTTTTTATTATAAGCGCAACTTAAAATACGACCCACTTTTTAGAAATTTGAGCAATATTATCTGTGCATTTTGTTTGCAATATTCGTAGGTACTCTTATGATTCTACTATTAGTATATGTATTATGTTGTGTTTTTTAAACTAATATGTCTTGACTGATGGATGACTGACTAAAAAAGGAAACAGCATAAAATGTGATTTTGTAATTATTATTACTGTTAAAATGTTAATACTAATAAAAAGATTTGTTATGTAAATTATGTAATATATGTTTTATATAACTGATTGTCTGAGAGCAGAATCGGGTGGTTGTTGTCGTCGTTATCAACACGTCTGGAATGAAGTCGAAACTTTTCTATTACACAATGTAACAGAACAGAAGTCTTCATTCATTCCGGTCCAGGGTTTCACTGAGATAACAAAGCTCAGAAGACATGAACATTCAATTAAAATGTGTGAACAAATATTAACAGTCTTATCCAGCACCAAACTGTATGTCTGTATGGGGATAAAATATAGTCCATTCATCCTCTTATTCCTTCATTCATCTATCTCTTCATCCATCCATCCCTTCTTTCATTTTTCCAGCCACCGATACATTCATCCATTCATCCATCAATCCCTTCATTCCACCCATTCCTCTATCCATTTCTTCATCCACCTATCCACCTGTCCCTTCATCCGTCCATTCATCTATCCCTTCACTCATCCATTTGTCCATCCTTCCATCTATCCCTTCATCCAACCACTCATCCATCCAATCATCCATCCCTGCATCCATCCATCCCTCTATTAATTCCTTCATCCATCCATCCATCCATCTGTCCCTTCATCTATCACTCCATCCATCCACCCATTCCTTCATCCATCCATTCATCCAACCAACCATCCAACCAACCATTAATCCATTCAATCATTTATCCCTTCATCCACCCTTCACGCATCCATCCCTTAATCCATCCATTCATCTATTCTATCATCCATCCATCCTTTCCTTCACTCATTCATCCCCCATCCCTTCAATCTTCCACTCAGCCATTCATCCATCCCTTCGTCCGTTCATCCCTCTTTACTTCATCCATCCATTCAACCATTCAGCTATCACTTCTTCCATCCATCCATTCAATAATTCATCCACCACTTCATCCATCTATCCATCCATATAGTCAACCATTCATCCATCTTTTCTTCCATTCATCTATCCGTCCACCCATCTGTCACTCTTTCATTTTCCATTCATTCATTCATTTTTCAACCTATCCAACCATTAATTAAGTGTATAAGTTATCAAATTTCAACTTTATTACAATCACATTTAAAAAAAAATGAAGTCATCATAAGCGTGTGTGTAGAGAGGAGTGCTGTTTATGTAGCAGATTCGTGTCTGGCTCTGCCCTGTCTGGCATATTTAACATATTTTAATGGTGTAAGGAACAAGATCTCAGACGGCGCTGTGTTGCGACACCATTCAGACATAGTTTAGCCTGTTTGCTGCACGGGACCTAGACAAGCAGTCCCTTCATTAGCATGTCGTGAGATGATGAAGCTGTGATTGATTCATATTTCCCTGCTTTGAGGAGCAAACGAAGGCCAGTCGGGGTGGAGTGGCGATGGTATTTCTGCAAAAGTTCCACTCTTGATCTTTAATGGAGGTGTAGAATGTTCCCATCAGTGACCTTGGTCTCCACAGTCAGGCCTGCTGATTGATGGTCTGGAGCTGCCAGCAGATTGCTGGAATTCTTTGTTTTGGACGAAAGCACCTTGTTGAGAATGAGCTCTAAGAAGTGCTTTAAAAGTTGAAAATAAAAGTGAAACGTGTCGTACTGCACATGCTCTCACACACACACACACACACACACGCACGCGCGCGCACACACACACACACACACACACACACACACACATACACATGTGCGCTGCAGCTGTAAAGAAAAATACAAGTTTTATCTGTCTGTCTATCTTTGTCTGTTTACCTGCCTATCTATCTATCTATCTATCTGTCTGTCTGTCTGTCTGTCTGTCTGTCTCTGTCTGTCTGTGTCTGTCTGTCTGTCTGTCTGTCTGTCTATCTCTCTGTCTGTCTGTCTGTCTGTCTGTCTGTCTATCTCTCTCTCTGTCTGTCTGTCTGTCTGTCTGTCTGTCTGTCTGTCTGTCTCTCTGTCTCTCTGTCTGTCTAACTGCCTGTCTGCTTGGCTGTATATCCATCTGTCTATCTGTCTGTCCTTCTTTTTGTTTGCCTGTCTGTCTGCTTGCTTGTGTTTTTATTTGTCTTACTGTCTGCCTGCTTATCTGTTTCTTTCTTTCTTTGTTTGTTTGTTTACTTGTCAGTCTACCTACATGCCTGTCTGTCTCTGTTTGTCTGACTGTCTCTTTTTCTGTATGTTTGTTTTCCTGTCTGCCTGCTATCTGCCTGTCTATCTGTCTATCTATTTGTTTATCTGCCTGTCTGTCCATCTTTTGTGTTTCTGTCCGTCCATCTGTCTGTCTGGTTGTTTTTTACACTAATTACATTCTAAATCCCCTCACAAAACAATACCTTTTCAGTACTAGGATTTATTCTTTAAAATGTCTTGTTTTATTAGTTTAA
This sequence comes from Paedocypris sp. Pulau Singkep, assembly GCA_017309775.1. Classification (NCBI taxonomy): domain Eukaryota; kingdom Metazoa; phylum Chordata; class Actinopteri; order Cypriniformes; genus Paedocypris; species Paedocypris sp. Pulau Singkep. The sequence continues at coordinate 12,506,915 of MU204326.1, read as the reverse complement.
GCCCCAAACCCTCATCTCACAATTCAGATGAAACTGTGATGATGGAGGAGCAGCAGCAGGAAGAAGCAAAGGCGCGTTGAGATGTGTTTGTGAAACCGATGGAGAAATAGATCTAAACTCGGCTCGCTGTGAAACGGAGGCTGACGCTCAGGGTTTTGCTATATAGCTGATGGATTGTTGTCCTGGCAACGGTTTACACGCGTTATGCTCTGTTGTCAAGGAAACACTTTCTGACAGCAAATGTTCCACTGTAACGTTTGCCTCTCGTCATAATTCATCACAGGATCACGCTAATAAAAAACGTCTTTTTTGGAGTGTGAAGACAAGATGTGAAAAACCAAACACGGTGAAACGTTTAAAATCAAGCATTGCAACGTATTTTGAAGCCACGGGAAGATTATATAACCAAAAAAGATCTAATCAGGTTCAAATTCGCAGCCAAAAACAAACACTGTGAAATATTGAGAACATAATGTTGAGAACAAATTCATAAAACTTGAATTACATGAAACAGATTTTATACAGCTTGTCGGTATTTCGTAACGTTTATAACAGTGATGCTTAAACTTCAGTCACTAAACTATTCAGAGTATTACCAAAACTTTCAGAAATGAGGAACCATGTGACTTTTTGAAACACAACAATTAGCTCTTTTCCTTTTCCAAAAGATGTTTAAAAATTGGCTTCATTTTGGCTTCCATGTATCTGATTTCTGAACTGATTTTTCATATCTGGGTCAAAGTTGTAAAGTATCCCATTTTAAAAGAATTTAAGTAAATCACAACCGAATTTAGGCTCAAAAAAACACCAAGCCTTGTGAAAAAACAGATTTTTCTTTACATTTCCTATGTAAAAAAATGTAACACCTCAATGTTTTAAAATGGCAGAACAAAATAGATAGAAAAAAAACAAAAAGTCAGTCTCAGTCAAAATGTGCACGTAATTCACGTGATTTAGCTCATAAACAGCATCCAGTACCTTCAGCATCCTGCAGATGGCCATATCGCTTTGTCCGCCATGAAATTAACAGCGGTAGAAAAAGATTCCGACTTGTTGCCAGCAATGTTGTAACGAGTACGTAACGAGTAACGGTAAATGTCCATTCACATGTTGTGAAGTAAAGAGTACTGTGCAGTTAATCAACCATCAATGTAGTCAAGTAGAGAGTAAAAGTTTGATGCTCAATACAAGTGGGAAGTAGCCAAAAATACTTAAGTAAAATAAAGTACATTTACACAAGTACTTTAGAGCACTGTGTGGGAGAAATTTACACCGTTGTTCCTCTGTACGCCAGGAGGAAACCCACACAAGAACGAGGAGAACCTGCACACATCACACAGATAGACCACGACCAGGCTGTGCCACAGTATTTTGTAAAGTGCCACTCTGAAATCATTTTCAAAGTCTATACATTTTTAGACAGTTTTTTTTTTTTTTTACCACACTTTGATCACAAATTGACCATGATTATGTGTTCTTAAACTTTGACACCTTGAAATCTTAAAAATGTCCTGTGCTACAAAAGGCTACAATAATGCATTGTTCAAAGCATTGTTGTGCTGAAAGGTTTTGTTGAACCTGCTCTGATGAACTTCAATTATGTCGTCAAGATTTGTATCATTGACATCTTCTGTCGCAAGATGGTCGTAAAGAAAAAATAAAATAATGTACAATAAACTATAATAATTGACAACCAATCACATGGCTGATTTAAATCAAATAACATAAGTGAGGGTGCGGACCCACGTCGAAGCTCTTATATCACACACGTCAAACTCAGTTGCATGGGGGGTAGAAAATTTGAAGCTGAACATTTAAAAACACACTAAAACTATATTTTATATGAATATACTATTAATTATATATACATATATAGCAATATGTTTTAATAATAAATAATAAAAAATACATGTACATTATTGCTATTAAAATATATTTGGATAAAATTATACAAGTTAGACATGTTGCAAATTGTACAGTTATAAAGTCAAGTACAAAATTATTATCCCCCCTTCAAAAGCACTTTTTAAATACTTTTAAACCAATTACTTTTTTGTAAGGGGACTATTTATTTTGTCCTCAACTGCAATTTATACAAGGTGAGGCAGCTAAAGCACTGCATTGTGGGAACTGTAGTTGCTTTGTTATTGGCTCTTCATATTGTCTGGCCATTAATACTAGTAATAACAGCTCAGTAAATAAGGATCTGGCGGGTCGAGTAGAACTGTACGCCAGGTTGGATGTGGCCCGGCGTTTGACTCACATGCCTTATATTGATTCGCCGGATCCCTGGGGTTGGATGGAGCACAGGTTAAGAAACCCTGATTTATAGGAATTAGCTTTCAGATTTGCTGAAAGAGTTTAACGGCGTGTTGCAGGTAAGAAAGTGCCGAGCTATTAACAGCTCTGACCCTTTTCACTTATCTCCGGCTTATCAGGCAGATGTTGCACATGAGCCGGGAGTCATTAATCATTTTGGGGTTTTTTCTTTTGCTTTTTTGCAAGTTCAAATGTTCTAGAACAAACGTCTGTTCCCAAGAGGAAAACACAATGTTCCTGTGATTACCTTTACATTTATTGCTAAGATTACATATAGAGGAATGAGATCTGTGTGTGTGCGTGTGTGTGTGTGTGTCATGCTAAACCACATTCTGTAGCATAAAATCCCTGATGGCCTGTTCCTGTCTCTCTTGTTTGCGAGAACAAGCTTAGATTTGAACTATGATTGTGGTTTCAACACGTCAGTGAGCTTGACATCAGTACAGCCATCAACACAAAGACACTGATACAAAGGAATTTAGCTCTTATCATTTTTCTCTTATTTTTACTTATCTCTTTCAAGAATCAAAAATACAGAAATCCCTCTCTCTCCATCCTCTCTTTCTCACTCCTCCCTCCCCTCTCTTCTCTCTCTCTCTCTCTCTCTCTCTCACTCTCCTTCATGGTGCTCTTTCTCAATCACTTTCTCGTTTTTCCTTCTCTTCTCTTCTCTTCTCTTCTCTTCTCTTCTCTTCTCTTCTCTTCTCTTCTCTTCTCTTCTCTTCTCTTCTCTTCTCTTCTCTTCTCTTCTCTTCTCTTCTCTTCTCCCCTCCCCTCCCCTCCCCTCCCCTCTCCTCTCCTCTTCTCTTCCCCTCTCTCTCCATCACTCCACTTTCTTTCTCAATCTCTTTCTCACTCCTCCCTCCCCTTTTTTCTCTCTCTCTCTCTCTTTCTCTCTGTCTCTCTCACTCGCCGTTTATATTTGTGTGTGTGTGTGTGTGTGTGTGTGTGTACGTGTGTACTGTAGCGACTGTGTGTGTAGAGGAGAGGCAAGTTTGAACACGTCTTTAAATCACAGGAATTAGTATGTGTTTTGTTTTCCTACGAATGCTCTTAAAATATACTCACACTCGCACACACACACACACACACACACACACACACACACCAGTGTGACTTATTTGCGTATACAGTATGAGTTTATATAGAGACAAAACATTTAAACAGTGAGCATTGATACATTTACATATCTGCATATTTATTTTTGCTTCTTCATTTTCACCACCAAGGGTTTTTCCTGCACTGTTCTAATATCCTCTTTCTCTTTTTACCCATGATTCTCCATCCCTGTGTGTTCAGTGAAGTCATGCGCAACACATTTTGCATGTTACATCGGTTTTATTATGTGACTGGAACCTGCGCTGACACAAAGACGCCGTTCTGAGATTCAAACCTCATCCAATTATATCTCATGACTCTGATGGATGGTTGCCATGGCAGCGGTTTACACGCCATGCTCTCTGTTGTCAAGGAAACATTTTCTGACAGTTTAATATGTTCCTCTCAATAAATTTCATCATAAGGGGACGAGCATGAAAAGCATGTGATTTCCATCAATTATTCTTTTTTTAATGTATGTTTTAAAACAGTGCCTGTAAATTTTATTAAAACCTTTGGAAATAATGAAAACAAACGTGTTTTACTTCTCTAATTTGCTTATGTACAATATATGGTAGGGTGATACGATTTGTGTTGTATTGTATTTTGTTCTTTTGTATTGTGTTGTATTTAATTATTACAGTTAACTAAAAAAATATAAAAGAAAAAAACTATTTGAAGTAAATAAAAAGTTTAAATATTGTTTTTTTATTTATATTTAGAATTATAGGCTTATAGTTTTAGAAATATAAAGCTAAAAATAATGTCATAATAAATGAATAATAGATTAACAAAAAAGCTTGTGGGAAAAAAAGCAATGAATAAATAAGCAATAAAAGTAAATGAATACGTTATTAATACATGAATACATGTATAGACAATAATTAATAATTATGAATTGGAATTGAATAAATATCATAAAGTAAAACAAACTTCTAATTTTGCTCCTTTGAGACCCTTTTTAATCCACTTTCACATCCCAGACACCTTGTCATTTTCATTCACAACCACTAGGAAAAAAATACCAGTTTGAATAAGGAAAGTAAAATCTGCCCTTTGTTTTCTTCTCTTTTAAATCCGTCACAATTTTAACAAATCAATAGTTTCATGTTTGGACTGTCGCCGCAGGCCCTTCGCCGCTCTTGTCACTGACGGATGCAGTCATAACCCTCTTTAGCGTGTCTTTATTTGAATATAATGAGGTTTTTCGTAATGAGGGGGCCAATTGTATCCTCAATGGCTTAATTTTCATAATCAGATGGTTTATTATGCATGAAATCAGTTTCAGAGGTTTTGTGCCGAGCAAAATCGAGGAATTCTCTCGAGCCTCCCACTCAACACCACTGGGAGTTGAAGAGGAGTTTCAGAGATTCGGAAATGTTGCTGGCTTATGTAAAAACACTCTTTGTCAAGGACTTTGGGGAGGGAGGAAGTAAAAGCGGTGAGTGTTTTGCCTGGTTTGATGTCTGGACAGACTTGTTAATGTGATGACTGCGGTGGTTTGATGATGAGGTTTACACGGACACGTAGAACCATGAGTCAAAGCTGAGCAACGCCACTGAACAACATGTCCTGAAAGGTTCATTATTCGGATTATTATGCCCAGTTGTTTGTGTATGAGTATTCATGAGTAAAGTATGTTTTACTCTATATAAGCAGGTTACAGATTTCACATGGTTGAAGAAATGGATGTTTTCAGCAATTGTACAGTGACTCAGTTGTTGCATATTAAATGCAGTAGTTAAACCATAGTAAATAATACTATTTACTTAATACAATTACTAAACAAACAACAGTACAGTACTGTGCTTTGGCCAACAATTTTAGTAATGCAATTATAAATTATACGTTTACCGGTATTGACATATCTCCAATGGATTGATTTTTAGTGACATGGAGCAAATTCTTAATCTAATTTTTTTTTCCAGACACACGTTAAATAATTATATTAGGCGAATACAACACTATTTACTAGACAGATAAAGAACGTACTTTAAAGTGATTTTATTTATATATTGGTGAAGAGTCTGCATAGTTTAATTTGCCACTATTTTTTATTTTACAGGACTGCAAACCACATGCTAGTTTGATTTTGAATCATAAATAGTGCAAAACAACTCAATGATAATTTAACTATATAAAGAACTTCTATGTACCCCAAAGGGTTTAGGAGCTACAGTGACTAACATGTTTTTTTGCTTTCTTGGAAGAGGTTACCGGTTTCAAATTCACTAGAAGTTTCTAGCAATCACAACAGGTTCTAGACTTGTGGATGTCACACCTCTGTGCACCTCAATGCCCAAGATCCTTTGTTTCCATCTTCCTGTGTTTTGATTTGGTTGTGTAGTTAAGTCTTTGCCTGTTTTCAAGTTAGGTCAACTTTGCACTGACTCCCCTGTGTTCCGTTGCTGTCTGTAGGTCTCAGTTTCAGTTTCGTTATTAAATGTGTTTTTATCTTCAATACAGACTCTGTCTTTCCTGCTCTGCGCCAAAAGCTACAGCGAACTCAAATAATCAGAACAAATGAAAACATAATTAATAAGAATAATACATTTCCAAAATATAAAAAAAAACTGTCACTGTAAAAACAAACTTGTCAAATATTGGAAATATTTTCAATTTTTTTTAAATAAAATATAGATTGTGTATATTTTATCACATTATAGACAGGTCAAAGGTGTAAAAGTACAGATACCTTACTGTAAAAATGACTCCATTACAAGTTAAAAGTAATCAATTCCAAGAAGCTTTGAGTAAAAGTCGTAAAATGTTCAATTTATAAAAAAAAACAACTGAGTTTTTTTTACTTGCACGGACTGAAGTCAAATCAGTAACAAAGTCCATTTACTCAAGTACTTTACAGCTGACAGAAATTGAGTAAGCAGAAGATAACGGATGGATGGAAAATATTATTATAGTCTGGGTGGACGAACAATAAAAATAAGAATTTAAATGACTGTATAAATTGTCCAGATGAAAACACTAAATCAAAATGAAGATAGTATCAGAGCATCTGACCTTTGAGTGAGTTGGGAAGTCTTTGGAAGCGGTGGTGGTGATGTCCCCTGTGCAGCGCTGTGATTCCAGTCACGCTGTTGCCCATCGCGGATGCTGATCTCCAGATGTTGCGCTTCAGGCGCCAGGCTTTATTAACTCGCCCTTGTTTCTTTCTTAATTTCTCAATGCTATTATGTCCGTGAATGAACGGCAGGGCGCCAGGTTCAAACACAAACCTCTCTCCTGCGAGAAGAAGGACACCAGCTGTCCAAACGCACCAGAACTTTTCCGCGGCTGAAGATGCGCGTTTGCCTGCTGGAAGTCTTAAAATCAACGAATCCAAAACAAACGAGAAGTAAATCGCCGGATTTTGCTTTACAGTGCATTAATTATTGTAGTTGGCAAGCTGAAAACTCCTTTCACATCTTCCACCGCGATTGAGCGTTTTGTAATGTCGCCGTTTTTGACGCACTTTCCCACCGGGGATTTTACGCGCATCTGTCTGTTGCTCCTGCTTCAGATTACACTGGACTAAACATCCCGTAGTAATCGCCATGATGCATCTATTATATAATCCGATTGCCTATATAATTATAGTAGTTGTAAACTTTTGAATAAATGCCTTTATGGGGTTTTAATGCCGCCTTGTGCGTCAAGGCCATGCACATTATGGGAGAGTGTTTATGTAAATATAATTAATTTGTTAAAAAGATATTTAGAAAATGTAACATTTCCGTTATACGTATGCGTGTGTAGCTGCAGTATAGTGTGCACTTACAATCCATATACAATTATGCGTATACTGTATATGTAATTTTGTGATTATACGCTACAGAGAACATACTTCACATAATGTAAACGAGAAGTGACTGCCGTTACTCCCACGTATCCTTACGTCATCAGCAACAGTTAGCATGACTGATGATTGTGAAGTAACTTTAACAATTAAAATACCATTTATGCATTATACAACTGGATACAATTTTGCAATGTTATATAGTCTGTGGTGACTCCTGTGCATGGTTAAGTAATCCAGGCTGGATTAAATCTGCTCCTAAACAAGTGTGTCATACAAAGCACTGAACAAAATGTTACTGACTGAGAGAGACAGGCAGACAAGTTTAATGACAGATAAATACAGTTTTGGATAATTTCTTCGAAAAAATTCGACAATAAAGCTAAAATAAATTGAAACCTGTGCCATCAAAAGTAAGAAAAATGACTTCAGCTCCTCATGACCCAGAAAACGAGTAAGCGGTTGAAAATGGATGGATAGATGGATTGATGGATGAATGAATGGTGGGATGAATACATCCCATTAAAAATAAATCACTTCACTGCGATTTCCTCATGCAAAATGGTTGTATTGTGCAAAGCTGCCACCTAGTGTAGAAAATGAAACAATAAAAATTACGTACAATTTAAAAACGAATACAATTCGCAACAGGATTTGTAGTTATTCGGGTTTTTTTTGTCAATGGTATTTAGTTTCGGTTATTTGTACAAATGGCAACAGAGCATCACTGTGCCGCGCGTGTGTTGTGCACTGACCGGAAGTGACCACAGGTTGCCAGGGAATCAACAAGCGTTTCTATGGCGACTTAAAACATTGTTCTTGCAACTTTCGTAGAGCCTTCTAAAAACAACAGCAGCCTCCTCACAGGTTTTTAACAGAGGACCAGAAAATTACCACGATGGAGGTAAAATGCTAAAAACAAAGCGTTTTTTATCTTGTACAATAGCAGCTACTTCACAAATGCGGAAATACTAACGGTGTTGATTTTCATTTGTGAAATTAATTCGATGTATTTTTACGACAGTTTATTGTCTTGACCTCTTATCTGATTATTTAAAAATGTTGTTTGCCCTTGTTCGTATTGTCTGTCGTCTATTTTTACCGCAATTAGCCATAAATGCGTTTTTAATTATTTATTTTTATTTGCTATTAAATAAGGAATTACATTTTCTATCAAATTTTTTAATACTTTCGTTTATTTTTTACATTTATGCTCCATGTGAGAGTTTTTAAAAGGTGAAATTTTAAAATGTGTAGTAAGTACATTTTGTGTTCATTAGTGTAGAAAATTGTATTTTTTAATTCCTTTTTTTTAAATACATTTTTTTAAATCAATTACATGTCCTATACTTGTTTTTATAAGTAAAATAAGCAATTGTCAGAAGTTGAAATATGAAGTTGTCAAAGTTGTTGATCAAATGTGTTGTTTTCCAAAGAACACATGAACAGATATTTTATAGAAAAATGTTGGATTGTTTGTAAAAGTATGTTGTATAACTTTTAAAAGCACAAAATCCTAAATACATTTAAGCAAGACACCATTTCGATTTTTATTTACTTATTTCAAAAAAATAAAAAAAATAATTTTTTAAAAATCCATTTTTTTTTTTTTGCCAAAGTTCTTTAAAATAAATACATTACTTGCAATAGCTTTTCCAGTACGATTGATTGTTTACATATATTCCCCAACATTGACATTTCCAGGGTGAGGAAACACTGGAATCCAATATCAAGGAGATTTTGAAGGAGATTATTGGAGACAAAAAGCTTGAGAAGTATTGTATAGAGTATGAGAAGCTGGTCAAAGCGCTAAAGAAGTCACATGAGAATGAAAACAGACTGATGTCAAAATGCAAAGAGCTGAACGCCAAGATAGTTTCCGACTCAACCAAGTTATCAATGGCCATGAAAATAGCCGATGAAGATCAAGCCACAATCTCGACCCTGCAAAAGGTACGTTCTCTCTCTCTCTCTTTCTCTTTCTCTCTCTCTCTCTCTCTCTTTCTCTCTCTCTCTCTCTTGTGTTTGTTGTTATTATTTACCATTTTTGAAATATTTCTTGGTTAGGAAGTGGATAAGGCCTGGAAAATGGTTGAAACCACCAATGAAAAAAGTGTGCAGGCCAATTTGACGATCCAAAAGTTACAAGAGGAAATGACCAACCTTACTATACTTGCGGAAACAAAAGAAGGAGGCGAGGACCAAGAAATCAGGTGAAGTGTAATCTATCGCTTGACTCCTGATCTGTGGTCAGTCGTAATGAATAAACCCTCTTGAATGGCTCTAGCATGACTGAACTGATCAAAGTGAAAGAAGAACTGACCGGTCAGAAAGATCAGCTGACCTCGGAGGTGCAGACGCTCAGGGAAACCCTCGCCAAAGCCAGCAGCTTCCATCAGAAGACCGAGGCGGAGAAGAACAAAGCCCTGGGGATGGTTTCACAGGTATTGCATGAAAACAGTGGACTAAAAGTAAAAAAGTACTGATGTGCTTCTGTTTAGAGCATAATCATTAGTTTTAAATCTACATCTGCTGGTTAGACAGAATGACAGACAATCTGGTTGTTAGAAGTATAGAAAAAGAGGCAGACAGGCTGTGATAGAACCAGAAAAATATAGTTGACAGACAGACAGACAGATGGAGTGAAGGATAGATAGAGAGACAGACAGAAGGATGGACTGATGGATGTATAGACAGACAAATAGACAGATGGAGTAAATGACAGACAGACAGACAAAGGGATGTATAGACGGATAGATAGACAGATGGACTTGTAGATTGAAAGACAGACAGAGTGATAAAAAATGGATCAATAGGCAGATTTAAAGGTGGACTGGTAGATTGAAAGTTCCAAGATTTTATTATTATTTTATTATCAAGTTTCCCTGTACAATGGAATTCTCAATGAAAATCCGCAGTGAATGCTATAACAAAGAATATAAAATAAATACACACAAAATTTCACAAAATAGGAAAATGTACAAAAAATGTAGAGAAACACAGAAAATACATAATACACACTTTGGTTTATGTATAACAGTATAGATGAAAATACAATAAAAATATTTAAAGACTGACAGACAAAGGGACAGACAGACAGACACACGATATGTGTGACAGAATGAACAATATGAATGGATATGAATAGATGGACATAGACACAGAGATGGACTGATAGATTAAAGATTGATAGACTGTCATTGACAGATGACCGATCCGTCTAGAATAAATCCCAATGTCATCTACTAATGAATAAAACGGATATATCCATATTACGTGTGTGTTCTACATACTTCTCGTTCACACAGAATGTTTGCTTGTGACGTTTGTCTTCAGCTCCAGGATGACATCCAGATGCGTCAGAACGAGGTGAATCAGGAGACCAGGAGGAAGGAGCGTCTGGAGAAGGAGGTGAAGCAGCTCCAAGCAGACCTGGACTCCAAGCAGTCAGAAGTCAAAGCGCTGACACAGCACAAGCTGCAGCTACAGGACGACCAGCGCAAACTGGAGCAGCAGCTTCAGGAACACAGAGTAAGAGTCCAGGAACACGAGTCCTGTGCTGCCCAAACACATACAGTAATACATTCAATGCTTTTGTACTGCCTCGAAAATGTTTCATGGAAATGCAAGTAAAGATTTGTAGGATTTGTGTTTTTTTTATTCCAAAAATGTTGTTCATCCCAGAAGAGAAATCTGTCTGTCAAATGCCATAATCATGCCATTATCTCCATCTCTCCGTTCATGCATATCTATCTATCTGTCTATCTATCTATCTATCTATCTATCTATCTATCTATCTATCTATCTATCTATCTATCTATCTATCTGTCTATCTGTCTATATGTCTATATGTCTATATGTCTGTCTGTCTGTCTGTCTGTCTGTCTGTCTGTCTATCTGTCTATCTGTCTATCTATCTATCTATCTATCTATCTATCTATCTATCTATCTATCTATCTATCTATCTAACTGTTTGTCTGTCTGTCTGTCTTTTTCTGTCTGTCTGTCTGTCTGTCTGTCTTTTTCTGTCTGTCTCTGTCTGTCTGTCTGTCTGTCTGTCTGTCTGTCTGTCTGTCTGTATCTATCCGTCCGTCCGTACGTCCATCTATCGAATTGTCTGTCTGTTTCTCTGTCAAATCATACCATAATCTCCATCTCTCTGTTCATGTCTATTTTTCTGTCTGTCTGTCAGCCATTCACTCCATCCACAAAGAGAAATTACCTTTTTGTCAAGTACAGCAGAAACTTTCACGTGCCATATTTTCCAGATCAATAGTGATTTGGATTTTACAGTGAAGAGCAGCTTAATAAGTGAACACTACAGTGCAATTAACCTACGTCTTTGGTTGCAGGTCTTTAATGAAAAAACAAGTAAAGAACTGGATCAGTTGCAAAACCGTAACACTAAACTACAGCAGGAGAACGAACAAAACGCCGCCAACCAAGATCAGCTATCTATACAGATCCAGAAGAAAGCATCAGAATTAAAGGTAGAGATGTTTTATAATTCCTTTTTAGGGTACATTTTTATCATTTAGTGCATTTTTTGGGGGGTATTCAGTCATATTCATATTTTATTCTCCTAAATAAAGTGTAACACATTTTTCGAACACTAGGGGCGCTGAAAAGTTCCGCAATGTTTTCTCACTCAAAATCATAAGCACACTACACTATATATATGTATATCATTTATAAAAGATCAGCTGTCAATACAGATCAAGAAGCATCAGAATTATAGGTAGAGATGTCTTGTAGTTCATTATTTTAGGGTACATTTTTTATGTGCGTGCTCCGAGTTTGTTTCGAATGGGTCAAATGCAGCAAACACATTTCACTACATGGTGTACCAAGGTGTATAATATATGTATGACAAATAAAATTTGAATTTGAATTTTGGGGGCCATTAACTCATATTCATATTTTATTCTCCTAAACAAAGTGTGACACGTTTTTCTAACACTAGGGGCGCTAGATCCGCAACATTTTCTCACTCAAAATGACAAGCATACTACTACGTGCGGCATGTATAGAATGTATAGAATTTCTGGATGTTTGTGAAAATTATTAAATTGCAATGCATTGTAAAAGCAGTGTTTTATCTCACACTTTTCATTTGCAATTATTAATATTAAATCAATAAAATTGGTACAGTATTTCCAAATTTCTATATACATTTCCCCTGAAATGTTGACATTCCAAAGTTTTCTTTAGATAACTTACGTGTGAATTTATTCACTCTTTATTATTTTATTTATTGCTTTTTTTATTTAAAAAAAAAAAAAAAAAAAAAAAAAACCAACAACAAAAAAGGACGTTTTTCCTTTCATGTGTAAGGTAAAGAATCCTGTAAAGAATCTTTTTTGAAGTAATTTCTCCAGACACGTAACAGACGTCGCGTGCCCGCGGTGTAGCTGAGTAAACAGCCGTAAAGTGCTTAATCACGATCTATCAAAAGAACCAGCGCATCTCACGTTAAAATTGATGAATACTTGGCAATCAGTTCTAGGTGTCAAACCCGGAGCACATCGCACACATAATAAAAGTCAAGCTCACAGATTTATGAAGCTGCCCTCTTTAAATCTGACAAAATAGTCTGGCACTGTATAATTAGAACTCTGGAGGCCGAAGGTTTCCGCTCCTCTTCCTCTCCCATCTGACTGGTGATGGATCATTTTAGCTGGAAACTTCCGCCAAGCTTCTAACTGAATCACGGTGGGGGTTAATGCAGCAAATATTACATTTAATGAAATGCCCCGCATTCTCTTTGTTCTGTCTGGTATTGTTGTCGTGTCGGCAGATGCACTTCTCTGCAGGATGTGATGGAGCTGCATTGTTAGGAATTCTGTTTCATGTAAATGTCTTCTGTGTCGCTGCATTGTTGGCCGAAGAGAAAACAAACGCTGTGGATGCAGCAGAAATGTTTAACACGAGCGTGAGACTCTCAGAGCTGCGAAAGAAAGAGGAACGTGTGACTGTGAGACAGTTCTACAGAAAAAAAACAACATTTCTAATTCATTGTGGCTGAGGAGATTCTCCTGAGAGCACGTGGAGATCGCAGCAGTACCGTTAGACGCCACTAGGGGGAGATGCTGCGATTTAATGCTCTTCCTCTGTCCCTTCAACTTTTAAACGGAAAGAAATGCGTACAATGACATTTACTTTCATAATTATCTGTTATTAAAGTTCATAATAATAATTAAATACGCTAGATAATCTTAAATTGCCTGGTTACATGCTGAAGCAAAGCCAGCATTTTGTACTTTAACCCTTGTTCCCCGTCTGATTTGGTTTTATATGCTCAACCTTTCATGATTTGAGGGCTAAACTTGACCGTGCTGTGAATGCTAAAAATTAGTGTTGTTGTTGAAACGTGGGAAAACCAAAAAAGTACTTAAATAAAAAGACTTTGTACTAAATATCAATAATATAACCAACTATTCCTCTCTACTTGACTACATTTTTGATTGAGTATCTGTTTAATATACTACATTTGAATGGACTCTTACCAATTACACTTTACATTGTGATTGTGCGACAAGCCATCTTTTTCTACCGAGATTAAGGTAAATTATGTGATATATATCGGGAATTTTTAACTTTTGTTTTTAAATCTCTTTTGTTCTGTCATTTTAAAACATTGAGGTGTTAAATGTCATTTCTATATTAGTAAATAAAACTTTACATTTGGATACTTTGCGGCTTTTCCTCAAGTCTTCTTGGAATTGGTGACTTGTAACTAGTAATGGAGAATTTTTTACAGTAAGGTATTCTTTACACCACTGAAAACCACTCACCATTTGTTGCTTATTTTTAACACTGTGCTAATTTTTATTTCTTCTTTTCCTACATTTAAACAGTGGTGACAGTTCATCATAAAACTCAGATTAGCATATCATTTGTTCTTCAGAGACATCTGGAGGTCATCTCTGATGAAAAAAAAAATTCCAATATTACCTCACCATCATAGCCTTCTTGGACTAACATCTCTAATGTGGTATAATTATAGAAATAAAAGAGCCACCACACGTAACACACCTTCACGGGCCACAGGTTGACCATCACTGTGCTATACAATTTGCTTTGGGAAAGAAGCAGAGACTTGTGTGTTTCAATGTATCAATTACACGTTGCGTTTCTGATGTAGTTTTTGTCATCTGATATATAAACAGATGAAGGAGGAGGAAGCCGTCTGTCTGAAGCAGGAGGCAGCTAACATGACCAAAATGAGAGAGATGGTGCAGAAGAGACTCCGACAGGCGGAGGAGCAGAAAGCCGAGGTGGAGAACCAGAGAGAAACACTCAAGAATCAGATCAGTGGACTGGAAAGAGGCAAGAAAACACACACACACACACACACACCCACACACACACACCCAAAAACTTAGAGTCTCTGTCTGTACGCCGTCTGTCTGAATTATTGAAATCTTTATGAATATGAAATGCAGTGGTATTAGGATGAATATCCATATTCATATTCCACATCCAAACATTTGGTTCATCTTTGGGTCAGATTCATTTGGGCTGTTTTGTTCAGGTGTTCGTTCAACCTTCCGCGGTCTCGTGAAAATGTAAAGGGTCAGATTTTAGAAAGTAGTTCAGGCTCTTTTGAAATATGTCCTGTGACATCTCAGACTAAAATATGCCCCGTTAGTTCACGCTGGACGGTTTCATTAACGTAAAGATTTGAGATGCGGCTGATTCTGCAACATCAAAATCTGCTAAAAATGAAAAAAAAAAGAGTGTAAGTTTGTGAGTAAGTTATGAGTATGCCCAGCACACACTCATAGTTAGAGACGTCAGGTTTAATTTATTTATTTATAAAGCTCATTTACAAAACAACAGCCTACAGCCTAACAGCCTGCAAAATAAATATGAATTAAAGCAAGCGTAGAATGTATAATATGAAATGTAATTCATAGTAATATGAAAGTATAGCAAGCATTAAACAAAGTAAAAGTACAATACTTTTTAGTGCTTAAAGCTTGAAATCATTTATGACACTGCATTTATGTTGGACTAAATAATGTACAATAAGGTAGCATTTCACTTTAGCATTTTTTTTCGCATATTTAATAAATGTAAATATTTATTGCATTATTGTATGGTATTATATCATTACTGTATGCCATTACAGTGTTCCTGTCATTACTGTATATTCATATTGTGTGTGTGTGTGTGTGTGTGTGTGTGTGTGTGTGTGTGTTATTGGTCTTATTATTTATCTATATTACTTTTCTATAACTTTAGTACTGTGCTGGGAACTCTGGGTTGACTAAATACTGTACATTTACTGTACAATACTGCATATTTTTCACCACTATAAAATTATTTGACTGTGCTGTGCGTTCTGTATGGACTAAATACTGCACATTTATTGTACAAGACTGCACACCTTTCGCTATAACTATAGCTCATCGCTATAACTTTCTTTTTTTTTTTTTTTTTTACCGTGGTTGGCACTCTGGGTGGACTAAATACTGTACATTTACGGTACAACACTGTATGTTTGTCATCGCTGTATAGTAGCATACACTGTATATTACTTTAACTTGGTACTATAGCTCGATACTTTAACTTTTTAGTTGGTTTAGTTTAGTTAAATGTTAACTAGTTAACTGTTCTGGCATTCAGGGTCATTACATACCAAACGTATTTCTTACACTTTGAATCAACTTGATCTGAAAGGTGAAGGTGAAGAAGCCAATTTTAGTTTATTACAATAGTAAAAAAAAAAAGTGTAGATGGTGAGAAGCGGTTACCTCATTCATTATGGATATCAAACAAGGATTGAATCAAGATGCTTCCTGTCGTTCAATCTCCGGACCACTTTGAGTTGTAACATCAGAGACAAGCCCGTAATGGATGACATGCGAGCTGTACAAATTGGACCTCATCTGCTGGTTCTCCTCACACACCTGCTCGACTCCTCTTCCTCGCTCCTGACACCACGACCTCCTGCTCTAATGAGGGTCCGTCCCAGCTGATCGCGACCCACCCCCGTCTGCATGGAAAAGGACGCGGAAATAATGATTTGGCGTTGCTTGTGGAAGGGTTGCAGGCCGAGGTGTAGAATCCAGCCCGTGAGTAAAGCGCGGGGGCTTCTCCGGGGGCTACTTAGGATAAATGTTGAGTAAATGTGCAGACTAGATAAGTGAAGTGTGGGTGCGTAACCTGTCTTACCTTCAAACCGTCCAGAACAAAGTGTTTAGTGATGCCCTGGAGCCAGTGTAGCAGGACATTTCCATCAGAGTCCTCAATTATTGATCACCTGACCTCTGCAGAAAGCCCTGTGATTGGCCACGAGTACCAGCGTGGTGGAAAAGCCTGTCCTGCGTCTGGGCTTTAATGCGCCGTGCGGGGATAATTTTTTCGAAATTTTTATGTGGTTTTATGAGACGGCTGGATTTAAAAAAAAAATAATTAAAAAAAAATCGCATCCAACAGTCAGTAGAGCTGTTGTTTGCCACACTGAGGTCTTGGGTTTGATCCCCAAAAAAGCACAAGATGTCTCAATATAAAACAATAAGTATTTTTTATTTTATTTTTTTACTATGTTTTATATCAAATGTATTATTTATATTCAATTAGCAGTAACAAATTATTATTATTATTATTGTTGTTAGTAATGTTATTATTATGGTTGTTGTTATTATTATTAGCAACAACATAATATCTTTGTGTCTAAAAAAGACCATTTTAATTAATTTTAATTAATTAATTACTTTTTTTATAATAATTTGTATATGTACATTTGTATTATTTATTTTCATTTAGCAATAACACATTATTATTATAAGCAGCAACCTAATGTATTTTTGTCTAAAAAGACTGTTAATGTTTATTTAATTTTTTAATTAATTACATTTTCTTTATTATTAAATATATTATACATTTATTATTATTATTATTTTCATTTAATAATTAATGATTTTATTATTATTCTTTTAATATTATTATTATCAACAACGAAAGCAACAGCATCATTTCTAAAAGCATCTATAGCAACTGTTAATTTTGGTAACATTGTTAATATTGTTTTCATAATTTCAAATCATTTAAAAACAAATTAATCAATAAATCTGCCCATTTTATTTATTTTATCTTGGAAAAAGGACAAGGATCCGCCATTCAAGCTTAAGGTCAGAGGGGTCAGACATTCCGTTTTACAGTGTAACATATTAGAATTTTTATATTTTTCCCCTCCACATAATTAAATTCCGTGTCCTTCGCCCTGTCTGGAACATACGTATGAGGGATGGAGCAGCTTGTCAACGAGCCAGTAAATTATACCGGAATCGTCATATTAGTGAAAGTCCCTGGCTCTGATTGGACGCTGCAGACAAAGAGAGTTTGAGGCTTGATGGATGGAGTCAGGATTCTGTTGTCATCGTAATCGGGGTTTGACCAGTGATGGATGTTGTCTTCTTAATCAGGGCTGGCTAGTTGATGGATGAGATGGGTTATGACGGCCAGGTCAGTGAGCTGGTCATCGGCTGAGAGGATGCAGGGTCGTCCCGGGACTGAACAAGGAATGGCCATTTTCCATGACATCACTGTCCCGCCATGTCATCTCCTGCATGACGGCTGCTCTCTCGTTTCTCGCGTCTCTTTTTCTGTGTAGTGCTGCTCGATGGGGATTCTCTTTCTTGCAAAGTGCTTCTGAAAACAATCTTATTTGAGAAAAGCTTTCTTAAAAATAAACGCAGCGGGAGAGTAATATCCCACGAGCTTTGAACGAACCTCTTGAATAATACCTTTGTTTTGTTGTTGACTTCTTTCTTTAGAGATCGAGAGCACAAAATCTCGCATCGAAACGGACAAGAAGGCGATAGACGAATTGGTGCGAGAGAGAGACCATTTGAATAAGGTGGGAACATACACAAGTTGTCCTGCTATTACTTTACTCTCTTACTAATTTAATGTATTAATCCCGAAATATTGACATAATTTAATACTACTCTTTGACATAAATTAAGATACATTTAAGATAAAAATGCATCATAGAACAAAGAAAGGTTCTGTAGAATCAAAGTAAAATTCAGTATAGTAATGAAATTCAGTATAGAATAAAAAAAGTACAGTATATGTAAGAAAGAATTCATTATGCATCACAAAGAACATTTGATTTCTATAGAGTACGGAAATAAAACAAGACTATAATAAACCTCTTTGGGTTTGAACCAAAACTTGAATCAAACTTGAAAGAAACTTGAATTGAACTTGAAAATCACTTGCGATCACGAAGATGAATCACAGATGCAATGACCAAAAATTGCTGTTTTTTAGTCTACTGTCATTTGTAGATTCTGCGATTATGAGCTGTCTCTCAATCAGTTATCAGTTATAAGTTTATCATCTTAAAATCATTTCATGAATATAATTATTTTTTCTTTTGAATAAAAGTCAAGATTAGTTCAAATAACAACTTAATAAAAAATAACGAGATACTGTAATTAAAATAACAGCTACATTACATTTGCTAATTATGATTACAGCTACATTATTAGTACATGTAAATTATTTTATATTTTAATAATCCTAATAGAGGTGTAAATAACAACATGATATAATGATTATCTTTGTCTTTCTGTGTGGAGTTTGCATGTTCTCTTCATGCTTGCGTGGGTTTCCTCCCACAGTCCAAAAACATGCAAGAAAGTCACAAGTGTGAGTGAGAGTGTGAATGTGTGTGTCTGTGTGTTCCGCTCTGTGATTGGTTGGCCACTATTACATGAGCGGAGCCTGATTTTGCTCGATGCACAATGTGTTTCGGCCTTGTTAAAAAGCTGATTTCAAAACACAAGGGAATGCGCGTGATTTCACTGACATGCTAAATATTGTATTACTATTGTTTGTATGAAAATGCCGCATTTCATTTTCCCCGAGACATTCAGTCTCATGAGCACAAACGCTGTGATGTAAGACTGGCTTTAGCGATCCGCTTACCCGCGAAAGTCTGTATCTCAGGTTTTACATTCATCGTATCAAGAATCAGTCATAATAAATAGACTCACGTGTGTGTGTGTGTGTGTGTTTCCAGAGTATGATCCTCGCAACAAATGAGTCTGAGAAACAGCAGGGCATTATCAAGCTACACGAGCAGACGAAGAAAGCGCTCGAACAAGAGATTCTGAACTTCAAGGATGAAGCTCAGAAACAGAGAAAGATCATCTTCCAGATGGAAAAGGAGAGAGATCGCTACATCGATGAATGCAGCACGCTCACGAGGAAGGTATATGCATACATTACGTCTCCTTCTTTTTATTATTATTAATATTTAATCATGTGTATTTGGTCCTCTCCGTGTGGAAGCACACATTTGTATATCCATCCATTTTTTTAATTCTTAAACTTAAAATAATAATAAAACTTACAAATCTCAGATGCTTGCCGCATATACTGTAGTAGCTTTTCTGAAAATATGGAAGAATGGTCACGTTGTAAACACTTCCCAAAATGGGAACTTTTGGTCTTACAAATGTAACACATATTCGACTTAATTAATTTATTGATTCATTTATAATCAATATTTTTTATTTGCAGTATTTAGATTGTATTATATATGTGTGTATTTTTGAATTGTTTGTTTATTTCATATTAGTTTTGGCCAATCTTAATTGTACAAACAAACACACACACACATACACACATATTTATTGTTGAGGTTTTTTTTTGCAGCATTTAAAAACATTTTTTTTTTATTTTATTTGTTTATTTTTATTTTTTTTACACACACACACACACAACATTTATTGTCGAGATTTGCTCCACATCCTGTTGTCCAGAAAAAAGATCTGTATAATACATATACTGTTCTGTTTGTCATTTCTAAATTGTAATGTTTTAAATTGTCTATATGTGTGTGTGTGTGTGTGTGTGTGTGTGTGTGTGTGTGTGTGTGTGTGTAATAGCCCATGACAAGTTTCTGCTTTAGTCATAATAATTGTAATGACTTGAAGGGCAAATGTTTTCAAGTGAAATAGTGTTCTTAATTATAATTACAGTGTGTGTGTGTGTGTGTGACGGTTAAATACATAAGACAATCCACCTTCTCTCAGGCTTCGCTTCAGAAATCCAGGTCTACCTAGTGGCATGTGTGAACATTTTAAAGTGCATTAAATCTTGGCCCACTCTCTACGGCGAATAAAGTAACGCGCATTGACAAAACTGCCTGCGAGCGCTGTCAACATCACAGCTAAACTAGTACTCAGGATTATGCTTTATTTTTAATACGCACCTTTCAAAAATTTCTCCAGTACAAAGCAAACATGCAGTTTCTTTTGGCTTTTGCTTCCATCCACAAACAGTTCAAGCAGATGCGACAGCGTTCAAACGCTTGAAACCTGATAGGAAAGGTTTATTTTGGTACCGGCGCAGTTTCTTAGGAACCAGGGGATGTGTGAGAAGCCTAGCGTCGCATTGTATTTATTCAGCAGTGCCAACATTAGCTTTCTTACATGTTCAGCAGGTTAATGTTCTAATATGAAATGAAATAGAGAGAAAAGTAAGTAAAATAAGACAATTACATTTTCCGAAGCTGTGTTGAGAAAGCTCTTAGCTAATGGTTTTGAGATTGCCTCCTGAGGTCTGACTCCACACTACGTCTCAGGAAAAGAAAAGAACACTCTTGACCTGGAAATAATGAGGTCTGGAACTGCTGGAGATATCTCCCCACCACCATTTCCACTCATGTGAATTGCAGAAGAACAGAATGTGAATTCAGAATCCTAATCTGAGATTGCACAGTTTGCCGCACCTTCACTAACGTCATGTGACACCTTCACTAACATGTGTACATGCAGGCGATTCGAAGGATGTTTACATCAGTGTTGGAAAGTACTTGAGTAAATAGCTTTTGTTCCTTTACTTCTGTTTGTTTGGCTGCTTTGTACTTGTACCGAGTATCAAAAATGTTTTCAAAAACTTTTACTCTCAACTTGACTACATTTGTGAGTATCTGTACTCTTTTCATTTGAATGGACAGTTATCGTTACTCTGTACATTGTGATTGTGTCACAATCTTGTGCGGCTTCTTTTTCTACCGCGGTTAATTTCTTAAGCGAACAAGGTGATATCGACATCTGCAGGATGCTGAAGGTACTGGATGCTATTTATTAGCTAAATCACACATTTGACTTTTTTTTTTAATGTCATTTTGTTCTTCCTTTCTGAAACAATGAGGTTTTAAATTTAAGAGATTTAAATAAGGAAATAAAACCTTGTAAATAAAATCACATTTCTTGATGTTTTCAGCCTAAATTTAGTATAATACTCAAGTTATTTTAAAAGTAGAATTGTCTTCTTGGAATTGGTGACTTGTATCTTGTAATGGAGTGTTTTTCACAGTAAGGTATCTGTACTCAATTATGATTTTCAGGTAGTCTTTACCCCTCTGGTTTCCATGTCATGTTGAATAGTGTGGACGTTTTTAACATTTTTACATTAAAAAAACATTTTTTGAACTTTAATTATCACACACAAACACACACATGCACACATACACACACATTTAATTGTACTACATTACTATTATTGTTATAATAATATATATAATATTTTTCTTCATCTTGACCCAGTGTGAAATGTCTGACTCTAATGAAATTGGCACTTTTGCTAACCCTGCCTGGAGGCGCTGAATTAGCAATAAGGCCATTGAAATCCAAGCAAATGGATTCAAAATAGTGAATTTAATATACGGTAATAGTCAAGGTGCGGTTTTGTTTGCAATTCTTTTTTTTTTTTTTTTTTTACAAACGTGACAGTTACTACAAAAATGTAAAGAAGAAAGAATGTTGATTAATCTCCTAGTTTGATTAGATCATTATAACTCCCCTGTGACTCAAGCAACGTCACGCCACCTTGTGGCAGGAAGTGCAATTGCACGTAAATCTGTCCGAAAGCATTGCTATCAGTGCGACCACAAAGAGATGAGAGAAACAGAAGCACGAAGTTCTGGCGTGAACAGGATTTAATTCAGTTTGAGTGTTTCAATTGAAAAGTGCCAAATGGTTGGCATGACACAATAAAGGGAAAAAAAAGTATTTTCTGCCAAACACTGTTCTGATTCTTAGCATTGTGTTCGCAAACACTGACTAAATTGACAAATAGTGCAGAGCAGTTTTGCATAATTTCAGTTTTTACACAACATCTGCGACCATTCGGCTCAGTCATTGAATATTACAATCCATTATGACCATTTCTTGTAACTATTCAACAGACTGCAAACTTCACACAGAGATTTTCACAGACAGTATTATGGGGACGCAGCATTAAAACAGCACTCTCGTTCTGTCCCAGACCTCAGAGTCTCATTAAATAGCATGTTCCACTATCATTATTAAAATGATATTAATAGAAAACCATTAAGGCTGAAATAATAAGACAGATTGACAGTAGGCTCCACAGACATTTAGAATTCTGGGTGCATTTTAAGCACATTTGGGCCTGAAAACACAGAAGGTATAAAATTAACAGTAAATGTAACGAGTAGTGTAATTTTCTGTGAATTAAGATGGTGCTGTAATTTAAAAAAAATTGCACATTTTTATTACACACATGTTGATACACGATTCTATGTTGTACATAACACTGTTTGAATATTCAGATATTAAAAGTAATCCCAAATTTATACAATGTTGTGTTTGAGACTTTTACGCACTTTTACCGCCATAATAAAAGATAAAAAAAAATGATTTTCATTAAGCCAAGATGAATTCAGACAGCAGTAAATTACAATTTTGTAATGCAAATTAGAATTCTCGGATTTCACATGTTGTGAATTCAATCAGTTAAAATGTACATGAATACAGATGATATTAGTGACAAACAACTACATACACTGTACACGTGTGTGGTTATGTGTCGACTGACGCGTGCACATCATTTTAATATCTCTTAAAATCTCTTTTTTACAGGTTCTTAAAAACATGGAGGATATTAAACTTAAGGAGATGGAGATATTTGATTATAAGAAGCAACTAGCGGATACTGAAAACAAACTAAAGCAGCAGCAGAATCTCTATGATGATATCAGAACAGAGAAGGACGTCTGCAACAAGAACCTGAACGAGGCCAGAGTAAGTACACACACACACACACACACACACACACACACACACACACATACACACTGAGGTCAAAGTAAGGCCCTAAATAGTAGGTTTGTTTACTTACCAAACCTACCATTTATGGTCTCACTTTGACTAGAGTGGGGACCTACGTATAGTCACTTGCGGGGACCTTTGTCTTGTCCCCACAGTGTTGAAGGCCAGTTTAAGGGTCAAGATGGTATTTTAGTCCTGAGGTTACAATAGAGTTTTGCTTACTTACCTTACTCTCAATGCTAGAGCCTAGCACAGGGGTCGGGAACCTATGACTAGCGAGTCATATGTGTCTCTTCTGGTGGCTGCAAATGGCTCTTAGACAAAGCTTTAAAAATATATAATAACGTTAAAAATATAAAAATATTTCAAACGTTAATTTCCTGGTTGTGGGCGGCTGGAGCCTGGAGCCAATCACAGCTGTCCTTGGGACAAAACCATTTTTATTGGAAAATGCTAAACGTTGTCATGACGTCAGGACATTAACTTACCTGACCTTTTAATAATCAGTAGTCCGGTAGCGAAAAGCAGAAACCCTTTTATCGAAGACGATGACTAAAAGACAAGAAGTGTCGTACTTTTCAACACAAATTGAGTAATTCGTCTTTGTGGAGAAAGAGCAGCTTCTTTATGGAATCAGATTTAAAAATATCAAATGTAAATTAGTAAAAAACGAACAAAACATTTTTTTGTTTTTTTTTTAATTTTACGCTTGCAGACTTTACTTTCAACGCTCAGAATTAAAAGTTGTACGAGCCACAATCGTTTTTTGGGATACTTGTTTTCCTGCATTTTATATTGGTTTTTACAAAAATGCATACATTTACTTGCATTTAGTTTTAAACATTAGGTATGGCTCTTTTGGACTTATTTTTTTTATAAACATGTGCTGTTCATGGCTCTCTCAGCCAAAAAGCTTCCCGACCCCTGGCCTAGCGGATCATTTGCATCTTGAGCCTAGCAGAATTTCACTCAATTTTGAAAAATAGTTTTTCCACCATAAACTTGGGTTCTTGAAGTGTATTAACAATATGTAAAAAAAATATTGAATTTCCAAAAAGAGTTGAGGGATAATTTGGGCTTAGAAGTCCACCGTGGACTTGAAATATACATTTCAAATGCCCGTCCTTTGCTGCCAGCTTTACCTTGATGATATGCTCCTGCTCTGTCACCATAGTGTGTGTTTTGAGTGTGAAAAAGCCAGTGTGCCTGTCTGAGTTTGGACAGTCTCTAACACTCCTCTCCACTTCCAGGATCAGAATAACGAGATGAAACGCAAGTTGAAGAACATGAACCACATGTTCGAGCAGATGAAAGATGAAATCGTCAGAAAGGAAGTAACTCTGGAGAAGGAGCACCAGGATTTCCTGCGACTGGAGAGAGAAAAGGATGCGCTGAAGGTAACCCACATCACTCTCGCTTCTCCTCTTTATTCTTCTGACTATGATGGTACATCTGGTCGGAATTGATAATGTGCCATAAATAGACACAAGATGTATAATAATTCCTCCGAAACATTTGAGTCTTCTCGAAACAACTCGTTCTGAGAACACCACTGAATAGCCATGGTATTATTTAAATGCATTTTATTAATTTTTAAATATTATTTTTCAATTGTAAGATTTATAGAAAAATTGTATATATTAGTTTTGTGAAAAAAGTTCTCACTTTGTTTTACTCTTTTTTTTGTTAATTTTGATGAAAATAGTGGAAAAAAGTGAAATGTTCAACATGTTAAAAAAGAATGTTAATAAAAATCAGGTAAATAAAAATCTATTTTTTGTGCTTTAATAAAGAGAATACATTGAAAAAGAAAACAGACCAATAGGATACAGAACATTTTCAGGCTATTTAAAAAACAAAAAAATAGGATACCATTATATACAATTCAAACGATTGTAAACAAAAAGGAGCCCCAACCAAAAATGTTAAAGTTGTTCATGTTTAATAAATATTGTCATTTTAAGAAATAAATAGTCAAAACATTTGTAAAATTGTAAAAACTTTTAAATTGTGCTCAAGTTCAAGTTTTATTTATAGCGCTTTTCTCAGTACCAGACCAACGCAAAGTCGCTATCTGAATTTTTAATGTTCATCAGTGTTCAAAAATTAAGAAAAAAGGAGTCAGCTAAAATGTCCATTGTTCATCGCCGTTAACATTGTTCCCTTATATGTTAAATATAAATAAATATATTCAAGTTAAATAAATATAATACATTCTTTATTCATCATTCACAAGCCATTTTAAGCATTTTTTGGCTCTACAACAATATGAATAAATCTTTTGAGGATTTGTTCTTCTTCCTCTGTAAATATCCAGATTATTAAAGCGTAGCTGGAGGCGTAACTGTGGGTCTGTTGTTTAATATGCAGTGATGGACTGGTCAGTATCTTTACGGGGCTCATTTGTGACGAGTAATACAACCCGACAGCATTAAAAAAGTAACCTTTGTATTCATCTTTCAGAAAGAGTTTTTCATAATCCTTTCATTATTGGTTTTCAGATCTTTGTGCTTATCAAATAGAATGGCACATCTTTCCTCCTTCCTGTCACAGGATTTCAATATCACCCTCACTGCGGATAATATTGGAATATAAAACAGGACGGTGCAAAAAAAAAAGGATGAAATAAAAGGAAACACAAAAGATCACTCCATATTTTATGACAGAATATAGATCTGAGTTCATGGAGGCTTTGACTCCACACACTTTCAAATTGAGCAACTGACATGAAAGACGTAATGAATATGTAATGCATTGTGTGCGGTTATTATAGTTTGAAATCAGGCATGATTGTTTTCTGAGATCTTATGGGTTATAGGCAAATGTAGAGTTAGTTCAAGATGTGTATACGTAACAGTGTGTGTGTGTGTGTGTGTGTGTGTGTGTGTGTGTGTGTGTGAGAATGAAAAGAATATAATGCAAAATGTCTATATTTCTTTCTTCCTTCCCTTCCTCTCTTTTGCTATATCTTTCTTTCTCCTGTATCACTCTCACACTATTTTCTCACTTTTTCTTTCTCCTCCTCTCTCTCTCGCTTTCTCTCCCACTTCCTGTCACTTTCTTGGTCACACTTTTACTTTATGTATCTCTTTTTCACTATATTTGTCCATATCTCTCTTTCTCTCTTTCTGTTACTTTTTGGGTCATCAGTCGTCTCTGACTCTGAGTAATTTTCATTTTCACTATATCTCTTTTCATCTCTCTCTCTCTCTCTCTCTCTCTCTCTCTCTCTCTCTCTCTCTCTTTCTCTCACTTTTTTGTATTTTTCTCCATCTCTTTTTTTCTTTCTGTTTCTGTCTCTCTTTATCTCTCTCTGTCCTTTTCTTTGTCACTCTCTCTTTCTTTACCTCTCTCTTTCCCACTTTCATTCACAAGAACATTTTTACTGTAAACCTCATTGTGTGTGAATATATTATAAATGATTGATAATTTCAGAATAATTAACCTTGATGACACAGTTTTTTGAGAGTCTCACAGCTTTAGGATCTTAGATCACGGTTGAATACTTGGATGTTCTTATGATGTCTGCATTGGTAGGAACCTACATCAAGTATGTTTTATCCTCTTACAGTCTAAAAATATGTGTAAGAGATTTAGAAAAAAAATGGATAATTATATATATTTGGCAGAGACTTTTATTCAAATAGACTTACAGAATGAGCAGATCAATTTCAGTGTCTTCCAAAAAACCTGCAAGCGTTTGGTTGCAACTCCAACTTTCCACCACTAGTTCACTATAATGTATCTTATATGACTTAAATTTTGTTTTTCATTAGCCTATTGTATACAAGTAAACACTTGTAATAAGTAGTACTATCACCCGGTTGCAGCAAAACATCACCACATGGTGTTTCCAGTGACATTACCACTAGGGGCGCTGTAAATACAAAAAAAGAGATTCTCCAGCGGATCCAGAATAAAAATAGCTCTGCAAGTAAAGAACAGTAAAATTTACACTGAAATTTCTATAAGAAGTGTTGCTTGATTGTTGTGTGATACATATTTATTGAAATTTTAACCCTTACCTGCACATTGTATCACTGGTGCTTAAAGAAATAGAACATTTCTTTAAGCTTTCAAGGTGCCAGCAATAAAGGATAAATACAATTTGTCTGGCATAACTAAACAAATACATAAATAAATCAATTAACCAAAAACATAAATATGGTTACAGAATTTACAATACTACTGTGATTTTATAAAAACGTCATCTGGAATAGTGATCAATATGTGCCCTGATCCTGAGATGGGCTTCGTTTTAAAGCTACCCAGAAATGAAATAAGCATTTCAGAAAATGGATAGATAGATTGTATAGTGAGATAATGAAGACATGCTTTCACCCAATCTGAGATGGATTTCCATGAAGGGATGGTTTTAGTGCGAGTCAGTGGTCCAGTGGACAACAGATGGAAGGTTCCTCAACATGGGGTGGATCATTGTGGAGTTCTGGACTGGGATGCTGGAAAATGTTGACTTGTGGATCACCAATTTCTCAGTTGTCTTCGAACAAACTCACAGCAACCACTTACAGCAAAACAGTAACAAAATAATTGTTTAGGTTTCAGAAAACTAGGAATTCTTGTTGTTTTGTAGATTTTGTCAGAATGATGACACTTTAGTTGCATTGTAACTAAAGTCACTAATAGGAGGAAATGAGTCTCAAGGGCCAATGGGCAGCAACCCAACATGAGCAGCTTACCCAGCATGCCTCAGGAGATGCTGTCTGGCTCCCCGGCTGGTTCTCAGGAAGCTTGATGGTTGAGATCTTCACCTGTCTTTTGAACCATGAGTTTGACTAGGAAGCTGGGAGAGAGAGGAAGATCACAATCAAAGAAAGACAGAAGTTTTACAAAGCTAAGTGAAATGTGCAAGCTTGAAAGAAGCGGGTGGACACGCATGTCATCCGACGAGAGAACGACTAATCGTAAAGGCATGTCTAGACAGAAGATGGCACTTCCTCTGCCGAGCATCCTGGATAGGTGGACAGCAGGAAATAAGCAGTCATCATCAGAACTGGCAGAGAAGTTGTAATTGCTTCCATTTTTATTTCTAGAAATAGCCTGGAGATTGACAGATTCAGATTGTTAACTGTAAAAAAAAATTATTTAGCTCTCAGTTGGTCACGACGCTTTTTTATTACCATTTTAATACTCTTTCTTTAAACAAACATGGATTTACTAACTTAATGGATTTCTTTGGAAGACTTGTAGATTTCCATCGTTTCGGCTCAGGTAACACTCCATAGATCCTGACAATGTCTTGTGAAAAATGTTTCCAAAATGACAGGCCATTTTTTTTTCCCTGTAATGAGTTTTTTTTTTTTTCAGGCAAAAACAGAGTAAGAAATTTAAATAGATTGGAGGGATGAAGCAAAAGCATTGACACACAACTGGAAAGCAAGGGAGAAAAAGCGAAAGGCTGAACAAAGCCGATGTTTCATGTTCCGTGCTGCTGCAGCGAGGTGATATAGAAAACTTTAAATTGATAGGGAGTTCACTGCAGGCTTATGTAACCCTCTCTGGCATTTTTTCCCTTTATTTTCACCTTCATTCATTTGTTTTCTTGGATTTTGTGAGCCTGCTTTTCACCCTTGCCTTTTAGACTCTAAAGCTTACAGGTGCCCCAGAGCCTCAATTTACCTCGGCTTTCTTCTCCGGTATTTCTGTTTTCTATACACTGGTGCGGCTTCATCTAAAAAGAATCTTCATTGAAAAGAAGAAAGATTCAGAACTGAAAGGAATCTCTGTCGACACCGAAACTCCCGCACTAATTGAATACAATGGAAAAAACATGTATAAATATACGCATATATACCGAATTTGCGCAAATACTGTATAAGCACCAATTTTTTCCCTATTTTAGCGACTCAAGAACTTGCTGGACACTTATAATCTGCTCACTGCCCCTGGTTTCACGAGATTTAAATGCGGAGCAAAATGTTGATATGGTCCCTAGTCTCCACATAGACAAATAAAGGACCAGAAATAATAATAATTGCATTCTGGTATCTGACTAGAGCTGTTCTAAAGAGTGAGATTTACTCTTCACATGAACATGAACTTTCTCTAGAGTCGAGACGCTGTAGATTACACGCTGGCCGTGCAAGACTGCTGACGTCAAAGTCTGCGTTACGTTTTTCACACTGTCACCCGCCTTTTTCATCCTTGCTATGTTGAGGAATACGTAATTGAGCTTTAAGTGGCTGGAAGCGCTTTAGTGTGTCATTACCAGTCATTTCTGTTTTAACTTTGACGCTGGAAAGCCATTTTTTACGTAAGCGAAACACGTCTTTTTTTGTTTCACTCTTACCGAATCCCGCAGAGTTTCTGCGTTTTATTATTTAATAGTATGTGGCCTTATGTGGATGGGAACATGCCGCTTGCCCATTTTCTCATTAAATCTCAGTTGGCGCTGTAAGTGTCCGTATATAAGGGAGAAAAAAGCTTTTGTGGTTGAGTGGTGACCTGCTGTTGGTCAACAGTAAGTATTTCTTATGTGTATTGAATAAGTCAGGTCATGATCCATATGCTTTACAGATCTCGTTTAATATGAATAAATATAGCTGCAAGAAGCAACGTGAGGGTTCGGTCTTTATTTTCTGTTGTAGGTTGTTGTGCTTAGAGACTAGACTTCTTATTGACTTTTCCAAAACCATTGGATTTCAAATAAATCCAAAATAATTTATAATCCGAAAACTTTTCATTGAACTGTAAGCAAGTCAGATTATGAATAATAATAATAATAATAATAATAATAATAATAATAATAATAATAATAATGAGTATTTGTAAGGCGCTTTTCACAGTTTTAACTGTCTCAAAGCGCACATGTAAATATGTAATAAGTAAATCTCACATTACGATAAGAGTAGATCAGTACATAACAATAGAAATCAATGGAAACAATGCTGAAAAGCACAATAAAAAGAAAGAAAACTGAGATTACGTAATAAAAACAACACACACTAAATAAATAAAGAATATTAGAAATAGAATGTCTGGGCACTGTGTGTAAAGCATATTTGAAATAAATGTATAATTTGAGAGGCAGGTACGCAATTCGCTTCATTTCAATTTACAATAAGTGTTAAAAATATGCACTTATTGAAATAAAACCAATATATCACAATCAAATATTGTGATATATGTGATATTTGTATAATATATCACAATCGTATTTTGAGGTTTGATTGCATTTCTTTCCAAGCATTAATTTGATTGAACAGTATGAACAGTATGAATGATACGTGATGTTATGAGACTAGAAAATCACATTTTCCCAGAATTCCTGAATTTTTAAACTACCGTAGTATGTCACATCAATGGATGATATCATCTTTAGCTTTACAGACTTAACCCCCGTATGAAGGTGTGTGCTTCTCGCTCATCTATTTTGCCAAATTTAAGTGAGTGTGTTTGTCAATATGGCCACTAGGAGATGTATCGGAATTGTGGTCCGTGTTTCACCATCCAGTGAAGTTACACAGACAGTAAAGTCTGTAAAAGCACACACAAACCCGGAGCAGTGAGCAGCCTTAAACCTGTTGGATAGATATTTATTTTTTTGTCATTACAATATTGTGGTACAAATTTCAGCAAAATTATTGGATTTATTTGGCAGCCATATTGTCATTAACCACTATCCCGATGAACCAGTGTGCCAATTATCCAGAATTGACTGTGTTGAGAAAAAAAAAGTCATGTTTGGAGTCTTTTGATTTGACTTTGCATCTACTTTGACGAACTGCTTTATGATTCATTCTTCATGTACCTTTTCAAAACCGACTGGTGGAAAGACTCGCACCTCCATCATTGTCACTTACAACTATTCGTTTGTCTGATTCACTCTGTTATCCCAACGACACTCCTAACAATTGACAGTTGGTTTTCGGCGTTGACAGAAAAGCAATATCATCCCATGGTAAACGGCGACGAGCGCGGGTTCATTACATTTTCATGGAGGAAGCTGTCATAGCACTCATTCTCAGCTTCATCTTTTAAGGCCCGTCTCCACAGCTCCTGTCAGAGCGCTTCAGCATCATAGCCTAATCCTCGCAGACGAGGGAGGTGTATAAATCAGTGCCACGTCTGTGATGTTGTGTGGCGTTAACTCTGGAGAAGTGCTAATGTTGCTCGAGCAGCCTTGGAGAGCCGGAGTCATTCATCGCGCTACACTGGTGAAGCTGGCCTTCCTCTTTATTTGCCAACGTGTCACACGGATATTAGAAAAGAAATGGGAAAAGATACAGTTGTGGCATCGTGGAGGTTAGATCGAATTGGTGGCTGATGATGACTCAAACACGCTGATAATTTTGTGTCTGACTTTCTTAAAAAGATAAAGTGATAGAGAGAGAGAGAGAGCGGGATGGATGGACAGACAGACAGACAGATAGATTTTATTAAATTCAATCAATTCCATATGAACTGAATTCCACTTGTTTCTACCCTATTTCTACTATAAATTTGTCAAAAAACTTCAATTTTATTCTTTAAAGTGTGAAAACAAAACTGCAATTTACTACAATGTAAATCTACCACATATTCACGCCGTAAAAGCCATACACTTCTGTTTGTAAAGTTTCAAAGTGATTTTGTGTTTTAGTGTTTTGTTAAAAATGTGTCGAGGTTCCTCTTGAAGGGGTGTGACATTTTTGAATGATTGATTTTTGATAGATATTTGAATAATGTTTGCATTTTACAAGGTCATTGGATTTCAATTTTAAATGTATATTGATAATGCCAATAAATCATAACACAAATATGCACAGGCATGTACGTTATAATTGTCATCAATTGTTCAGCAAAATATTAAACTTCTGTACATAAAATATACTATGTAATACAGTGCTATCAAACGCATAACAACAGAAAAAAATTGAATACTATAATGCACATAACGCACTTGATAAAAAGTGCACAGTGTTTTTTTCCAACGTAAAGAATCGTTCCAAACTGAGCTTTTTGTGATTGGTGCTTCTTTGTTCTCCTGGTCTCTCATGTCCACAAACACAGTCTTTTATACCAAGACATTGACCTTTCAGCCGTCCTCCTCTGTTTATTACCTCCAGCCTGGACAATCGTAGCGAGCAAGAATCGCTCCTGATCTTTGAAGCTGCAGAGCACAAGAAAGTCTCCTGTGGTCAGTCCACTGGCTAACTCTCACCCCATGAAAAAACAATTAGGCCACTTCATAAGAATTGATTAGCATGTTAATGAGGGGCTCCAGTATCTCATCACGGGGGGCTACAGCAGGGGTAATGAGGGGAGAGGTCGCTCTCAGCTCCAGCCCTGTCCAGCTGCTTGTTATTCATGCTGTGCGGCTTCATCGATCGGGGAGAATCTTATTACATGCCCCAGACACTCCCATCATTCTGAGTATGGAATAAAAAGCAACATTTTTAGAGAATTATCAGACCAAAAACAGCACGCGATAATGCCAAACATGGAGATTGCTGTCATTATCCCGTTCACCGGGAGGCGGGGCCTGTGCCATGTGACCTTTAAGGTGACCTCTCACGCTCGGCACTGATTCATTGTTAATAAGCCAGGCTTCAGACCAGTCAAAGGTCTCGCCATCACACATGAGCCGTTGTGCATTTCATACGCTGCCAGGTCTCCTTCATCGGGGCTTTGCAGCACAGAAACCAGGCTCCCGTTATAATCTGGCTTAATTTCGATCTAATTTATTCTCTGTTTGCATGATTTAGTTCCATCGCAGGTTCATTTGAAGATCTGCAATGTTCCGCAATGATCAATCTATTTATCTGTCTGTCTGTGTGTCTGTCCGTCCGTCCATCCGTCTATCCATCTGTTTTTTATTTGTCTTGTCTGCCTATCCATCTTTCTATCTGTCTCTATATCTATCTATCTATCTATCTATCTATCTATCTATCTATCTATCTATCTATCTATCTATCTATCTATCTATCTATCTATCTATCTATCTATCTATCTATCTATCTATCTATCTATCTGTCTGTCTATCTGTCTATCTGTCTATCTATCTGTCTATCTATCTGTCTATCTATCCGTCTATCTATCCGTCTATCTATCCGTCTATCTATCCGTCTATCTATCCGTCTTTCTATCCGTCTCTATATTCGTCTCTATATCCGTCTCTATATCCGTCTCTATATCCATCTATCTATCCATCTATCTATCCATCTATCTATCCATCTATCTATCCATCTATCTATCCATCTATCTATCCATCCATCTATCCATCTATCTATCCATCTATCTATCTATCTATCTATCTATCTATCTATCTATCTATCTATCTATCTATCTATCTATCTATCTATCTATCTATCTATCTATCTATCTATCTATCTAATGTCTGTTTGTCTGTCTGTCTGTCTATCATCCATCAATCTGTTTTTTATTTGTCTGTCCGGCTACATATTGATTTTGTATTACAGTTACAAAATGTATTAGTAAGATAACTTTAATATGTAGTATAGTTGCTTTCTGATACAATTATTCTCAATATATGTCAAAAGATATTTAAAAAATATAAAGTATTGTATATTTTAAATATAGATTCGGGAAGAACCAATTCATCACTCAAGTGGAAAAATGCAACGTTGGAAATTATGCATAAATGTATTAATACTGGCGCTATTAATATGCAGTTTTTGCTATAAAATGCATTAATACTGGTGCTATTAATATTGCATTTGCTGATGATTGTAATTCATATTTTCAAATGGATTACTTTATGGGCGTCTGTGGCAGAAAGGTGAGACATTACAAGCGTCAAAAGGCCGTTTGGAACAGTAACAAACGACAAGAGGTCGGAAACTAATCTTGTGATACACGTGAGGTACATTTGCAATTTAATAATAAAATCTTTGAAAAAAAAATGCTAAAATTATGATTTTAGGTAAAAACAAAAAAAAAGACTAAATCAACAGTAATAACCTACAAAATGGATGGCTGTGTTTTAGATACATCTATTATAACTAAAATAACTTTGATTTATGTAACGTGACTTGTGATACATTTAATTATGTCACTTATTATATGCAATTTAGACTTATTGTTAGACATAAAATAAGATAGAATGTAAAATGTGAATCCTTGCATATACAATACACAGGTTTTAACTCATGTAAACATCTTATTTAAATTTCTATAGAAAGCAACTGTTCTCGTCTAATTTTAGTATCTTGCACAATCTGTGAGTGATGAATAGAGACACAAGCAGCAGATTTATTTTTGTCGACTCTTTAGCTCGTTCGCCCGGTGCACGTCTTGTCATAAGCTTCTTACCTATACAAATATATAATACACTTCTGGTCTAATGCTCTTCTCCAAAACTCACGGATAAACGTCACTGTCTGTCTGTCAGTCTGTCTGTCTGTCCATCTGTTTTTTATTTGTCTGCTGCCTATCTCTCTGTCTATTCGAAGTCTGCCCGTCCGTCCATTTGTCCATCTTCCATCAGTCTGTTTTTTATTTGTCTATAGATCTTTCTATTTGACCATTCATCCATCTATCACTTATCCATCCTTCTGTCCATCTATCTGTCTATTTTTGCTTGTCTGTCCATTCGTCCGTCTGTCATTTATTCTATCTATCTATCTATCTATCTATCTGTCTGTCTGTCTGTCTGTCTGTCTACCTATCTATCTATCTATCTATCTATCTATCTACCCATCCATCCATCCATCCATCCATCCTTCCGTTTTATTATTTGTCTGTCTGCCTGTCCGTCCATCCATCCACCCACCCATCCACCCATCCATCCATCCATCCATCCATCCATCCATCCATCCATCCATCCATCCATCCATCCATCCACCCACCCATCCATTCATCCATCCATCCCTCAATCTGTTAATTGTTTGTCTATCTGTCTGTCTATCCATTTAGATTTCATTCATCTGTCTGTCTTACTTACAGTGTTACAGACGTCTTACTTATCGAAATATTTTGAAATTGAGCCTAAACGATTCTAAAATGTCCAAACACAAGCATTAAGACCATCTGATTGGAGCGAGAGCCTCACTCCTGTTTCTACAGTCTCACTGTGGCTCCTCCTTTTCTCTCACAAAACAAAAGTTAAGCCTGGCATCCATTGAGGTGTGAAGCCGTCGCATGTTTTCCCTCTTTGGTTTTATCCGCCCGCTTTACAGTATTTTCTTTCTCGGCAGAACTATACATTTACCTCAGTGCGTTTGCCTCGGGCAGCCGAGAGCGTCAAAGCGAGAGATGAATTGAGTGGGATGTCTTCTCCAGGCACTACTGCAGCTTCTTGACCTCTTCACAGCTTCTGACCAGAAACATCACGTCTTCATCAAGCCACGGCCTAAATCATTTACCTGTTGTAGAGTCGCTGCACCAGAGTATAAAAACAAATCGAGTTTCTCAAGCATGGAATTGCATTGTCTTAAATCTACGTTGTTATTCATCAAACGAGGAAGTGCGCCATGATCTCCGTAAGCTTTGCTGACTCAGCAGACGCCACCTCAGTCTAACTCGGAAAGACACGGCAGCCGATCTAGGACACGCTTCGCTATTACAGCGCACAAAATGAGATGGAAACCCATTGCACTTTTGAACCCGTGTGCCTGGGACATTCCATTCCGTACGGTGAAATGACTACTAAGCATTCATCGTCTCCGTAGGTGTAATGTTTAATAATGATTTTTCTGACAGATACTTGTTTATCATGCTATTAAAATGCCGGTTGTTTCTGGAATCATGAGCAGGACGAGGAGAGAGTGATAATGGAGAAGCCAATGCCATCAACGGACGTTCTGATGAATTAACTACAATACCCAGATGCTGAAAAAAAGCTTTTTGACAGAAGTTAAATTACAATTATGGAAACGCTAAGCTAAATTGACAGGTTTTAAAGTAGCAATGCGCCGGGGACATTTGTATTTTAAAAATACAGACGTTGGGTGGCGTGTTTGATATCGTACGTCTTGACTTTTTCTACTTGTCTTTTTCACAGGCTGAAATCCAGAAGCTGAAGGAAAAGGCGGACGTTACGAAGCAGTTCATCGAAAAGCAGAAAGAAGAAGAGCACAGACTGCAAGAAATGATAGGGAAAAATGAAGCTAATATCCGCCGACAGAAAAAAGAGCTGAATCAGGTACGGACAAGGGGAAGACTTCTGCGAGCGTCCATTTGTTCGGAGGCTTGTGCCTCACTAGACACCTCATTGTTTTAAGCCGCGGATGAAAGAGAGCAATCTGGTTTCACTCCAAAGTCATTAGACCCGAGGTCTGTCTTCTGTGACGCCCAAGGGTCAATCTGTCTTTAAAATAGCCAGAGACAACGGAGCCATTGGCGAGGGCAAAATGTAACTTGGCGTTTGAAAGGTTTTGAATCTTTGATCTCACGTGTGATGCGAATGACTAGCTGACTGGACGGATGACCTGAATCGATGAGATGAATCGAAAAGTGATATGGGAATTGCTCTGTTTTGGAAAAACGACAATTTTGGGGAATTTTAACACACAGTACATGTATCGTAAGAATTTATCTTATTTTGCTGTGTCTGCAAATGATAAAAAATCAATATTGAGAAATGAGAAAAATCAATAAAAAAAGGTAGGGCAACACCCTAACTCTGATCTTTTTTTTTTTAATATAAATCTTTTTATTGATTTTTCTCATTTCTCAATATTGAAACATTTTCTCAATATTTTTTATCATATGCAAACACGGCGGAATAAGATAAATAAAAAAATAAAAAGTAATTAAACCAAAACTAAACAATTTTCAGGGGATTTAGAACATATAACATATTTTGTACATAAACTTGCTGCTACCGTATGTATATATGTTTATACACACATAGATGTTTAATGCACTTCAAAGAATACAAATTCTAATGTTTTAATTAGATTTTGAACTAAAACCATTTAGGAATTATTTTACATCATGCTTAATTTTATTGCTAGAAAAGCCTTTAGCAAAAAAAAATATATAAATATTATATTTTCTATTATTTACCCAACAGATTTCTTATTCATATTCCTGTGGCATGCTTTTTACATCTTGAGTTTCACCCCTAAGGTGATAAGTGAGCGTGACATCTTGGGATCCCAGCTGAAGAAGAGGAATGACATGTTGGCATTACTGCACGAGAAGATCAAGATCCAGCAGTCCATCCTGGATAAGAGTGACATCCAGAGCAATAAAAGGATGGAGGACATTAGACTACTGAAGCTCGAGATCAAAAATCAGCGGCGAGAGAGGAACATCCTCTCCAAAAATGTGGCTGACGTGGATGATCTCAGGTAACGTTGATTTAATTTAATTAATTAATTTAATTGATTTGATTTAATTAATGCAAATATTTCTTACAACGAGAATGTCATCAACTCAAAACTCAATGTTTTTTCCTCTAATAGAAGGTTGTCTAATATTTTTTTTTATCTAATTTTGTATATCAGAAGATTCAAATTCAGTGATGCTCAGCCTTTCATAACACTGAGGCCAAACTTTTTCTTAGGATTTTGCAGAGCACAATTTATAACAAAATTAAAAATGGATTTTTAAATTTGTCTAGTTGACGAGACATGAAAACAACAACAATAAATGATAAATTGGCAGATTCACTATGCAGATCTTCTTTTAACCTTAAACAAAGCAAATGAGGGAAATATGTTGCATTGCTGATTCTTGGATGGGTCTTGTAGGCCGCACCAGTCAGATTGTTGTATTCATATTTATCCATGAGGTTTTACAGTCATTTTAGTCACCATTTATGTCTCTTAATTTATGTATGTGTTTACATTATACCAGAGGTGTTAAGTACTTGAGTAAACTTTGGAATTTTTTTTTGTAAATTTTGTAAATATACAATATGTATAATACAATTGATTTAAAAAATAAATAAATAAAAGTACGACAAACGTGTAAACAGAACGTGTAAAACTTTTTTCAGTTTTTTTTTCAGTGAAACTGAAAAAAATTCTTTAGACATTGAAACACTGAGCATAGTATTTGTTCTTGTATTAGTTATTGTACTTGATTTCTAGATTTTTATTTTGACAGATAAAGATATAGACTCTGCAATTCCATCTTTCCGACACAAATTTGAATTTGATATTTCTGCTAGCAGCTATATTTAGTGTGTGTACTTGTCTGATTGGAACTGGTTTTGAAGTTGATTCCCAAGATAATGCCGACTTGTCTTTTTTCGACCTTTACATTGAATCGAGCAATTGAAACAAGAGTCCAAACAGTCATGGCTTGTCTAGCCAGTCCGTGTAGCATCACACAAGCCGCTTTTCTGAAAAGCTCATGTGCTCTTTTACAGGATAACGGCATAATGATTATGTCTCAATCCAAGGTGCATATTCAGCACGAGGAGAGCGAGTTAATAGGCCACTTGTCAGATAACGCCTTTGTCGGTATCGATCCTTTCAGTTGTTGATGGATATTTTTGAAAGCTGTAATTGTCCACTTTAATAATCGCAAATCATTCGTAATTACAAATAAATAAGACTCTGCTCTGTTTTGAAGGAGTAAAGCAGAAATGCAGACAACATTAACATTTTAGTGGAATCAAACTATGAAGGAAATCTTGAATATGAAGACAATTTACCGAATGACACAAATACTGAAATTGAAACTGTTTTTTGTCCTGCGCAAATGACATTTCGAAGAGTTTTGGCTGAATAAACGATGGTGTTTGAGGAGAAGTATTGTCGGGTGTCTGATGGGAATCGGTCTGTTTCTGTAGAGCGAGTCAAACAGAGATGTTGTACTGCTGTTGTCACCTACTGAGGCGGAAAACCCTGACGTGATGCCACCGTGTTGGTTTGTTAGTTCACGAACCCCTGACCTGCAGTCAACAAACCCATGATTTTCCCATCACAATTTTATTTTGTTTTCACTCTGTGATTTAGTGATGCAGCATATATACAAAGCACACAAAGAAGCTTGATAGAACACTAGATGAGAGAGCGTGTGTGTCTGTGACACAGTATGAGAAGAAGGCAGAGTGAGAGAGAAAGAATGGGAGAGAGCATGATTGAGGGAGAAAGAGTGAGAGAGGAGAGATGGAGAGAGAAAAAAGAGAGAGTGAGTGACAGAGAAACACAAGTCGAGAATGAAACTGAGAGAAAATGAGAGATGGAGATAAGAAAATAAACATGCGACAGAAGGAGAGAGAGAGAAGGCTGGGAGTTATAGAGATAGAGAGAGAAAAGAGGAAATGATAGATAGATAGATAGATAGATAGATAGATAGATAGATAGATAGATAGATAGATAGATAGATAGATAGATAGATAGATAGATAGATAGATAGATAGATAGATAGATAGATAGATACTGATAGATACTGTTATAAAATACTGGAAATGCAATGTGTAAGTGCATAATTGTGCATGTGAAGTTATAAACTAGGGTTAAAGACACATGGTCAGATTGTCACATTACTTTTCTATTTAATCTAAAAAAATGTGCGTGTGCATATACGCACAAGCATTGGTGTGTCTGTGTGTGTGTGTGTGTGTGTGTGTGTGTGTGTGTGTGTGTGTGCGTGTGTGCGTGTGTGTAAGCATGACCCCGGTCACGTGTGCCCTAATTAATTACATACTTTAGCTTGACATATTCATTAAAAGCCTATAATCACAAAATCAAAGTGGAATGAACAATGGGCCAATGATGTGAAAGTATGTCTTTTTTATTCTTTTCCACCCTCTTTTCATCTCAGGCTCGGCTTTAAACTGAATGATTGCGTTGGACGTTATTCTGCTGTAATGAGGAGGTTGTTCCATTTCAAATCATTTCAGAGAACCCTTGCTCGAATAAATGATGTTTGGTTAAATCACAGGGTTATTCGTATGCTCACTTCACATCCATTAAAACGGCTCTTTAATGTACTTCAGTGCATTTCCCTGCGCTCTCAAGGCTTCTCTTTTACCTCCAGTCCCTTTGTTTTCGTTGCATTAAATGAGAATCATATAATTGTGTCTCAGAAAGGGGGAGAAAAATGGAGGGAACGTTGGATGGGTAAACCTTTTCTTAGACACCTGAGTTTTTCTGAGCCGAGGTCTTGACTCCTGGACACGCTTCATTTCTGAGAGTACTACCATCCTCCTTCCTCCTGCTATCTTTCACTAGCACTTATCCTCTACCTCACTACAATGTCTTCTCCCAACACAGAGCCGTTTATTGTAAAGGTTAGTTTGACCTTGAAATTGCCACTATGCTTTATGTTTTTTAATAGCTTTGGTTGTGAAGACACTACACGCAAGTACAGTGATGAAAGACCATTTACAGTAAACCAAAGTTTATGCATTTATGCACCAAACAGGCCTTTATTTAATCTATGCACAAATGTTTACGTTGGTAACCTGACCAGACATTTGTTCTGTTGATCTTAAAGTATTAAAATATTTTTGTAAAAAAGTCTTATACTGTAATCAAGTACCGTAATGGTTGGCTAAAGGTAAAATTCACTTGTAATTAGGTACAATAGGTTCTAGTGGTTCTCAAAGTGTGTGTGTGTGTGTGCGTGTGTGTGTGTGTGTGTGTGTGTGTGTGTGTGTGTGTGTGTGTAGGGAAGGAGGGAGACATCTGCCGAAAAATAAAAATATTCAATTTTTCTTGAATATTCTATTCTTTTTTTGACAATTCCAGTGATGATGGTGTTTTTACAGAAAGTCGTTCAGCTGAAAATGTAATAATTAATACAAAAACGTAAAATATTAATTAATAATTAATAAAATAACAATAATAACTTAAAATAAAAGTTAATAAAGAATAATAACTTTTGTTATTAGAAAAATAATAACAATAAAAAAGCAAGTTAGTCAATCAACCAACCAACCAACCAATCAATGAACTAAACAACCAACAAAACAACCAAGAAAACAAAACTAAAATTGATCTATCAGCAAATCAACAAATTAACCAATACATCTCAATCAATAAATCAATCCAGCAATCAATCCAAACAAACAAACAAACCATCAAACAAACAGTCAATCAATAAAATATAAATTAATACAAATAAAAAAGCGAGATAGTCGATCAACCCACCAAACAACCAATCAACAAAACAACAACAAATTAAGCAAACAAACAAAATCAAACAAAATCTATCTAAATCTATCAAAATCTATCAAAATCTATCAAAATCTATCAAAATCTATCAAAATCTATCAATCAACCAAACAATATATCAATCAATCAATCAACAAGTCAACATATGAACTCATTTATACTCTTTTTTTGTAGTGAAACTATTTTTTAGTTTGAGGAGAATTTGTTTTTGTTTTTTTTTAAGGATAGCAAATTTTGAGAACCACTGTTAGTATGATATTTCTACCCAAAAACTAGGGTAACATGGGTTCGAATGAAACCGATATTGAGGAATCTCTGTCTGCTTTTAAAAAGCTTTCAGTCGCTCTGGATGAGAATAGTAAAGAAATATTAATAAAATATTTACAGTTACAGCACAAGTTGTAAACCACAGAACAGGAATAGTTTATGTGGGAAACATTGTTTTTTTTATGAATAATAAAGCAATAAAGAGAGATTTCTGTGACATTTAAGAGAAAACAGCAAATCAAAACATTTCAGCTTTACGTGAGTCAAATTTGTGTTAGGTTTTATTATGTACTAGTGAGTTATTGTGACCACTTGTGACAGCTTTGCCAAAAGATCCGTGTTGTTTTCAGCCATCAAGAAATCAGTTAACATTCTTCAGAATCGGCT
This sequence comes from Paedocypris sp. Pulau Singkep, assembly GCA_017309775.1. Classification (NCBI taxonomy): domain Eukaryota; kingdom Metazoa; phylum Chordata; class Actinopteri; order Cypriniformes; genus Paedocypris; species Paedocypris sp. Pulau Singkep. The sequence goes on along the minus strand of MU204326.1, from coordinate 12,464,907 downwards.
TCTACTGGAAACCATTTTTCTGTTTGTAAAGGGGAAAAAACATATTTCTGAAGCAGCAAAACATTCGGTTGAACCTGAATTGCCTGAATTGTCATGGAACGAGAAAGTTACGCAAGGAGCTATAGACGTTCCCTTTCATCGTCAGGTCACTTCGACGTCTGTCAGTTACCTGATGATGAGATAGTCAGGTAACTGAGATAGTCGATAGAGATGGTCTCCTCCTTGTGTCCAGTTCAGGGATCAGCAGAACTAAGGAAGACTCGTTAGTAGGTGACAGCTGATTCATATTATCTGTCATTATATAAGCTGTCATGGTAGAAACAGTTGCTGGTCAATGTTAGTTAAAACCACTTCAGCCGTCACTCATTTAGATTTTTCTTGTTTTGGAGTTCCCGTTCTCCACTGTTTTATTTTAAGTTTATTCATGAAAAGATTCGACTCAGCATCCTCTCCGACATTCGTTCACTTCTGACTTTTTTGAGTCATTTCACATACGCGTGTATCAAATAAAGGTCTGCCTTGCAAATATTATTTTTTATGTGTGTTTTGAGAAGACCAAAGGCTTATTTGAAATTTGACCGGTTGAAAGGCCAGTGTTTTTGCCTTTTCTCATGATCGTGCCGCCTTTGTTTTGCTCTCTTTTATGAAGCGCTTTGAAAAAACTGTGTGTTTGTTTAAGCTCAAAATAGTCCTGAACTCAATAAGTGTGTTGATTAAATTTTAAGTGCCTGATATCAAACCCCGTCTTTATGAATAAGTCAACGTACACATCTCAACCTGCTATTTCTACTGCCGTCAGACGCTCAATGCAAATCTTTTCTTCCACCCCACAAAATGAAGCGAAGAAAAATAAGGCCTATGAGGCAAAATAACAGAAACATATCGGCAAATGTGTGCGTTTGCTATTGAAATTAATTATTTATTTGTCAAAGTAGAATTAGACTGTTGACAGGGAAAGATGAATGGCTTGCTTTCTGTCAGTGGACAGTGATGTATTCATGCAAAGTACGGATGTGAATAGAATGGAGAGCTGGGAAAAAAAGTCTTGCCAAAAACACAATTAAAAAGCATAAATTAAACCAAAATACCACTGAAAGCAGGAAAACCTAAAGGCTTCTTTTTCCCCTCAATCTGTATAGCAAATCCTTTCAGGGATTTAGCGTGGTAAACCATTGATTAATCGGTTCCCGATCCCAGTGATCCAAGTATTTTTGTTTCTGCGATTTTTTTTTTTTTTTTCCCGAGAACATTTAGCTTTCTCTGTTTCACAAACTAGGAGAGAGTCATTGTGACATTTATCTGGGTAAAAATGACAAGAAGCACAGAAAAAACAAGAAAAACAACAAACATCGTAGACCTTATACAATATCGATTGTGTATAAATCATTGATGATTTAAAATCAGACCTTGTCGGTTGAGTAAAAATCGATGCGTGCCATTTAAAAGCCCTTCACCGTTCCCCTCGCTCTCACACTGCTGTGTATTTATCTGCCAAAATCACCGTGTTCTTAGAAATACGCCACACAAACAGCCCTCCATTTCACTGCCAATGCTTGACAAATGAAAGCACACTGAGGATTTTTTTGGACTAGCACTTTGCCCACAGGAAATGACTTATTGATCAATTTAGCATGCTAATCGCTAACTCCCTCATAAACGCAGCGTGCGTCGCGCTCAGGTAAATGAGCTGTGTGCGCTCGTCATTCGTCTCTTTCGGTTTCTGTTGAGAAAAGTTTTAGACGGCGCCACTGCAATCAAGAGCGTTTCTTTTTAACGTTCGCGTTTAATTGGTTAGCATATGGCTCTAACTGTGCTTAAAGCTTCTTTATTAAATCGCTGCTTTTAATTAACTTGATTCAATCAGCTCAGGCTATGTGTGTGTGTATGTGTGTGTGTGTGTGTGTGTGTGTGTGTGTGTGGATGTGTGTGCGTGTGTTCACGTGTGTTCACGTGTGTGTACGACTAAGTCTCATGTGTTTGCATTGAAATTACATTGTGATTTTATTCTTAAAATACATTTCTGTACATGCATTTCTAATAATTGGTATGTATAAAGATGTGATTAATCTCAATTATTCAAGTCAATAATGTGATTAACTCTGATTGAAGACTTTAATCTTTGAGTAATTTATAGGTTTTTTTGTGGCTAAAAATGGGGCTGATAATGGCATTTCGATTTACACTGCAAAGATTAGATTGTTGAGCAAAAAAACATCTCAGTGTGTAACTAAGAAATATGGTCACAAAAAGACTTATAACACATACTGGATCTAGAACAGCTGGGAAATATATAGTTGTTATGTTAAAGTTTATTATTTATTTTTTAATTTATGCTATAACTGGCATTTTAACAAATGTAGACTAGGCTTGTGAGAAACAAAAAAAGGCCAGCCTGTATTTTGCTATTCAAGCTTTCTTTTGTTTCTCTCATTCATTTTCTAATTTTCTAATTAATTTAGCTGATTGCAGTTCTATATAAGCAAATAATTAAAGTGTGGCCTATTCAGAAGACATTGAACAAATTTATTTTCTAAGTTCTAAAACAGAGCTTTTGTATCTTTTGTTGTACAGTAGCAGTTAATCTGTGGCTTGTGTGTTTCTAATGGCAGGCTGGAAGTGTTTCAGCTAAGGAAGGACCTGGTAAAAGAGAGGACCAAATGTCAAGCCTTAGAAACGGATCTCAGCACTCCCTTGAATGTGCATCGCTGGAGAAAACTGGAGGTTGGAGTGCACTTCCTCCAGGAACAGACATTTGCTTTTGTTCTCTGCCGTTCTAAAAAAGTTCATTCATATAATTGCAAAAGATTTTTTTCTCTCCCCAGGCTTCAGATCCACACTCCTTTGAGTTGATTCAAAGGATTAATTCGCTGCAGAGGAGGCTGATAAATAAAACACAGGAGGTTGAGGAAAAAGAGCTTCTGCTTCAGGTGGGTCGAATCTTACGGGTTTTAAAGGCATTTTAACAAACTTTCCGAACACGTCGGTACAACTTCTGAACGAAGTCGCAGTGTTTACTCTGATTATTAATAAATTGTGGCGTGATGGATTTTTTTTGGCATCGCACTTCCAAATTCCATCATCAATTCTATAGTGCATAGCTTGTTTTTTAGTGTATCAAATTGCGACTATGCTACATTTTTATAGGATTGGCCCCCAAGGGACGTAACCCCCTACTCTACTAGTACATTCAGCAAGACATGAATTACTTTTTTGTAGATAAAATAATATCTACAGTTACTGAGGTTGAAGTCTGGAAATGTTTGCTCGCACATTTTTGAGAATTAACTATTGAAGATTCTCTCTTTGTTCATTAGTGCAAGTTCAAACTTATTTATATAGTGCTTTTCTTAGTTTCAGACCAATGCAAAGTTGCTATTAGTGTTAGTGTTTGTATTTGTAGGTATGAATTTGGCTGATATTCGTGTCTTTTCAATTTTGCATAATATAATTCCTTCTTATACGTACATGTTTTTACATCACACTTATATTGTACAATTTTATGATTTTCATAGGACTTTTATAGGAATTCTATGGTTTTAGGTGTATCTAATATTTTTTTGTGTTAGACTTATTTAAAATCACCCGGCTTTGTGTAAATGCAATACCAATGTTGTACCAATACAACAAGACCAATACTCAAACAAACAAAACAACAAAGCACTTTTAAAACGAAAGCAAAACATGGCATGGTAAACAAAAACGACATTTTTTAATACAACGTTCATGCAGCTTAATTGACTAGCGACACGTTTCCTCAACACAGCAGATTTTATGTTACTAGAGGATTGTTTACACATGCCACGCTGATAACCAGCTTCTAACCAGCTTCTAACCGGTTAATTCCTCTGTCCTGCTGCTTCCTCTATTGGCAACTAGGAGGAGCCATGGAGCAGGACCATGACAGCATTGCTGCTTCCAGCTATATTTTAAATGATGCCTTCTAGATGGTGCTTAATAACCACATGTACCTCACCTGCTTCCTCACTTTATTGTTGTGCACTGCGCATGTATGATTTCCATGCAACTGTTCATTTTCGAAGGAGTGGATAATTATTAAACATTAAATCTGTCTTTAATATAGTGGGAGTCCACATTGCCAAAAATCCACTCGAAACTAAATAATAAAATGAAAACAAAATGAGTAAAACTAAGATTTTAAATCAAGTAAAATTATCTGCCAATGCGGTGTGACAATTTTACTTGATAAGACAGTTTGAGTCAAGAATCTCGTTACACAGAAAATCATTTCTGCACATCAGTTCTTGTTCTCATCGGTTCTACCATAAAGACGTACTGTAGTTGTTTTTTAAATTGTGTTCTTAAAATAAGAAAAGTTGACTTCCATATTAAAGTTCTGTATTAAAACATAATGTCTACTTGGAAAAAAATGCTAAATTTGATAATACTTTACACTGAATTGAAACATTTTCAGAGCAAGAAAATGTTATTTCATATTGTAAAAAAAATACAAGATTTATTGGCTAATTTCAAGATTTTTTGGCTTGCAAGAATTAATGTTTTCCAGTGCAGGTTCTGAATGTTTGCATCTGTAATTTCCTTAAAGTGAGTGAAGCAGAGAGTTGGTACATGTCTGTCTTATCTTATTCGTTTTCTTTTTTACATATCTGTTGTTCTGACCCAATAAAGGTGACGATAAAGTCACGCTGTTGTGTTCCGTCTGACTGGGATAGTGTTGTAGGAGTAGCTGTCCATTTTGCTTTCACCATTACCAGATGGGTAGACAGGACTGTGATCGTCACTTTCAATGGTGTTGAGTGTTGGCTTTTTTTCCTGGAGTCTGCACTCGGATGCAATGGGAGTGATAAAACAGGCTTTTAAAATGCCACCAGCGTTAGACAGACAGCCTATTTAAAATGTCGCTTTTCCTGTCTGTTTTAAATGAAGTGTAACAGAGTAGATCACATTCGCAAGACATGAGCCGTCACTATCGAATCATGTCAAACATCACATGGCGCTTGATTAATTCTGCCTTGGCGTGCCGGCTATCAATGTTTTTATATGCAGGGAAAACAATTGGCTTTGAGACATTAGTGGTACAATAAGACACAAAGTGTGTTACTGTGATGCATTAGTACAGCTGGATAAAAGCCCAAACTGTATGCATGCATCAACAAAAGATTTAAATACATTACAGTCATGTACATCAATTTAATCTAAAGTGAAAATCATATAGTTTAATTAAAAGCACAATTTCGATATATTCCCTAGGGGCCATATTGACAAATTCGGTCACTTTCACTTTCATTTAAGGGATTATGACCTATGCCAAAATTACTTTACTTTACAGTCATTTAGCAGACTCTTTTATCCAAAGTAATTACATTTCATTACAATTTTTACAATTCAACAAATTCCTGCTTTCCCTGGGAATTGAATCCATGATCCGGTGTTTCAAACGTTCTACAGACTGAGCTAATGGGAAATCACATTAGAGTAACTGTCAACTAGAAATGACCTTCAAATGTGTCTGAAGGACAAATTTAGTTTTATGCTGAACTGCCACCATCAGTGAACTTAAAAAAAAAAAATTACAATTGCGAAAGGAAAGTCTGAACGTGACTATGGTTGATTAAGAGAGCAAAACTTGGGTCACGTTCTGGAATTACAATCATCTTCTGTGCTGAGAATCAATGACAAATCTTGACCCAACATTATGATCGTGAATCTCGATGTTGAACTCGAAATCGGTTTTTGAGACTGTAGACATTTAAATGATTGCTTTTTCATTTACATTCTCATGTTTCCGTATATAACTGTTGCATATGTTGTAGCTCGTGAAGATCACAAACTACCCCCAGATTAAAAAATGGTATCCCAGTGCTGGAAGATCCAAAACAAAAAGTATGAGATCAAATTTGGAGCTGGCGTAATGCTTTTAAAATCCATTACATTACTATTTAACACTCAGAAGCATCTACAATAACCATTGAGAACATATGCGTTAGACGAGTTTCTATCGAGTAAAACAGAATAATGTATAAAGCAGATTTAGATTATGAGAAGCGATTCTATTTTGATTAAAATTCCCATTCTACGCAGGCAGAAACCGTCAAACGTTCCTAATCCGACAAAGAATGGCTTGTTTTATGCTCCCGGAGACTCTAATTTCTTCATTATTTGCTTGTGGGCATTTCAGTAATAATAGAAGCACAGAGTGTATCATGTCTTTTAATAATCGTGCAGGTAAATCAGAACAGGCGATTAGCACGTCTCTATTTATTCATGCCCACCGGCCACCAGATACCATCCAGTGACTCACCGTACCATATTACAAACTGAGGTAGGACAGGAAAGGTGATTTTACCTCAGCACCAAACAGCAGAGTTTATTATGCCCCGCGGTCAGTGTTATATAACACTCTATGCTTCATATCACTGATGAGCCATAAGGTCGGCCAAACCCTCGCGCTGGAGTTAGATTGAGTTTTGCGAGCTGAAGTTTTCATTTGAGTAAAACCGAACGGAAAGTGTTGTTCTGTAATGCAGGAGACTTGGCAGCCGGAAGAAGGTCACGACCCCTAATTTCCAAAGCTCATGCAGGAGCACTTCTCTCTACGCCGCTGTCTTTCAAACGCCTTCCTTCTGCCTTTACCTCTGGCGCTTCACGCCGGGAAACCTGTTGTGCTGTTTGCATAAACTGGAGAAATACGCCAAAAAGTTTGAACGAAAGATCAATTACTAACCCACAGACGGAAAAGTTCTATTTGTGAATGCACTGTGTGTGTGTGTGTGTGTGTGTGTGTGTACAGGCATTTAGGTCAATGTGGCGTTGCAAATGCTAAGTTTGTATAGTGGGGACCTATTGTCACTTGTGGGGACCTTTGGCTGGACCCCACAACGTTGAAGAACTGTGTAATGGTAAAGTGTGAATTTAAGGATGAAGTTAAAATTGAGTTTTGGTTAAAGTTAGACTAAAGGGATGGAGGAGGGGAATATTTTGGTGTTTGGGGTTAGCATGAGAGAGCGTATTGTTTTGTATGCAAGTCAATGGCTCTGTTTATTACGCAAGTTCCCAATGATTTTGCTTTATAACAGCCTGACACATTGACTTTTTTCTATTCCAATTACTCTGAGTCTTGAGGGTTGGATGATTTTTAAAAATTAAATGAAAGTGCATGTATGATATATTCTTTTTAGAAAGTCATATATATATAATATATATATATAATCAAATCTGTTCCTGATAATTTTTCTTTTTTAATAAATCAGGATCAAAAGGGCAATGTTGTAATAATACTCTGTACGTCTTTGAATGTCCCTGTTTCAAATATCTGCTGGACAGGAAGTCTCAGAGAGGGATGTGACCGGCGGATATCACACCAGGGTTCCCTCTGCTGGCCTGGTGCCTTTTGTTCTAGGAAGATGGCAACATTACACCCATTGCGACTGACAAAGTCATGTCGATCTATAAATGAACGATGTCTCCGTCAATCTTAAACCAGGCAGACATGCTCTTGCTGTCCGAGCTGTTTGGTAGATGAAGCTGTTGAATCGGATTGTGTGTTCCCATCACTGTCAGTCAGAGCATGTTATCTGAAGTGCGTAAGGCAGTGACATGGAGAGAATCTGTAGAACATGGAAAACTTCACCCAGGCAGTAAAACAACTCTGTATAAGGAGTATAAGGTATAAGATGTTTGCCTTTTCAGCCATGGAATCCATCTTTAATTATCATTTTGAATTTTTTATCATCTTAAGCCATGTGCTGTTTTTGGTGACACTCATTGGAGTAATTTAGAGCAATGCAAAAAGAAATTTGATCAAATCAAATTTTATTTGTCACATACAAGTAAACACATGGTATGACATGTATTGAAATGCTTTTACAATCACCCAGCTTTTAAATTAAAGGGGGTAGTGCAACATGTAAGAAAATATAATAAAATACAATGCAAAATAAAAATGAGAGTACATTACAACAAAACACAACACAATGTAATAAGATGTATATTAATAAAAGAATGAAAATAAAAATATAATAGAAATACAATAAACTGTAAGTGGGGGTAAAGTTATCAGTGTCCAGAAAGTGACCGGTAAAAAAGTGACCAAGTGTCCAAGTATAAAGTGACTCATGTGCAGACTGAGAAGTGATGAGTTATCAATGGGACAATGTGACAATTAATTAAAATTGAAAGAAAGGATAATGTTTAATGAAGCAAATTATTTTCTAAGTACACTGTTCATAGTGATGCCTATTAATGGAGAACAATGGCAATTACTATTATTTATTACTATTCTTTTTTTTTCCAGCTGCTCAGGCTGAAACATTTTACCTTTTAATTCAAAACAGAGTCAATGATACTGTATTGTATCAATATAATTTGCTAGAAATGTAGCAAGTTAGAAAACAATACACACACCACAGTTTAAAATGGTGTTTAAGTTCTACTAGGCAAACAGACAGACACATTCACACACTCCAATTCCAATATCTTTAAGGTTTTGTTAATTATATTATAAATTGCTAAACTAAAAACTACTTACTATTCAGTTTAACACAGTTTTCAGTACGACTACTTACCAATACTTATCATTTTGCATTTGTAATAATAATAAATGAAACCATGCGTGCCAATGTAACATTGAAAAGTAACTGCTGAAAAGCCTACTTGTGACATATGACTATACATTACATTGACGTTTTCTTTGATAAACTTCTGCTGATACAGATGTTGATGGAAGGAGAAGAGACAGTCTGGGTTTAATCTCGGCCTTGTCATGATCCCATAAAAGTCAGTGTATTAAAATCCAGACGCCTCTAACTCATAAATCATTCATTCAGTGACTTTTTCCATCATGTACGCTCACTTCACTATTGATGGAATAGTGAAGAGACGGCCACCGTGGCTGTGAAGAGAAGACGCAAGTTAACAACGACAGGAAATATCTTGGGAGAGAAAAGTAGTGGAGTGGAAGCTTCAGGGGGAAAGCATGCAGTAAGCTTTCAGCTTTACAATAAATCCATAGTGCTTTGTGAAAGTTGGAGTAATGTGTTCAAGAGGAATAAAGCGACACTCGTGTTGTGGACACAAGCATGTCTTGATTCAGAATGTCTGTCTTTTTGATCGTCATTGATTTTCTTTCAGACATTTTTTCAAGTGATTTTGTGCTTTCTGTAGTGTGAGCGTGAGTTCCTAAGAATTGTAAATTCGATGAAAAGTTTGAAGCAATTTTATAGTATTATTATTAACATTATTTAGTAATAATAATATAAAATAAAATTATATTTTTGGGGGTCTTTCGACATCAGATGAGCCTGTTAATGTTTCATGAGCACTGTTTGTGGGCATCAGGCTGTTTTGAGGCCTGGACTTCAGCACAACAGGCAACTCTGCAAGTCCAAATACAAAAAGTAACAAATACCAGAGATGTTACTGAGAAAGTAAAAGTGAAAGAGAGTAAATTTGTCAATATGGTCACTAGGGACCATATAAAAATTGTTCTGCATTTAACCATCCACACACACAGTGAAGTGAACACACACACACACACACACACACACACACACACACACACACCAGTGGGCGGCCCAGGTTTCAGTGTCTTGTCCAAAAACACCCAGTTGAAGAGTGGGATTGGAACCTTGGACCCAAGTCTAATTCCCTACCACTGTATCACGACTGCAATTAGATCACGTATCCGTTGTCCACAATGAACAAAGCAAGTTAAAGGACTGTCTTGAGGTGAAACTTTAGAGAACTAAGTACGATTAGATGGAAGCTAACAGAAAGCTTCGGGTGAGCTACTACTGCTTGGATGAGGTTGCAGAACCCTGCAGTGTCCGGTCTTATCTCCATATCTGTAAGGTATAAAAGTAAAGGATGTCAACTGGTACCCTATGCCTATTAGAGGATGTCTGTTCTTGGGATAGTCTACTAAGGAGAGAGCGAGTCAAAACTATAAAGGTCTGACAGCAAGGCTTTTCTGAAGTCAAACCAAGAAATCCCAATGTTCCTCCTGTCTGACTTCAAGATCTGTTGAGTCAGGCCAATGTAAAGAATGACATCAGCGGGTGGTATGGCCACAGATGAGGTGCTGTGGTTAGTTTAAACTAGGGCAGACACTGGGAAGACTCTTGAGAGGCTAAAATAACAGATTGTGCCAGACCAAAAGTACCCCTATTTCACAAAGTTGTCATTCTTTGCAGATGGATCCTAACGTTACAGAATACCTTGAATGTGAAGAACCCTTAGTTTGAACCCTTAGTTACAACCCAAATATTGAATTGCCAATGTTTCCACAACCAGATGCTGCAGGCTATTTGAAACATGCGACAAGAGAGAATATTACTTTGGTACTACACATAAGACACTTAATTGTCTGATCTGACTAGAACATGTTTGTCCTGAATCCACAGCGGTGCCATTTAAGGGCATGCAGCTTTTCTGAAGAGTTGATAAGTCTTCAAAGATCATGTCGTAGACCGTCGCAAGGCTGGGTGAAGGACCCACATGCACAGCACGGACGAGGCGAGACACTCAAGGGTTAACAGTCCAAAAGGCTTTAATTCCTAGAGACGTGGTCAGGGCAGGCAGAGGTCAGTACATGAAGATCCAAAAGACAAGAACAAGGCAAGGCTTGCTAAATGGCTGGACATTAAAAAACGGCAAGAATGACAGGCAATAACATCTGACAAACTGGTGCATAAATACATGACCTAATTACATAAGTGATAACATCTGAAAACAATAACACGGACAGACGACCGATTGTGAGAAACCAGGAAGTAAAACCTAAATCCCAGAAGTGTCAAAATAATAGTTTGCTTTGACTAGAAGACAAAATTTGTGACGTGTCAAAATAAAAGTCTGAATAAAGAGAAAGCCAGAGTCCGTGACAGATGAGTCCTGATCATTGTCTCAACAATATCCCAACATTGTGCTCGATGTTGCAGACTGTTTCCCATCCTGTGTTGGGTACTAGTCTAGTCACTTGTCCTAAGGAGCTTGTAGGTAGATGCGTTTCTTTCCAAGGATGCAGAGTTTTACGCAATTTTTAAAGCTTTGTTGCCGAGCTTGTCCAAAGTTGAAGTAGTCTCATTTGGAGCAACTCAAAAGGAGCTACTGCTACAGTAGTAGGAATTGACCACTACACCTTCTGAAACTGTTTAAGGGAGACTTAGTCCGGCATTGTTTTAGACACTTGGCAATGCTTGGCCTGGTGTAGAGAAAGTTGAGTATTTTTCTAACAAAAAAAAAAAATACACTGAATAAGCCAAGGCTCTTGAGCCTATGTCCCTGTAGTTCGAAGAGAGATGCCGCTGAACATTCTGCAGATTCTAAAGTCTCATTGTTGGAAGCATTTTCAATCTCAAAGCTGAATATTTCAGCTTCAGGAAGTGAGGCTGCTAGGTGGAGTGACTAGGCTTTCTTTTTACCTGGATTCCTACGTAGGGTAAAGGTTAACCATAATAAGTTCGCTTTCCTAATGCCACACTATCTGAAGTAAAGGCCATTGTTTGTAAATTGACTCAGGCACTTTAGGTTTTCTGCTTTGCTTTGGGAAGGTTTGCTTTACGAAGGTGTTCCACTAGTGTCAGTTAGTCCAAGACAACGCTGAGTTAACAGACAGGAAAGTTCACAATTTGACTTCACAATTCTCATCACAATGTGACTTTTTTTTTAGAAAACTGATATGTGATATAAATGTGTATGTGATACAGAAGTATTGCAAGATAGTTATCATCCAAAAAAATCATGATATAAAGTATGTAGGAAAAGTACTAACGTAGAGAATGCATTAGACCATCGAATTCAGCTGTATTTCTTTTTTTCTTTTACCTTGATGTAAAAGTGAAAACTTTAAATAGAATACCAGCAGACATTTTAAATTAGTTGCTGAGTGCAAATATTTACACTGGAAACTGGGTCATTTCACTCATTTTCTAAAGTGCAAATCTAACCTACCAGTAATAAAAATAGTCTCTAAAGTAGCATTTGGCTGATACGTTGTAACTTTGCTTTTTCTCTTTAATGTCAGCATGGCTCTGGTTTCTACATACCCAGGGGCTTCTTTTAAAAGCGTGCGATCACAGCTGATTGGTTTTGTACTGTTTAGCATTAACTGCATCTGCATCTTTTGTACTTTTGTTAATACAGGAAAAAGACAAACTTTATTTGGAGCTGAAAAACATCCTGGCACAACAGCCCGGACAAGAAGCGGCAGAAAAACTGCAGGTTACTCAACGAACACTCCGGAAAATTACTGAACAACACAAGGTGCTCAACAATTTTACTTTTGCTTTTTAGAAATTCTAAAAAAAATATTTTCTTTCATTTGATTGCAAAAATTAGATTGACAATTAAAGGTTCCTTCATTTTAGTGTATCACAATAGCACAGAATGTGGTTAGCTGGCTCATCGTGGTGCAATGACGGCTCAATGTCCAGTCCTTTATTGATTTCTGGTTCATGAAAGACTGTCCGGCGATGTTATGTTCATAAGACATCATGCCTGGCTGGAGTAAGTGAACCCTGATATAAATTCAATGAATTAGTTTGTCGGAATATTGTCATGTCAACAGGATCTCCTACTTTCTTGTAGAACCATTTCATGACAATGGCATCTTAGGTCACTTATGTCAGACTGTATCATTATCCTTTAATGAGGTTTCCCCTCCTTTTCTTTAAACAATGATCTCACTACAAGAACAAAGGAGTGACGAGATTAGTGAGCAGAAGTAAATGCTCACTAGATGCAAACTGTACGTTAAGATAAGTGGTTTAAGAGAGGGGTCAGGTTACATGTATAGAACAATGCTTCATCCCTGAACAAAGGCCTCATACACACTCCTCAGTTGTAATTATTTTATCCATCTTTAATGAAAATCAAGACCGACATGTCCAACCATAAAGACCTACCCAACAACCATGTACCAAATGAGGAGGAGCTCACACTACTCACTAACCTTGTGTTGGGTCTTTAGAAACCGGTTCTTTGTCGAAAACGACTTGTACTCTATTAATAAATAAAACACATGACGCAATGATTAAAGTTAATTTGAAAACCACCAAGGAGTTGCACATAATCCCAAGACCAAGCTCTGCAGCCGTTTCCTTCTGGTCTCTCGAGCTTCTGTTTCGGTCCCCTCTCCTCGGTTTATAATCTTTATTCAGAAGAGAAAAGATCCAAGCCAGGAAATGTTGAGGAATCAGTTGCAGATGAGAAAAACATCACCAAATATAGTCATTGAGAGCGCAAAGAAGAATCTTAGAATGTTGTATCAGGACATGGCATAGTTAGGAGCTAAGAGATAGTAGAGATAGACTTTTGCTTACTTCAAGGTTTTAGTACTAGACAAATCTGACTTGAGCAATAGGCCCAAACACTTAGAAAATGTCAACTTAACCTTTTTCATCTGTGATTCAAGCTTACTTAATAATAAACGTTAAAGGCATTTCAAAACTCATGTTCTTTAACACCTTGTCACTTCTTTGTTCTCATAACAGGATCATTGTTTAAAGATGAGATGAGAAGACTTTAAATTAGGGCAGATTTATGGCCTGTAGTCAACTTATGTCAGACTGAAGAAGTCGTTTTTTTTTACGATGAAGAAGGAAATCCATTTGACATGACTCAATCTTCAGACAGTTCCACCTGGATGACTGAGAATCTCCACAGAAAGATTTACTTTATGTTCCAATTTCTGCTTTATTACCCAGTTATGAGAACTGATTTAATATCAAATCTTCTGTGTCTTTATCTGTCTAGCATTGACATTGATGTTTTCTGATCATTTGTCATTAAGCTACAATCCACAAGTCACGGTGGAACCTAGACGCACAGAGCGAAGCCTTCCTCTGCAGTCAGGACAATAGATTCCCACCATTACAAAAGTCCTTAGCTCGGCAGAAAACCAGAGCTGATCTATTAGAATATCTGCAGCAGGGAGTGTAAAACTCTCAGGCGACCCTGAACTTCAAAAATAACTGCCCAAAGGTAGAGACGCAGGCCGTTTAGCTTTCTGATAATTTATCGCCAGGCTTAAAATGAGTTACACGCCGCAGGCATCCCTGGCAAAGCTTTGAATAAAAAAGCGTCTCAGGCTCAAGCGTAATTACCATTAGCTGAGAAGCCTTACTAATGAGCCCAACAGAAAAGCAAGGCATTATTTGTTTTGATTGAAGCATGTTTTCGTGCTAGAGCCTCCTGAAGGAAATGAACATTCATTAGCTTCCATCGTCAGGCTTTTCTTGCTGGGCATTTGCCGCTTTCTCTTCCTTAACTTTTCATTTCTCCGTGTGATGGCCGAGCTCTGGCCGCAGGGTTACCTGGCATGTGGGTGGTTTGGAGCGCACTGGAGGAATGACAATTAGAGCTTGACTGATATGTGCAAAGATTGACGGAGATCAATGAGATGCCGCGGAGGAAATCACTCCATTCCTCGCTCGGAGCAATGGAGGTGGCCACGCGTTTCGGCCGAACACGTCCTGAGTGATAGATCACAGCTCGACAACGTAGACACATTTATAGCAAAGGGGTTGCCAATGTAGATGGAGCCGGGCTTTGAGAAACATTTCAGGGTAATTGACAAATGGGCACAGATTCAAGATTCAATGGATTCAGTGTTGGAGAGAGAGCGCCAGAATCTCGGGAAATAAATGCGAGGAATCATGTGAGGTTAAAAGTTAGTGTTTTTTTCCCGCGGTTATAGGTTGTTCGTACAGTTTGCCAGACATGTTTTACTTCATTAGTGAAATACCTTGTGAGTTATCTGAAATTGATTTTGCTTCTTGCTTTAAACTCATTTTAATTGGGAGAAATGTCTTCTGTTATATTTTTTAGAAGACATATTTACTTATGAAATCATATTTAATAGAGCTGTTATTATTAATGGCAATTATTACTACCTATTTATTTTATCGATATGTATAGATTTAACAATTGATTTGTTATTTTTTGGTTTTGTTATATAGGCTCTAGTAGGTGAACTCAACATGTACGAGTCCAAGTCGGAAGAGTACAAGTCGGAAATCGACCACTTGAATCAACAATTACAGTACATGAAGAAAAAGTTCTTTGCTCAGAAACGGAAGGAGCAAGAGGAAAGGTAAAAATATTACTTTTTGGCTTTGAGCAAGTGGTTTTGTGTTGGGAATTGTTGCACATCTGTTTTGGAGTTTGTGTTTTTGTATTCAGATGGTAGACATTAATCCCAGATTAGCTTCCTGACATTATATTTGTGACAATGTGACATTATAGCCGCAGCTGTCTGCACAGCAAGAAAGCATTTGTGTGTGTGTGTGTCAGTGTCTGAGCATTTCACAGTCCAGACAGAAAATGACCTTTCAATATTTCCTGCAAGACTCAAACGACACCTTCTGACACGGCCGAAAATGATATCTCAACTAACAGCGAGCGAAAAACGCCATTTGATCTCGGAGAGAAATCAATGGGGTAGTAAATTGGAAAGATTTCTCTCATTTTGCTTCTGTGTTCTTGGAAGCATATTGCGAAACAGAAAATGATATAGTAATGCAAGAGTGGTGTTGGAGAAAAGTGCTTCAAAGCTGCTCTTCTACTGACCATCGATTTAATGAAATTCACTGAATGTGTGTGGTATAGGTTTGTTTTCCAACCTAACAGGAGGACAAATTCAAAAGCATTTACACCAATCAGTTAAGTTTGTCACCTTCATCACACGCCATGTGGTTTGTGATGTACAGGCAGATTGAAATCCATTAGTTCCCACTTATTAATCTTTTCACTAGCACTGTCACACGGACTCCATTTCCCATGATCCTGCACTTCACTGTTCTCTGCATTATCTCATTGCGTTCAGCTGTTACTAGTTTCTCTCATTTATTTCTGTGCGATTCTACTCATTCTTCTTTTCTTTCAATGCTTCACATTGAACTCATGAAAACTTTAAGGTTCTTGTCTCAAGTTCAAGATCTAAGCATTTGTAAGGCGCTTTTCACAGTTTTTAACTGTCTTATTAAGAAGATGAATTTGTTCTGATTTTGTTGTTTTTTAATTACAAATATTTAGCTTTGGTTTAGACAACAGTGTCTAAGCAAATTAATCTGTGCAATCAGATTCAACTGCCGGTCTAGTATTTATTACGTCAATCAAAATAAAACCGAATCTATCATTTTACAACTATAAACATGTAAGAGAAATGTATGATCATGAAAATGTATGAAAATGAAGAATGAATATTCTTCTAAGAAAGAAACAATCTTGGGAATATTTGAAGAAAATATTAATTTTCTGTTATAATTGAATATAATAGAAAATCAATCCCAAAACCAAAAACATGAATTTTGACCTTTGTTTTTTGAGGTAATCGAAAGGTCTCAGGTAGTAATGACCTCTGATTTGCTTCCAGTGGGAATAAATCCTGCTCACTGATCTCTGAAACTCTTCACATTTTCCCAAAATATCCCGCTTCTATTTCCCTGCAATTGCATCAGAATAAATTATCATGTTTTGTTACGGTTGAAAGACTGATTTGGTTCTACTTCATGTCTAACCAGAAAAAAACAGAAAACGTTTTCCTGGAGACAAATGAACGAGATGTTTGACCTGTAAGATCCTTGAGGAAATGCGTGGATGTTTTTGCGATTGGGGGGAGATTAAATACAGTCCATTGCCTTTGTTAATCCGCCGTTTTCCTCAAAGAAAGACTTGATTTGGGCTGAACCCCTCAGCCTCGCTGATTTGGATTCTTCTGGCTGCACTTTTAAACATTGCACTTAAGCTTTGCTGATGGGCAGTTTATTGATTTCCTTTTTTCTCTTTGACATCTCATGAGTTCAGACCAATGGCTTAATTCCACACAAATCACACACTATGTTTTCTCAGCAAGTGAAGCAGGTCGCTCCAGCTTTCCTCCCCACATGTGATGGACAAAGGCATTTAGCTGAGGGATAAAAGATATTTAAGGAAGGAGATTTGCAGGCGTTGTGAATTTAAACACCTTTATTGTGAAACACCGGCGCTGTGTGTTTGTAGCATATATAATGATGTCGAACTATTGACTGATGATGGGACTGAAATTGCTTTTGCGGCTTAATTCATTATACCTTTCGCAATTCACCGGCCTTCAGTCGTAGAATGATTAACTGTGTTGCGGAGTGCTTCAACAAACAGTGAATTTGATGTTGGGGTGATAAGAGTTAAAGCTCGATTATAACACCTATAATTAATACGGTAGTGTTCACCATAGTAAAACAGAAATTGACATAAGCGGACAAATAAAACCACTGGGTTTAATCTATTTCAGTCAAGCTGCTGGGATTCTTTGAATTGGCAGAAAATCGTTTGTCCCTTTAAGTTGCAATTACTGCAACATCAGAAATGAGTCAATAGAATGATTTAGATGCTAAAATGATCCAAACCAGATATGACCTTGATCACGCGCACACACAAACACATATATGCATTAAAATATAGATTTTTTTATACACATTTCTTTAAACTAAATTAAAATATCTATGGAAATGTTTTATATATATTAATAATCAGTCATAATACTATCATCAATCAGTCGGCCCCGTGTTAATCCATGTTGCTTAAGCTCAAGGGCTACGTAACTAAAGAGAATAAGCGCATCACATTTTGAGTGGATTGATTCCTAAAGTATAATAATACAGTTAAATAACTGCACAAGAAAACAACATTAAAGCCAAGCCCAAGATTGCTACGAATAATACATATAAACCTCCGTTTCAACTAGTCATAAATCATTTGTGACTTGTCATAATTCATTTGTATCACATCAACATTGGTCATTACTACAGTATGTTCTACTATATACTGTATGTCATTAATGTGGCGCTTCAGGGGAATCGTTGCGTGCGTTGTTTTGCGTGATCCGCCTCTGACAATCAACGCTAGTGGTCGTTTGGCCTAATCCCGTGGTGGTTGGTGATCAAATTTTTTTTAAATGTCACCAAAAGGCTTAGTTTTAATGATTGAGACATTGTCTATAGTTGTAGTGAGTAGTTAAAGAAGTAGTGGGTTAACTACTACTGGTCCACGGCGGATTAGCACAGGCCGTGCACTTATCCGGAGTCGACTGTGTATTAAACATACTGTGTACTGTTAATATAATTGAATAGTAAAATCTAGTTCTAACAAATAGACATTTGCTGCATTAGTTAAGATGTTTTACGTTTAAGTGGCTCCTGAGACTGATTAAACTACAAACAGTAAACTAATTCAACATGCACAACTTTTAAATGTCTTCTTAATAGTACATTTTCCCTAAAGCAACCCCAGTGGATTCATAGCTGCATCCATGTTAGCAACACTTTGTATAGAATATACAAATATAGAATATACAATCCTTATATGATGTCAATCTGCTGTAACATAATCATCCTCAGACGAGATGTTTAATTGCTGGTTCTCCAATCACCGCATCTATACTGTTCATATATATAATTAATACCTGCACTAGTATTGTGTATCATTATACAAAATATACTGTAACAACACACTCATTAGCCATTGTCAAGCTACTTTTTTTTGTTGATATTTGAAGTTATCGGAGTTGATATTCCTCTCCTGGATCAGTAGAGAATGTCATTTTAAAAAGAAATCAACCATGGTATTTAAAGTAAATAGGTTGTTCTTTCTTTGTTGTTAATATCAGCCTCTTGCTGATCAAAAGCCCGGCACTGTGTAATTTTCCTCCATGACTGCTCTCCAGACTAAATGAAATCTGGCTAATTAAATTTAGATTAAAAGTAGTTGCTCCTGCGTTCCCACCACGTTCAGGTATCTGCTAGCGCATGGAATACACACTGATTTATTTACTAACTTGTTCTGATTAGAATGAAATAAGTATATAATATAATTTATATTATATTATATTAGCTCTTTTTCTGTTATTTCTCACTCCATGTTTGAAGTATTGTTTGCTTCATGCTGGTATTTCCTAGATTGAATCATATTTTTTATTTATTTCACCTTTTCTCTACAATTTTCTCCATTTCTTAATTGCCCCCCCCCCCACACACACACACACTTTTTCCTCTTATTTCTTATCCTTTTACACATTTTTTTATTCTATTACTTTCTCATTTCCTTTCATTTTCAGTCTCTCCATTTTTCTCCATCTTTTAAATTGTGCTCATGGACTATTCAAGCTTAATCTCAACCAGTTCTAGATTGAGGTGTGCCAACTTTTCTCATCTACAGTATATGTACCAAACCCAAACAGACATGCTTGACATGCATGACTACTTTTACTACTTTTATGATTAGAGTTGATTGCAATTCATGCATAAATCAAAAGTTTAATTAATCCAAAAAAGCAAGATGAAAGAAATAACCTGAACATCAGCCGAAGTCAGAAGGCGGCATTTAATAAGAATATGAATAATTCCTGCTGATGAACGCAGTGTGTCGAGGCCTTAAATACAGTATCCGCTGTTTCATTCGCAGCATCTGGATCCAATTCCCCAGTGTCATGGGATTTGCATGTTTTCTCAGTGTTTTTGTGGATTTCAGCAATAGCTCAGAATCTTTCCTCTAAAAAACATTCTTGACAAAAAAGTTGCCCATTGTTCTGAGTGTGACTCTCCTGTCCTGCCATTGGTTTGTTGCCAATCCAGAGAGTGATGCTCGGGATGCTGAAACTGGCTCCATCTCACCCAGATATTGAAGAAAGAGCATAAAAAATGGGTATCATTGGAATAAACTTAGTCTTTCATATGTATCAAAGAACCGAAGCAGAGAACGATGATAAAAATATTCCACTAAGTGCAATCAGCTAAGAAAATCTGTTACGGCTGATGAAATGAATGTCATCTCACTCTTTTAAGAGAAAAAGAGATTTAAGAAAAGAAAAAAAAAACAACTACAAGTGAATAAAAGTTGCATTTAGACATAACTCTACAGTATGTTAAAATCTTAATAATAGTCATACGATTCTATGACTAAGCACATTTAAATTAAAATTTTAATCATTAGTCATTAAAGTTTAGTGATAGAACAAAACAAGAGTTTTTTTAATTGCTTTACATTAAAGAATTTTAAAGATTTGAAAGCCGAGAAATCACTACACAAGTGCGTATTAATTCTCAAACATTTTCTCTGTTTTGTAAAACAGATTTATGGCCAACAGTGCATGTCTAATAGAGTCTATCTTTCTCTCACATCACTTAATGCCTTATTTACTAAAACGAAGGTCGTTCATCTTAAAGCGTTTAAAATAGCAAAAACAAGACTGATAACTATTAAGAGTAATTAATGTGCAGTACTTTATGTTCTACAAGCTTAAAGCAATGTGCTTTAGGATACAGTGAAGTAAAGATAAACACGCACACACTTTTCATTCCCAACTAGAATTCACAACCAGAATGGTTACAACTGATAACTGAGTTACTAACTAACAAACTAACAAACAAACTAACTACAGTAACTAACTAACTCGTAAACCAGTCATTACAACAAAAAAGATATGAAGAGCATCTCTAAATGATCAATACATCAAACCAACCAGGTGGATGGGCTACAGCAGCAGAAGACCACACCGGGTGCCACCTCTGTCTACTAGGGACAGGAAATGTGAATTATGTAGGCAGTTCATTCGAATTATGTAGCCATATTATTGGTATAATGTTGTGTGGTCTGACAAGTCTAGATGTCTGCTTATATGCAGGTGTAGGTTTTGAATTTGACCTTTAATGGTTTAGGCTGGTGGCGGTGTAATTGTGCAGAGGATATTATCTTTGTCCACTTTTGGCACATTAGTAGCAGTGGGTCATTGGCACACCCTTCCTCTTGTTGCTGACCATGTTCATCTCTTTATGGCCACAGTGTGGGTACCTTCTGATGGCTACTTCCACCAGGATAATGCACCATGTCATAAAGCGCAAATTATCATGGATGGATCGATGGACGTGTGGGCGTGGGTCAGTGATGGGTGGATGTATAGATAGATAGACATACAGACAGACTGGTTGTTTAGTTGGTTCATGGATTGGTTGATTGATTTGATTGGTCGGTTAATTGGTCGATTGATTGATTTATTGTTTTTTTACATTTAGCCCCAAAGAACAATCAAACAAATCACTGTAAACATTCTGATCGTTTCCTTAAGTTTTTTTTTTTTCCTTTTTTTCCGGGAAGCCTTTATTTTCACTTTTAAGTTCTTTATTGTCAAACAACAGCAACTGTAAACGCAAACACATCTGCTTCAGCAAGTAAAGTCTGGTTGAGATGATGTGTGATGACCGATGGTGTCTCCACGTCTGTTTGTTGTTGAGGAGAATCGACAGGCAGTTAAAACTCTGACAAGTTCACAATGAACTGCATTCAAATGAAGACGGGTGGATGTTGCATTGTGGGTAGAGAGCAGACAGGCCGCTATAGTGGCTGTGTGTACAAGGTGTCATGCGTAAAGCGGCAGAAACCAGAGTTTGACAACGTGCAGAAACACTCACAAGTTATAAGCAAGAGTCGAGTGACCCCCGTTCAGCCTTTAAATTAATAAATCATTTTCTGCATTGTGTTTTATAAGGAATCTTAAGGATATTTAATGAAACTAATGAGGTTTAAATGTACTTTTTTGTTGTTTTTGTGCTATCACAGCACAATGTTTTTTTTTCTTAGCACGTAAAGTAATTTCATACAATTTAACAGTTTTTTTTTTAATTCCCTACTCAGAGACACAGAGATTGGCTCCGGCTCCAGGTAATCCAGAATTTGAAGAAGGTGTTTAGAAGATGAATGAATTAATAAATATATATTTATATTTTATCTTTTTGTCTTTACAGTAAATACGTCTCTCTCTCTCATTCTCTCTCTCTCTCTCTCTCTCTCTCTCTCTCTCTCTCTCTCGCTCACTCTTAGTCTTCATGTTGATTCTTTTTGTCATATATCAGTTCATTTCTTTCTAGGATATTTTTTATAAATCAGACATAGTTGCAGATTGTCACAGTAATCATCAAGTAAACATCGGTTTTGCTTCAAATTGCTGTTTCAAAGGTTTCACAAAGGACAGATTTTGATTTTGACTTTACAGTAAAGTGTCAGATGAAGTACATGAGGACTATGGAGGCAGATGGTTTATGAAGGGAACGACAGCTGGTAAATGCAGATTGATCGTGTTTTCTGTAACTGGCCTTGACCCTTACATCTCACTCCACATTAAAACTCTCTTGCTAACTAACTGCATTAGTTGTTCATTTTTTTCCACATGGTGGATTAGTTGGTGTAATCTTGGACTGGGGCGCTTTTCCTTGAACGTGCGTTTAATACCACAGAGCTTATAATGAGCCGAATAGAGCAACAGAAACGTGCAGAAAGACAATCACACTCCAGGAACTGAAACATTTTTTTTTGGTTTTGTTTTTCTGGAGTGTATTGAACCATGAATAAAGCTAATTTTAATCTGCCTGTGAGCTTCCAGACCTAATCCTTCAGTAAAGTCATGTTGTTGTCTCCATGCTTGGAGATTTGCAAATGTCATATCTGTTGCAGAAGACATGAAATAAATATCTTAAACAGTAGCGCAGTAATGGAAGTAAGCTTTTAAGCTCTGATCATATAAATACTGGTTTGCCCTAATCTTAACATTGATTCATATCCTATAAACACCTTCATGAGGAAATCCTGCTGTTGCAATACCATTCTCATGATCATCTACACAATAGTTATTCGGTTACTTTGTTTTTTTTATTATAAACCGAATCCTAACCTAACCTTAAATCTGGTTGACCAATTTGTACAAGATGGCCGAATTGTTCATGTCTGGAGCAAATGGGCACAGTCTGAGGAATGAAAGCCGACCAGACACCTCCTGAGGTGAAGCAGCTGAGAGTGAGAAGTGACCAACAATGGCAGCAGATGGGACCACGATGACAGTGGGTGCTTCATTGGGCCAGGGAACTGCGTCCGGAAGGAGCAAACACTGGGAGAAGACGTGATCTTTATTTTTGTAAGAAACTGGCAAACTTCAGAATGTTCCATTTGTGCATGGGTGGGCAAAGTTTCTACCGTTTACAAATTGCACCAGGGAGGATTGCTGAGACTGATTCTGAGATGAAGATTGCTGCAGTTGGGTTTGCATGCATGGTGAAGTGGTTGGGTGAAAAACTCCTTGGCTGTGGATATGAGTGACAGAGATGTCTATTGCCAGATCAGTTTAACCAGGCCTGGAACGCAATGAAATGAGATCAGATTTGTTAAGGAAACTCTTATATTCTGTAAAATTCAAGTCAAGTTTGCTTCAGTGTCTAAATAGTTCCTTGAAACTATTACCAACTACATACAACATTCCCAAATTCGAGGCACTTAACAATTTGTCATCACAATCCACAACTTGTTAGCATCTCCAGAAACTCCAAGAGATCATCCAGTTACCTGTTTGTCAGATCTTTCAGAGTAAAATGAGACTTCTGAAAATTAACAAGGTACATATGGAACTACAACATCCTGTCTGGAATTTAAGACTGGCCAACAGTCTCCAAAGAAAGAAAGCTCTAAAAAGGACTTCACAACTGACCAAATGTTGGGGAAATAGGTCTGTCAGAGATAAGCCAATAACTCCAGCACTACTCCTGACTTATAGACTCCTGGTTATAGTTCTCCCTGGCAGTAATTAACCAGCTTTCTGAAAGAAGAACAACAAGTAGCATAGCTGGCTAAAGTCATATTGCCCTGCCAAACAGCAGAACTGTTTTCTCTTGAACGACACCTCTACATATTCCTCTGTCAACCTCCAGAGGTTTTTGAACAACGCAATAAACAGGATGGGGATGTATCTATGTCCAGGTGGAACGTTGAGCAGTTGTCAGTTCATTGAGCAGCTGACATGTTTTTTGCTCAATGTTCACATCAACATGGAAATGAACAAGCTAAAGACAGAAGAGTTGATTTGGGATTTCAGGAGGCCACAAAAGGATAGCCAGACACAGAGATAGTGAAAAGGAAGATGAAGCGAGACGAACTGAGTCGATTGCTCCTGAAGTGTAGGAAGGGTACAGTATATGCACAAAACTGATTGGTGATCAACACCTGACAAATTATTATTCATTAGCTATACTGAGAAATAGAGTTAGTGTCACCTTTTACAAAGATGGCTCTTATGACGCAAGAAGTTTTGGATTCGTGGAGCTTGTGAGATGGAGATAAAGTCCAAGGGAGGATGAAAAGGAGTAACACCAAACCTTTCAAGTCTGTTTGCGGGATCCAGTGCAACTGACCCAACTCCAATATTGAACAAATGACATCAGGACCACCACACCGCTTATAACAGAGGACAAGAGGGAGGATTGAAGATCCAAGGATGAGTCACTGCAAGGAAAGACCTGTCTTGTCAAGGTAAGGTGGAAGGTTTGTGCCGAAATCAGAAGTGACACAATTGAGTCAACAAAGTATAGTGAGTAGAAACATCGATGAAACTCCCTGAAGTAGAATTTCGACTGGGTTTGTACATGGTTGAATTGATTTGGGAGTCTTTTTTTAATATTTTAATGCAGAATGCCAGAGGAGGCAGTGTACGAGGTGTAAAGTGAAGCTCATGTACTCTTTCAGCTTCACTTGATAAAGCAAGAGCAAGTGAGCAACGGCAAGTTGGGTCCTTTGTCAGAAAGCCACTTTTGTCTATGTTGCTTGCTCATTGGTCATCGTCCTACTCAATACATTTAACAACAGATACAAAAATCAACAACAATATTTGCACAGCTGGTGTAGGACAATCTCAGATTGTGAAAAGCGCTTTATAAATAAACTGAACTTGAACTTGAGTTGGCTGTTCTTTAACAACAGACGCTAGCTCCATTTCTTTAGCCAATTCTCCCGAGTTCCAAGATTGGAAGAAAGGAGGGAGATTCAATGTCTCCACAGAGATATGCTGCGAGGAGAGATATCAGAGGGAGGTCTGACCAGGGAAAAGGTAGCTTAATATAAATATATGTACCTACAGTAGCAGCCGCTAACGTGGTAAGCGTGGGATGAGATGTCTAGCACTTGAAAGTTGGTCTATGAGGAGAGTTCAAAACAACTAGGCTACAACACAGGAGCTTTAGGGGAAATGAAAGGAATCATCTGAGAATTAAAATGTGGAAGACTAATGCCAGAGCCACAGGTGAATGTTTCCTTTCCGGAGGATGCACTGGTGTAGGTTTCTGCCTTGTGTGGTATTACCAATTCCCACTCCCGAAATTAACTGGATATAATGGAATCATTCTGTGCAATTATTTCTATTTTAGTTGGTATTCACTCTCTCTTGTGTGGTTGCTTGTAGTCAAATGAAAAGTGTGTAATATTATAATAAACTTTGTTAATGATATATTTTTGATTTATTTTATATTTATTCATTTTTTCTACTGAAGAACCAAAATATTATTAATCAACAAATGTAAACAAATATTTTATATTTGTCTATAAAAATGATTTAATTTATATTGTAATAAAATAGATATACACACATATATACAAATATTGCAGAATAGAAATATATACAGTAAAACAACATTTGAAGCATGTACCGTGAACAGATGTGAAGAGTGGCATTAACCTTTTCCCCGTGTTCGTATCGTGTGGTAAGACGGACACCGTCACAAAGACACACAGATAAGAATGTTCTCTGGAATTCTACCATGTCTATCCACTGTAATCTCAGACGAGATCACTGGCGATCAGCGCAAACATTTGCTTTGTATCAATCAATGTGGAGCACCAGACTTCCTGGTTCCACGTGGTGAGCGGCAAAAGAGGGCGGAGCAAAGAACTGCATATAATTGAATCAGTTTATAATTTTAATAAACTGTTTGATACTTTAGACTTCATCACCACAAAATTATTAATGTCCCCAACCTATTGTCTTTCTTAATATCCGCTTCATTAGACGCAAACACTTTGAGTTTGACTTGACACTTTTGGAGCCAAAATTACTTTACAAGTAATTGTCTTCTTGCACATAATATTTCAGAGCTGTGTGTATTAGCAACGTCTTTGTACATTATCTTGAAATGTTTAGTCGAATATATTGTGATTGAATAGGTGAATAAAAAGGGTGTAGAGGAGGAACATTATAATTTTAGGAAAAAATGTGATGGAAATATTCACTACATATCCTATGATTATAAATGTTCATTTCACTGTACTGTGCACAATTATTGATTTATAACCCCTATGTCTGCCAACCCCCCTATCTCCCTTTCTTTCATCTCTTTCTCTCCGTCTCTCCCTCTCTCTGCCTGTATGGAACTGCGGGTCATAATTGAATTACTGTGATAGGGGATGTATAATCAGCGGATGGACTGAGCTGACTGATTTGAAAGACAGGCAAATAATCATTTCACCCTCACTTTATTATTCTGGAAGAAATTATACTTTGAAATGCAACCACTTCCCGCATGATTCCATTTAATATGGTTGAGTCTTGTTTTCTTTCAATTGGTGAACTGTAAACTTCCTGTAGAGAATTATTACAGCTCTGCTAAACATCCCCGGTTATTTGCTCCAATAAGTTAACATTTATTAAACAGATGAGCTGAGTTTAATGAAGGCCCGTCGTTTAATTGGAGACCTTGAAGAGACAGAACGAATGTGGCATTGGCCTTCAGATTTTTTTTTTATGTTTTTGTAATTAACACTTTTTAATATCATGTTGCATTACATTGTTTTGTTGCCAATTTGTATGTGAAAGTGTGTTTGTGTGTCTTATGTGTTCTTTTTTTTTTGCTTGTTTAAATAATTCGTCATGGTTTTCTATTATTTTTTTTTAACATTATGATATTCTCCTCTTTAAAATTAGCATTACCACTT
Organism: Paedocypris sp. Pulau Singkep; assembly: GCA_017309775.1. Classification (NCBI taxonomy): domain Eukaryota; kingdom Metazoa; phylum Chordata; class Actinopteri; order Cypriniformes; genus Paedocypris; species Paedocypris sp. Pulau Singkep. The sequence goes on along the minus strand of MU204326.1, from coordinate 12,438,156 downwards.
TGAACTTAAATATTTGAGCTTTAAGAACTATTAGACTACTGTCCCTGATACTATAACTATATTCTTATACTATTCATCAAAAAGATACTAAGTATAAATAATTGAGTCCTACATTTTTTTTTTATTTTTTTTTTACCGTCGCTCAGCATTAAGACCTGTTACATTTTTTTACATAAGTGCTACTTTATCCATGAAAAGAAAAACTCAAGCTGCTCTGCAGGGTTTCTGATATCGGCTAGTTTTGTCTGTACAATAATCGTGAAGGGTCATTTACTTTGAATGAGACCAATTATGTATATAACAAAACATCTTGGTCTCAGAGTTTTTGCTAATGAATTCTCCATAACAACAAGCTCAAAAAAGATATTACATATATTTGTAAAAAAAAAAAAAAATGAGAAAGTTTTTCTGTGAGAAACTTCAAGACAACAGATAACTCTCGAAAATATTCTGACGCCTCTCCTTTCACGCTGAACCGTTTTCCCGTTTGAAACACGTTTGGCCTTTTCTACATGTTGTAGCACTGTCAATCCCATAATCCCTTGTGAGAGACGTCCTCACAGATACGCTAGCTCGACAGGTAGTTGTGCATGGTTAACCCGCTCCACAGCTGTGCTGCAATGATAGAGACTAGTTCAAGTACACTGCACTCCAAACCAGAAATACTGTTGAGTCAGAGTGAAGCGCCACACACTCCATCAAGTCGACTCCGGAAGGGTCTGTCTAAATGTTGGACTCTGCTTTTTAAGAAAAAAACGGAAGAAAAACCTTTATTGGTGTTATGGTGGGGGAACTGCCTTCTAGCAATTGCAATGTAGATAAAGACAAGTTCAAACCAAGTATTTTTTTAAAAGCAAATAAAAATGCATAATGCAATGGCCAACAAATTGAGTTAGTAAATTCATAGTTCTGAGCATTTGTAAGGTAATTTTCACAATTTTAACTGTCTAAAAGTGCACAACTATCTCAAAGCTCACTTTTCAAAAAGTGTATTTGAGATTTGAAAACTTTGTTTAACTTTGTAAACGATCGGGCAAATGCAGAGTGAGGGAAAAACAAACGCCAATTGCAGAGTGAGATTACAAATTTGGCAAATGCAAAGAGAAATTAAACGATTGGGCAATTGCTAAGCAAGAATAAATGAATGTGCGATTGCAGAGTGTGATTAAAAGATTGGGCCATTTCAAAGTGAGATTACAAATTTGGGCAACTACAGGGTGCGATTAAACAATTGGGCAATTTCAAAGTGCGACTAAACAAATGGGGAATTGAAAAGTGAGATTACATATTTGGCCAATTGTAGAGTGAGATTACAAATTTAGGCAATTGGCGCGTGAGATTACAAATTTGGATAATTGCAGAGTGAGATTAAATGACTGAGCAATTGCTGAGTAATATTAAATGAATGGGAAATTACAGAGTGCAATAAAAAATTTGGGCAACTACAAAGTGAGATTAAGTGATCGAACAAGTGCAGATTAAACGAACAAGGGTGATTACATGATTGGGCATTTGCCGTGTGAGATTACATGATTAGTCATTTGCAGTGAGATTACAAAACAATAATTCTTCTGATGCTTCTCTTTCTCAAATTAATACCCAATTTATTAATCTCCAATGATATAGAATGTTACCGATTTCTCAGAACATTGCAACGACGGTTCTTGTGTTTTTCTCAGACATTGCAGCAATAAGAAATGCAAAAAGTTGGTCTGGTTTCTATTAAGTAACGTCTTTATAATCAGCATTGCAACATGTTCCATGATTTATAATAACACTGCAATTTTTGTAAATTAAAACGACTTTTATAAACTCCAGTGCAATTCTGTTGTATTTGGCAAACTCGCTCACTTTTCATAAATCGATGGAAGGAAGTAAAGGCTCAATGTTTGCTTGCGTTTAAAGGCCTGCTGCCAAATGTCTTCATCGGCTCCACGGTGAAATTGCATTACACAGTCAGTGAATATTAATTGACAGCATTTGGTATTGGATAAATAAAGTTAGTCCGTGTGTGTTGGAGAGGCAGTGGAATAATCGTGGGTTGATAAAGAGAGACGCTGGCTTCATGATCACCGGAGCACAGATGAAAGCGAGCTGGGAGAGGAACAGATGTTTTCTCCTGGGATTGTGTATCGTTCTGTCTGCTTCTGTGCGGGTGTTGGACAGGGAGGACGGTTAGAATGGGAGTGAGGAGGTTTATGTAAATAGGAGTCTGAAATGTTTGTTGCGATGTGAAAACTTCACCTCTCTGTCTATTTGTCTGGAACTGTAATGGAAGAAACTTGAAGGTTTTCATGTTCGGGGTGCATTGTAAACGCTGGGTTGATGGAGCGTATCCAACTGGAACCGAAAGGAGAATGTGGAGATGTTTCTGAAACTGTTCATGATTAGAAGATTATTGTTACAGAAGGTCCCTGAAATGTGCAGACGCTTGTTTTGCTACTTGACTTCAGGATCCAGATTTGCAGTTTTATGGTTTTAATACCATTATACTTCCCCTCCCCATTTATTCTAACCAAACCTCAATTATACTCTCGTCCCTATCATCCCATATTGATCCTCAAACAGACCTTCAAAGATGTTGTATCCAGCCAAAGGTACTCATAGGCCTCCACAAAAAACAAACAACAATTTGGGTCCCCACTTTGACACACATACACATATCAAAGTGGGGTCTCTCTATTCACATACATACACAATACGCCTCCCCCTAAACTCACCTTGCATTATTTAGTAGAATACTGTACAAGGGTCTGAGGTGTAGAGTACTCGAAAACCATACTGGAGTAAAAGTACAGATACCTCACTATAAAAATAACTCCATTACAAGTTACAAGTCACCAACTATTAAGACTTGAGTAAAAGTGGTATCAGTTTAAAAGAACTTGTTTACTCGTACTGAATTTAATACATTTATTAAGTAAAAGAAACTATTTATTAGGTTTTATTTCCCAATTCAAAAAATGTTAACACCTTAATGTTTCCAAATGGCAAAAAAAGAATAAAAATGAACAAAAAGCCTCAGTGAAATTCAAATGTGCACGTAATTTAGCTTTTAAAATAGCATCCAGTACCTTCCTGCTGATGGTGATATTGTCTTGTCCTCCTGAGAAATGACCCACAATAGAAAAAGATCACAATCACAGCACGATAACAATGCAACAAATAACGGTAAGTGTTTGTTCAAATGTAGTGGAGTAAAGATTACATATACTCAATCACAAATGTTGTCAAGTAGACAGTAAACGTTGCTTGTAATAAAAGTACAAAGTATCCAAAATACTCAAATAAAGTAGCAGAGAGTCCATTTCGAATTCGGTTCGAATCCCCCCTACGACCGGTTCTACAACCATCTGGAGCAAGTCAAATTTAAATTCAAATTCAAATCAAAATTCAAATTCAAATTTTGAATAGTGAATTGAAAGTGTGCCACGTCACAAATCCAAATATGTATCTTTTCTGATGTTTTCCCTCTGTCTTCTGTGCAGAGACAAGGAACAAGGTCTTGCCAAAGCGGGACAACCTGAGATCCAGCCTCAACCTTCTACCAGCAGCAGGTTCACTGGAGGAGGCTTCTGCATCAAGCAAACTACATGAACCTCCCACAGAAGGGCCACAAAAACCCTTCCATTTACTTTATTCAGCAATATCAATTATTGCTTGGCAATTTGTTTTCGGCTTGGTTGTGTGAAAAAAAAAAAAGTTTCTGTGTGAAATGAAATGCTCTTGACATTTCAACGTCTTGCATGATGCTGTTTGCGACGTTTAGGGGCCTTTTGTTCATTTTTAAAATTGTATGGTGTTTTATGTTTGGTTTGGTTTTTGGCCAGAGCTAAAATTGCATGCAAAAAAAAATTCTATACATTTATATGAGTGAATTTGAAGACTCGAGACACTCCAGACCTCACGATCAGTTCGTGATCATTTCCATCAATGGCATTTGATGCAAAATCGAACTAGTCTGTGAGTTTTTTTGTCCTAGCAAAATAAAATATGAATATATGGATTCACACTTATCAATTTAATTGAATTCAATTTTGATTAATCAATCATTTTTTCCCCCTTTTCACAGTATCAAACTATTTCTGTATGAACTACCGTAAACTGTTGAAATACTGCCAGGCCTCAGTAGTATATACAGCCTCAATGTATTTAAACCCTCATAACCAGACAAAATCAAGCCCCACTGAGACGTTGGAGAGACTGGGTCTTATGGCCGGCCTGGGAAAACCTCTGCGTCCTGGGAGGAGCTGAAGGCGATGATGAGAGAGAGAAGTATTGTCATCTCTACTCATGCTGTTGACCTCATGTGATTTAGTCCCAAACTGAATGGATAGATGTTATAATATTTAGAGCCAAGAGTCGCTGAGATTATCAACTCCCGGTGACCAAGAAATGGAACAAGTGGTAGAAAATGGATGAATTTTCACAGGTATGGTCACTTTGGTTCGTCAACATCTACATACTTTACAAACAGTTGTGCTTTTGATTTCCAGCCCTCTTTTGAATTTTCTTGCACAAAAGTGAGAAAACAACTGAACATTTTTGTTTTCAAGTTATGAAAGAGATTCATTTGAATTTTTAAACAACCGTATGTGGATAGTTCGGTACATTTTGGGCATCAAAAGCAACACTGACTCTGTCTGTAGATTACCCAGCTTTGCTGGCACTTTCAGATTTCACAACCATTGCGTGACCGGCGAAATGACAAAATTGTTATGAGAAAGCTTATGAGCGAGTGTGCAAAAAGAAATTGAAAGTGTTATATTGTCTCTCACGGATCCGGTTGGATTTGAAAATGTTGATGTGGAGCGTTTCATCATCTTCAGATGGTAAGTGCGCTTTTATATTTTTTCTTTGCAATTGTGATGCGTTAGCACTTTTTTTGAGGAAAAAATGAAAAAAGAAAAGGTAGAAGAATATTGCTTCTCTTTTCAGGAGCTGTAGACTTGCTGAAAAGATAGCGGATACGGTCTAAATGTGTTAACGCTATTGGCCAGCTCAAATCAAATGTTGTGATTGTTAAATATTGTCATCTTTAAGTAGTTGTCATCTACTGTCAGTGTTTGAGATGTCAATGTATTTTTACTGTAAAAGTTATGAACAGAGAAGCTTATGAAATTGGTTTTGTAGGTTTATCAGATTTCATTTAAATGTTTTTTTTTACTTGCAATTAGTTGGTTCTGTTTCAAATCGTGTTCACACCACGCAAAACCCAGATCAAGGTTTGTTGGAAAGCGTACAGAGACTGCAAAACATATTTGGCGTGAACAAGAGTAATTTTGGACTGTAAACTACTCATGAAGTGACCTAGTTGTGGCTTAATGCTGAGTTGTGTTTGTGATTTAAAGGCTGCAGGTTTGAATCCCGAGCCAGCGGGTACCACACTGAAGTTTTCTCAAGCGAGACCCTCAGCCTGATCTCAGCCACAGCTTAACTGCGACTGCCAGGGTGTGTGAAAATTGGTTATTTTTAAATTGGTATTCTCAATCCCAGCAGTGCCCAAGTCAGAATAATTTGGACTTGCTAGGGTGGTCTTCATTCTTCAAAAGCAACCATGTCACCATTGCAGTCCGCTGGGTTTTATAACTGGCTGCCCACTGCTCCGGGTTTGTGTGTGTTCTCTTTGCTGTTTGTGTGTATAACTTCATTGGATGGTTAAATGCAGAACATAATTTTTATTTGGTCCCACGTGACCACATTGACAAAATCTCTCACTTCAGTTCATTTCAATTAGTTTTTTTGTGAATTTTAGTGTAGTAAAATAGTATAGTAATAATTTTCTTGAGCTTCTTAGTTGTTGTTTTTTTCAATTGTGTTTAATCTTGTAGTGATTTGCCACTTCAAAAGCTTTTAATAACTCTAATCACAAGTTCTCCAGCTTGTTGGATTGTAAGGATTTAGCTTGTCAGAAACACGATCTTTAAGCTAATTTCCCAAGATTTGGTTGAGTACGTCTATTCTTCTGATCTCTGTACTCAACGATGGATTAGATTAGAATCTACTTTATTGTCGTTGTGCAAGGTACATGTACAGAGACAATGAAACGTAGTTATAGTTCAACAGTGAACAATTCCACACTGGTCCCACGTCTTTTGATTTTTTTTTATGCAATTAATAACTCGGTTCGTGATTCACGTGCAAATTAAATGACTTTATAGGATGACACAAAAAATTAGCATCAATAAGAGTAAAAGATCATAATAGGCAAATAACAAATACCATCTAGTGCTTTTTGAGTTTTTATTTGAAGATTAATTCATTATTAATACTATTGAACAAGCATTCTGATCTAGCAACTATTACACAATATTTTTTTGGCAAAAGCTGGAGATTGAAAATGACAAAGAGATTTAATTCTATCGCTGCTGATAGTTAATAAAAATATGGTTTTACCAAACTAATTTTTTCAAGATTCCACCATCCTTCCTTTAGCGATCCAGAGTGACGCTATTTCCTATCTGATGCTCAAAATCAAATATTTTGATTTGCGGGCCACATTGGGTTGTAACATTTGACAAAGGAGCCGGACCGGGCTGGAGAAAGATACGAATTTTAGATACGAAATATTTCACGAATGCAAAGGTCATAAAAATACACCTGGCTTCACGAACTCTGCCTCAGTACCAGAACCGGAGACTTAGACATGGAGATCGCCAAGAGAAGGTTAGAACAGATAGAAGTACTGTACTGCGAGTAGTGTGAAGACTCTTTCAATAATATTTTTTGCGCAAAACTCAACCCGTTTGAGCGATTGCTGTACTGAACTTCCTCTACGTGTCCAAGGGAACCCTGGAGGAAATCAGAAAGCACAAAAATAAAAGAAAATGTACAGAAATGAATGCGAGAGCAAGGTTTTAAAATAAAATAACCATTGCCCTAAATAAGGAGATTATAGAGAAGCACAGTGGTGGCATTCGTCTGATGGACTGATCTCAGCGAAAAAAGACTATATAAAAATATATGACATTTTGCGTATACAGTATGGTTCTAAAATGTGTTAAAAAAAAAAAAAGGGAAATAAACCTTATCGGATTAACCGGATTCAGGTTGGAAAAAAAATATCACTTTCATTTAATTTTTACAAGTTGGGCAGGCCGGAATGAAACTTTTTAACATGTGCCCTCTGGGCCGTAGGCTGCCCACGTCTGCTCTACGAGATACCAGCTTTCCTTTAGCAGTCCAGAGTGACGCCATCTTGCATAGGAACCATCCTTTCTTCAACAAGCTTGAGTGATTCCATCTCCCATTCAGCTTTCCATTAGACACCGTTCTTCATTAGACGTCATCTCCCTCCTGACACTCCAAAAATGTAGATCAGTCAGGACCTCAGGAGAAAAGCAAAAACAGAGAACAAAGGATTCTACTTAGCACTGCTGAATTTCAGTAATTTCATGAAAGACTGATGCTCAAGTGTGAATCATTCCAGGCATCTAAAAAGACAGCAAGTGTATTTTGTTGTCTATTGTTAAGGTCAGTAGAGTTCCTTACTTTGGTCGGACACTGAGATGGTTTACGTTTTTTTCATTTGTGTGATTTTAGGTTTTGTTTTAGAGTTTTAAAAAAGAGGAGTCATTACCACCATATCTGACAAAACACGGTGAAACATTTACCATCTTTTGAAGAATGTAATAATTGAAAACCAACTAATCGCTGCTTTCCAATCCTCCAACCAAATACACATTTCTATGTATGAAAAACAACCCAAAATGCTTTGTAAGTTGTAAGTATTTAGACTATCTTTACACACTATGTAAAAATGCAGTGAGAGAGAAGAAAAAAAGGAAGCAAGTTTGATCAGCCAAGTCACTTTGCCAGCCGATAAAAATCATCAAGTGAAACTAAAAAGACAAAAATCTGCTTGCAGAACATAATTCTGCAATACACTAGGGGATTTAAAAAGTATTGGATTCCAGATTCGATGAATGTGAAGTGAAACCCCCAATTTCAGTCAGTGGTAAAAACGGGGTTTTGCTGTTTTTTGAGTGTGCTTTTGAAAGGTGCAATTCAGTTAGACTTGTGTTTTATGTAATGCATTCGGTTTTAATGATCTGCAGTGAACTGGGTAAATAAGATGTTTTTGGAAATAAATGACGCACACACATTGATCGAGGTCACACATTTTGCTTTCACTTCAAAGTTGTTTCTCACAAAGATAAACTGAATCTGAGGTGGTGTTTCTTCAGCCATGAAAACGGTTTCTTTAAGCTGCTGTGTGTGTGTGTGTGTGTGTGTGTGTGTGTGTGTGTGTGTGTGTGTGTTTGTTTGTTGTAGTCCTGGTGTTAGTTGATGTATAAGTTTACATATTAATAATAAAAAAAAAAATTTTTTGTTGCTATTTCTACTGAAAATCAAAGCTGTGTTACAAGGGTGTTAAAAATAAAAATATACACTATTAAAATTACAGTATTGGTAAAATTAGTGAAAAGCAGAAAAGATATGTAAACAAATAACAAATGTGATTTTGGGTAAATATTCCCTGTTAATAGACACTTTTTTTAAGTGTACCAGTCTTCTATTAGGGGATGAACACCACTAGATATTTTTAGGCATTAATCATGTGAATCAATTTTCTAAAATGTATTCATACATTTTACAATTCTTCTATATGGAAAATGTCCTGATTTTGTGTTTTCCCCTCCGTCAGCCCATTACAGTCCATTTATTTGTTCGTCCATCCATTATCCTTTCAATGTCAGTCTATCTTTGGCTTTATTATTGTCCATATTCTTATACTGTTGCTAATAAATGGTCTGTCTGTCCTTCCATCCTCTTGTTATCTAATTATGTGTCTGTCCATCAGTTTCCTCACTGTCTAATTTTATACCTGTCTACGTTTTCTTGTTTGACTACTGTTCTCTTCATCCAACTTCTCTATATACATATGTCAGTATGTCTATCTGTCCATCCATTTGTCACACATTTGCTCGTAAAAGTGAGAAAGAAAATTTGTGAAAAGAGTGACGTGAGGTCTGGCTGGTGTTTTAACAGACGGAATAGTGCACCAACAACCAAAAGATACTTACAAAAATTACTCAAAACAAGGGCGATGGGAAGAGGACACAGAATGGAGAGGCGAGAGGAACACGTGGATCAAGGATGACAAGAGGAGCATATGTGAGGAGAATAGTCTTTGTAGATAATCCATTGACTACTCAGGCCAAGTGATGGAAGAGGTTGTGCTTATAAAGGATGTAGATCAGGGCTCCAGCTGATATGGGAGGTCAGGTGATCACACTGTAAAAGATGCTGTAATTTACATTGTGGCAAATCATGGACTACAAACCCCAGGATTCCTTGTTTTTGTCTCTTCCTGTGTTTGTAGGCACATTATTCATTGTTTTCACCTGTTGTTCTCGTTCTCCTTTCAACCCCTTGTCAAGTAGAGAAAGTTGCTTATATATTTGCTATACAATATTTGAACAATATTTGTTCATTTTAAGTGCAAAGTAGCCAAAAAATACAAGTAAAGTACCAAAGTTCCTTTAATCAAGTACTTTACTCTGCCACAGACTCTGTTGTTGTTCAGATGCAGATAAGAAGCCAAAGTATTGCACTTCCAAACAGTTTATTTATTTTTTTACAATACAGTAAATCATGAGCTTTTATGTAAAATTGAGTATTCTGCTGTAATTAAAATGAAAACAATAAAGGAAAAAAGAATAGGCAGTTATAATTTTACAGAAAAGCCACAGCTGCCAGTAGATTAGTATATTTTATGATTTATATATATATATATATATATATATATATATATATATATATATATATATATATATATATATATATATATATATATAATTTGTTTTTCAATACATCAGAATTCTTGTAAACCTGACTAAATTTGCGTTGTAAATAAAAAAACAAAAACAAATAAAAGAGTAGAGATCATTTTATAGTATGGAAACCACAGCTTCCAGTAGATTATTGCTATGTACAGAATCATGTACAGTGTCTCTACCTATCCATTCGTCTTTCTATCTGTTTATATTTCAATCTATTCAGCAGGTTTCCAAATATTCAGTTCTTCTGTCCATCCTTCACCTCACCCACCTATTCACTGTGTCCACCCATCTAAATTATCCATTTCTTTCCCGTATTGTTTTTTGAAAGGCCTTTGCTCTGCTCCTCTCACCGAACCAGCTTGCCATGCTTAAATCAAAGAGGATGCAGGAACCAGAGAGCCTGATGGGAAAAAGAAAGAAAGAGGCATTGTAATGACAATGAGCTGCAGTGAAACGAAACCGTCCCATGCTGACTGACTCTGAGAGCGTCGTTAAATGCAACCGGTGCTGTTCTTTTTCTTTCTCTCCTTCTCCCACTCACGCTATCTCAGCGGGATGCCTGCTGGAGTGAAGTTAACAAGCTGTGTGCTGTGGGCATGGACGGCGGTGTGTGGGTACAGTTATGGGCTGTGTGGCGCTCGGCTTGACTTGAGGGAGTTTCGGCGCGGGGGGGATTCCTCTCTCTCCAATTCCGAGCTTCAGTCCGGTTTCCCCTTCATCCACACGCAGCATCGCCCTTCTTTTCTCGTTCTCTCACATTTTTTATCCCTCTTTCTTATTCATGCTCTAGCTCTGTTTTCATCTATATGTCTTACTTTCCTCGTTTTTTCACTGTATGTACTTCTCTTAATCTCTCTGATCTCCTGTAACATGCTTTTCTTCTTTCTCTGTCATCCATTTTTCTTCCATCATCTCTTCTTTTATAATTTAATCGTTTTAAATTTCACTTCACTTCAATGTGTGTGTGTGTGTGTGTGTGTGTGTGTGTGTGTAAGTTTCGTCCATATCCCCCTCCTCAGAGGTGGAATAAGTAAACATAGTGAAAGTACAAACCTTACTGTAAATATTACTCCAAGTCACCAATTTAAAGATGACTTAAGTAAAAAGAGTAAATTATCCACTTTTAAAATAAACTTGAGTATTTTACTCGTACTGAATTTAGGCTAAAAAAACACCAAGAAATGTGTAAAAACAAGAAACTCTTTACTTAGTAGTAAAAAATGTAGGCATGTATTTTGTAGCTCAAATATTTTACACCACTGCCTCTCCTGCAACCATTTATTCTCTCAATCTATCTGTCTTTTTTACTCAAAGTGTCTCTCTTAATCATTCTCATTCTCCTTTGTCCCTTAACTCGATTTTTATCCTTTCTCTGTAATTCTCTTTCCCTCCATCTGCTCTACTTTTAAAAAAATATCACCTCTCATCTTTTTTTATAACTCGCATGTTCTTATTTATTCAGGCCCAATCAAGATTTGTTTCCCTTACTCACTAGTTCTTTCCTTTCCTTTTCCATCTCCTTCACGCATTTTCCCTCTTTTTTCTCTTCATCCTTCCTCTGTATCTTGTAAACTCAACAATCCTCCTGAGCTGCCAATTTAAAAGCTTTGGTCCAGTTGTCCCCTCATCGAGACAGACAAGACCAGACACAGCTTCTGTATTAACCTGATTCACCAAGATCACCTTGATTTTTCAGAGGGAAAAGGGAAATTTAACTGAAGCGTAGTGGGGTCATCCAGCCATCCCTCTGTGGAGTATTCACTTCATTAGCTGTAATGGTTCCGTTTGCATTATTGGAGGAAAATTTGATCGGTCCAATTACTCCTGCTGTGGAGCGGCTGGAATGATAATGAGAAGGGGTTGGGGGTGGGGCGACAAAACAAAGGGATGAAAAAAAGAGAGAAGGCAAATTCAAAGGAAAGAGCACGAGCAGACCAAGGTGGACGCGAGTATGTGTGCGCATGCAAACACGCGCGTCTTCCAGAGTAAACAGAAGGTTGAGCCTGTTAAAAGACCTCCCAGAAGACCCTCATCTCATCAAGAACCACAATCAATGCATGGATTGACTGAAGGCCAGACACACACACACACACACCGCCGCTTCTGCATTGTTGTGGTGTGTTATTGGCTTTTTACTTCTATGAATATTAATCTTGAGTAGTGTGGGGGGGTCTTTTATGAAGAACGGAGTAAAAAACTAATTGAACTTACATTAGGGAGCAGATGAAAACGCTGTTGACGTGTCTTGAATTTTCCAGCAGTGCTTGTGGTCAACTAACAGATTTCAGAATGTAAAACTGTTGCAGCATCCAACAATTTTTGTGAATTGAATTAATTTACTTTAAAATTTTAATTTTTATTAAATTTAATATAAGGCTGCCTTTTCATTTTAATGAACCTCCTTCTCTCATGAATTATCAGTTACTTTGTCTTTCTCTTCATGTTTTTTTTTCTAGTTTTCAATTATTTTAATATAATTTTTTTTAATAGCTTGGACAATTTTACAAGTGTATTGCCGAAGAACTCAAGGTTACACACCATTCTTAAAACAAAACACACGATTAAACAAAACCCCCACAAACACACACACACACACACACACACAGTATTTTAATATTAAATAAACAGCATACAGTTCTTTATATTTATTAACAGACATTTTAACTGTAAGTTCAATATTCTGAAAAAAAAAAATATATATAAAAAAAAAAAAAAATATATATATATATATATATATATATATATATATATATATATATGAAAAAATGCACATTATAATATACAGTATATTTGTATATAAATACTTTTATTGGTAGAACCTTGAAGTGCCTCATCCACTCAGATAGTGACAGTTATCGGTGAATAGCATTTAGAGGGTCTCTACTCTTTCACTCAGTGCCTTTAAAAACATATCGACTGACAAACGGATAGACACAAACAAGATCCAGGGAAAGAACGTGTATAATATCAGGCATTGTCACAACCCACAAGCACATTTCACCCCGGCCTTGAGTGCAGAAGACTCCACGAGATTTGATCGTCCATCTTCTCCTGTAATAACCGTTCTCCACGACTATAATGTTCACATTCTGACACGCTGGACCGATTTGGTTCCTCCTGATTGGAACACAACTATGTGATTATGCAATTTTTGTGCCAGTCATCTAATTTTTATGCTCGATCTTATTGCAAAAGCCCTAGGCCTGCTGGAAATAAACAGCTTTTTGTAGCTTAATGTTGCAGTGCAACAAGTTACAGTGTCCATTCTTTCCTATTTGCAATGTTAAGTGCGTAGATAAGGATTTCTCACTTTGCCAAAATGTAATTTTATTTATGCAATATGTTAATTCATGCATTATATGCTTTTCTTTTTGCTGTTTGACAATATAAAATTGATTAGAATGTTCCTATGAGTCCTGCACCAGGGGTGTAAAATGAAATTGGAAAAACCCCTTGTGACATCATGGAAAAAAATTTAAACATACACAGAGCATAGTAAATTTTAGATTTCAAAATGTAAACAAAAGATGGGAAAAAACTATGTAAACAAAACATATATGTAAATATGACAACCAATCACACATTCCTACAATGAAGCAATGAAAATCAGAAAGTTTTCAGGGAGAATGAAGCCAATTGAGAAATGGCTTTTATTTTACAAAAGTTCAAGTTCAAGTACAAGTCCAGTTTATTTATATAGCGCTTTCCCCAGTCACAGCCTGTCCCAAAGCAGCAGTGCAAAATAATAAAAAAAAAAAGATTGTACATTGTACATCAGTATTATGACAATGGCTATGACAAAGCAATAAAACAAAAGGCCACGAGGGCCAAATAAAAGCCACCAAACCAAAAGCTTGACCAGAGTAAACTGCTTGAACCAACTATCTTAATCAAACTAAATAATGAAGGCACCTGAAAGCAAGGGCTTAAAATAGTCAAAGAAATCAAAGAGACAATTAAAAACAGGTGCGAGGAATAAGCTAAATTAATTGGTGGACTAATTAACTAACACAAATCAGGCGGAGGAAGCAAAAATAAACCAGTGATTGTCTGCTGGATTTCAGTCTCCTCTCACCAAATGACTGAAATTCTGAGGAAAAAGCCAGAAAAACGGAGGGAAGAAGTAGAAAAGAGCTGTCAGTTCTACCGCAACTAGCATTTATGCTCAGACACGAGCATTACGCCCCAATAGTGAAGGCTCAATACATGTGTTAATGCTAATGAACGTCTCCACCATCTAATCACTCCATCCTTTCTGTCCAGACAGGCTCCCACAGAGTTGTTGCTAGTTAATTTTGTTTGAGAGACGAGCAAACAGCCAGACAACAGCGAAAAGCTCCAGTGAGGTGGAGATAAAGTCAGGATAAAGCAGCCGACTGTCTGGCCAGCACCGGGCAGCCCTGAAAACGGCTCTAGAGATAAGCCAAATGCCGTCACTCTTTAGCGCAGAATCTGCCGGTCTGTACGATTAGGCCTTCGAGTGCATTAGATATGGCCGCACTATTGAGGAAGGAAAGAGTGGCTCTGAAGAATTCCGATAAAGGAGAGGATGGAGAGAAGACCGGGAACGAGTACTGGATTTTTACGGGTCACTGTATTGCCACGGGCCTCCAGAACCTCGGGCTGCTTGACTACTGAACTGCAAGATGTGCAGTAGAGCTCTTCTAAACTTAAAGGGAACATAAGGGTGAAGAGGAGAGGAAATCCGGAGAGAGGGAATACGCCACGGAGAAGAAACGACTGAAGGTAAATGCTTACATGTTGTGGTTATCAATAGATCAAAGTGTAGATGTGCAAATAAAAAAAATCCCTTGGTGATTTTTAGTTTAAAATTGATGTTAAGAAAAATGGTTAAAATTCAGAATATTTGTATTTGAAATTGTTGTACGTTTTCAATGCGTACAGTTGGGTTGCCTGATGCAATGCCATGGTAAACCCACAGGATGAGTTGGAATATTCTGTATTTAACTCACAGTTATCAAGCTATCAGCACAGAATCAAGCAATATGTAATGTGTAATTATAGTTGTGGCTGGAAATTGACTTTATTATATGTCAAGTCTGTTCACATTTAAACATTCGTCTTGGGACATTTAACTTTACTGCTAGACGTTTGATGGATGGATGGATCGACCGATGAACGGACAGGTGAATAAAACTGATGGATGGTGGATGGGTGGTTGGGTAGATGGATGGATGAATGAATGAATGGACTGACAGAATGACTGACAGAGACAGACAGACCAATTGAAGGTTGGACAGGCAAACTGAGTGGGTGGATAGACGGACAGACAGACAAGTAAAAAAACTGATGGATGGATGGATTAGGTGTTGGATGGATTATTGAATAGATGGACTGACTGATTGATGGATGGATGGATAGATGGATGGTGTGATGACGAGAGTCATCTCAGCAACAGGTTTATGTTCTACATGTTCACTCTTTATTCATTTGTTACCTTCAGCATTTAATTTTTCTGGTCACTGTTTTAGGTCAATGAAAATGCAGCCATTTATTTAGTCATTTTATTAAATTAGTTAAACCCTGTATACTCACCACTTTCTTTTTGTTTGTAGAAGAAAGGCGTGGCTTTTCTCAGCCATTTTAAAGGCTTGGGCTGAGGCCATGTTGAGTAGTGGGTGATGGTGGTTTTTCTGTCTTGTTTTATTGCAGATGCATGTATTTTGTGTATTGATTTTGAATTTATTCCTGATTTATTCAGATTCGGGTTATTTTGCAGTGTGTTAATGTTGTAAATGTTAATATGGTGATTTGTACTTTGGGTTGGCCCAATCGGTTTAGGCGGGAACACGGGCCTTCCGCTTTGATTGAGGGGGGGGGGGGGTTGGTTGTATGAGTTCTGATGGTTGAACCAAGGACATGTACTGTGCATGTTGACCTGTCTCTTGCATTAAGGAGAAATATTTAAGGTTTGAACGGGAAGCACTTTGACTGTCTGGTGACCGTTACTTCTGCTTGGAGGAGATTTCTATTTGTTTTTCTTTTTGTTAGTCCTTGTCTTTTTTTGCAATCAATTTTCATCATCGGAAGATTGGCATCTGTGTGACTCCTACCACTTCCCCTTGGCCCGATTCGGGGCGCGTTTACGACAGATGGATGGACAGGGAATCTGATGGATGTCTAAATTAATTACTTATTAGATTAATAGATCAGAAATTTCAATAGATGGATGGATGAATGAACTGACAGAGTGATAGATAAATGCATGGAAGGATGAATGGACCAACTTTATTATTTTCTGTGGAAATTCACAATCATCGACTTTGACTTCATTCACTCACTTTTTCCTTCTACACTCACACGCTTGAGTTCATCATTACACAACCGTGTGTCATTGTGTTGTAAACAGCCGCTTGTGCGTTTTTCATCAAATATTTAAGGCTTTTTAACTAGTCACTGTATGTCCGATTGTTATTTCCATTGCATCGGGATATTTATAGTTTGCTATGTTATTATTATAAAATCCATAGAAAAATCCCCCGCTGCTGTTCTGTTGCGCATAATACACACGCGCTCATCTACGGGTCGATTTGATCTCAGAAGTTGTTCTAATTTAAATGCTAATGGCCTCCTTGTTGTGTGGAGTCAGGTTGTGTCCTCATTACTGTTCTTAGCTTCAGAGTTACTAAGGGGACTCACACCTTACGTAATCCCCCGTACCACTGCCGCACTTGTCCAGTTGACCAGTCCAGCTTTAACTCTGACATGTCGAAATGTGTGTGTGTGTGAGGTGTGTAGAAGGCAAAGATAATGACCCAAAACGCTTGTTTGCTGTCATCACAACAGCCTTTTTTTCTCCAGCTTTCCAGATTTACTGAAAGAATTTCCTGTCCACGGACGCTGTAATTCTGCCGTTCTTGTAGCAGGAAAATGATTTCAATTAGCCTCTAAAGAGTCTCTCCGCCGCTATTGAGTGGGTTTGTGCTCTTTCTTTCCGTGTGAAGGGGAGTTTGGGTTGTTCTTGAATGCATTTATTTTCCTGGTACATGAGTGTCTGTCAGCATGGTGGATGTTTTGCTGTGCTTTTTAACCTTTTAGCTTTAAAGAAAACGACACTGTGTTATGAGAAACCGGAGGTCTGGTTCTAGTGCTTAATTTAACATTTATAACATCAGTTCATGTCATTTTGTTCAGATTTAATGACTGTTTTTCCTGTCTGTGTTTTTGAAATGATGATTTGTCTGTTTCTGTTCTTCTGTCTCCTTGTTTATTATCAAAATATAAGCAACTTGTATTCTCTATTTGATTACATTTAGATTTTTGAAGTTTTTTACTCCACTACATTTGAATGGACACTTACCGTTACCCGTTACACTGTGATTGTGTGCAACCAGTAGGCATTTTTTTTCTACTGTGGTTAATTTCTTTGGCGGATGAGGTGATATCACCATCTGCAGGATGCTGAAGGTACTGGTAGCTGTTTATCCGCTAAATCACGTGAATTAACAGTTGCGCATTTTGCACATTTAAGTTTTATTTAAACTGACTTTTTGTTCTTTTTTTCTATTTTGTTCTGCTTTTTTGAAATTTGATACATTACATTTTATCTCTGTATTAAGAAATTAAACCTCTTGCTTTTTACATTTCTAGGTTTTACCCTAAATTCAGCAGGAATAAAATACGATTACTTAAGTTCTTTTAGACTTAGATTATTCTTGGAATTGGTGACATGTAACTTATAATGGACTAAATTTGACAGTGTCCGTACTTTTACTTTTAAGTATGGCTTTCAGGTAGTCTTCACACCTCTGATTATGGAAGCATCCGCCTTGATTATAACCGGGTTATAAATTTTGATCATAATTTTGATTAGAAAATATCCATCTATTGTTATTTGATTATAAAACAATTAGCTTATAAAGCATCCACATGTCTTCCTGCTTGTTTTAAGTTGTATTAGCTCACAATAGTAGTTACTACATTCCATATAAAAAAATGTATTAATTTATATTTTTTCTATTTTCATTAAGATGTAAAACAAATATATTAGTAGTTGTGTTTGTTCAAAGTACAAAGAGGGCTAAAATTACAATACTTCAGTATGTAATCCAAACCTATCACCATTTTCATATTGATTCTTGTGGTCAATACTCACGGTAAATCATGGAGCTTATGTTGTTGTTTTTAACGCTGTTGCCGTATTTGCTATTCCATAATATTCTTTTCTATTCAAATTATGTTCAATTGTCTCCTTTGACTCCGGAAAGGAGGTTTTCGAGCGTTGTAATTGCACTCTGAATGCTGATTTGCGTGGTGGTTTATTCAGAAAGTGAATTGGGCACTGACTGTTCTGGCAATGTTAAAGACGCGTCATCTTTGACACGGCATCCTACTTCAGCAGATCTAATATCTAAATACTCTAAGCCTGCGAGACATTAACACAGCTCTTTCCTTGCCGTTGTTCGTGAATGCAAATCAGGTGGGAAATGAAAAGCAATGATTTGCATATGGATAATAAATGCATGTCGGCGTGGAAGTCAAAACTGCCGTGTATATTTCTTACAGCGAGTTCTCTGAGTAAATTCATGCAGTTCATTTCAGTGACTGAGATTTGCAGTCCAAACAGGTTTAAGTGTAATTAATCCTCTCTGTTCATTAAAAGCTTAGTAGTTAACCATTTCTTTAACGCATTATAAAGGCATAATGCTTTGTTAGTAATGCTTCAGCATTTCCTTTGATCTAAAGCGTTTAATATACGTATGTGTGGCTGAATGGGTAATGCCAGGATTGACTCTTCTGCAGTTCCTCTGCTCTTGTCTCGGGATGTTTTAGATTTGTACTCTTCGTCTGACCTTTGTCCACAAACAGTTAGATAGTTGGCGTTTTAAGGCATTAGTAAATTGGCTAAGTGCAGATAAAAAGTCTCTCTCAGTACGTGCAGTTTGCCACCTGAGGTTAAATTGCTCTGCCTTTAAACTGCTGGGAGAATGTGCCGGTGAAATAATAACACCAAATGACACTGGAATCCAAATGGCACAGAAGCGTATATAAAAAAAGTTGTACAATATGTGTGTACAGGCTTTTAGGCTCTAAATACTAGGCTTTTATACTAAAGTTGGACCCTATAGGTTGTTGTGGGGACGTTTGTCTGGAGGGGGAATGTTGGATCATGCTCAGATTTAAATGGAGGTTTGCGTGTGTATGTGTGTGAGGAAGCATTTAGCATTTCAAATAAAATGGCATTTAGATCCCCACTGTGACCTAAATGCCTGCACACATTTACGTACGTAATTGTGACATGAGATATTATTTTTATTTTTATTAAGTTAAACTAAGCTGTAGTTTAGTTGTAAATCTGGTTTACAGGAAGATGAGCAATTTTAATTTCAGTCATTCAAACATAATTAAATAAGGAATGGTTTTCATTCATGAGTTGAAACCACATTTTCATATATTTTTTTTCATTTAATAGAGCCACATTTATTTATTTATTTTTTTAAGTTGTACTTTTTTACAGTTGTTTACAGTTTTAGAGTATTTTGGAATACAAAAGAATACCCTTTTGTCTTCAATAATCTTCATTTAAATTAGAAAAAATCTATCTCAGTAAACATGCTATTTTGATTTCAGCTCAAAATGTTGAATTTATTTGCCAACGTTAAAAATAGCTTAATTTGCCTTTTTTTTTTTTTTTTTTTAATTAAATCGTATGTGATTAAACTTCAGTCTAAATAAAAAAGCGGCTTGTACAGGAGGCTTTATGTAAGTTATTGCAGCAGCAGTTCAAAAGCTTCTCACGTTGCCCTCTTGTAAAGGTCTCTTCTGCTGGAGAACTTACCGGAATAAGTCGCTTTTTTACACATACATCAACTGAAATAACTCTAGCTGGGGATTTGTGTGTGTGTTGTTCCTGACTCATGGCTGAATCACACTCTTAATCCAACCATTCAGTCAAATCTCTGGAACTAATAACGGTCTTTTCACGTCCACCTGCCATCGCAACGTTAACGGTAATGTGCGAGTGAACTGTGATTGAAAGATTACAACACTGGGTAATATACACATTATAATGACATGTGGTAATGAAAATACTTGTTTGTTTATTAAATGTTACTAAAACTCTGCAATTCACTTAAGCCACTAAAACGGTCACCGACTATATTAGTTAATACATACACACGAGAGAAAAAATTCGCTGAATAAAGCGTGGAATATATTTGATATTTATAAAGGTTTTGCTTCCTAAATTACAAGTTAAATGAAATAAATTTGTTCACTAAGATAGACCTTTTAAACATGAAATAATGATACATTTTAATAAAAGAGATCAATTTTAATAAATTAAGTTAAATGGTGGTTCTTTATATAAATAGAAAAAAAAAACATGTTAAGATGTGTTTTCAACTCTCACTTATTCAGTAATAAAAGACAATTCTTAATGTAGGAAATGTGATTTATGTTTAATGCAGAATTAAAACGAAGTTGAAACTGCTCCTCTCCATGTCTTTCACTATAGTAAACACTTACTGTCATGAGACAAATGGAGCAAGGAAGTGTAATAGTAAGTTAGTGAGTTTAAGAGATGCATTTTGAAAGTGTGTTGATTTAGAGTGAATGTGTGTATGAGTGAGTAAGAGAAATTGTGAGTTTCTGTGAAAGGAATAAGACAGACTTATTAATCCCACTAGGGAAAATGTTCGTGTTTTAAAGAAGTAAAAATAAAACATTTTTAAAGCAAACAAAAAAAAAGGAAAGAAGCTACCAAAAGGAAAATCACCAACAGGAAAAAAAAGACAACATTGTAGACAAAAAAAAAAAAGAATAAAAGAAAAAATATATTTAAATTGATGGTGCAAAAATACACCAATCCATTGTGATTTACTATGTACACCAACTGTGATTTATATTTAAAATTATTTTTAAATATAGTTCTTATATTTAAAATTATTTAATTCGACTGATTGTTAAAAAAAACCATAAAAGGGAGGAAGTCAAAGTTTCTGTGTGAGGGGAGTTGGATATTCCTCTTTAAAACCAGCTAAATTGAATTCTACAAGTGTGCACAGCATCTCATTTCCATGGGAATAATTTAACAAGCATCATCTCACTAGAATTTCAACAAAAAGTTGAGCGGTTTGAGGACGCTCACTAGTAGAGAGTGTAATGACTGTTGACGTCCATTCGTCGACAGCGCAGAACTGCACTTGGTGTGCGACGATCCTGAAAGGTTAATCATGATGAACAGAGACTGTTTTTCATCCAGATCATTGAGGATGACCTGCTCCCCGAGGAACCCTCGATCCATACCTTCGGTATTTGCATACTTTTTGTAATTATCCAGTGCCATTGATTCGCCGCTTGATAATTCATTGAAGCTCCGCCGCTGATGGCATATTTGAAATGCTCCACTCAACTGATACACAAGGACATCCAAGCTCAGCATCTGTCTCTCTCCTCTGTGAATTTCAACATCCCCCTCTTATCACAGCATTAGCATTTAGGCCATGTAAGCTTCGTGCTTTTGTATCCCAAAAGTCTTGGTTTGTCTCCAAACAGGCTTGTCTTACTGTGCCGATAAGGTAAATGACAATAATTTGACAGCGGAGCGTAGAAGAGTTGGGTCAGGAAGAGAGGAAACGAGCTCTTGAAGATGCATCGCAGAATTCCAATGAGGTCGGTGAAGGTTCAAACGGAGAATTTTTTTCCCTTCATATTGCCATAAATCAATAGGACCAGACAAAGACACACTTTGGTTTGGCTTCAAGGCTGGAGAAGACACACTACTGGGCTCACGTTAATACAACGCGATCTGTTTGAAAGGATAGTTGAAAAAACACAACAATTGCCCGACTGTGGACCAACAAAAATAGGATGCGCTTTGGAGAAGAGGAACCTATGACTCAGTACATATGGTTGAACGCCAGCAAGCCGGAGCGAGGGAAGCTTTTAGCTCGCCATGTGCGACCTTGATAATCTCTTTCACCCATGTTAGAAGAGAATGGGAAAGCAGGTCTCGTTGGACAGCTTGTTAGCTTGGCGTCTAACTTTAGCTTTGGGTTTTCATTGTTTCGTAAGCGCTTGTTTGGAGCTCTTGGCACTGGTTGGTTGGGGGGATAACAAGGCCTGTCAGATGCTGTTGATTCATCTGAAGCCCCTGAGACTCAACATGAGAGAATTAAATGCTTTTTAATGAATTCGTTTTATTCGTGGATGCTCGGAAAGCAGAGGTAACCGCTTGCTTTTTGAATCACGCAATCCATTACCATATTTGGCTTTGGCATCACACGAAAAAATCCAGTTTGAACGCCTACAATGGGATTCAGTGTCAGTGTAAGTTGGTCCATTTTAGCGGTTTCTATTTATGTGGTTAACAGGAAAAATTGGCTAGGGTAAGTTGGTTCTGTTCTGGTTCAAACGGGGCAAAACTCATTCGGTTGAACCTGGATCCACTGAGATTCCCACCAGCCGTATTGCTCTTTCATGCGAGTGAGACCTCCTGAAATATCTAGCAAAGAGTAATGGTCGCTGCTTCAAAGAATCGTGGGTTGGTTTGACCTGTAATGAATTCTTTGACTATAGGTTGGAGATTGGCCGCACAGCTCAGAAAGAGAGAGAGGCAGTGAGAGTGGGGGGATAGAGAGACTGAGAGAAAGAAAGAGCTAAAATGTCTAGATCTAAAAAGTCAATTGAACTTCGAATGTCTAAACTCTCTTAAGATTATCAAAGCATTATCATAAAATTATTCAGACTATTGATCTTGCTTGGATTTAAGACCTTGTACTAGAAGACCAGGCGTTGGGGGCTTTCAAACCAGCTTTTATTGGCATGGTTGATTCGAATTAGAGTTTGTTTCCCCCTTTAGTACAGTTGGTTTGTGCAGGTGTGAAAGTGACATTTTGGATTGACTTCTGATCAATTAGTCTAGTGTGAAAATGAGCCAAAAATGTAAAGTTAAGTTTGAACGGTGAGTGAGTTTTGTCAATATGGCCACCAGGGTACGTATTATATTCGGCATTTAATCCATCCCATACAAAACTGGGATTCGAACCAGCAACGTTGTGAAGTTTAAATCTTTACCGCTGGACCAAAAGCGCCAAAATGTAGAAAAATTTTACAATTTATATTTAGTTGCACTAAAGACTAATTGAACCACAGGTGTGAAAAGCCTTTTATTTATTACAGTTATTGAAGTGTTTATTTGGACTGTAGTCCTTTGTTAAAATCATAGAAAGGATTATAGGTGTTTTTTGGATTAGACCTTGGACAAATAAGGTTTTGAATTGCTCTTGCCTCAAGTTTTTACACTTTATTTACTGCTATTTTAGATCTAATAAAATGCATTTTCCCACGACAGTTTTCACACACACAGTTCTTGCAAAATAGGAATAATATTGTCAGACCGACTGAAAATATATAAAAAAAAAGTGACTTTTTTCTAGATTTTACAATTTTTGGCAGTCTGGTTTGCATATGCAGTTTATTCAATTGTTAATTATGTATATATATATATATATATATATATATATATATATATATATATATATATATATATATATAATTTTTAATGATTGTTTTGCTTATTTTTGCTAACTTATTATGCAGTACATTTCAATTACATTAATGTCAGACGTTTTGTTTTGTTCAGTAACAAAAAACATTATTAGCCTTCTAGCATCACTTAAACTAATTTTTGCAATAATAAGCTCATTATTTTCACTCCTTGACAAACAGCCAAGTTACATTTCAGTCTCAAACCAATGAAATGCGATCCTCAAAAGGTCAGGCAATTGTCTTTAGACAGACAAGCTTGTAAATACAATTGCAAGTTCAGCACCACGGACAGCTCCTCTCTGCTTCTGTGCTTTAATTTCAGTCCCTTAATCATTACTTAACGGGCAAGTGTATGGGAATGGAACCAATAATCAGAAAGTAATGCATTTTTTATGAGTGAATATCAGTTACAAAAAAAAATCTCTGGGAAACTAAGAAGCTTTGGATGTCTTTGATAACGCATGGTTGTGCCCAGTCCCTCACATCTCTGACATTTTGGTCCATTTGGATGCCTTGAGGAGAAAGAATGTTTACCTAGAAGTAAGTTTTCATGGAACTGGACCTTTTCTGATCCGTGTCTCCAAACACGGTGCCATTGAAGTGCAGATCTGAGAAGGAAATGAGAATATCCAAAAACTAGCCTTCACACTCAAAGCCCTAACTCTACAGTAACAATAACTGTCAAGTTATTATTTGAGTACAATCTGCTATAAATCCACATATTTTTAATCTCCTTTATTTATAAATTATTCACTTCAATAACATGTTTTCCATAAGAGAGAGTTTTTAATTACGTAACAGTTTGTTCAAAAACTTAGTATGTGTCTATAGATCCAGCATTTATTAACTGAGGTAGCTTCTAGAACGAAGCATTTTAATCATGTGAGAAGTGTGAAACCATGTTTATTAACTTTCTGATCATTTCCGTCAATCTAATAAACTGTTGTGAATTCAACTCAAATTCGATTCGTTTGGTTTAAGCAGCTCCTATAACAGAAGTTCAAAAATAAATATAGTGTTTTCCTAACTTCAAGCTTCAAGAATTCTCCACATATGGGTTTTTAAGGCACTTTTTGATATTTCCTTAGCCTGTAAACATGCCTTGAGTGGTGGAGAGTGCTCGAGACATGATTTGAGTGCATTTCTCCCGCTGGTCAAAATGGTGATGAATTTAAAGTAGTCTATGTCCAGACGTGCAAAGCTTCTCAAAACAACGGATCTAATGCACCAAATCGTCGCTGGGAACATTTGCGGAATTGCTATATATGCTCTTTGGGGAGCAATTCAACATTTGCGTAGATTGTAAGCAAGTGTTCTGAGTAAACTGGCCATAAAATCACTATCTGCAATAACCTTTCAATTTTGGTTCGTTCAAGTGCTAGTTTGAATATTTTAATGCTATAAATTGCATCATGACCAGTAAAAGTCACACTGTAGTTTTTCTAAACCATACTTTCCCGAGTTATAAATGGACGAATACCACTTTAGGTAGTATTTGCATAGCGGGGTTCCAAGCACATTTGAATAATTTAAGCATACAATTTTTCTTAGCATTTTGTCCTTTTAGGATTAAAGACATCTTTAAGGAAGTTCTTATAGATTTAGTGGTAGCCATGTTTTTTATGTATTTTTTCTTACTTTTAAGTTCCGTTTTTTTTGTGGTCTGAGAAAGACAATTCTGAGCGCACACAATTTATAAGGGCATTAAACATTCATGATGTAATATTTGTGAATTTCAGGAAGGCTCTGCTCCATTTCACTTCTCATATTCAGATGCCCACCTCAGGATGGCATCATTCTCGAACACTTCTTAGTTCTTACATTGAATGACCCTAGCTAACTAGTTTACCGACCCATGCCAGTGTAGTAGATAGTCATAAATGTTTAAGTGTAAAACATGTGGATATATATTTTATACTAAACTTGTGGGCTACCCCACGAATATTACTGTATGTGGGTCTCCATAAATGCGTGTGTGTGTGTGTGTGTGTGTGTGGATTCTTTTCCATCTCAATCTATATTCTGCTGCTTAAATGTGTTGATGAATTATGAATAATAACTTATTGCATATGTCAAAAAGATTTTCATTCCGCATCTCGGATTCAAACTCAATGACTTTTAACCATCTAGCCCTGAAAGTTATTCCTCCATCCTTTAATTAATCTCACGCAGAATCTATATGTTTGAGTAGCAGCCGAGTTCATAAAAGCCTAAAGCTTTACACTGAGCAACCGTATTGCATTTTCCCTTATCTTTTCATATTTTATCAGGACAAGATGTTGCACGAATCTCATCTTGGGAGTGAAATAAACTTGCTCTGAACACGAGTGTGTTGTTGATCTCCAAGGAAATGACTGACTTGATTATTGCAATGAAAGCTTTTCCCCTCACAATCCTGCGAGTTTGTTTTATAATGGCACAAAAGTAGGAAAAAAAAAAAAACAATGTACTGTAAAAAATATAAAAACATGCATATCTACAATATCTATGTTGGGTATCTACAAGTCAACTCATTTGTGACAGACAACTATGGCGATCAGAACCCGAATATATGTATATAAATAATAATAGTAATAATAATCATGGTGTTCTTGAATATACGTACTCGCATCAGTAGATCTGGTGGCAGGAAAGAGAAATCAGCCGAGGGGTGTATAGGTTTTCTTCTCTAAAGGAGAAATTGTGGCCACCTCCTGTTAGATTTGATTAACCGCTCCAGGACTGTTCGATGAGATTCAAACCTTATATATAATTCTTACCCTGTGATGAAAAATATAGACCGAGCTGTTGGGGCTTTAGGCCAACAAGTTGGAATAGTGACTTCCAATGTCTGCTCATGTTGGTTTTATAAAGTCTAGTTGCATGTAATCGCACACACACACACACACACACACACACCCCTACACGCACACAAACTTTATAATATTAATTGAGAAACATGAATAATGTAAAATTAATGCTGAAGCTACAGTGTTAAAGGTACATTATTTTTCCTGTGCTATAGGTTCACAAGTCTGTACTTTCAATAATTTATATATTCTGCATTGAATCTGTTGCATGACTATTTTTCAAAAACGCTTGTTTAACTGTATATGTGAATGCAATTGCATTGGAATATATAGTGCACATTTACACTTTGATATTGTCAAGATTTCAGTTTTTTATTCAATAAGGTTAATTTAGAACTTGATGTGTAGAATCAACAGTGTAATCTGTTTGGATATAACTCATAGATTTAAATTTGTGTGGAGTCAAATTTGTGAAGAGACTACTGTCTGTCTGTCTGTCTGTCTGTCTGTTTACTTTGTCTGTTTGAGTTCAAGATATAATATTCTTAAATTAAATAAAAACTAAATTGAAAATGTTTTAGTAAATTTAGTTTTTTGAATTTTGCTTCCTTTAATAAAATACAATATAAATATAATGCTTCGCCTGAGTGTTATTGTGTTTTAATACGTATGTGTTGTTGTGTTTTCCCTAACTCCGCATAGTGACTTTGCGTTGGTCTTGAACTAAGAAACGCGCTATATAAATAAACTTGAACTTTTTTATTTTTGTTTTACTACTTATTGCTGTTTTGTCATTGTACTGTACATTACTGTTGATGGCTCAAAATTCAGTTCATAATCACCCCCCCCCCCATTTTAATTGTCAGTTCATAGGTTTTTTTTTTTTTACAATTCAGCACAAAAAGTAGAAGTGAATAAAGACAAAGTTACTATGACTATGTGTCAGAATAGGTAAATCAAGAAAGAAAAATTTATTGTTTGGATATTGGTCGAGCATCTTTCAACTCTTTGTACTAACAGCAATGTCAAGGTGTATTTTTAGGCCTGATTCTCCGTGATGAGCAGAACACGGACCATTTTCCCCACTGCAGGTCTATTTCCGCACATTCTGGCTACAGTAAATGTCCTGTTCACGCGGAGCTAAAAGCTGCTGTGCGATAATAACTCATCCAGATTCAGGAAAGCTGATCTAATGTGCTTCACATTGTTGAAAAGACACTTATAAATACTTAATAAATACATTTTTTTTTTTTTTTTTAGATATTTTTACATTTCACTCTTAAATTACATTTCTATATAAATTTACTTATTTTACTTTAACTTGGAAAGAATTTTTCTTGACTTATATTGATTGCTAAGGATTGAGGAATTACTATGAAGTTCTACTGACTACTATATTCCCTAATGTCTATATGAATGTATTAGTATAAATGGTGTAAACTGGTTTAAAACATTTCCATGCCACCTAGATTCACTACACTGCTTTTGTTTTTTGGCAAAGATTGTTTATGTAATTATTGGTAAAAAAATATATTTTTGAGGGGTGAAAATGTGCCAATTAGTAAAAACTTATTGGAGTCTTGAACAAAGTAATTCACTAAAGTCAATATACATAGTGTCAGTAAAATTCAATACAATTGTACTGTAAATGCATGTGAATTATAATAAAATACAATTTAACTAATAATATAATTAAATAAGAATTATAATATAATTAATAAGAAAAGCAATAATAATAATAATAATAATAATGACAATGATATTAATATTATTATTATTATTAGTAATAATAATAATAATATAATAATAATAATAATAATAATAATAATAATAATAATAATAATAATAATAATATTAAATTATTGTTCAAATAAAGTGTTATTTTGATGTATATTACGTATGCAAAAAACGAATTACACATACTGGCTCTCAATGCACCTAAGATAAAATTTTGCAATTTCACTTTATCGCAGCGTTTCATAGGGAAGCATTACCCCATTGTTTTGCTAATTTCTCGTGTTTATTGCTGAATTTCTGTTGCACTGTGAGCTTTTACAGTGTGAGAAAAGGATTCATGAATTTTTAATGACTAACGATTAAAACAGGGCATTTTGGGGTGGTTTTCACAAAGCATAGACATTTTTTTTTAATGAGAGGCTCTTGAACACAACTACTTCAAAGAAAAATAGCGCAAGTCTACTGTATATGTCCTTTAAATTAAAATGATAGAAAGAAAATGTGACGTCATCTCTCCAAGCGCAGAGACATGTGACTAGTCCCTGAAGCAACAAGAAAGCGTTTTGTGGGTTACTGTGAATCTAGAACGACTGAAACATTATTTGAAAAGACAAACATTTTTTGTACATGATTTAACGGATTATGAGTCGTTGCCCATCATATTAACACTATGTGTCAATCCGGGACTCTAATCTGAAATGGCTTTGTAAATATACTGTGTTTAAGCGAATATAAGCAAACCCCTGATTTTTCACAAAATAAAATTTCAAAATAAAAAACAAAAACATTTTTTTTAATTCATGTTTCAGGTTCAAAATTATTTTTTAAATTCTCTTAATAAAATATATTTTTTTTATCTAACAAACCTAACATGTGACTCATATCATTATGATATTGTTTTACTTGAATAATAGATAACAAAAAGTTGATTCTAGTGGTCAGAGTCACTAGAAAAGTGTGATCAGATTATCTCTGGTAGTAGTAGTGGGGAAAATGGTAATGTAGTTGGAAAATAAAACGGCCGGGCAGGGGTCCATGGGGGAATTTCAGGACAGATTGACCATTTTTCAAATAACTGTAAAACATAGTTTCGGAAAGGAGGATTTTGCTGTTGTTATTATTACTTGTGTTAATCTGCACTGACATTTTCTGTTGGTGAAAGCAGCTGCAGCGGTTTGAAAAGGAAATCATTGTTAAATAACAAACAAAGCCATTAAACAAACAGACAAAACGCCTCTGTGAAATTGACTGGGTCGGCTTTTCAATCCAAATCCTTTGCGTTTTGAGTTTTATTCATGAGCTGGTGATTCTGAGATCCCACGAAATCATGACCTTCTTTCGGAGGCTTTGTTCGGATGCGCACTAGGGGCCGCGCTGTCAATTAAATCAATGTGAATTTAGTCGGATGATATCGGTTTGGCCTCAAGGTCCTTCAGTGTACGATTTACTATCTTTTAAGCTAAATATCTTTTAATCCCCCACCACTTCAGCAACCGATACAGTTTTCCAACTCCAAACACCCTACAGGTGCTTGGCTAGAAACACACTTCCATTCTCTCCGCAAGTCGAGTTTTCTTTAGAGAACAAATGCAAACAAAGCTGCTTTTCCTGAGCAACAGGAGCTCGCAGCAGGCTTGCTTATGTCAAAAGCTAAACTTGGATATGGAACGCAGAGGGAAATTAAGACAAGAACTCAAAACAACCCACACAACCTCGCCAGAGGGTGGAAAATATCCTAACAACACTAAAAGTAATGAAGAACTTTCCTCACTGAGGGAGACAGTGCACAAGGTTGTAGACTCTTGGGGTGTTTAACACATCAAATATAAATTGCTGATTTTCATGGTTGGCTTGACTATCCAATGACTTGGCTCCATACAATTTGAAGAAGTTTGCAAAACTGGATTTTTTTTTCATCTAAATTAATACACTATGAAACTTTAGGCTTAATTGTTGCACTAAATTTAGCAACTGGTTCCTAATCTGTCCGTTCCCTTTGACTGTATAGTAGCACATGACATCTTAGAGATCCAAATTGCTTTGGACTTGAATTGGCGGAGTTGATTTATATTCAATGACCATTACCCAAGATATCCAGGTATATATTAAAGTAATTTCATTAAAACATTGAACCTTTACTGGAGCTTAAACTACTCTTGTGCTGGTTGTCTTCAGAAAGAAGAATTATTTCTCTAATTATTTCATACGCCTCTCTTGTTCCTTTTAAAAAATATCCTTGTAAAGACCTTTTAAAGGTAGTTTGGTTGATGCCATCGGATGACCACAAACATTGTGTTTGCTATTTGAAAGATAGAACACTCAGAAAGAAAAAAACATCTTCTCAGACTGGAAGTTTGTCCACTACCTTGGTTATCAAGAACACCAAAGCTCATGAAGGATAAGATGGATAACCGGATGTCAGGTTTGAGGAGCTTTTCCAGACCTCAGTCTCAGCAGATTGTGTGAATGCCCTGGTCGACATTACAAACACTGAGACTTTAGGACAAGTCTTCCATGCTCTGTCTTAGAAACTTAGAACTTAGGGACAGTTCAAAAGTTTTGTACCTTGGTCTGGGGATAATATTGTTTCAGGCACTAGAGAATTGCTTTGTTTTGAGGTGAAAATTGGGTAGAGGACATGCTCCCTGTCTTCTTTTCGCTATTTGCATGCTTTCACGGGTTGAACTTTAAACCTGTTAAAGTACTGCATCACTATGGACCACACCCAAACACTGAGGTGGTGTTTATGCCCATCTGTTGGCAACAACTCTTGCACAAGAGGTTTTTACTGCTTCAGGGTTGTGGAAAGCATCAATACATTGGTTAATAAACTCAGTGGAACAAGTAAACACATTGAAAGTTAAACACCGGTCAGGAATTAAAGAACAGGGAATGTGTAGAGCAATGTGAGATGACAAGAACAGCTGAATACAAGAAAACAATGAATGTGACAAAAACACAAAAGACAGAGAAACAAGGAATTCTGTCATTATGGAGCGCTCCCCGCCCCTTGTTAACTCTTAATTATTGTTTCCTCTATTTAATTCTCCTCAATAGTTGCGTAGTTCGCTTCACATGCTGCTGATAATTGACTCCCTGCTTAGTTTTCAGTCTCAAGCCAGTTCTTTCCTCTGATTTCCTCTGATAAGTGTTTGTTATCTGGTCACTTAGCTTTCTAGTCTTGCTCTTGCTCTGGGTTTAGGAATCGTGTCGAGTTTTATTCTTCCTGATTTTCCCCGGTTTGTGATATTTTTCACCCTTTTTTGGCTTTCGAGCCATTTTGCTTTCTCCGTGTGATATTTTGACTTGAATATGTTTTAGTTTTCTAGTCTGCTCTTCCAGGCTGCGTCCACGTGTCTTGCTGGCCTCAACTCTCTGAATTGCTGACTACACTATCTTCTTTTGAACTTAATTCACTTTGGCTGTTTGTCAATATAAACTGCCAGCAAGTGAATCAGAGTTTAGATCAAATTTTAACCTAGACACTTGCTTTTTATTTCTTTGTTTTTTTCCTTTCTTCCTTTTTCCTTTCTTCCCTTCCTCCCTTCCTTTCCTCCCTCCCTCCTTCCTTCCTTCCACTTTTTTTTATGTAAAATAAACAGCACTTCTGTTTTAACACTTCTGTTGTGATATGAGACAAATCAGACAAATAATATTTAAAGCCAAATAAATAATAATTGTGTAGTAATTTTCCAAAAGTGCTTTTAAAAAAATTACCAATAAGCGTTTTAATATCCTTAACCCACACGTTCTTGAATAATGGTCTTTTTGCAACTAGCTTTAATCGGTACTGTGATGTATATGACCTATCTTCCTATGAATCTGTCTTCTGTCTAATTTGTGCGACTAGTATGTGAATTGCTTAACTGTTATCAATACGCTTTCATCAGCCTCCTGAGGGCCACTAAAACACAATGGGGAACGCAATCAACATTTTAATGTTTTACTGACTGGTAATTTCCACATCATTCAACTTTAGGTCGTTTAAACGTCGCTTACATTCACTGTTTCTATTAGGGTATTTGCTGTTAGTAACAACAACACCAACAAGAACACCAACAATAATATTAATAATGATCTACAAATGATTTTAAAGATTCATTAGCAAATTAGAAATGTGTGGCAGTTAAAGTAGAGAGTTGAGTTCATGACCTGAGTTGAAGAGCATTGCAGGTTCTGGCTGAATGAAAAGGCTGCCCACTACTCCGGGCTTGTGTGTGTTCACTTCGCAGTGTGCGTTAACTTCACTTAAATGCAGAGATTTTGATATGGTCCATAGTGGCCATATTGGCAAACTCCCTTTACTTTACCTTTAATTTACTTTACAGTCAGTAAAGTCGATACACTCTGCAGACTCACGCTGATGTGAACATATAAAAAACGAGGGGATCCTTCATTTTAAATTGTTGTACTGTACAATCCGATACAACCAATGTGTGGTTACATTGTAACAAATTCCGTTTGAAAAATGATTATCTAAGTTAATAGAAAATCTCTGATTATATAAGTAAATAAAAATTTATCAAAACATGGCTGTAACCAAGATCTTACAATTGTCATTATAGTTTATATTGTCCTATTTGCATTTTCTCCAAAGCAAACTATTTCATTCATCCGTTTTCTTTTCAACTGCTTTTCCATTGTTGAACCGGGACACGCCCTGGATTGCCAATCAATCATTAAGCAGGACACACACATTCACACTCACTCTTACTATACGGTCAATACTCAAATTCTCTCAGACTGAAAGGAAACCACAGAAGTCAGAAGAGCACAAGCTGTGAGAGAACATGCAAACTCCCAACAAAAAGGCGGATCCTTTTAAGGCGGAAAGGGTCAACACTATCCGTACCATTATGCCTCCACAGACTGAAATGTAAACGTTTCATGAAGTGAATTTTCCAGTCAGCAAAACCTTAAAATGTTCAGAGCATTTCCCTTTGCAGTTAAGTGGCCCTCGGGGGCCTGGTGGAACTGTATTGATAACAGTTAAGCAGTTCAGAATCTCTTTAGGTTTAAAGCAGTGTACGCAGGTCTCAGGCTAAAGAAAGGTAGCGGCACATGTGCGCTGAAGTGTGAGGACTGTTGAATATCTGTGATGCGTTCCTGCAGTTTTGTCCCTGTCAACATAGAGCTCCTTGTCTGGGCCCAGCTTCCCTGCTCGCGCTGACAGGAGAATAAATGTCACTGCCGCCTGTGTGTGTGTGTGTGTGTGTGTGTGTGTGTGCGTGCGTGAGTGTGAACGTTCCACCGGATCAACAAAAACTGACACTTTTTTTTTTTTTTTTTGCGATGTGACCAGACGCCACACAGTTTCACCCATGCTGTTTATTGACACACAGTATAACAATATCACGTCTATATTGACATTATAGTTTTTAAATTGTTCAAGTTCAGTGCATTTGTAGGGTGTCTCAAAGCGCATGTGTGAAAATGTAAAAAAGATTGATGCACTTTATTCATTTTTTCTTTGGTTTTAAGCTGCTGGCTATGACTGTGACCAGTGAGCAAGCACATATGAGACAGTGGCCAGGAAAAAAAAAAAAACCTCTGGAACAGAAAGCGAGGAAAAAAGAAAACTCTGGGGAAAACCCAGCTCACTGGTGCCAGTCTCCTCTGGCATTCTAACACTACAAATTCAGAGCGTTGGTTGAGAGGAGAGAAACATAGAAAAATCAAAGCATTAGGATAGATTGGAGTGCAATATTTGGAGATTTTGAGTCTTGTGCAGGTGTGATTCAGAAGTGCGTGTATGATTCAGTTCAGAGCAACTTGAGGCAGCCTTACTATAGGATTATATTATTCGATTTATACATATTATATGCTTTGTTGAAGAGATGCGTTTTCAGTCTAGACAAAAACTGACTCACTGAGTCTCAAATTGGGCTAGGCAGAGCATTCTATATAGTTTTGGTGCTAAATTTGCAAAATATCTTCCTTGTAGATTTCGGAGATTCCTTTCAAGCTGACCGGACCCTTTTGTGAGCGCATCTTTCGATTGTCATGTCTGAATGGTGATGTCACTTATTCTATATTTTTTATTTGCAATATTGTTTTTTCTATATCAACGTATTATCTACAGTATGAAAATATATAAAACTATATGAAATGGTTCGTGTAAAATAGAAATTAAGTCGTTTTAAAGGGATTCAGAGAAAAAGCAAAAGCCCAAACAAGAACAAGCAATAGTTGCTCCTTTCACAACTCTCTCTCTCTCTCTCTCTCTCTCCAACTCTCTCTCTCTCTCTCTCTCTCTCTCTCTCTCTCTCTCTCTCTCTCTCTCCCCCCCCCTCTCCATCCCCAGACGCAGCAGAGGCTTGGCTTGGATTCAGTACCTCCCCTATGTGCAGCCTTACTCCATCATCACATCCCTAAACGTGAGTGGTGTAGCTGAGAAGCACTTCTCAAAGCCCGACACTTCGGTCGAGTTGCTTTCCTGCGAGTCGGAAGGAGGGGAATCCGTTTCCCCCAAATCACGATGGAGACCGCTCTGTGTGGATCCCCGGGTGCACACTTTACGCTGTCTATCTTGTTTATTTGGTCGTCTTGCATCGCTTTGCCCAACGTGGAGGCTGAGATAACTTGCGCTCCATGCCTGTCGCCAACGCGTGTGAAGTCCTACAAGGATGCGCCTCCTGATTCTGGAGATTATCGACTACGGGATGCAGAGAACCCCCACCTGGCTTCAGTTCTTGACCCGGATAATGGAGTATTTGCGGAAAAGACGGGCGATTTTCCAAGGATTGCGCCGAAACTGGGAAAAGACGCAGAGGATGTGAACTCCCGTGCGCCTCTGGAGAAGTTCTCCGAGTCTGCTGCACGGGGAGATTTGATTCGGGATAAGTCTGTTGAAAGTCCATCCGAATTTCCATCCTCCGGGATGTTTACGGGAAGAGTGAGAAGAAGCGTCCCCGAGTTTCTGGAGAGCGCCGAAGCGCACTCGGGCGAGCCGAGGAAGACCTCCTCACTGCGGCTGGACGGACAGAGTAAGCGCGCCGAAGTTCGCTGGAACAAGGATGACGATGATGCTGATGCTGCCAAAGTAACGGATTCGAGAGGAGAAGAACCCAAACTGTCCAGCAGCACTTTCGCTCTGGCTGGAGACTCCGCGCACAACCACGCAGTCGTGTACTGGACTGGGAAAAACAGCAGCGTGAGTAAATGCAGCATTTGATACTCAGTGCACAGCTAAATAACAATATAATCCGTGTCGAGAGCTGTTTTATTTTGTTGCGCTGCGCTGATCTTTTTTTTTTGGATGAAGAAAAATGTACCTGTTGTGTCGTTGAGAGACTTTTTTTACCAAACGATCTGAAGCTCAGACTTAAACCACCTGCGCTGATGCGCGAGCGAGTAATAATGTCCATTTAAACAATGTAGTGCTTTCACGCGTGCTTACGTTTAATTGATAAGATAAGACTTTGTAAAGTCTTATCCAATGAATTCTCGATTGTAAAATAGAATTAATATTCTATCTATCTATCTATCTATCTATCTATCTATCTATCTATCTATCTATCTCTCTATCTCTCTATCTCTCTATCTCTCTATCTCTCTATCTCTCTATCTCTCTCTATCTCTCTCTATATCTCTCTATCTCTCTCTATATCTCTCTATATCTCTCTATATCTTCATCTATATCTCTCTCTCTCACACACACACTTTTTCTCTATCTCTCACTCCCTCTGTGCATTTGTGCGTGTGGTGTGCAAATTCTAATAAGTTATGGAATATTAGGGATACTTAGATGCTCTGAATAGTAATGGTGTGTGTGTGAGAGAGAGTTACTATTATCTTTTGCTTAACCTTGTACGAATGTCTGATTATCATTCAATTTGTGTATGAAGCAATTCAAGCATCGCATTGCATTAATTATTTTCCATTTCTAATGTCAGTATAAACAAACAGCATCAATTTATTTTAATGATGGGCGAACAGGAAAGTTAAGCTATCACTATTTGTTTAGATAAAATCTCTCTCTCTTTCTCTCTCTCTCTCTCTCTCTCTCTCTCACTCTCTCTCTCTCACACACACACACACACACACACACGCGCGCATACACAGAGAGAGAAAAGGGACGGGGAGAGAGAGAATGTACAGTGTGTGTGGGAGAGAGAGAGAGAGAGAGAGAGAGAGAGAGAGAGAGAGAGAGAGAGCATGAATCAAAAAATGCCAAGAGAGGTGTTCGGTATTGCTCTGGACTCAGCAATTTGCCTTTCTCTGAGTTCAGATTTGTACTGGCACGGACCAGCAGTTGGTGCGACCAAACAGTGAGACGCCTCATGCCTTCACAAAACCAGATCAGAATATATACGTATGTGCAGTTATTTCTGCTGTAGAGTTATTGAGTAATGAATAAATATACTGATGAATAAACAATACTGATATGCAAAACAGACACACACACACACGTTTTGCTGGACTTGTTGCTGCTTTTTATCTTTTCCTGCTGTTTAATTGTCAAATATTTGCCTTTTTTCTGTGAAAAAAAATGAAAAGTTTAAAAAAAAGTGGAATTCCATTGAACCCGCACCTCGGCCCATCTGCTGTAAATCTCCCATAATCACGTGTAGGACTGAAGCAGCCATTTTGAAAGATTTTGTGCTGTTCAGGGACTGCTTACTCGAGCGTGCTTTTCCTGCTCGCTCGCCTGCTGGAGAGTTTTGTCTTCATCGGCTGGAGGTTTTTATGAGAGATGAATGAAGAGTGCAAG
Organism: Paedocypris sp. Pulau Singkep; assembly: GCA_017309775.1. Classification (NCBI taxonomy): domain Eukaryota; kingdom Metazoa; phylum Chordata; class Actinopteri; order Cypriniformes; genus Paedocypris; species Paedocypris sp. Pulau Singkep. The sequence continues at coordinate 12,401,620 of MU204326.1, read as the reverse complement.
GACAGAGCATGTGATTTAGATGTATTTTTATTCCTGGCTGGTTAAAGTGAAATGCATTTCTTTTTGCTAAACCTTGTGGATTCAGAAATTTTCTTCTGGTCTTTGGTCTTTTTTGTATGTTATGAGTCAGACAGGTCCTGAAAAACAGTAAATATATCATTAAACTCAACTACCACATTGTACCTTCAAGTATTACTTGGTAAAATGATTTGTTACCTACTAATAACCCACCCACCCATTATTCTTCTAGTGATTTGAGCCATCTTTTCTACCCAAGAATCATTTCTGCCAACCAACCCATTGTTTAAATCATCCCCCCCATCCCATTCTTCCAATCATTTAATCCAGTACATCCACCCAACCTTCTCAATGCATCCACCAATCCATATTATCCAGCAATCAACTCGCCCACCATTTAAAATATCCCTCTCACCCATCATTCGTTTAAATACACCCACACTGGTAATCTCCCATCCATTCTTCTATCTGCTCACACCTTCATTACATCCCACCCGTGCATTCATTCTTTTAATCCATACATCCACCCTTTGTCCATATTGGCATCCATTCACCAATTGTTCTTCTAAAATCTACCCAATTCCAATCCCAAAGTCCAAACTTACTACTACATCACCCATAATCCTTGTTTTTGTAGCCACGTGTTTTATCGGTTACACCTGTGTCCTCGTTTGATGTTGCATTTAATTTGTCAACATGTGCCCTTCATTTGTTGGTCAATTGTTGTCCTCCATTGTCTTCGTCAGCTCTTCCTGTAAGTTTTGTCCTTTAATTGTCATTAAATGCATATTCTTCTTGCTTTTCACTTGGGTTTTGTACATCACCAATCATGGAAAAGGGCAAAAAAAGGATCTTTCCATCTATCCACCCATTTTTCATTCACCTTTTCCATGCTTCATGACCTGAGTTGGTTGTGATATTTCAGAAATAAGATCCGTACTACCTGAGCAAGTCACTGATATTTTCAGGTTTAGGTTGAATGCGTTTTTTTTATTCAAATGTCATGTGGAATTTTGACGTGGTGCATTCAGAAGAAATACCGCAGAAGGTTTTACTCGTCTACTGGACACAAAATGGCTTCTGTGGTCTTGCTTCTCTTAGTTTTGGCCATTCTTATTAAGCTCGTGTCATATGCTTCAAAGATTTCTTAGAAACGGCAACACTTCAGTGGAAACTGAAATGCAGAGTACACGCCGTCAACGGGTTTCAACCAATTTTTGCTGGAAGAGCGGAGCAGGAATATTTGCGCCTTCATGTGAATCACCAGATTATGGCCAGAAGATGGTGGTTCCACCACCAGACAGGACGTTTTTGAGTGCTTTACTTGTTCTTGCTTGGGGCCATTTTTATTCCACATGGTCTGGAAGTGTTTTACATCCAACTGGCTTGATGAATTTGAAGGACAGAAATGGATCTTTGGTTTGGAACGTTAGGGAATTGCTTCCCTCTAAATTGTGGGGAATTGTGGAAATGCTTTTGTTTCCTTGTCAGTTTATTTCTCTTTTTCCTGTCAATAATCGTCTCTTGTTGTGAACGTGTTCCATGAGGAACTTATTCCTAATTGACTTTATGGGATATTTTTTAATGGTTGTTGAAAATGAGAGCTGGCCGAGAAATCTAGTTTTGAAAACGCTTTTTCTTATTAAGTTTGTCATCACTGAAAAGCATCAATGACATAATAAACGTGCTATTTAGAACCTAGCATCTGGTGAATAAGTCAGTGTTTGAAAAAATTCCATTAAATGCAAGTCCCATAATGCAATAAAAGTGTGTGTGTGTGTGTGTGTGTGTGTGTGTGTGTGTGTGTGTGAGTGTGTCTGTGTACAGGCATTTAGGTCAAAGTGAAGCCTTAAATGCTAGGTCTTTATATTAAAGTGGGACCCTTGGGCCATTGTGGGGACTATTGTTTTCACCCTACAATTTCAAAGGCTATTTTGAGGGTCAAGATGGGATTTTAAACAAATGAGTTTAGGTAAAAAAAAGAAAAAAGGGGGGGTCGGGAAGTAGAATATTTTGATGGCTGGGGTTTAAGTGAAGTCAATGGCGAGACTCCACTTTTTGCAATTTTTGCAAGTGTGTGTGTGTGTGTGTGTGTGTGTGTGTTGCTGTTGTAACGGCACTGATATAACATATGCTAAAACTTTTTTTTTTTTTAAATGTAATGAATTTATAAAAGTTTTATGCTCAAACATTTTTATGTAATGTTTTTTTTAAAATAAATATGCTCAAACATTTTTATAAATAAAAGTCAATGAATATGATGTTTTTGAAAATGAAGCTTTTGAATAAAGCTGTCTTCCCACCAGAGGCATTCAGTCAACCAATCTAAACGCAGATGATCGCTTTTATACTTAATGCGATTTTGTCATTCTAATGTGTGAAGGGAATTTCAGGAGAATGCTTTTAAAAATACATTAGTTGGCATTTTTGCGGTTTCACAGTCGTGCAGTTGTTTTACATTTGAATTGAGTTTGTTAGCCTGTTTGTCTCGACACCTAACAATCTGATGCTTTCATTCACTCATTCTTTCATTCATCCAGTCATTTTCAATACAGGTTTGTATTCAAGTGTAATTGAAGAAAGTTGATTCTTCATTTTTAATTTCCGTTTGCAGCTCAGACGATGCCTTCCAAAAACCCAATGCCTTTAAAAACTGTTCCAACTGGGATTATCTTTCCATCTATCTTTTGTTTTCCTAATATTTTGCATTTCAACATTTTAACCATTGCTTTAACCATTGCTTTTTTTTCCGAGGTTTTTTTTTTTACCTTGGGAGAATTCTCTCAGAATGTATTTTTTGAAGGGTTAGTATTGTGGTCATTGTTATCAGGGAGTTTTGTTGACTAGGTTCAGGATATTTACATTACACACAGTGTATTTACATTCATTTACCCTTGTTACTTTGTTTCATTCGTTTTTCTCTTTTTCTTTCTTGTTCTCTGTTCATCCTTGTTTTCCTGTGCCAGACAGACAGTTCTCTCTACATCTATTTGTTAAACGTGTCTATCGTTTTGCTAATAATTTCTTCTATTCATTGATTTTTGTGTTTTGTCACTTGTTCTTTGTTCTTTCCATTATGTCCCATTCTTTCCATCTCTTCTATTTTCAATTTCATCATTTGTATACATTTTATTTGAATGACTTCTCACTTGAATTTCCCCCCTGCTTTCTTACTCTATTTAAATTCATTTTCCTTTCCTTCAAATGATTCACTTTCATAAGTTTGCTAGTTTATTTTGATAGTTTAATTGACCAATACTACTACTTTTTGCTTTCTAAACAAATATTTTTGTTCTGTGCATTTAAAAATGGCCATACCCCTAAAAAAAATTTGAATTAAATAATTCCCCTTCCTGGCAAGAGACGTGGCCGAAAGTTCACGCGACCCGATGCTGGTGCCGGTCTCTCGCAGGAAGATGCATGTGACCTTAAAGTGTCTCTGCCACACACTTTAATCAGAGGATGGGTTGGATGAATAAGACATGACTGTCGACCGTCTCCTCACTCAGACGTCTGAAGAAAAGCTGTGCACTTCGGCTCGTGTGTGTGTGTGTGTGTGTGTGTGTGTGTGTGCGCGCCATGTTCATTTGCAGCTGGGTTGATGCAGAGTAATGCTGACAGATTCCTCCCTACAACCAGTGCTCGATCCACATGCCGTCTAATTAAAACTAATCTCTTCACTAGCCAGAATCAAAACACGCAGCATTAACGTTATTGCGGTTTCTGTTTACTTCCCCTTCTTAGTTGTCCAAATATCCTTCTTGCCAAACAAGCTGAGTCGGTGATGTCTAGAAGACAACTGTGTCATCTGATAGTGTGTTTGACCCGTGGATGTGTCTGTCTGGCTGGATGGATGGTTATATTAAGTAAAACACATCAGTAAAGATGCTTTTGAAGGATAGAGATGACAAAAACGAAAACTGCTTGGTGAAAGGCATGTTCAATTCTAACTCAACTCAAACGACAATCATCGACAAATCAGACATAAAAAGAAATTAACCTGCGTAGATTTAGGAGGGCGACACTATGTGTAGCACTGTTGTCAGAGGTGCCAAGTAACAATGTAAAAATAATTGTATTACTTAAGTAGAAATTTGGCTTATTTGTACTTTTTCTGGAGAAATTATTTTTTTCCACCCATCGTTTTTTACTTCAACTCATTAAATGTTTATGTAAATGCTGTACTTTCCACTCCTTACATTTTTAAAAACTGCCGCGTTACTCCCATTTAATTTTGGTTAGTTTTTTATTTTCTGTATCCGGTAATCTTTATTTATTTATTTTTAATTGGTCGGTCATAAATACAACTATTTTCGCACTTGTAATAAAATGCATGACTTTTCATTGTAATTACATACGGCAACTTTTTAAAAGTCTAATCTTATACCAATACAATACCATTTTTTACCTTGCATTACCATTTATTCTTCAAGCAGTTATCTTAAATGTATTACCTTAAATTTATATTTTTAGTTTCATTTTTCAAGTAGTTATCAAACCAGTACTTTAGCTAATGATGATTAAAAACTTTTACTTCCACAGAAGTCTTTTTGAACTCTAGTATCTATACTTCTACTTGAGTAATCTCATAGCGAAAAGGACCCGTTTGAGACCCAAGGGGCAAGTTTGAGGCCTGGTCATGGCTTAATTCAGCATCACCTCAGACTTTCCCCAGCAGTCGAGCTTTATGTGGATGCTGGCTTCTTTTTACAGCCGGACTTGGCGCCTGCTCACATGGCCAAAAGCGGGTTCATTGACCATGGGATCATTGTGTTTGATTGACCAGCAACCTCCACTGACCTGATCGTATAGAGAATCTATAGAGCCACAGGCTGATGCCACTTCCATGCCAAGCCGCACTGAGGCAGGAATTGCTGCAAACCAACTATTGAAAACAAATGCTTATGCATCCTTCATTCATGCTTGAAATAATTACATTATAATTCTTGTGGTATTAGTTGTATAAAATGTTATTATTCTCTAAAGTTGTTTTTCATTTAAAATTGGTTTTCATGAGCTTTACTATAAGTAAAAAATATGGCTTGAACACTCTTTTTTTCCGTGTGATAACCCTTTCACTTCAAGTTTTGGTTTAACTAACATTTCACCGTCAATGTCACCTTTTAAATTGCATTTTCTTTTTTAATTAATGAACTTTTTTTTGTTTCACCTGCTTCTCTTTATCTAACACATTTATTCCTCCTTTCTGTTTCTTTCCATTTTCTATTCTTTCTGTTTCTTTTCTGATAGATCTTTCTATTTCTCACCATGTTTCTATCTTTTGCTCATCTCTCACTTCAAAACCGCAATAGAATCACTTGATCAAAGAACGAAAACTTCAATTCTATTAATTTCAAACATTTACAGTAGGATCGAGCGAAGCAAGTGTCAAACCTTGCCTAGATTTTAACCGCTTTGGAAATGAATTGGATGGTCTTAATAGAAGCTGAAGTGGAGGAGAATAGAGGATGCTGATATGTTTTAAAGCCCACATACTCAAAAACCTAAACAAGCAGAAGTTTTAAGAGTCTGTGAAGTGGAGATCGGGTGAGTTCAGGAGTTCAGCAGAGTTCTGTGTTGGGCTCCCTGCAGTTGTTCAGGCTTTGAAGCGTTTGTGTTATGTCTATGACTACAATGAACTTTGCTTGTACTAGTATGTGATTATTGAAGACTCTAAAAGTCGAGTTTTGCATTACCATAGCAACAGGACTCTCCAAGTTATGCAACCGAGAGCTTTTTTTTTTTAATAATTAGTAGTATTTTCTCTCTAACCTATACTGTACACTCAGTTAACCTCATTTTAGACACTTTCTCTTTCCTCTTGCTTGATTTTGACAGATTCACACCAGAAGTCAGTACAGTACTTTATAAATTATAAGGTTAGGTGGTAATTTTTGTTAATGTAAAATGTAACACCAAGGCGTACTGTAGGCTATATTTAAAGAAACGTTATAAAGATATATACAAAATAGAAACCATATTGACTTGGTACTAAATATCTGACCCAGGATTGTATGCTTGTTTAATTAAATGCTTCCTGTAACTCAATTGATAGATTGTCTTTGAATAGCGAAAAGTCATGGGTTCAAATCCCAGCATTCATTTTTTTATTTTAATATTTTTTGTTGTTTGGGTTTTTTTTGTTGAGTCTAATTTTATTATTGCTTTAAGTTGAAGTTTTACTATAAATACTATTACAACAAAAATTGCACTTATTATAAAACAGACTGCCATATATTGGTTGTAAACACATGACTTGGAGGGTAAAAAAACGCGCATTGGACAGTACGAGGAAGGATAAACTCTTTAGGAAATTGGCTGTTGACTGAAAGTTGTTTGATTGTTAGCTATGCATCATCTTTCCGAGTTGCTTCATGATCAATAAATGGACAGAATGGACTTCGGATTGCACAGTGTGCTGTTATTTCTGCATTAAAGCAAGGATATCCTCTGCGTGGATAAAGCAAGAGAAAGTGACAGAGAGAGAATGGTTAGTAGAATAAGACAGACACTGTTTGCATTGGTCATCAAAGCACGATAGTTCAAGAATGTGTCTTGGTTTTGACCATGTTGCAGCCAACAAATGACTTGCCATGGACACACAATGGCTAATTTCCCAGTAGTTGCTATAGCAATCCAGAATGTGTGTGCCAAAAGCACGACTACGATAGTTGAGTTAAAGTGTGTCTTTGTTTATCAAGCTTTATCAAAAAACACTGAATTCTTGTCATTTGCTGTTGTAGATGTGTCCTGAAATGTGTGTTTGGACAGATTAGTGAGTTTTGACAGACCTTTAGGTAAATAGGCATTGGTGTGATGTATTTTTGTGTATTTTTCTGCTTTGATTTACATTTAAACAAAAAGTATAATGTCCAAAAGGATCAATCCACTTTGCAAACTGTCAGTCAATGTGAAAATACAAAGTTCTAAACCATTACAAAGAGTTCAATTGTTCAAAAAGTTCCATTGCTGCCGTGAAACATGGTGAGGGCCTAATACTGTGGGGGTGTTTTCCAGTTGGTCGACCTGGGAACTTTATCACGGTACTATGTATTATAACAGTACAATAAAAAAGAAGCATGACTTTACAATTCTCTGCATCAACAATATGCCGTGCATAAACGTGGTCTTGGGCACCAGTAAACATTTCAGTACGATAGTGACTCAAACATCCAGCGATAATGGTGAAGAAATGGTTGGCGGACACAAACATCAAGTTTTTGCATCGGCTAAGCCAGATTCCTGACTTAAATCCAACCGAGAATCTCGGAAGAGAGCTAAAGATCACGGAAACGACAAGGTCATCCTAAAAATACCATTAGTAACATGCAAAAAGCTGGTTAGCAATTATACGTGGCATTCGATAGCAGGTAAAGCTAAAAAAACTTTTCTATTGATTATTGAAAGCGGGTTCTATTTGTTCAAATGTAAATCAAAACAGAAATACCTTTTTTCCATCGTGGTTGTAAGTGGGGAAAAAAAAATCATACTACTGTACCTGGTCGTATCAAATACATTTTTTGTCTGATTTTGATTCAGGTGAGCCAGTCACATTTCAGTCGAGATGTTGCTCTTAATAACAGCCAGTCGAGATGTTGCTCTTAATTAAAGGAAATAAAACAAACAGAATCCTTTAATTGATTAGACATTCATTTGAATTAATATAAATTAATTCCAAAATTACTGTGAGATTATATACACCATATTTGTGCAAATAGAAGCACCCGTTTTTTCAATTTTAGAAGCTCAAAAACCTGATGGGTGCTTATATTCGCCGATTTAATAAATGCATGTAAATATAAGTGCCCATTTTTCTACTTTTTAATTCAGGAACCAAAACAAATAAACGGAAACACATTGTATTCAGGTAGTGGTGCGTGCGTGTGTTGTGTCCTCTTTTCTTTCTTTAAATAATGGTTCCAGAGTCAGACATTTATATAAGCTTTTATTAACTCACTAACAGAATTAAAGAAACATTAGCCACGCCCGACACTTAACAGGGACAAAATGACACTATAACGGACAAAATAAGATTACATTAAATACAATCATTTATATTACAAACAATTAGACTACAAAACACATCTGGGTAGCTCAACACAAAAGAAATCCTAATTGCCATCGCAGAAAAAGTCGAAAATACATGGGCAAGGAGTAAAAAAAATTCAAGGAACAGACACAGTCAAAACGCTTGGTCTGCTGACTGTGTAAAAGATTATTTAGCTACTATCTTCAATCTTCACACAGCATAAAAATAGATAATTTTGTATCTATTATTCAAGTAAAACGACATCAAAGTAATACGAGCCACAAGTTAGGTTTGTTTTTTAAAGCGAAACATTTTTAATGCAAAATTTAGCTTAATTTTGCCAGAAATGTAATAAATAAACAAATTTAAAAAATATATATATTTTTTGCATCTGATTAATGAGAGGGGTGCTTATATTTGCGTAAATGGGTACTATCTTAAAATATTCTTGTGTTCTTTTTTTCGTCTTTTACTTTCTTCTTCATTCTCTGCTTACACAGTATGTTTATCATTTTCTTCACCACGTAAGCTCTACTTGCATTTGGACATTTTTTTTTCTTCTTTAAATAAAAAAAAAAAAAAAAGCTTAATACAAAAAACATATGTACGTTCACACATCTAATGTTCCGACTGACACAGCATCTCGTTCACTGCTGCTGGGGTCTTGAACCATTGACGCTGGTAGGCTGGAATATTCTCTGGACGGATGGCACGCTTTTGTTTTGTTCTTCATCATTCGTCATGCAGCGAGGCTCATTTTTTTCCCATTCATTGATTCCAGTTGAGACCCACATGCCATTAAAAGTGGATGAAAACCTCTTAAAGCGTTTGAAATGCATTCAGAACGTGCCCTATACTCTCAAATCCCCCGTCTGCTTTAACGCATCTTCTCCAAATGAGACGGCTGAAGAGAAACGGGCAAATGTGGTTCCGCTTCCTACTGGGAAATACTGTCGTTCTTTTAGCAAACAAGATTTCATGTCTTGGAAAAAAGAAAGCGGTTAATTACTAATCATCCTTGCTCATTATCATATTTGACGCATGCTTGGTATCTACAGATATTAATTATTTTAAGTGCTGCTTTATGATAGACTTACCTCATCGATACTCTGTCATGGCCAAGATCTCTTTCTTTTTTCTTTTTTTTTTGGAGCTCATTCTTGATTCAATCTTGCTGCTTTGACCAAATGTTTTTAAAGAAATATTCCTGATTTAAGTTATTCATTTAAATGCATTAGCATACAATGCATTATAAAGGTTAAAGGCCAATTAATATTTACAGCTTATAACAGTGGGATTGCACACCTGACCTCTGACCTTTGGTAATACATTATAATGTTAATATCCAGATAACTGCAGATAACCACATCATTAGCATATAGTGGAAGTGGGCAGGCATGCAAATAGCCAGCCTATAAATATTTTATTCCGCATAGTTTTGCACTTTTCTATTTTAAAGTTCAAAAAAATCACTTATTATTCAGTGCTAAGGAGGCTTCCTTTGATTTTCACTGAAAACGGCTACATTTTCCTATTCATTAATTTTAATTCCAGCATATGATCAAATGCATTTTACTTTTTGCTGTTTAAAATGGAGACAACACAAGTTGGAGGCAACAAAACTAGGCATAAACTTAAATGAAGATCTTATTCCCATCCACACTTAAAATACACTTTCACTTGAAATTTTCCCTGTGCAATTAATCGCAACCGGAAAAATCACTTTTTTTGAGTGAAATTGTGAAAAATTCACAATTTGAGCATCTAAATACCCTATAGCTGCAATTTTATTTCATGTCTGTTTCATACGGACTAACTAGGCTGGATGATAAAATCCTTTCTTGAGCAGAAGCTGAGCATCATTCAAGCAGAAACCGAGCATCTTTGTGCTTCCACCGCCAGACGGTTTGTGTTACGCGAGCATCGCTCGGACCCAAGAGGTCAGATTTTTTTCTTCATGGTCAGTTGTGTTAAGGTCTGTGTTATGTACAGACCGCTGAGCAAGAAGTGACCTCTTGGGCTGTTGCTGCTCATTTAAATGGACATAACACAGACCTTAACATAGGTTCACGTGTTTCTCTGTGCTGTTTATGTGCTTGGACATATTGTACATGAACACGCACAAATGTGTAAATTCTGCTTGTTAAAAAGTGCAACGTTTTTAGCGTTGAAAAAATAACAATGTTACGTATATTGTGAAAAAATAAAGCATAAACATTTTATTGTACAGAATTTAACTATTTTATTCCAGCCAAAGACTTACCGAGACACATTTTGCCATTTTTCTCGGGCTTTAGGGTTGATTTAAAAAAAAAAAATAAAATAAAACCAAAATAATTAATAAAAAAAAAAAAATATATATATATATATATAAATTGTTTAATTGCTTTTTTTCTTGTGTTCTTGTTTCTTGTTCTTGTATCACCCTGTGTTATGATTAAACCGTTTCTTGCCTTCTATATTTGGACCATATTTTAATATATTGTAGTTATTTATAATGGTTATTCTGTGTGTATATTTTACGGTTATCACATCTTTCTTTTTGAACCAAACGGCGTAGGAATACTAATTTCATTGTAACACTGTAATACTGTGACAACAAAGGCCTTCTATTCTAGTACACACACATACACACACACCTACTGCATGTAGAAATGTGTATTTTATTTTCAAACATTATTAATCATTATCAAATGTGAAAATGATATTATTTTGTTTTCAAAATTTCAATGACTATAATTACTCTTATAGTCCATGACTAAATGACTATAATTAACCTATAAAATGTGCCTTACGTGTTGTTAAATATTAGGAAAAGAATATATTAATGGTGCGCTTTATTGTAAAATTACGATAAATATTATATGGGTTCCAATAAAAAAACAGACACAATTACATATTTATTCTGAGCAGACACAAATAATTTGCCAAAAATCTCAGATTACTTTGTTATCCATATCACATTATTATTATTCTTTTTTTTTTTTTGACAGCTCTGAATTAGTCTCATTCTGCCATGTTGCAGTCTGTTGATGAATTTGTTAAAAGAACGGGAAGTAAAATCATTATTTCTCCGTAATGTGAAGGTTCTCCCTAGGCCTTTGTCTTCACAAACAGATTGGATTTGTTGACTTTGGGAGGATTTATCCCGAGGCAGTGGCAGTTCTGCTCACTAGGGGGAGTGTGCGGTTCGGAGCGGAAGAGCCGGACACATTGAGCTGCTCGGATCTCATTAGGAGTTGTGACAATCCTTCTGCAGGCGTGCCGTTTCCCTCGCCCGCCGAGCTGTTAGAGCGCTTTTTTAACGCCATTGTGGGCTGCTTTTCCCTACCGTTCTTCTGAGACCGGTTTTCAAGGCGAGGGAACGTCTCTTGGAGTCGCTGGAATGAAAGATTGGGTTCTGCTGAGCTGTTGGAGAGAAGGCGTGTAGTCGACCTCCCACAATCACCAGTTTTTAGACAATGGAGAGTAAATGTACGTGCAAATGCAGAAAAACACATTCAAATCGGGTTCAGATGTGTTTTTGGCGTTTTGAAGAAACCAAATCACCACCACAAAGCATCAGGGAGACGTGTTCTTGCTGGTTCCTCTACTGGCTTTTCTTTTCTCCCTTTCCTGTGTCTTGGTTTGTAGATGGATATCCTCTGGCATAAAGGAAAGCTAATTTGTTTTATGCTTCATTAGAATTCCAACGTCCAAATGAGATCGGACGTCTGCGCAGTTGCATGTGGACGCGAGCCACTCGATTGGAATGAAAGCGAGACGCTGTGAGATAGTCCTTTCAGAAATGTCACTTCTTCTATGTCACTGTCAGTGGTGTGGCAACACATGCAGTATTCATGAGCCCCCCGCGCCGAAAGAGCCCTTTGGTTGTCAACACGGGCCGAAAGGCCGTTGTGCTGTTTGATCCCTTCCCTCCCACCGTGAGGAATATGACAGGCTTAAGGGTTTGAGAAAGGCAGGTTAACCAATTCCTGACCTCAAGAAATAGGCTTTGACTGGTTCTTTAAGCGTAAAGGTGCATTGGCTCTTGTGAGGGGGTTACTGTAACCCAGTGGCGGAGGGACAAGGCCTTCTGTATGAAGCTAAAGTCGTCTGAATCACAAGCAGATGTTAATTACCGTATTTACGCGGATATAAGCACCCCCCTGATTTTTCAGGCACAAATTAAAAAAACAACACACAAAAAGATTGACGTAAAAATGTGTTAATTTTCTCTTTAAAATACTATTTTTTTTCTTTATTTAACAAACCTAACTTGTGACAGCGTATTAGTTCAATGTTGTTTTATTTAAAAATAATAAAACAATAATCTATTCTAGCTACTCCTCCCATCATGCTTTGCAGCTCACTGGTTCCCATGAGCCTTTGCACTAAAAGAAAATCTTTACTGAGTTAGTTTTTAGTTTTCCATTCAAATAAATGAGCGCGTTTACCTTCATTTATTTCAAACCGGCGATTATAAACACCCTGCAAGTTTTAGAGCCGCTAACATTGGAAAAAAAAAAAACCTGGTGCTTATATTTGCATAAATGCGATATATATTGTTTGAAAAGACATCGTTTTACGCACCGTAATATAAACACCGCAAAGATTTTTCAAGCACAATAAATAAATAATTAAAAAAAAACAAACAAAAAACATGAAAAATCATGATTAATACGGCTCTGACGTAGTATTTCGATCTTGAAAAAAGTGTGCCGGTATTGCGGGTAACACCGTGACCCCAAAGGGTTAAAATACTACGTTAACTACTTTTACCAAACCTAACTTGGGACTAGTATCACCTCAGTGTTGTTTTACTTCATTAAAAATGTAAAAAAAAAAAAAAAAAAATAGGTGATTGATCACCTTAGAAAAAGGTGATTGTAATGATTGGAACTCCACCTCCCAGGATCCACAGTGGGTCACCTCCCAAGAGCATTTGCACTCCAGTCAGCGCAGCAAAGCCATGTTTAACCATATTGATTGTCGTTGGAACATATTGTTTTGCCCTGTGCAGCAGATCGAGCGTTTTGATTGTGTTTGTTCCCTGGTTTTGACTCGTTTATTTCATTTTCGACTGTTTTGCCTGCATATGGACTTCATTTTCTTCCCATATTATCCCTGATTTAGCCGTTAGCCTACACCTGCTATTAGGTTGGTTGTCTCTGTCTATTCCAATTTTAAATATTTTAAGTTTATTTTTATTTCTAAAACTTTCATTTAGCTGTCTGCTTCCGCCACCATTATTTAAGAAAGAGAAGCAGAAGCTTAGCATAAAGAGAAAGCAGAAGCATAAACACGACACATTTCCATTTATTTGCAATTGCTCCTGACTTGACCTATTTATATTTACGCTATATAATCATATTTACCGGCGCTTATTAACTTGCATTTTTGAAATTTGTGCCTACAAGAACCTCCCAAGTTTTTGAGTGTGTATTTTGAGGGTATACGTTTTGGTGGTGATTATATTTGCTTTAAATACTTTATTAAATAACTACAAAGATCTGCATGTGTCCGTTCATAGCTTTTCGCATGGTCGCGCTGCATCCAGACTCTTATTTGTGTATTAAACCTTTTAACCAATCACATTTTAGCCATATTTTGTTACTATGCATGTCAAGTCAAATCAGACCCGCCTTCACAATTCGGATTACAATTTGCAGGCTCTCTAACTACAAAATGCATTGCAAAGGCACTTTTTTCTGTTTCAACCAGTGGAATTTTGATCTAGTCTTAGTCTAGACTTGTCAGTGGCAGGAGTCAGACCTGCCACCCAAACAACCCAGACCCGGCCACCCGTTTTTACAACAGCGTCCTTGGGCAAGACACTGACCCCCAGGTGCCACGGCTCAAGGCTGCCCACTGAAGCCTCAACGCAGAGAACACATTCAGTATGGTCCCTAGTGGCCCCTAGTGGCCATGCTGACACACTCACTCACTTCACTTGTTGACTGTACAGGGAACGTGGGACTTTTATTAGTTTCAATGGCGATTGGCGTTTGAAAGACTTTGATGGAACCAGACTGCAGCTATAATCTGTAATTGGGCTGTTTTTGAAGAATGAGAGGAGTCGTCACGTTTGTAGCTGGAGTAGTCAGAGATTTTATTATTCAAACCTAAAATCAGAATATTATGTTGTGGTGTGTAGTGGCATTCACCTGTTGAATAACCCCACACGCAACCGAGTGAACAAAGTTCTAGCTGTACACAAAATGTTGTGTAAGTAGCATCCGGGCAGTGTTGGGAGTAACGCTTTACAAAAGTAATATATTACAATAATATGCTAGTTTTTGTTGTAATGCAGTGGTGTATTACTAATTGAATTTTCGTTACGATTTACCCTTGCGTTACATCAAACTTTTTACCCTCAATAATGTAATACTTATTTCCTGTTGGTGAATAGCGCGGCTATTTTCGGCAAATTTGCTAAACATGGATGGCAAAAGTACATTCGCGAGATGGTCTAATGCGGATGTTTTCAGTTTTGTATAAGACACGGAAAAGAACATTGTGGTGAAATGCAACCTCTGTGTAAACGGAAAAGAATTATCGACATCGATAAACAGACTGGCAATTAAAAAAAAACCACCTCAAACGGTGCCATTTGACCTCTCGACCTGTGTAGAGAAACGGCAATGACAATAGCCTCTTTATGGCTAGAAAGCATGACAGTATTGTATGATAAGTCATTCGAAATGAATAACTGCACTGAAGTTTGCTTAGTCCTGTTATGTCTGATATAAATATACCCAAGTTATTCACAGATACTGACCAAAAATTGCTTTGTTTACCATACTTTTAACACTTTGCCCATTTATACTATATTGTTGTTGGTAGCTTGAATAGACCACAGTCATTAACAATGTCTTCTACTGAATGTAAAATACAATACAAGTAAAAAATACATTTTGTTATTTTAAGATGTTCATTTCTACTTCTGTAGTTATTTTGGTGAAAGTAACTTAAAAGTAATACAGAAGTAATCTAACATATTATAATTCTGAGACGGTTATATTGTAATGTACCTTATTACTTTTTACAAGCAGTATAAGTTCTGTGTACTGTATAACACTGCATCTGGGTGTGGCCTGTGAAGGTCAAACATCTCCCTCCAGATCTCGTCGTCTTCAGATCCTCCGGCCCATAATGTGATGGTATGGGAACGGAGGTAGAAGCGCATCTGCTCGGCTAAGCAGGAGAGGTCCTGGTGAACATATGGAGAGACTTTGCAAATACACATGAGCAGCGACGTTATCATTTCCAGCATGGTTGCACACAGGCAGCATGGGAGAAGCGATGCATCCAGCCGGAAAGTCTCCTGCACGCATCATGTTTGTGCACGTGAACGTCTGTGTTTACACGTGTGCTACAGAATCTGGCTGTGAGCGTGAGCTTCCCTCCCCTGTTTCGCAGGCCGTCCGTGAATTTCCCAGCATCACCGTCGGTTCTTTTTTTGGCTGTTGTAGCTCGGGTGGAACATCTATTTTTTAATCTTCCTTATCCGAGCGCTGTCTTTCCTCCTGTTGAATCTGCACATCGGATCCATCTATAATTAACCAAACAAAGCTTCAGAGATTTTTCGATTTACTATTTCTCAGCTTACGGAGAAACACTTCATCCTTGACCCATATGGAATTATATAAACTTTGTAATCTGTTTTTTTTCCCCTCCAGTAAGTTTTCAAAAAATCCCCTTCAGATAAGATGGGGTGAAAAAAAAGTTGTTCTAAGTTTACTTAACTGAATAATATTGCTAAACTGATCCGTTTCGGCCTTTATTGGGAACTAGTGACAATCTCAAATACTCTGGGCTATTGGTGTAAAGTAGAGAAAATGGACATTTGATTTACTCGTCGCTTTATTTATTTGGCTACTTCTTTTGTACTTGCACAGAGTATCAAAAATGTAAGCAACTTTTACTCTCTACTTGCCTACATTTTTTTTTTTATCTGTACTTCTTTACTCCACTACATTAGAATGGACATGTATCGTTACATTGCATTGTGATTGTGGACGGCAAGTTAAGATCTTATTCTACCGCGGTTTATTTCTTATCGCCATCTGCAGGATGCTGAAGGCAGTGGATGCTGTTTATGAACTAAATCACGTGAATGTGATTTGAGCAGTGCATAAAGTGCAAAAATAATTTTTTTGCACTTTTGAGTTTGACTGAGACTGATTTTGTTCTTTTTTTAAATTCTTTTTGGTCCATTTTGAACATTTACTTCCGTAACATTTTATTTCCGTAAATGTGTTTTTTCAGTATATCACATTTTTGGTGTTTTTTTTTTGCCTACATTCAGGACAAGTAAAATACTCAAGTTCTTTTGAAATGGGATACTTTTACTTTACTTTTACGTTTTCTTGTGGTTAATTGTAACTTGTAGTGGAGTAATTTCTGCAGTAAAGCAGGTATCCGTACTTTTACTCAATTATGGTTTTCAGGTACTCTTTACACCTCTGTTATTATATACCAGTCACAGATTAGGACACACACAAACAAACCTTTTTGCAATTTTTACTGTCTTCAATTGTGTATGTTTTTGGACTGTGTGAGGAAACTGGAAACCCAGAGGAGACCAAAGCAATGAAGAACATGGTACTTAACACATTTGTTGCGTACAGTTTTCAATAAATCTAATAAACCCAGCTATCTTGAGCCAACTATTGTAAGTTGTAACTACAGTGAAGTAGGAATAACCTAGTCACTTCACTTTAATATGTTTTAGAAAGTTTCAGCTTTATGAATTTGCTAATAAAAAGAAAGTTTTGCTCTGAAATCAGCTAAAATAAATATCAAGTGCAACATGCACTATTTATTTCATGAGATCTGTCATGTTTTATCTTCTATTCTTTATTCAAAATATGGTGTGTATTTCTTTTGAAGCTGGGCTGATGCATGACCCAGATCTGTTCTTGATGGGATTTGCCTATTAGAGGATTGAAAATGGAAATTCGGAATCGGTTCCGAACCAAACATGATCTGTGGGAAGAGGTCGGAACATTGATAGAATATCACAGCGGGAATCTCAGACCAGGCCTGAGTCTCAAGGAGACTTTTCTTTTATTTTTTTACAATGTTGCATTTATTTTTGTTGTTGTTGTTGCAGATAAAAGTTATTCACTCTTCTCTAGACTCTGTCAGACATAAATTATATGTAACTGTACATTATAATTTGTGAAAATTCTACGCTTTAGAAGAGTCGGTTCTCTGATCTTCTGAGTCTTTAGGGTTGATGAATATTGGGAAGATCCTGATGGAGAAAAAGATGCAGATGTGCAGCAGAATGGATCCAAACGCTGTTGTGGTGTGTTTATCTTTTTATATATATACATGTGTATATATATGATAGATGATATAACAACATATGGATGCGCAAGAAGAGAATCGATGTATCAAATAACGCTTGCGTTTTTCACCCACTCACTCACTTTGTTTCTCTCTCTCTCTCATACTGATACTCATTACTCCACGTCCATTGGCGTTTTCATCTTATTCCCCCACTTTTTTTAATCATCACTTGAAACACTGTCTTTCTCACTCGCTCTTTTTATCACTCACTCACTCTCTCTCTCTCTCTCTCTCTCTCTCTCTCTCTCTCTCTCTCTCTCTCTCTCTCTCTCTCTCTCTCTCTCTTTCTCTCTCTGTCTTTGCTATTTCCTCAGAGATATGAATGCACCAATTAAAAGTCAGTGACTCTTGAATGTTCCTCAGGCCCTGATCCAATCAAATAAAGGGAAAAACGTTCCTGGGAAGGGATTACATTCTCCCTTTATAAGAAAGAAGTGCAGTGGATTTCTAGTGCAGTTCACGGCTGCTGCATTTACGATGATCTGACAAAAAATTTCAGTTAGGCTGACTTTTACAATACTGCTAAATAATTAGTAACTGATTCTGTAGTTTATGTTTGTTCAAATGTATCATTTTTTTATGTTTTTGTTTTGTTTGGAAAAAATGACAAGTAACCCCCCCCCTCTTTTCTTGACATGCATATACATATCACAGAAACTTTCACTAAACTGTAAAGTCTGAACACCAGAATGACAAACACATATTATATTTTAAAATGTAAAATTTGTAATACAAATGTTAACGCCAACAGAAGAATTAACGCAAACAAACAACACACAAACAACGCAAACAACAACACAATTTAAAATCTCAGAGTGCTGCCAAAGTTTTAACATCAATTCAATGCAAAGTCATATTTATTCATATACAACAAGACATATTTTAGGTAAACATTAGGACATTCATTTTGGATTTATTTATGTTTACTTATGCATGCTTATTAATGTATTTACATATGTGTAATTGTTTTTTTTCTTGGTCTGGTTTGTTATTGTTAAATGCAATTTCCCCACTGTGGGATAAATAAAGGTATTTTAAATTTAATTTAACTTAAATTAGTCAGTTTGCTTTAAGAATGAAATGTAAACCATATTGTAATAAAAAAAAATGAAAATATTATTCATTATTACATGTACGGAAAATGTTATTTTGTTTTCACGTGTACGTTACAACTATTGTAATTATAACCTTTGCTTTCTTTTTATTTTTTTTTACCTAATAACCATCTTTTCAAACTCCCGCTGGCTTCTGTTGTTCCTGCCGTAATTGCTCTAAATGGGATTGTCTGGTCTGAAGTGTTTGCTACTTTGAAACGGTTCTTTCCTTTGCTGGATGCATTAGTGCTCTGATGGAGTGGATAGCCGCGTCCAGATCTTGGTGGCTTTGATGACATGCTTATCTGTTGACTCTCAGATGCCATTGTGGGTGATAGAAAGGCCAGAGTGTCCCTAGATAGTCGTCGGGATTGGAACCGTGAACGATGCTCCACCCGAGCTTACGAAAGCTTCATTGACTTTCACAGAAAATGCAGACGCAAAGATGAGAACAGAAGTGTAAAAGAGTTTTTATGGCCGTTTAGCTTTCTTATTTTCCTTCTATCACAGACAATTTGTCTCTGCTTGGAATCATGGAATATATTTTGGAAAGTTTCTATATTTAGGAAAAAATATTAGGTTCAAATTGTAAATAAAATGTAGATATTTACATAAATTGCAATTTGGTGTTAGTTTTACTTGATGCCACATTTTAAAACTTCCCACTGATCCGGTGTGTGTGTGTGTGTGTGTGTGTGTGTGTGTGTGTGTGTGTGTGTGCGTGCACTTGGCTGTTAATGTCGATTGATTAAGTGCAGAGCACAAATTGTAATTATGATTTGACCTGACATGGCCACTTTCACCGCACTTACTCTCTTTTAGATGCTTTGAATTGAGTCTTTTTTTTTTTTTTGCAGTGGCTGATGGCCATCAAGGACTTTTATTGTGTACTTGAAAGCAAACAAACCAATTCAATGAGTTAAATTAAAAACACTATACAACATGCATTTATCAAAGGCAGTCAACTGCAAAGCTAGTTTTTTTTTTTTCGTGCAATAGAGCTCGAATCAAATCAATCACGTAAGTTCACTAGTTAAGTTGAGTCTATAGATTGTCTGTAGACTTCTAGATTTTAGTTTTAGCATTAAAATGATTTGACAAGCATTAAATGACCTTTAAAATAATATTAGTTTTTTTTTTATTTGACCATCAAATTCACTAAAATTAATTAAACGTTTTAAGTTTACTCAATTTCCAGGGTTGTTTTGTAATTTGGTTGAGTGTATCGTCAAAATTAAAGTAATTAAAATGTAAACTAAGTCAAATAAATAAATATATAAATCAAATAAAAAACTAAAATAGACCATTAAAGCACATTAGCTGTTGTTTTACATTGAACATAAAGCAGGTTTTTTTTATATTCTATTTCACATTGTGATCTTGTTTTGCACGTAACTAGAGCGTCTGTGTATTTGGGCTTCACTATTGTTTGATTTCTGATGTTTAAAATGTGCTCAGAAGGTTCTGAAAGTAAATTTAAATGTCTGTGATGAAGAGTGACGTTTAATCCTGTCCTTGTAAAACTGAAGAGAAGTTACACTTTTGTTTGAAAACAGAAAGACAGACAAGAGATCAATACCTTTTTCACACCTTGCAGGTTAACTTTTAGTGTTGTTTATAATCAAGTGTTGGAGCAAGGTGAATGCCAAGTGAGTTTTGCTTTCTCTATTCTGTTGTTTTTGACAGGGGATTTAAACTATTAGACATTTTCTCTGCTAAATTCTCTTCTGCTAAATTTCGCAGAATTTACTTGAACATTTTGACTTCAACTTTACCCGAATTTACTCAACTTTACTTTACAGGCGTTTGGGTGATGCTTTTATCCAAAGCGACTTATGAAATAAGGAGAGTTAGAAGCAATTTGTCTTTAAAGGAAACAAATGCTTTAAGTTCAAGTTCATTTCATTTATATTGCGCTTTTCTCAGTCCGAGATCAACGCAAAGACACTGTGAAAGTCTTTAAAAAGAAAACTTTACACAATGATATATAACAAAATGCACTAGACAAAAGATCGGGATAGTCGACGAACACCTAAATTGGAATTAAAATGGGAACATTACATATTTTTATCTATTGTTCATGACCTGCCTGAATCGTAAAATTGAAAGCGATGCCCTAGAGATTTAGTCATGTTGTATCGGAGAAAACATGTTTTTATTTCATTTTATTGAATCTTTTTTTATTAGAACTTTTTTACAGTATATACCTACTGTTGAAACTATTGTAGTTATAGTAATAGTTATTTACACTATATAGTGTAGCCAATTGCTTTTGCTTGTACATGTATGAACACACACACACACACACACACACACACACACACACACACACACACACACACACTTAGTTATTTATTTATGCATTTATTTATTCAAGCGAAAGCAATTAGCTTCTCTCTCTCTCTCTACACACACACACACACACACACACACACACACACGCGCACACGCACGCTTGGACTCTGTTGCTTCTTGGTTGGGGTTCTGTCGTGCTTAATTTGTCTTTTGTTGTGTTGAACAAACACATCCTGCTCGCCGGTGTGTGGGATCTCGCAGACATGTTCTCCTCAGGGGCTGAATTCAAATGAGACCTAAATAAATATATCAGTACATCATTAATTGTACCAGAGATCCCACTGAGATGAACCGGACCACCTCAACACTGTCTCTCCTCACTCGCTGTGATTCATTTGCTGCATGATTTACCAGAAGGGCAGACATGACAGGATGTGGTTTTATTTGTTTGTTTTTTACATATCCTGAATGCGTTAACATTTAGCAATTACCGCTTTTACGCGAATAATAAACAGCTTGCGAATAAAAGCACCCCCTGAATTTCAGGCACAAAAAATATATATATATATATATTTTTTTTACATTTTTGGCTAAATTACGTACATTTTCTCTAAATAATACTACTTTTTCTTTATTTAACAAGTCTATTTTGTGACTCATATAACTTCAATATCATTGTACTTGTTCTATTCTATTCTATAAATTCTATTGTAGTCATACAAACTCTGTATGCAATATGGTGTCTGTTCAAATATTAAACTAAATGTGTTTAGTTTAATCTTACTTTTTCTATTGTTATTTTGTCCTTGCTTAGTGTTGCGTTGTGGCTAATATTTCTCTATTTCTGTTATTGAGCTAATAAAAGCTTATATGCACGTCTGCCTATGTAATTATTATTTAAAGACGCACAATGCGCACCGCTGCATGAAGACGACTCATTTCCAGGTATTTGTGATTGCTTCTGACTTGAATTACGGAAAAATGGGAGCTTATATTTATGCGCATATTTGAAATTGGTGATTATAAGAATCTTGCACGTTTTTGAGTGTCTAAAATTGGAAAAAAGCGGGTGTCTTGAAAGTGACATGAAAGTACGATAATTACATTATAAGGCTTTGCATTTAGCAAAACGTATTATTCAAAATAAGTTACATTGACTTACAAAATATATGTAATAAGTAACAGTGCTCAATGTATTTTTTGTGTATCTTTCAGACGTGTCTGAAAGTCTTTGAAAACGTCTATACATATACGCATGCAATGTTGTATATATTAATGTCTGCTACTTTATTTGGTTATTGTTCATAAACATCACCTATCATTAAAGTTGTGATCCATATAGCAATACTGGTCAAAATTGACATATTGGAAAACCAAAAGGTCAAACTATAAAAAGACAAACTCTTAGTATTTTTTTTTTTTGCATACATCACATGGCAAAGAAGCATGAAAACACCTGATGATGGCATGCAAAGGATTATGGGATGTGGAGTCATTCAGCTGGTTTCGAAATCAACTCTGATTAAGACTAATTAGCGTTCTTACAAAAGATGTATTGTAGATACGTTGTTTAGATGTGTGACTGTCTCTATTAGTGACTATATTAAAAAAAGTCTAGTTTTAAAAACACTTCTGCATGTTTACTTTTTTGTGTATTTAATAAAAAATGTATGTACTTTTACAGTAACATTTGTACTCTCAACGTAACGTTTATACATATTTTAGTGTACACACATCTGTATGTGATGTGTACAAATCCATAAATATCTGCATATTGCTTTCCAAATGTGTTACGTCTGTGTATGTGTATGTCTACATTTTAATAGTCTCACAAGTCCACGGATAAATCTACGACTAATCTTCATTAATCTAATTGTTAATGAAAGAGACTATAGTAGCTATATGTCAATGAAAGCGCCTTTGGAACTTCTAGTAATGTTTAAAATGCCTCATTTGTTAGATGCCTCATTTTTAAAATGGCTAAAATGATATTTAGGACTTCTTTATAGGTTTCACATGTAAATACATTTCATCATTTTGTCGTACCAAATCAACCTAATCTGTGAATGTCAGCATTCGGATTGAAGGACCAGAGAATAGGAGCTCTCTATGTTCCGCTTCTGTTCCGTTATGTATTCATTGCTCATCCTGTGAAGTCGACAAATGTGCAAAGTTTAGGGAGGAACAACATCAGACGTAGCGTGAAGCGAGAGCCGAGTTAATGAGTGATCTCAGCTCTGGACTTAGACGCTTTCTATTAGCACCAAAAGGAGCCAATTAGAATTCCTGGCTTGACGGAGGACAGGGCTGGAAAGCCTTGGCACTGGATCTGACCGAGTGTCTAAAGTCTTTCATTTCGGTCCCGACTGTGGGAAGCTGTGCCGAGAATCAATACACACACACACACACACACACACACACACACACACAGCATCGAGCAATTTCAGCTTCAGAGTTGCTTTCGGTGACTCAAGCATCAACAAAAGGGTCTTGTGCGTAAATGGTGTCTGTTGGAGTTTTGGATAAAGTGTCTCGCTTGGGATTGAAGAAGAGGGAAAACGAGATACCAGAAAAGTTCCAGTCTAGTTACAAACCTGATGATCAAAATTGGGCCTTGCCAACACAAGATCAGTCCTGCCCATCCAGCCGTGTCGGGCTGTGCTGGTCTGAAAGGAAACAGTGGGATTCAGTTGTGCAAAAAGATGTTGTAGGTTGAAGAATATCACTTTAGTTTTAGATGTGATTCGGTAAAGTCAATGGTGCTCATTAAAACAACCCTCTCACATTCAGTGAGCAAGAGATGGAGAAGGAAGGGAGGAAAGAAGGATGGAAGGAAAAACAAATGTATTGTAAAGTAATGTAGTAAAAATAATGGAAGGAATTAAAAAAGAAAAACATGAGATTTTTTAATATTGATGAAAGGTGGAAAGAAAGGAACAAGGATAAAACAAATAGATAAAAAATGAAAAATGAAAGAAGAAAGAATGAAAGAAAAACAAATCAGTTCATTATTTTTGTGAAGAAAGCAAGATGGGATAAATGGAATGAAGGAAGAATGGAATAAAGGAAAGATGTAATGAAGGATGTAAGGAAGGAACGAAAGAAAATAAGGAAGAAATGGGAAATATTTTTTTTAATAATGAAAGGGGGAGGAAGAAGAGAGGAAGGAATGGAAGGAAGGAAAAAAGAAAAACAAGAGAAAGGGTATTTCAAATAATGAAGGGAAATGAAGTAAGAAATAATACAAGGAAGGAAGCAATGGTAAACAAATAGATTTTTATGAAAATAAATAATAAAGGAAAGAGTAACAACAAATATAAGGAATTAAATGACGAAGTAAATACAGGAAAGATATTTTAATAATAGAGGGAGGGAGGGATGGAGTTTGGGACGGTGGAAGGAACAGGAAATATATTAAATATTAAATTAATGTATTTAATAATGAAGCAAAAAGGGAAGGAAAGAAGAAACGAAGAAGGATAGAATTTTATTAAAAATTTAATAAAAGGAGAAACGACAAATATATTGCAGTAAAAAAATGAAATGACGTAATAAAGAAAACAAAGGAAGACTGATTTCAATAGTAAAAGAAGGAAGAGAAGAGAAGAGAAGAGAAGAGTGCTGTGCCTTGTGTTTCATCGATTTCAACTAATATCACCAAAGTCTAAAGTGAGGAATAATTTGCCCGCTAGTTTGGTGCTAATGCATAAGCTAAATGATTCTCTCAGTTCATAGAAAGTAACAAGGGACCGCTACAAAGTGCACACAAGTAAAACCACACGCCTTTGAAGCTTTTGCTTAAGGGATGCGATACAACTGACATTTTTTCCCATTCAAAGCATCCACCCACATGCGCAGCTCATCTCTGCGGTTTTCTCTTTACGCTGATAGCATTCTGCTGTTTTTGACCCCCTAATGGCATCCTTTTTATTCCTTATATTCGGCCATGTTTACACATAAAACTCAATGTGCCATTTTATTAGCGAGACTGTCAAAGGCTCAGCAGAGTGGCGGATGTACAGAAATCCTGTTAGCGCCTTTGCTAATGTCTCCCTGGACTTGAATCAAGTGAAAATAAAACATTCATCAATTCATTATCTTATTTCAAAACATGTTTTTATGAGCCAAATGCACATTTGTTCGCTATCAGCGTTCATTTTCCTGCTACGTTTCATATCAATATTCCCTGAGTGTGCTGGTGTGTAGTAGAGGAGCTAGCGTACAGTAGCTATTAGCGAGCTACAGATAATCCCCAAGGCCCCTACAGCGCAGAGCCCCGAGCGTCGTGAATAAAAGACGAGAAAGTGACCGGCGAGTATATATACTGCACACTAGATGTTTTATTTCATCATCGTGTCACACTTTAAATAACAAGCACAGCAGCGCTTTACCTCACAACAGAGAAACTGTGGACATGTTTCCCGCGCTACACACCAGTGGATGAAAAGTACAAATGTTGTGACTGGAATGTTGTAATGTTTCTTTAGTTAAGTATTTTTGGCTACTTTGTACTTGTACTGATATATTTATCAGCAGTATAAGCAACTTTTACTCTCTACTTGACTACGTTTTTGATTGAGTAGCTGTACTCTTTTCTCCACTACATTTGAATGGACAGTTACTCATTACATTGTGATTGTGTGCGACATGTCGGCATCTTTTTCTATCATGGTTCATTTCTTGGGCGGACGAGGCAAAATCGCCATTTGCAGGATGCTGAAGGTACTGGATGCTGTTTAAGAACTAAATCACTTAAACGTGGAGTAGTGGTTTCACTTTTTTGCACATTTGAGTTTGACTGAGACTGACTTTTTGTTCTTTTTTTAACCTATTTTGTTCTGCCAATCATTTCTATTTTAGGAAACAAAATCTCATGAATAAAGAGTGTCTTGTTTTTCACATTTCCTGATGGTTTTTGGGCCTAAAATCAGTACAAGTAAAATACTTAAGTTATTTTAAAGTTAGATACTTTACAAATTTTAGTCCAGTATAGTTTTCAGGTGCTCTTTTAATCTCACACCTCTTTAAATGCTACATATAATCCGTGAGGCTACTTAAACAAATGTATGTGAAAATATCGGATTCACTTTTTTAGATCAATAATGAAAAAATATAAACTATAGCTGACGATTACCATTTACGGTTATACCACATACATTTTTCTCAAACAAAACAGACTCATGAAATGCAATAATCCATTTTACTCTGCTTTACTATTATTTGACAGACACGTCCAAAATGACTTGCAGAAAAAGCAGATCAGTCTTGTTCACAAATCCTACTAAATCAGAATTAAAATCTGAAAGTCCAACTTTCTTCTACTAGGCTACAACTATTTTCAAATGTAACATTTATTGTCAATTAACACGCTGCTTTAGCGCTAAACCGCTGACTTGATGTCATGTACGCATCATTTAGCGTCTGGTTTATTGATGGCAATGGGTGCGATGCACATCTAGTTAAAGATTCTTATAATGTAAGTTCGTCCCCGTTGGCATATTTCCTTCATTACAGGATCATTAGAATAATTATAATTTTGTAATCATTATTCATAGCTAAGCACAAACAACACGCGTCTGAACCAGTGACTTTTCTAAAAAAAGAGCAAAGGCACAATCTTAAACAGAGTGAAACAAACAGTCTCAGGTCAGTAAATCACATATTATAAACAAGACTTGTTACTTTTTACGTGGTTGCTTCATTACATTTGAGTATATATTGTGCTGTGAGCCAAACATTATTCTTACACTGTTGACATTTTAGATTAAGAAATAATAAAAAGATTGGTCTTAGCTATATATATATATATATGTATACACACACACATATATACAGTATATATATATAATTCTGACTTTTAATCTTAGACTTGCACGTCACAAGTAAAATATTTTATAACTTACAATTTGGAGAGAAAAGTAAAATAAAATCAAGATTTAATTTTAAAAAGAAATTAAAAACAAAAGTACAATCCCAGTAACAAAGTAAAAATAAATATTTTAAAAAATGTTTCAGTGAAAATCTCTGTATTTTTGCTCTGTATATACAGTTTTACAAACATAAATATACTTATATACACAGTATATCTTGTTGGTACCTAAACTTTAATGCAAACAGTGGCATGTACACACACGTCCCTCAGTACACGCACATGTTGGTAGGTCGAACTTAGTTGGTGGGTAGGATTATTATTATTATTATTATTATTATTATTATTATTATTATTATTATTATTATTATTATTATTATTATTAATACTGTAATATTTATTTTTGTTCATTTGAATTATATGTTTAGAAAAAAAAAGTACATTGAGGCTGTCTTGGTGATGCACGGTTGCTCCTTCTGTCGTCTGTTTTTGATGATCTTAAGGTTTTTGCTTTCTGAGACGTTCTGACCAAAGGAAAATACATGCGCCGCACATGTCAGCACAACAACAGCACAGATCGATAGCAGATTACAAATGAAATGTCACACTGCACACGGCCTTTCTGAACCGCCTGCTCCTCCGTTCTTCAGCCTTTTATTAAGTGACCTGTCCCTGCACAAAGGCTGAATTTCACCGTAATTTCACGTCAATTGAAAATGTTTTACTCTGAAATGGAAATGTACGACTTTCTGTCTACGTTCAGGATAATTTATAAATGAACGTGTTCTAAACGATTTAAAGCTTTGATGAGGGTTTGCAGGGCATATTTCTGTACTACACATCGCTTCCTTCTTGCACATATTCATTTTTTTAGTAATTAATGTTCAGTAGTTAAAGGGCGGATGCAGCATAAGTGAAAGGAACAAATGAATATTAATAGATTTAAGTGAAAATCATAGTGCAAATCTCTGGAGTTTCTCCGTGGTTCTGTTCCTCTCAGATCAGCATTAGTCAAACCACAGACTTCTCTCTTTCTCTCAACTTTAAATGCTAAAAAGCAAAAACGACTCCACTGAAAGCTAAATATTTAATAGCATTAAAGCTTTGTTAGATTGCCTCACGCTAGATAACTAACCAAGGATTTGAAAAATGGAATTTAAAAGCATACTGATGATACAGTTTTAGTTCAGTGTTGATTAAGTTTCACTGATAGATAGATGGATAGATACGTATACACTTTATTTATAACAGAGGAAAATTGTCATTTATAGCAGCAAACACACATGGGGGAGACATACATACATGCAACAAACAAAACAGAAATACATTTTGCAGACATATCGAAAGATTCCAATCATATTACACCCATATAAACATTTTGCACCCATAAAGACATAAAGCACTCATATAGACACATTGCTCACAGAATGCACCCATGTAGATATATTGCCCACATACTGCACTCGTATATTGCCCACATATTGCACACACATAGATATATTGTCCACATTTTGCACCCATATAGACGTATTGCCCACAAATTGCACTCATATAGGCATATTTCCCACATATTGCACCCATATAGACATATTGCCCACATGGTGAACTCGTATATTGCCCACATATTGTACCCTTAGAGACATATTGCCCACATAATGCACCCATATAGACATATTGCCCCCATATAGACATATCGCACACATTCTGTGCCAATATAGACATATATTATTTTGGGGTATTGTATCACATATATACAATCTCCCTACTGAATTCAGTCATCTGATTCAGTCAATTATTACAGAAATCTGGGTGGAATTCTGAGTAATTGTGTGTTTTACATTGCACACCCAATTGGAGTATTGATCATGCGTTATTTTATTTACTCACCTTTAGCAATTGTCTTGTGGTTCTTCTGAGCACAATCGATTCAGAAAGCAGCTAAATTGGGATAAAATAAAATATATATCTTAAAATAAATGT
>MU204326.1:12350788-12372896 GCA_017309775.1 Paedocypris sp. Pulau Singkep | reverse complement strand
GGGGGGGGGGGGGTATGCAAATATATGCGTTTTTTAGGAACATTTTTTGGGAAAATTTTTACTTCCACAAATAGCTTTCGACATCAAAGGCCAGTGGCTTCTGCGCAGTTTGCCCTTTTTAGCATCATGTCATATTTCGTTCTTTAGGTTGAGTTTTTATTCTTCAGTAGACGCGAGCTGAAATCATTTCTTCATCTAACAGGTGACGAGCGAGCATGATGCGTCTTGCGTCCAGTCTTGACATTGTGTCTGCCGCATCAGCGCATCAGTTCTATAGCCACGACTGGAAACATGCTGCTTTCGTATTATTCGTCTCAAATTGATGACAGATTTTTTTTCTACAAGAGATCATTGTGCAAATATCGCATCATAAGTATATGAATGAAAAGCCCTGGCTGAATAAGCCGGCCTCGATAAGGGCTTGAGACGTATTCGTTTATTCCCCTCAGCTATTATACGGACCATTTACCCCAAAACATGATGCCATGTGCCATGCTTCATTTTACTGACACTTGCCCTGCGCGTGAACCTACAGAAAGGTTGATCTTATCAAGTCACTGTGCTAGACACGTTGATGCGCCTGCTACTGTACACGCTTGCCTTCTTTGAGTGGCTTGTTAAGGTGATGTAATGCTAATGTACATATTCACCTGGACGAATGCCAAGGGCAGCTGCTGTGCATATGTACAACGTATTAACCTTTAACACTGAATAATATTAGTTTTTAAATAGTTGACCCATCTATAATGAATGAATAATAACGTAATTAAAAACATAACATTGACAATAATAGTGATCATGACGATGATAATGATGATGACGATGATGATGTCGACGATGACGAGGATGATAATAATATCTAATAATAATAATAATAACAACAACAACAACAACAACAACAATAATAATAATTTTAGTATTATTATTGTTATTGCTGTTGTTGTTATTATTAATTTTATTATTAAGGCACCTTTTGAGACGCAAAATGATTAATTAAAATATCCATATTTCTTTGATTCATTGATGCTTCTAAGGCCTTTGATGGGGTAAATCATGGAAAACTTTTTCTGAAGCGGATTAATAAAGGTGTTCCGATATACTTGGTCAGATTTCTGGTATTCTGGTACTCTAATCAAATGGGGCAATGTTCAGTCTGGGTTTTTTTGTGTGTCTAACGGTGTACAACAAGGAGGGATTCTATAACCATTCTTGTTCCATGTTTATATTGAGGACCTCTCCACTGAGCTAAATCAATGTAAAACTGGGTGTGTTGTGGGGTCTCGAGTTTTTAATCATCTTGTGTATGCGGATGACCTCGTAATTCTTAGCCGTACACTGCTGGGATTCAAAATCCTGGCAGAGACTATGGCAGAGATTTTGACATTTGCTATAACCCAACCAAAAGTAAAATTATGATTGTTAGAACAAAAGATGACAAGCATGTTCACTTCACTGAATTTTTGCTATGTGGACAACCCTTAGAACAAACTTCACGTATTACATATCTAGGGCATTTTATTTCTGATGATTGGCTACTGGTGCCCAGGTGGTACAGTGCCAGTCAACTGTTTGTCCATGCTAACATCCAGACATGTGACTACTGCGACATCTCACTTACAGTCTCATGGAGCGTCTGGACATCTCTGAAAATGAAATTATGAAGTCCTTGTCTAATCCCAGAAGAACACCTCTGTTTTGAGAAAGCACCGGGCACAGACATTGCATACTGCATGATTCTATTCTGTGTATTCTTTTTTTCCTTTTTTATTTGTATGTGATTCTTACTCTGTGCCATTTATGAGTCTGAAATAAAATAAATATATACTGTAATATACCGTTTTGACTAATGAAAACAATGGGTAAGATGGCCATAACAATTAAACATGAAATAAGTATTTTTTCCGTATCACATCCGTTGTTTTTTTACACAACGGATGTGTATTTGTATATTTGTGTGGCAAAAGTATGGCACTGATAAAGATTAAGACTGCAAATAATTGAATTGCACTGTATTCTTTCTATAAGTGCGCTGTGATTTGACAGGTCGTATATATATATGCATGTATATTTTTTACATAAAGTTACTAACTATTAATTAACTGATAGTGATGTAATACATTTTACTTGATATTTGATTATTCCATTTTCTAAATTTAGAAGTGTGTAAAAACAGTCTGAGAAACTAGAGTAACATTTTTGCTATAACAATAAAGTTATTACAATATTGAAATAAATATTTTTTCGAATGTAAATCTTAGAAGGTAAATCTCTGAACAATGACTTTGGTAGATGCACTAACAGTGTGTAGGTGTGAGTGTGTGTGTGTTTGTATTTGCGTGTTTAAAAACAGACTGTCAATGTGTGTGACCGTTACGCAATCAAGAGTGCTGTTGACCATTCAATATTTTTCACTGTTCGATTTGAAAGGAAAAAACAAATAGTTTCCACAATATTTAGCCAATCATCACTTGACCCTTTATGCCTTTTACCAGTCTCTCGGTTGAACATTTACTGTTCACAACCCATTCTGCCCCACTTCGCCTGCCCACAACCATTACGTTCGATAAACGCATAGAAAAGCCTCTGTGAACAAACAAGTACCAATAGAGCTAACCACCTATGAACAATCGAAGCGCACGGTGGCAAATTATGTTAATTCCCGCGCCCTTCTGCTCGCCGCATCAAGACACTTGATTAGCTGGATGAACTTTCCGTTCCCGTTTTGCTTGCAATAATACACCAATCGAGCCGCGCGCCACAGTGAATCAAACGCGTGTTCCTGTAATCATTAGTGGCTAGCGGCTCAAGCTAATTGAGTTTATTCAAACCTTCCACACAATCAAAAATGTTCTCTTTGTCATTTTCCCAGAACACGAGATGCATAGTCACAACACTAAATGCCCAGTTTTGCATGCATGATGCAAAAATTTAGAAATTTTGAAATTTAGACCACGCAATTTAATAATGTTGTTTCCGTGTCTGTGTATTTGTCTCAATCCAGCCTTGGTCAGTTCGGCTTTGTTAGATGATTGTCAAGTCGTTTTACTTCAAACTCTATAGTTTATTTATTGTTTAGGCATTTTCGATTGTTTTTTCTTAATCATTGATTTGAATTGTTTAGAATACGATATGGTCACAATATATTTTCAAAAACCAAACTGCCAAAGCAAAATGTCCCTTTTGACCATACTTTTTGAATTAAAGGGGAATTTTTGTATTTATTCTGACAATTTCAGATAAAAATAATTATATTATTAAATTATTATTTAAAGTTATATTAAGATTATAATTACATGTTGCTGTCTTTGATAAGGATGAAGTGCAGAACTGTAAAGCTGTTTATCGAAAAGCAGCCAAAAACACAGATCTGAACCAAACAGTGATATTTGAAAAAATATTATCCATTTTCGATGTAACGGCATGAAATGCATTTTAGGTTTACGTTCTAAGTGTATAAAAACAGAAAATTAGTTCCCTATGCTCCTGAGGAAGAACAGAAAAGAAAGAAACCCTGAGATCTGCCAGCAACTGTGTGTATTGCGCGAAAGACGAAGGGTCTCAGCACGTAGCTTTGAGGTGCTCATCACTTTCTGCCAATAGCATTACGTTTAAAAAATTTGTGTCGCAAATCAAGTGAAATTTTTCACTTTCACAGCACAAATAATATACATAGAAAACATTCCTACACTCATCACCTATGTTAACGCAGATTCTGAAGCACATTAGCGCAGACAGAGGAAGGCCACTGGTTCTCATTTGTCCCTATTTAATAGTTTCATTACAGATCTTTTCAGATGGAAGCCCGGGGCAGTGTTTAGCCACTTCAATAAAATGGGATACAAATGAAAGCTTCAATAAATGTAGTTTCAAGTTCCGTAAAACATGATCATAATGAAGGATTACGTAGCAGGATGAGTGACATTCTTAAACGCTTTCAAAAGTATGTCTATGACGTGACTGTGTTGTGTTTTTTCTTTCCATTATTTACGCAATTTACAGAAAACTGCTCTCAGATAGTCAGCCCAGCGGTCCGTACGAAACCATAGGTGAAAGCAAATTAACCGCTTAAAAGCTTTCACTTGTCAGTGTCTATTGATGTTGCACTATATTCTTGTAATCGCTCTTACTACACTTGTCTGTATTTATACTGTATTTATTTTGCCATTATTGTAAAGCTACTTTGACTTGCC
The DNA here is from genome assembly GCA_017309775.1 of Paedocypris sp. Pulau Singkep. Classification (NCBI taxonomy): domain Eukaryota; kingdom Metazoa; phylum Chordata; class Actinopteri; order Cypriniformes; genus Paedocypris; species Paedocypris sp. Pulau Singkep. The sequence continues at coordinate 12,368,706 of MU204326.1, read as the reverse complement.
CGGTCACTGAAGAAAATGTTTTGTCACAACAAATATGCAGTGTTGTGGATTTTTAGGCATTACTTGAATGGAAGTAATAGAAGTGTATTTTGCAATTCCTCAGATTTTATTTTATTCGTATTTTATTTTTTTTATTTTTGTCAAAAGCTAGTTGGTTTAATAGTGATGGTGAGGTGAATTTGTCAATGCGGCCACTAGGGGCTGTAATGAAATTGTGCTTAGCTTTAACAAAGCCATTTTGTTGGGAAATAAAAGCCCACCATTCAATTGTAAATATATATTGCCAATTGCAAAATCATATGGCAATTTTTTTTTATTTAGATCTGAAGTTTCAGACTCTGCATAATTATATTGTTATAAATACCCTATTTTGCTAATTATTACCAATTTCATTTATTTAAATAATGGTTCTGGAGGCAGACGCGCATATAAGATTTTATTACCTCAATAACAAAAATAAAGTAACATTAGAAATGTTGCGACACTTAACAGGGAAAAAATAACACAGGAAAAAGTTAGATTAAACGAAAAACAATCATTGATATTTGAACAGGCAGAACATGCTGTGTTGTATACCGTAGATTGGCGTGCTAAAGGCTAATGGGCTAACGCTTTCTCTACACAGAGAAAAACGTGAATATTCTAATATTTACATTTAACATCTAACAAGCTCAGTCTCGGTTTTATTCTATGCTCTTTTAGCACAAAAGCTAATGGGAACCAGCGAGCAGCAAATCCTGATGAGAGGTGTAGTTACGGTAGATAGAATAAATTATTGTTTTATTATTTTTAAGTAAAACATCATTGAAGTGATATGAGTCACAAGTTGGGTGTGTTAAAGAAAAACATGTATTTTAAATAGAAAATTAATGTAATTTAAAGGAAACAAAAATACATTTTTAAATTTTCGTCTGAAAACTCACTGGGGTGCTTATGTTCACGTAAATAGGGTATTTAGTATTTAGAATTAATTCAAATTTTTTAATGTCAAGTAATGACTTAAATGTTTTTCATAAACTGGAGGAAAGCTGTTGACTTTGGTCTGTTCCATCACTCTTACTAAAATAAAATAAGTCTGCCATAAAATGACATAATGATATTTTCCTGTGGTTAGAACCAATGGGTCAAATGGGTTGGTGGAGAAAAGAGAAAGCAAGAGCCTGGAAGATGTAGTGACGAGTGGGTGTATTGAGCAGAAGATAGAGGGTTTTAGAACGTAGCTTGAGGTGTTCACCACTGAGAGGTTAATGAGGATGGAAAACCTGCTCCACCAGAATGAGCAAAAACCATCAATGAACGATAAAAAATATATATTAGAAAGTGCTTAGGGTGGATTGTGAGGGAGGAAAAACCAGATGAAATGCACACCAGGGGAATATTTAGTGCCAATTGGCTCATTTTCCCGTGATTTAGTTGGCTTTAATTCCACCTAGAAATGTACATTTGAAGGAGAAAAGGCTAAAAATTGTGGGCCAAAAACACAACTTGTTTTAAAAAAGATGCTAACGTAAAAAGTAGCAAAACAATTATCAAAATATTAAGAGCTCATTTTTAGACTATGTTCAGATGTTGTCTCTATCATCTCTCACTGCAGGCATCGTATAATGTGCTTTGCCAGAAAAAATGGAACCATATTAATCCAATGTCAAAAGGTATTAATCTCCTCTTGGTGCTCCGGGCATGCTGGGAAAGATGTGCTGCTATAATTCTTCAGTGCGGCCAGTCAGAGGCACGAGACACTTGCACGGAGAGTTCCTCAAGGACATTATTCCCATAACCCACATCTCACGAAACATTGAAACACGATGGTAAAGGTTTGTTAAATTTATGTAGATTGTTTGATGCTAAAAATGTCTGTCGTCTTAATCGGCATCTTTACTGGCGGTTCAAACTTTTATTTTTGCTTTAAATAAGGGCCGTTTGTTTTTAAATCTCAAATATCTCAGCATGACCGGGTCCTTTCAGTATGGAGATTTTGGGTTTCCGGATATTATTATTATTATTATTATTATTATTATTATTATTATTATTATTATTATTATTGATAGTAAAACGTATTATTGTTTCAATCTCTGGTGCGGATTTGAAAAGCTGGAGTCCTAGGTGACAAAGTGAAAAATGTGCATTTAATGACACGACTTACAGAGAACTTAAATAGAAGAAGTAAAAGAAGAAGAAAACCTTAATTTGTCCCTACAATGAGAAATTTACATTTCGACTGTACGAGAATAGACGGTGAAAGTCCAAAAACAATGACTGACATAGGACGGTGGCACAGGTGAAGACAGGTGAAACAAAGGCTTCTGGGTAATGCAGTCCATCTCCCTTTTCCATGAACGTGACTATTATATTGTTATTATTATTATTATTATTAGTAGTAGTATAAAGTTGTAGTAGTGGTAGTAGCAGTAATAGTAGTAGTAGTATTTTGTCAGATTGAGACGTTTTTGTACGTTCTTCATTAAACTATTTATAGTTATTACAAAAGTAAAGTGATTGGTTTTAAAGAAAAAAAGAGTAAAGTAGAGGTCTGTACCAAAATTAGCCTTTGTAAACGGTTCGATAGGATGCTATTTGGTATAAAAAGAACCAAAATAAGTCAAGTAAATTCCTCTATTCATTTAAAATCATCTTTGTTTGAAATGGATAAATAAAAAGGGATTACCAGCAGCGTGACAAATGCCGGATTGCTCTTGGGAATGATCCATGCCAAGGATCGCAGCCGACATTGGTGTGCTTCCGCAGAGGTGAAGCGATGCTTGTCTTTTTGTGTGTAGTATCTCCCTGATGAGGCTCGGAATTAAGTGGCATTTTAAATTCTGTCCTACACGCTCTCAAGATTCTTTCTAGGTTGTAGTCCCTGTGTGGAACGGTGGCTTTTCAAAATGTCAGAGCGTTGCAAACAAATGAATCTTGTTTTGTAATTTAAAGGTTTGCTCTGCAATTGTTAACAGTTCTTATTATGTAACAGAGGTGTCAAGAGTACCTGAAACCATAGTTGAGTAGAAGTACAGATACCTCACTGTAAAAATTATTCCAATATATGTCAACAATTCCAAAAAGACTTGATTAAAAGTAGCAACGTATCCCATTTTAAAAGGACTTCAGTATTTTACTTGTTCTGAATTTAGGCTCAAAAAACACCAAGACTTGTAAAAAAAAAAAAAACAAGACTTCGGTGTTTTATTTCCTAATATATTCCTAAAAATATATATCCTAAAAAAACATTTAATGTCAATGTTTAAAAATGGCAAAACAATTCGCAGAAAAAGTTTGCAAAAAAAGTGCAGAATTCAGCTCATAAGTAGCATCCAGTACCTTCGGCATCCTGCAGATGGCGATATCGCCTCATCAAGAAATTAACCGCGGTAGAAAAAGATGTAGCGAATAACGGTAAGTGTCCATTCAAATGTACAGTAGTGGATTAAAGCGCACAGATACTCAATCACAAATGTAGTCAAGTAGAGAGTAAAATTAGCTTTATCTATACTCAGTACAAGTACAAAGTAGCCAATCAAACAAGTAAAGTAAAAAAGTCATCTTTAACACCACAAACATCACTTTACACCACTGTCACGTATTTAGTATTCGCATTTCACACTTCGGCAGAAATGGTGATGTTCAGAATCTAAACATCGTGAGCGAGAAGAAAGTATGTTTTATTTGAAGGCTTTGGAGAGTTTTGAAGGCTTTTAGAAATCCCATGCAGATTCAGCGCTCACTTGAAGCAAATTTGGCAAAAGCACAACTTGTTGAATTTTGCTAGGAACTAAACATGTGTTCGATAATTAGTTTGGCCACATAGAGGTGAAACGTCGGCTTAGTTTGTAAGAGCTTAGATTGGGAATTTGACAAGCTAAGAGTCCCTGCAACAAAAGCAAAAGCAGATTTGTTAGTGTATACGCTGCTCGTGCCATATGGTTTGCTTTGCACAGGTGAGCACAATGCCAGCCGTGGATGATGGATTGGTTTCTGTTATGTAAATCACGATTAAACCAGGCATGAACAAACATGAAAAAAGTTGAGGAATCTATTTTCTTGTCAAAGACAGAGTCTTGGGGGAGAAAGAGAAAGAATCGAGGAAACAGGCTTAAAAGAAATGGCAATTTTTAGCTGGTGGACTTTTTAATCCACTCTCGTGACTCGATTTGTTTCGACGGGCCAGAAGATCAGGATCTAGATTCCAGCCATGTGTTCCATTTTAGACCTCTTGGGAAAAAAAACCCGGAGCAGTGTGTAGCCTTAAGTTGCGGGTCATGTGGGGGTCAGTGTTTTTCCTAAGGATACTTAGTTGCAGAACCAGCCGGACCAGGATTTGAACCTTCCACCGCTTGAATCCAAGTCCAATTCCCTAGTACTGGATCCTGGACCTACCAGTGTAAATGATTAGGTCGAACCAGGAGCAGTGAAGGCAAATTTTTAATGAAATCAAGCAAACCTAATTCTAGTAGTTTGGCAAATGCAGTGACTGTACACACCGTTTGTGTGTTTCTGTTTTGTTGAATGATGGTGCTGGTTAGGTAAAGAAGTCCTGACCTTTGCTCATCATTACAGCTGACCTAATCTCCCTGTATCGCTTCATCATGATTTGTCGTGTGTCTTGTTTTGGGACAGCGATACGACTTTGACATTTACAATCACGATATATCTGCCAAGGTCGGTTAGAATAAATATTCACACAGAGAAAATAATGAGACCTTTTGTAACCTGCTAATCTGATAAGTTCATTAAAGGCATTAAAGGGACACACACACACACACACACATACGCACACTTTTTTATATATCAAAACTGGCTACCACAATGGACTTAAACACAATCGGTGCAGGCAAGCGTACACACACACACACACACACACACACACACACACACACACACTCTTACATACCAAAATGGGTCTACCGCAATTGACTTGCATACACCACAATAACGCACAGGCAAACGTCCCCATAAGTGCTGATTGGTCCCCACTTTAATATAAAAATGTGCACGCGCACACACACACGTTCTTATATATCAAAACAGGCTACCACAATTGACTTACATGCAACACAGTAATGCACAGGCAAACGTCCCGATAAGTCATCATAGGTCCCCACTCTTCTATAAATACTTGCACGCACACACACACAAACACACAGTTTAATGTACAGATAAAATTACATGTATCTAATACATATACACTTTGATTAAATTGTTAGTAATATGTACATTATTACATTTCAAATATGTGTACGTATACACACATTTGTGTCTACGCACTGCAACTCCCGTCATCAACTCAAATATGAATACAAATACGCAGCAGAAAAACACTTTCTTCCAAAATATTCAAATTTGTGTTAATCAACTCCAATAACTGAATATTTCATGAAAAATACACCAGCTTTAATTGGATTTGAAAAGCAGTAAAGATTTACATTTGCAATGCATAGAAGTTTAAAAGACAATAATAAAGATGGCGACTTGAAGACTGTAGGCGAGATGCCAAGCAATATCCAATAAATAGCACTCTAGTTTATTGTTGAAGTGAGCTCGGCGCTTAAAGGCCACATAGTAACCTGGTACGATGATGTCTGCTTCCTGCCTTGTTGGCGATTGTGTTCGGTGTTTTAGTGTCTGATGATGAGACTTGCAAATATATACCGGCGGCTGGAACAGCGTGGTGCTTAAAACACTCGCGTTTAAAGATGCCTCGGGTGTGAGCAAACCCTATGTAGTCTGCATCTTTTATCCGAAACGAGCATCACAAAAGTGCTGCATCCGCTTATTGGCGAAAACGCTGTTCGCTCTTTCTTTCGTTCCCTCTTTTATTTTTTCTCTGCACATTAGCCTCACTGCAAAACATGCACATGAAAAAATAAGAAAATAAAAAGAAAAATGAGTGAAAATTATCTGCCAATGGGGTGATACAATTTTGCTTGGTAAGACGGATCGAAACAAGTCCTAATTTCACGAAACAAGCAAATTAATCTTTCACTCTTAATTCTAAGATAGTTAGTTTATCTTGTATGGAAAAGAAGATTTATTTTGGCTTGTCGAGAATGTATTTTTGCACTGCAGCAAACTAGTTTGGCCCGGCAAACTTGGATGGACATTACATGGACTCAGCGGGGATATTCACTGAAGAGTTTTACTAGTTTAGCTAAACAGTTGGGATGAAATATCCCCTCTTTACAAATAACCCGTCCCACTCGGCTGGCTATGTTCAATTATGCAGGAGACGGGCTGTGAACTGAGTCTTCAGTCGGCACGGAAGATTCCACTGAGCAGAGAAGAGAGAGAAAACGGAGGGAGCTTCTGCCATTCATTCTAATGGTGCTGTGCAGAAACCCGCTTTATAGTTCTGCTTGAAAGTTGGTTGGTGAGTCATGTGATGCTGATGGTGATGCTTGAAACTGTTGTCTGTTTTAGGGCAAAGCAACAAGCGCAATGGCTGGCTGAAGTGACAAACTTTTTGCTTTTAGTTTAGTCATGCCACCATATGGCTTATGTGGGTGATTGTGTTTAAAGAATTTACTAAAATAAAGAGATTCAATTTAAAAAATGGTTTTACAAGTGATATTGAACTTGTTTACAAGAGGTAGCAGGTACAAATCCCTCTCCTGACGTACATCTGAGAGTCCAGACACTGATACTCTCCTTAATGACTTATGGCTGCCCACTGCTCCGGGTTTGTGTGAGTCACTTCACTGGTTGGTTAAATGCGGAGTACAATCTTGACTTGGTCCCTAGTGCCCAGTTTCACTCACTTTCACTCATACTTGTGCTGTGATTTGTTTTCATATGGATGGGATTTTGGTAAGGATGGGTTAGGGAATAGATGAGTAGATACACTGATGTAAGGGTAGATGATGGATGAATAAAGGATGGATGGATGCTTTACTACAGGCAAACTGGCAAATGGATGGATGGATTGATTGATTGAATGATAGATAATGATGTATGTTCATAGGAATATATTTATATTGTATAATTAAAAGTCAGATGGATGAGTGGATGTAAAGATAGAAGTGTTATTGTGATTCAGAATCAGAAGGAGCTTTATTACGAGGAATATTTGTGCAAAAATTATGGTGGTAAAACTTATTTGTTATGGGTAAATAAACAACTTAAAAAATGCCTTAAAATATTAATTAAAAATTTTATTTTGAATTATAACTACAAAATTATGCAAATATACACACACAATTGTTTTAACTTTTGCAGCTCAAAAACTTGGGGGGTGCCAATTTCAAATATGTGCGTAAATAAAAGCGCCCGTTCTTCAAGTCAAAAGCAATCACAAATTATCAAAAACGCCGTCTTTATGCAGTGGCGCGCACGTGCGTCTTTAAATAATGCGTAGGCAGATGTACAAACAGTACAAATGTTTATTGGCTCAGTAACAGAAATAAAGAAACTTTAGCCACATCGCAACACTTAACAGGGACAAAATAACACTTGAAGTAAGATTAAGCTAAATACAATCATTAATATTACAACAAACAGAAACTACAAACCACGCCTAGGTAGCTTGTCCAATGTGTAATTGGAGAAAGAGTCAAAACCATTGAAAATAAAGAACTCGGACAAAGAGTAAAAAAAATCCAAGGAACAGACACAATCAAAACGCTCGGTCCACTAAAGAGTAGATAATAATACTTCGCTATGATCCTCTTCGCACGCCAACAATGTAAATGTAAAACAATATCAAAATGATACAATATAAGTTTGAAAAAGAAAAAAATATATATTTTTAGGAGAATATTAACGTAATTGAATCATAAATGTTAAAATAAAAAAACCTTTCTTTTTTTCTATTTTTATTTTGTGCCTGAAAAAGCAAGGGGGTGGAAAAAAAAGTAAAATGGCATTAACATGTCAACGTACCCACAACTTACATTTTGTATGACCTTCTCCTCGTCTTCCATCTGGTGGTCTCACGCACACAAAAACTGGGCAGGAAAGCGTGATCCCTCACTAAATCTTAAATGCCACTGACTCCTACACTTTTCACTTTTTTCTTTTGAAGAGAGTGTCGCAAAAGTCACATTGCGCACGTGACGTTCACATTTCTGCCTCTCGAATCCCCTCACGGTGATGGTCCGGGGTCTGTCCCGGCTTCTTTTTGGAGTCTCAGGGTTGATTGAAAGAGAATTGGATGTAATTTGATGGGCTGGTGGGCTGTGAATATTCCTGAGGCGAGGACAGCTGTCCCGCCCGCAGAACAATTGTGATGGATGGCAGCGGTAGCCACGGAGACATATGGAAATCCAAAGCAAGCAGAGACGTAACGGCGTGGATGCAATCGCGAGGCCACATGCGCGGAGCCTGCTATGCTCTGTTTGCTTTCCATTTAGCCCAAACCAGCAGGAAAGGAGACGAGGTAAAGACTCTTTCCGCTGAAATTCTTAGCATTGCCAAGTTATGACAGATTGTTATGAATGAAGACGAATAGTCCGACCGCGGGCTTCGCCGATGTTTTCCGGCCTGCAGATTTACTACAACATCCCACAATGACACAAATTACCTCAGACGCTTGTCCCGGTTTGTGTTTGCTTGGGATGTTTCCTGGGAGCCATCACGGGCCTGACAAGACCTGCAGGTATGGAGGGATGGCGGGGTTAGAATGCTTCCTTTGTGCTGGGAGTGTTTTTCCTCACAGTTCACCGTATTCTTCCCACCTGTCTGACTCAGCAGAAGTGCTGGAGGCAAACCATTCGGGAACATTGATCTGGAAAGGCCTTGGGGGAAAGAGCCAGGGAGAGACGGAGGAGATGATGGATAGACTTAGACCTACCTGCAGAGCTTTCAGTCGGGGAAAGATAGAAAGCTGATGTGACTGAACAGTGCTCGGAAAACTGCACGCTTTCATGTCTGTATGATGACAATTAACCCTACTTATTTCTGCCATTTTATTTGCTACTTTTGGATACAGAGTAAAAATACAATTAATTACAAAAAAAAAATTGATACATTGAGCAAATTATTTGGAATGTAAAGAGGGCTGGATGGTTGGATAGATAGATAGATAGATGGATGGATGGATGGATGGATGGATGGATGGGTGGATGGATGGATGGATGGATGGATGGATGGATGGATGGATGGCAGTTGGCACCAACTGACATGGATGGACCGATGAACGGGTAAGTAGGTGGTTGGATGATGGACGAATACAAAGATATACAGAAATACATTTTGAAGAGAAGATTGAAGAAATTTCCCCTAAGTGGGATAAACAAAGCCAAATAAATAAGGATGGATGGATAGATGTGTAGATGGATGGATGGTGGACGGGTGGGTGGATGGATGGATCGACAGATGGATAGATACACATACAGATAGACAGATTTAAGAAACATCCCCTTATTGGTAAAAAAATAAAGTCAAATAAATAGAAAGATAGATGGATGGAGCGTACAAGGCTTTATGTTTTAATATTTAATATATACATATTAAATCTTAGAAAACTATATTTTTAAGTATTTAATAAATAATGTAAAAAGTGGAAAACACTTTGATCCAGAAAACACACAAACAAAACAAAAAAAAAACAACCTGGGCAATTGAAAGAAATAAAAAACAAGACTTTAAAGTTTAATTTGTTTACTTTGAATCAATTATGTTTTATTTGTGCTTTTAATTGAGATTCATGGCCAGTGTTGTTGCTGTCTCCTCTTAGAGTCTCCAGTACATTCCACTCCACTGTTTATTTCATGCTTCAATACAGAAATATAATTGATTGATTTAATTTACGTTCAGTGTTTTTGAAAGATGGTGCGCATCCCCAATGAGGAGGAATCTATCAAATCATTTATTTGATTATTTGTTACTTAAATTATTTACTTTAAGATGCTAAATTGAAGACAAATGGTCTGCATATAGTCGTGTGCATAGAGTACCAACAAAATTAATCTACGTATTTGCCCATTCACCGAATCATCAATCTGAATTAATTATCATTAGCGTCCAGTATAATTCATGTGTACATATTTGGCTTTTCCTGTAAGTGCATAAATACATGAATTTGTGCATTGACTCTGAAACGGGTCAAATGCTGTAAATACATTTAAGCGAGTCCTTTTAAATCACTCTCTAAATATTTGCACATGAATGCATGCGAATATAATTGTTGGCGCTGGAATGGCAGTTGAGGGCAAAGTTACTCGACCTGGCGCAGAACGAAAAAAATTTGAAAAAAAAAACATTTAGCATTCAGTCCTATAGAACTCCATTTTCTTTTCACCTCTGGCTGCATCAAACAAGACCAATGGGATTTAAAAAAAAAGAAAATGCCAAATTTTGTCCAAATAAAAAAGCTAATTATTGTTAAATGTGTCAGTAAATGTGGGTGATAATCTTTTTTTTCATGTATGTGCTGAAACCAAAAAACATGTTAAAATCAAAGTGCTTTGCGTATTCAGGCCCTGCATCCTAAACCAAATATAATATCACAGAGTAGATAAATAAAATATGAATGATTTTAATAAGGTAAAGGGAAGCGTGATGTTGAGAGAAGTGGATCAAATCAACACTTTCACAGTCAATAATGGAGTAATTAGACGTGTAACTGTAATGCGTGATAAAATGCATTAATGTAATTAGATTTTACACTGAAAGAAGAAAAGTATTTACAGTTATGCCTATTTACAATTCACTTGTTACCCATTGAAAGCAATCCGATGGTATTTATTGCTGACTCGCTTTTATTGCGCAATAACTACAATCCAAATATTCTTGTGAAGAAGCTAAAACAAATAATAATAATTACAGTGAGTACAAGAACATGAATGCAAAATCAACAATATTAACAACAACAACAACAACAAAAACAATATATGATAAAGAAGATGGAGTGAAATTGACAATTGAAATACAGAATAACATTTGATGCTGAGCGTAATCCATGATGAGAGTAAAACAAAAATAAAAGTACTACACTAAACAAAATACGCTCCATGTTTGAAATTAGCATTACATTTTACGTTTGTAATGCCTCAAAATATACTGTATATTATTTACAAACGTTTCGACTCCCAAAATATCGATAGTTTCTTTAAATTTAATTAGCAATAATCGAAAGTTACGCTTTATTACTTGAAACTATGATCATCTGAAACTATACTCTGACGGAATAATCTTTCATTTTCATTTTTTAACTCCTTTAGGAGACTTAATGAAGTCCATGCTTTCCAACACTGAACCAACAACCTATGGTGTTGCAAATATTACAGTGAAAGATCCACAGCAGCAGCGCAATCTTTCTCTACGCTATCCACTCGTCGTCCCTGGTGGCTTTATTAAGACGGATAAATACGAGGATTAGAAAAGAAAATAACACAATGCACGCAGAATGAATCGCAAGTCGCTTTTACCTCTGTGCTTTGTTCCTCTGAGGCGTTTGAAGTTTGAGGAGGAAAAAAAAGTACGAAAGTAAATTCAAAATATCGGATCACTTTGTAATCTATTTCCTTTAAAGATAAACTTAAAAGTTTATGCAATGGGCTCAAAGAAATTAAAGTTTTATGTTTTATTGATTGCTCTTGAATGAAGTAACCAATCAGAGTAGAGCATTTGATCTGCTAATTCAAATAGAAGTGGGGTTTTGAGCCGCTTGCTGGCATTGACAATCTTTATTTCTGTTTCGGCTTTCGGAAAAATAAGCAAAGGTAACGGCATACTAATGTGTTCTATAAAAAAAGTTTGAGGAAAAAGTTAAATAAATCCCAGCCCTTTAGTTGAAGTGCTTTCTGGAGGACATGTCTGTGATTTAAAGGGTTTAGATATTCATGAGATGCATTAATGGTGTCTGGCTGACTGACAGACTAAATAAATCTGTGACGCGTAGTCGCAATCAAGAAAATCTCTGAGTGTGTGTGTGTGTGTGTGTGTGTGTGTGTTATCTTCAAAGTGCATACATTAACAGGAAGAAGTGCGATTAGTAGTTCTGGCTAATACGCTTTAATGATTGGAAGCATTTTGGTGAGTGTTTCACTTGTATATAGACAGCTGTATTTTTTTTTTTTTTTTTTTGGATCAGGTTTGATTTACAAGTAACGACACAACTTCACATTTCACAAGAGGCCACATGACAGCTAGATAAAGTATTAGAACATAGAGCTACTGTTTGAGTATTTCACTCTAGCTACAGTCATGCATTCAACATATCCACTTACTGTACGTTAATAGCAAGGATTGTTTTGGGTTAGAATTACAGCAAAATTATAAGTTTGTAAGTTTCATACTGGACTATCTATCCATCCATCCATCCATCGATGTCTTTTTGGATAAAACTCCTGATGTGATTGACAGCTGTGGTCCTTTCTCGCACTGGTCGGCTGGTGGAGCTGATGTCAGATGTGCAGTAAAACTATATGGAGAGCGTTTGCTTTCCTGGATAATGGCTTTTGCTGTTCAGCAGAAGTGTTCTAGTGGTAAACAACCAGCTGATAATGTGCATCATCAAGAGATACAAAAATGGCTGTTGCACTGATTCCCTCTTTCATTCTCTCTCTCTTTCTCTCTCTCTCTCTCTCTCTCTCTCTCTCTCTCTCTCTCTCTCTCTCTCTCTCTTGAATCATGTTTCACATTCTTTATCTCCATAGTTAAAACGTTGCTCCGTTAACTACAGTAAAGCTCTACTTTTATATTGGTGTTTTTTCTAGTTTTTTTTTTTTTTTACATTAACCTTTCTATGCGCTACGCGCTAATGGACTTGAACAAACTTACCAAATGGAACATTGTCTTTTAAATAGACGTGTTTTTATTCCTCTCTCTCTCTCTCTCTCTCTCTCTCACTCTCTCTCTCTCTCTCTCTCTCTCTCTCTCTCTCTCTCTCTCTCTCTCTCTCTCTCTCTCTCTCTCTCTCTCTCTCTCTCTCTCACACACACACACACACACACACACACACACTGTCTGTATCCTCTCAGCCTGTTTCCCTCGTTTTCTATCTCTTTCTTCCTCATGGTCCTTTCTGTCACCACTCTTTTTTTTTCTACTCTCTTTACGTTTGTCTCTTTACTTCTCTTTTTTACCCTCCCCCCCTGTCTTTTCTTACCTGAAATTAGCGGAACACTTTGAACAAGTTGAAAGGATTAGCTGTAGCTCCTGGACAGATCAGTGAGGATTTACTAATTATTAATTCAGTAATAACCCTCGTTATAGCTGAATATTTAATCATCTGAAATATACTTCCTTGGGTTAATTGACATAGTTCTAAAACGTCGTCCCAATATATTCGAGTGGTTCAGGTTTCCTCTGCGTCTGAGTCCGAGGGGTAAAGTTCAGTGCATCCGAGCTGAAGCGATGAATCATGTTCAAACCTCACGAGGCTTTCTGTGCTTGTCAGAAAGAATCAGGGCAGGAAAACACTCAACCTGTCTTTTGCACAATTGCTCAGAGGAGTGAGGGATTTTTAGGAACCCTAACCTAATGTGAGTCACTGCAATTTACATGCATTCATTCCACTTAACCAACTTCATATTCTTTCATTAACTATCCGTCCTTCCATTCATCCATCATTTTTCCTTCCATCTCTCTCTCTCAGTTCTTATTCTATGCTTTCTGTATTTCTATAATTTTGTCTAATTCTGCATGTTCCTCATTCAACCCTTCGTACCTCCAATCGCTTACACACGTTTATCGTTTTTTTTGGTCATTATCATTTCATACTGGGGTCCCACCATTGACTTCTCCTCTCCGTCCTCTTTACTCAAACCTTAACCAAAACTCAATTTTGAACACTGAAAAAAACAGGCCATCAAAGTTGTGGGACCCAACTAAAGGTCCCCACATGTGACCACAGCGGCCTACTTTAGTATACAAACCTCACGTTAACTCAAACGCCCTCACACAGAAACACACACACACACACACACACACACACACACACACAACAATAAAAACTAAACCCTAATTTTAGCATTAGTCCTAAAATGTAATCTCGACCCTTAAAAAACACTTTTAAATGTTGAAGTCTAGCCAAAAGTCTCATCAAGTGACCATGGGGACCTCTTTAGTGCAAAAGCTTACCATTTTAAGCTTCACTCTGACCTTAACGCCTGCACATACACCAACACACACACACACACACACACACACACACACCTTTCCAATAACCAACACAATCCGAAACAAAACCCTCAAACAGACTTTCACAGTCTAGCCAAAGGTCCCCACAAGTGACCACAGTGACCTCTTTAGTGTAAAAAATAACTAGCGTTTTGGACCAATTAGAGCAATCAGAGTCAGACAGAATCTTATACAGTGGGTAAGTGTAGTATTTATGTTGTACGGCATATATGAATCACAGCGTTGGTCACATAATCGAGAGCATCATCATTTAGCACTCATGTCACTCTGCCCTTGACTCCACTAACTTTGCTCGGTTGCCTAGTAATACACCGTCATCGATTCGCTCCCTAACAGATGACAGCGAGCGTCTTTGTGGAAACGCCCACTGCGTATATTTCATATTCCTCACAGCTTGTAAAGCAGACAACACACGGTGTAATTTCATCTGATCGATGCCCGGGGCTGGAAGGTGGCAACGGATTCTCATTTTTCACTTGCGTGTGTGTTTGTAAATACACATTTCCGTAGGTCTCATTAGCTGACAGGCTTCGGAAGTGAAATGATTTAATTAAAACAGGAAGTTTTGTCTGGGCTTTAATCAGGAAGTTCCGCAGTGGTGGGTCGTCTTCTCTTCGCGTCTTCGGATCCATAAAGACGTGTGACTTTCAAAAATGCAACGATACATGAGGAACCTGAAGTGATTCTCTTTTAAATTTCTAGTGATAATTGACTTGGAAGATGAAAACAGAAAGCCAGGACCAGGAGAAGATAATTGCTGTGATTTGCTCTGCATGTGAAGAGCTTTGAGCGAAGGCACCCGAGGATCCTGCACTTCAGAGACGAGTGCTTGTGTTTCACCACGAGTGTTTAATCATCGCGGCGCTCGAGCTGATAAGGTCATGTTACTGTTGCACAAAGATAGTTCCAGACAACAAATGCTCCATTTAACGTTTAGTGGCAAAAGTCTCAAACCGTGCGCTCTGCTTAAGCAAGTGTGAACCTGCTGTTGTTTCGGGATTAACCCTTACCTAATCCTTCCTGAAAACTATACGGAGAGTAAACGTACAATTACATGTCACCAATTCCTAGAAGACTTGAGTAAAAGTCACAACAAGTATTTTAACGTATTTTTAATGGCCTCAAAAACACCAAGAAATATTAAAAATAAGAAACTCTTTATTTTTTTTATTTTAATTTCCTAAAATAGAAATGCAATTTAACATATCAATGTTTCAAAACAGCAGAACAAAATAGATTAAAAAAAGAACAAAAAGTCAGTCTCAGTTAAGCTCAAATAGAAAAAAGTGCAACCACTACTCTACGTTTAAGTGATTTAGCTGATAAACAGCATCCAGTACCTTCAGCATCCTGCAGATGGTGATATCACCTCGTCCGCCCGCGATAGAAAAAAATGCAGACTTGTCGCACACAATCACAATGTAACAAGTAATTGTAAGTTTCCATTCAAATGTAGTAGAGTAAAGAGTACAGAATCTCAATCACAAATGTAGTCAAATAGACGATAAAAGTTGCGATATTTATGATACTCAAAAAATACCAATGATACAGTGCATGTACAAAGTAGTCAAAATGCTCAAGTAAGGAAACAAATTTCTTTTACTCAAGTACTTTACACCACTGGCTTCACTGTACAATAGACCACAACAAATTATTAGGATTTGATTCTTTTTAAAGTCAAGATTTATAATTACTGTCTTCGGCTCGTGAACTTACTTAGTTGATTCACTTAATTGATTATGAAATATTGGTGGTACGTTAAATCTAGTTAAGGCGTGTATTTTGTTGAGCAATAAAAATAATATTTGTTCTCAAAGTTTGTTTTGAAACTGGACTTTATGATTTTCATGTTGTGAGGAAGATTGTTTTTTTGGTCTTTTTTGTTCTTTTTTTCACAAAGGAATTCTCAATGATTTGGACACAAATTGATTTGATTGTATTGATTGATTGGTCGATTGATTGATCGATTGATTGATTGTGTGAACATAATGAGAAGTATGTAATTATTCTTTGGCTATTTTTTCTTTTCACCGAGATGAGGACAAGACTATTTTCAAGCATTTCTTGGTGGGTTTCTGCCGTCTCTTGCGATGATGTGGGCTGCTGAGGAAGAACTCATGCAGGTTCACACAGAAAGGTTTTGAAGTTTAGTCCGACTCCAAAGCCCTTCTACCACACAGTCAGATAGAGTTTGATTCACTCCGTTCTTTGAGATGCAGCCGGGGAGAAGAAGAAGCATCCTGGGATAGCGTAAGTGGGAGTAGAAGATGGAAGGAACACTAGCCTTTTCCTTTCTTTTTTTTTCCTTTTTTGTTTTTCCTCTCTTTGCATGGAACGTCAGCACGACAACGTGATAGATCTGCACAAAAGCGAGACTCTTTCTGCGAAGGAAACGATCCGATGCAGGTCAGGTGAAATGGCAGCTGTGTTTTTTTTTTATATTTTTCTAGAACACCTTCGTCCTGACTTTATTCTTTCCACCTATTCCATGAAACCTTTAAATCTGTGCTTATTTAGTCACGTGTAATGGTTTTTGCATTTTTTACGTCTGAATTTGGTCCGTGTTACTTTTCGCTCCTAAAATGAAGCTAATTTCAGGCAAATATTTTATTCAATTTTTTATTCAGGATTAAAATTTTATTCAATAATTTATTTTTATCTTAAAATGTAATGCTTAAATTGAACCATTCAGAAGCAATGTCAAACTACGATGACTAGTGAAAACAGCACAGAATATTATTTATTATTATTATTATTATTATTATTATTATTATTATTATTATTATTATTGTTGTTGTTGTTCATTATTATTATCATCATTATCATTATAATTTTTTTATTAATAATTAGTGAAGCAACACTACAACTAGTATTATTCATAATAGTTATAATACTACTACATACATTAATTAAAATCAGTAATAATAATACTCATTATTATTTTTTATTATTACTAATAATTATTAATTATAGTTATTATTGTTGAGACAAATATTCATTTGAATGCAAAATAAACAAAGTACTATAGTCAGTCTATAATATTTGAATGATGCAGAATCCATATAAAAATCTTCTATTAAAACGTGATTTGTAAATAATCAGGACACAGAGTGGCTTGAAGATATACTTTCCTGATAATGGGAATCGATGACAGTCATTAACGTGATTGAAGCTTTTAATGAGGCTGTTTGATTAAAACTGAAGGCGTGAATAAACATGAGGAAGACTCGGAGGGGAAAGATGCCTGTGAAGATGACACTAGATGTACGACTTCATCTTTCATGCCCCGGCGGCCATGATGAGAATAGACTTCACAGAAATGAGCCTTTAACGTTATTGATCAGATGTTTGATTGCGGCGGAGATGCAACTAACTTGGCAATTTTAGAGATTAAAGACATTTTAATCTATAAAGTTAAAGTAAGACAGACCCGTTTTTAAGTTCGAGGCCTGGTCGGCTTTTTGTTTAATTTGCATATTTCTTCCATGCTTTTGTGGGTTTCCTCCGTGTCTTCACTTACTCTCACAGTCCACAAACATGCAGGGAAATCAAGTCTAGAAAGTTGTCTAAAAGTGTGAGTGAGAGTGTGTGTCTGTGTCCCGCTCTGTGATTGGTTGGCCACCATTCCAGGGCGTGTCTTGCCTTTGGGTCCTGTGTTGATGGGATTGATTTCGATCTTGATGAATGAATGTATTTTTTGGATAAAGAATAATAACTTATATATATATATATATATATATATATATATATATATATATATATATATATATATATATACACGTATATATATATATAAAATGCCACTAGAACATATTTAATTGAAGTATTAGGTGTAATTCATT
>MU204326.1:12326277-12340840 GCA_017309775.1 Paedocypris sp. Pulau Singkep | reverse complement strand
CTCTCTCTCTCTCTCTCTCTCTCTCTCTCTCTCTCTCTCTCTCACTCACTCACTCACTCACTCACTCACTCACTCACTCTCTCACACACACACACACACACACACACACACACACACACACACACACACACACACAGTATCTTTGTAATATAAACATGTAGTGTTGTGTTACTTTGTAAAAAACTTAAGTATTTTTAAAATATTTTTAAAACTTTGAAGACGCGTCGGTTAAAGGAGGGTTAAATGATCATAGTGTTCTGATTATAATGGTATATTTTCTTGTTTTTCCGGTTTGACCAGTAATCAATCGTTTTTTGAAAGATCTATTTACCTATTTAATTAATCTTTTTAAAACTACAACATTAATATTTGAAATATATGCACACTATTCTGAGTAAAATGTTTTCTATGTCAATAGACCTTGCCTATATGTCGAGTCCCCTACTTTAAGCCATAAATCTTAAGGAAATAGATTGACTTATAAGGGAGTAAATATGGTAAATCGTTCAATTCTGCGATTCAGGTCTGGTGGTCGTGTGCTTACATTCTGTCTGTAGTAACGGAGACAGAAAGACAGATAGTGTTGAGGAGAAATATAAATACTTCCAATCGCATCACACACATTTTTTACACAATATTTTTTCACTCTGTACTTCTGTTTACTTGCTGTTTATTCAGTTAAACATGATCACTCAACATGAAAACTGTCTCTCTTCTCTCTTTCTATCCGTCAGTCATTTCAGTCTTTTGCCACAAGATGTTGTCACAAGTTTTTATATCTGTATCTTTTCATGCTTGCCAGAGGGACATCACCATAACACTTGAAGCCAGTTTTAATTTCCAGTCTGTCAAAATAGTAAATTGAAAATTATCAGCAGTGCCATCAGCATGTTCTGGCTGGAGTGGATTTGCAAGCATCTTCGACTTTTAAAGGCTTGGAGGCACTTGTTATGTTCGCTGTAATCGAATTAAAATCCCATCACCACTCCAGATGTGTCATAAATTGGAGTGAAACTGTTTACTGTGTTTCAGTCCGTGCAATCCAGTGGGAATAGTCATATATTACACGGATTTAAATGACTTCTACAGTTGCAAGTGACTGTATCTGTATTCAGAACTAGATTCTGGGAAAATAAAAAGACAAACTTTGTGTTCACTTGGTGAGACATTCCTTTGCGCACTCGAAAAGAGAAAACTTTGACGAACCCGAGGAACTTTTAGGAAGAGCATGTGCATCAGTGACTGCATCAAAGACGTCTGTCCTAACGTTGGAGATCCGCAATAAGTCTTTTTCCCATTCTGCAACCGAATATGCAAAAAAAAAAATCCCTTGAAGAAACCTGCTGCTCATTTGCTGAATGATATAAATCCCACAACAGGAGAAACACATCTGAGAGAAGCAGAAATCATCCATCATTTCTCCTTTTGTGTAAAATCATCATCATGTTTGCTTGCAACACGCATCATTGACTTTTTTTTGGTGCATATACATACATATATATGCATATACTGTATTTGTGTGTGTATACACTCATAATCATACTGATAAATAATCATACTAAAATAAAATAAAAGCAGTAATAGAAATTAAGCTACATTCAATGAAGCTAATGATATTAATGATAGCTAATGATATTAAGTACGGTTATTGTAGGTTTTTTTTATCACTTGTGAAGTGTTTTTTTTTTTTTTCGTATTTTTGCTTTTTTGGGTTTTTCTTTTGTAAACACTAAACATGTGACTTGTATCACTATGGGAGTGTAGCTGCATAACTAGTATAGTGAGTGAATACTTATATTACACCTTGCACCTTATTTTATTTTTCATTATACAGAAAAGAATCAAAAAAGAACACGGGCACCTTTCATGCAGCGATATCTGGTGCATTTGATTTAAAGAGGGTTTTTTATGTGGAGGCTGACTGAATAAGCTTGCTAAATATGGACCGTTTATCAAGGCACTGTCTTCTGCTAACATTGCAATAGAAGTGATCTTCAGCAAATCTTTAAAAAAAAATCTTTAGCAATGCCAACACTGGTTCTGCTAGTCAACTTTGCTACAGTTTCTCTCAAAACGTAACAATTCCTTTACATTTTGGTATATACTTTACCAAACGGGCAAATGTAAAGCCCAGGGCTCTGAACGGAAGCTTCTAGTTGTTGTCCTTTCACCTTTCCACCCTGATGCACTGGTTTCTAGGAATCAAGTCAGAAACACAAATTCACACTTAATTTTTATGGCGAGAGATGTCACCTTACATCAGTTGTTGTTCTTTTCTCCTCAGTGGATACATGTCAGCATGCTTTTTCATCTGCGGGGCAAAACCGTTTTTCTATTCATTTTAAGGAAATCTGCTTTCCGTGTAAGCCAGACATAAAAGTTTCAAATCCGGTGGATCACACAAAAGACGAGAAGATCATTCTGTCGTTCCCTGCCCCAGATTTTGAAGCTGACAATACAGACATGTCATGTGTTGACCACTCACTCTCTCTCTCTCTCTCTCTCTCTCTCTCTCTCTCTCTTTTTCTCTCTCTATCTATCTCTTTCTCTTTCTCTCCCAATCTGCCTCATCCCATTTTCTCTCTCTCTCTTTCTCTATCTATCCTCTCACAATCTCTCTCGTCTTGAATCTCCCCCTTTCTCTTTTTCCTTTTCTCTCTCTTACTTTCTTGCTGTCTCACTCTTCATGCAAAAATAATAATGGCCTTGTGAAAATTTCAAGGTTTCAGACATAGTTTTTTTACTATTAACTTTGGATGTCTGGAGACCATTGAAATGAAGGTCTAGTTCAAGTCCGGGTCGATTGTATTATTGTCAGTATTAGTAGTAGTGTTGTTTATTGATTATTGGTGGTGGTGGTGTTGTTGTTGGTACATTTTATACTAGAATTACTAAATCTAACGGAATTATTTTTATCCATCCATTATTAATGACAATTATGTCAAGGTTCCAAAGGACCGACTGGAACCCGTTTGTTCCAGAATAAATGCAGAACTTATTGGTCTGGCTGAAATTTCCAGTTAACTTTTTAATTGAGCTGTAAATAGTTATTACTTACTGATCCACATTGCGAGTTAATTGCTCTTTTTCTGGTGTGTTTGTTCAACGAGGATCCGAATGGTCTGCGTTTATTTCTTGTGTGTGTTGTGTAGAGCTTAGCAACAACAGCCTCTATATTTGCCAGTCTATTACTTCGATCCAAAGAGGCTTTTCATGAACTTCCTTGGTGTTCCAAACACCAGCTCTACTCAGTAATCCGAGATGGCCACGAAGGCGAAATGTCACTGAGACCTTTCTTACGCCACACATCTCAATTGTCCTCGTGGTTTTCCCCCGTCTCGGCTCTATCTTGCTATTGCTCCATGAATGATATGTCTCATTCCTCAAGGTCACCTCTGAGCTCCACGAGAGCTGGGACATATAAGCATAAACGCTCCGGTTCCATTATTTATCCATCCTCTCTACACCTTCCTGCCCTTTGCTTTCCATGTGTGTGTTCTTTGCCTGTCTATTGGGAAGTCTCGCCAGCCGTTTGATCTTCCTTCCCGTCTCATTCTGTCTGTTTCTAAAGAAACAATCCTCCTCAACACCTCCAGATACTTGCCGAGCTTTCTTAATGTGGCAATTCTCCAAAGTCATTTTCAATTATGCTTCAATGAGCTCTGTTATTAGAGCCGGGTTGCCGCCGTTGGCACCGGTGTGGGAATGTGTGTGATTGTCTTCCCTGTGCATCTGAAAGGAAATTGAAAGGTGTTTTCTACCGCCAGACTGCAGTGTGTGTGTGTGTGTGTGTGTGTGTGTGTGTGCACATAGCGAGGATATTTTGACGTTATGTCTTTTTGAGTAAATTGCCTTTTTTAATAGAAACCATGAAATGTGCTAAAAATAGCCAATATGAAAGTGTATATAGAAGCCTTTAGGTCAAATAGGCTTTAGGTATTAGGGACCTAAATACTAGATTGTACAGTAGTACTATACAGTCACTTGTGGGGACATTGGTCTAGTCCCAACCACTGTGAAGGCCTGTTTGAATGCACAGTGGTACCCCAACTTACGAAATGAATCCGTCCCGAGAGCCGTTTTGTTTGTCGAAAATTTTGTGAGCTGAGACCCATTTTACATGTAATCCATCTAATCCGTGCCATGACTTTAAATTCAGACATTTTTTTTATAATTGATATAATATGTTAATACATTTAATAGAAACATGTTACGTAGAAGTTGTACATAAAATTACAAAAAATCTCAGGGATTTGCACGATGCCATTTCAAGATGGCGGCTCTAAGGGAGGAAAAAAAAAACATTTTCGAGGCGACACATTTCATTACTCTGGATTTTCGTTATCTTGGACATTCGTAAGTTGGGGTACCACTGTATTTGCACACACACTTTCCCTTAATTTTATTTTTTTTTCATGCATTTACCGAGATAAAATCAGTGACGAATAGTCCAGATTATGAATGTGTTATTTCCATCTTCCTTCTCAGACACCATTCTAGCAAACACATCCATCACTTCTGCTCCGCCCTGTTTCACTGTCTCTCCTAGAAGTTTTATTAGGTTTTTTTTTTCTCCCTCTTCTGGAGCTCGAGCTTAGCAGAATGGATTTTCATTGTCATCATAAAACTTTCAGTCATGCATCTGGGTGTGAATCTTCTCGAGCTCTCAGATGAATCTGCAGCGCCATAACAAAGGCATTTGAAACTAACACAGCCCAACGTGTCGCTCCAGTGCAATTATTCCATCCTGACATTCTGACGAGAGCCGTCATTACCCTAGAGCTCCAAACATGTGTGCAGTGCCAGAGAGATAATAGCATTTAGTCTGGTGATTTACTGTGTTTTGTTAGTGGAGTGCTGCATAAACAGAGACAAATCTAGAATGTTCAAGGAGCTTTTAGACAGAAGTGGACATGTTCTTGATGTCAGACGATATCAAGTGTTTGCTAGTTTCCCATCACTGGTTTTCTTTTTAATATTCATTTGTCCCAGATGGCATCCGCAGAAAACAGTAGCCTTTATCTGAACTCTCTGAATAACCTAGATTTCACATTTGGTGGTCACATTTTACTTTTCGACTTTTGGGTTTTTTTCAAGGGCATTTAGAGATGCAATTTTTACTAAATAATAAATGCATGCGCGATTGACCAATGTCAAATCACAGCCATTGTGATCCTGTTTTTCTAAATGTTTCTATTTAGAAGGTGCAATTTGCTTCAACATTTTGCTTCTCAGATCGTAGAGATTGTAGGGCACCATTTTACAATTAAAAAAAACAATCATTTGCGCCCTCACTGTGATCTAAATGATTTCATCAAAAACACTGTTTTTGTCAATGAAAATAACTTCAAACTAATCAATAATACACTATATACACTGCTAATGTGGTAACTAATCATTCTAGCTGTAAATGTCTGGTTTTTGGTGCAATATCCACCTAAGTGTCTACTGTAGAGGCCAAGTTCCAGCAACTGTCACTCCAGTGTTTTAATGGTACAATGTGTTTGCTAATTGTGTCAGAAGGATAATGGATTATTGTAAAACCCTTGTTTGATCATGTTAGCACTGCTGGAAACTGTTTAGCTGGTTAAAGAAGCTATAAAACTGACCTTTCTTTGAGCAGGTTGAGAATGTCAGGTTGTGTGGTCAATCAAACGCTCAAAATGGCCAGAAACTTTCATCAAACTCGACAGTCTGTCCTTGTTCCTAGAAATGAAGGCTATTCCACGCGAGAAATTGCCAAGAAACTGAAGATTTGACCCCAAACTTTTGAACGGTAGTGTACATTTCAAATTGAGAAATGTTTTTTTCCTGTTACCTTACCCAACAAATCAGTATTAAAGAGAAAATACAACACACTCACAGACAAACTTCATCATCTAGAGATAATGATAGGAAATGTTGACCAGGTGTTTGGTGTTTTTCGTGTTTACGCTAATAATGATTCGATCACTCTGATTGATCACAGACAGTGATGCAATAAATGGTCATTTGCTTCTTAATTTTAAACGAGCCCATTTTGTCAATTCGTCCCCATTTGTGTCTACTAGTAATTCAATTGTTAATGGAGTTTTGCTATTGTTTTTCCCTAGAATGGCTCTTTAAGTGAATCTTTCAGATTACATTTCCTTTTTAATTTTTCCGAGGGGTGAATCAAAGAGTTCTGTTTGTGGCTCTTGATTGTCAAATATACATTTCCCATATCCAACTTGTTTCAATCATTCGTGTTTTTCTGGATCCTTTAATTTGAACCTTCATTCTTTGTTACACAAGACACAAGATTTGGATGGACGTCGGCAGTTTGGAGTCAAAATAACTTAGTCTCTCTTGGACACAGACAACAACTTCCAAATGGCATAGTAGATGATAATGTAATTCGGCTGTTAGAGACATGATCTCATACATGTCTTGTTTGTGTAATTGTCTTGTAGAGTCTTTGTTGGATTCCTCCAGGCTCTTCTTAGCTTCAGGGCCCCTAGTCTAAAACATTTAAGGACACGCTAGTCTCTTATTTTCTAGGGTAGAGTACGTGTTTGGAACAAAGCCTCTCTCATAGTATAAGGTCCAGGACACTGACAATTTTGCACTTTCTAATTTTTTGTGGGAGTGAATTGATAGCAGAGGCAACTACGTGTGGTTCAGACTGGTTGCTGTTGAATGTTTCCCACCCTGACCATCCAGCAAACAATCCATCACAAATACCATTGGAACTAACGGTTCAATCTGTAACTACAAAATGAAAATCTAAAAGTCTTCGCAACCAAGTCTTGTAGCCTGTCCCTGGCACAGTCAGTCCCACCTGCTCCAATTCTGCTACCATCTCACCAGTGCCAAAGAACTCAAAACTGGCTGATTTCCATCCTATCACACTCACCTTGTCATCTCAAGGGCTGCGGAAAACTCGTCCACCTTAAAGACGGTCTACCACCCAGCCTGGGCTTTCATCAGTTTTTCACTCGGACAGGCCTAGTGAGGGTTTCTCTGATACTTTATTCTAGGAAACAGCATACTAGAAAACTGTCATCACGCAAATATGGGTACAGTTGGTGAGACCCCAATGCAAGACCCATTTGGACACCATTTGGCCCAAATGAATGGTCTCAAGGTTCTTATATATCTCAAGGTGTAGTACGGCTTGTCTTGGGAAAATAGACCCTTCCAGTTGACTTAGTGAGGTCAAGGGTAGAGATGTGTAGTAATATATAGATATAGCTCTGCCCAAACTCCCAAATAGCTTTCCTACTCTAGTGTGGAAAGTATCAATCGACAAGTGTTCATTTCACTTTTATAGACGAAAAAAAGAATAATTTCAAAAGCTGAAACCTCTGGTTGAGACAATGTTAATATTGGGCGGTACCAGGAACCCGAGGTAGGGTTTGTCTCTGTCAAATTACTAGAGTAGTGGAACTAAGAAACTCAGAGAAGACATCTTTAAAACCAAAGACTAGAGATTTCATTTCTTTCTGTTGTGTTCCTGACAGGGGACTTTTCTACATCTACTAATTGGACCATCAACTTCAGCTAGTAGAGCTTGTCTGCTGAAACATTGCTTCACAAGGTTGATATAGTAGATGTTTTCTTTCTTTCTCCTTCAGGCTGATGTATTTAACTTGCCCTTTTACATTCACCTCACTGTGTGAGTATATATGCAGTGCACCGTTTTCCCAAATTTTCCCACTGGCATAACACGAGGCTAAGCTTTTGGTTATCACCACTCCTAAGCATAAACCAACTCTTCAACCATCTGGCCAACAGGCAACAAGTTTTCAAGGAGCTGCGAGTGGCAAACAGATAATTGTGTAAAAGAAGTGTTTCTGGATATCGGTTGTCATTGTCTGCATCAGTTGCCCTACTTCAAATAGTTGTGCAACTTCCCTAGTGATGCCTTTCTGTGTTTATGAAAGTAACGAATAACGGATGGATGGATAGATTAATGCTGTGGTGTCAAATTCATTTTCACAGAGGGCCATCACCGTAATGGCTGTCCTCAACGGATCGGAACTTATAAATGTAATCAAATGTAATGTAAAATAATTGCAACTACTTCTTAATGTTAAATAACTCATTACTTATTATATTTATATGCAGTTGCACAGAAAATCTGTTTCCTTGTTGCCGTAACATAAATCCTTTTCAGTTGGTCAGCTAACAAAAACACAAAACTCCATTAATGAAGGATAAAACTGTTCAAGAACAAAGAAAAATAACATAAAACTTTGGAAACACTGTCGCGGCTACCATAGTCGAAAGGCATTGTGGGAAATGTAGTGTTTGGTAGACGCACATTTATTTTTTGGTATTTATTTTTAGACGCTCAAAACTTTTAAGCTCTCATGTGGAATATTGGAACAAATGAACAAAAAAAGAACAAAAAATGTACCATAATCTATTCTAAATGTTCTCGTTTTGGCAGTTTAGCTAACATCATAAGCTCATTTTTACTATTTCTACAATTACACAGAATCCAAATAAAATAAAAGGTTATACTTTACATGCAGAGCAGATATAGCTTTTTAGAAAACAATGGTTGAATTCATTGCGTCTTTTATGTGCATCACAATGAATGCTCACTCAACAAAAGCCTCTTTCTCTGCTACTGATGAACTGGAGGCTTATTTTGAAGTCGTCTGCCTTGTGGGTTCTGTCCATCCCTGGAGGCTGCAGACATCTCCACATTGTTCTAGTTTACTGCCTCGCCATCTGCCTGCTCCTCTCACACAGTCCCCGACGTGATACCTGGCCACCATTCCATTCACTTCCTTGCATTCTCTCCATGTCACTGCCTTTTGTTGGTTGCATTCTGTTGTCTTTCTTTCAGGTTCGCTCATTTCAGTTTCATGCTGGATTGATGTGGAAGGGACCACAATATTCAACCAAACAATGATGGCACATGGTCAACACGGAGGAAACACACAAACACCTCACTTGTTTGATACGAAAATAAAATGTCTCAGCTGTAACACAATGTGCTTTAGATCTTTTTTTTTTAATCATAAATGTGAAAATGGAAGGCAACCGTCAGGAGAGGTTCCATCATCATCTCAGTGGCGTTCTTCAAAAAACATTTTGTCTTGTTTTTCTGACCTTAACTTCTCACAGGGATGTGCCTTTTTTTTCTTTTCGCTCTTTCTTTCTTCTCAACATTTTTTTCTTTTTGTCACATTTGCTCTGCAAAAATGCTAGAAAGATCCACCACTAGTTGTGTAGGTAGCACAGCTTATTTTGTAACACAGGTCTGAATATCTTCATCCATCTATCTTAAATCCTTTTTTCATATTATTGCCAAAAAATCTGTATAATTATGCTTGTCGAGAATTATGAATTAGAATTAAGAATTTAGAATAAATTAAGAATTAAGTCTTTTTCTTCATCTGTCTAATCAAACTCTCCATTCATCTATTTATGTCTCTGTCTATTCATTCATATTTTCATTTTTTTTTTTAAATATTCTCAAATCTTTTTGTATTATGGATTTTCTAATATTATTTTTTTTTTTTTTGTCCATCTGTACATCCAAATTGCTTTGTCTTCCATCTGTGTTGTATAACCAGCATTGCATGTTTTGCGCACTATAATGGCCGAGTGTTTTATAAAGTGCTGGGAATGGAGTTTCACGAAATACCCTACCAAGTCACAAAAATCCAGCAAGGATTGAACATTGTCTGGTCAATACGTCGACACATTGTGCTGATCTGGCCAAAAAACGCCTGGAGCAGGAAGAGGCCGAATAATGTGCAATCAATTTACAGATTCTGGGCTGAACTCACCCGTCATGTCAGGCGCCATACGCATGTCTCTGCCAACTGGTTTGGGAAAATGTGTGTTTTGCATTTTAATAAAAATGTATAACTACTTAAAATAATGTGAAAACTTTTCTCCCCCTACTTGAAAATTAACCAACCAGATATTAATAAAAGTCAAGCTCTAGCTACCATCTTGTTAAGGTACCACACTTTTCTAAGATATGACTTCAGCAATATTTCTTGTGAACTCTGACCCCTGAACAAAAAAAAGCCTAAAAAAATTAATAACATCTCCATTTTGTAAAGAATAAAGGCATTATCTGACACAACCCCACGACTGAAAATTATAATCTTAATACAGTACCTATGTTTTAAAGATTGTACAATAAAATCTAGATGCCTGAGGACAAAGGTCGCCATGTTATAATTTGAAAAAGAAAATCAGTTAATGCGTGAAGTCTGTGAATTGCTCACTATTGCTGTGAAGTCAACACGATGTAACATTAGAAAAGCTTTTGCAAGGATTGTGTTGGCTAACAGCTCATTTTTCCCACTAAATAATTCAGGAATAAGAAGGAAAATTCACTTGCTTTTGCGTTAGCTGTAAGTCGTCAGAAGGGCTTAAATTATTCACCTCTTTTTTTGGTCCCCGCAGTCATTTCTCACAAGGTTGTCATGTGTGATATGTTTCAATTTTAGCTTGTTCACAAGTAGAATGAGTCCATGCCAAGGTTTGGTCTAATACAGCGGCTAGTCTTCTTTTGCCATTGGTATAATGATTCTATATAATAACTTCAATTAAAACATTTTTTAAAACATTCTGCTGTAATAGATTCCAATTTTTCCACAGGTTTAATTCTGTAGCTTCGTTTTTTTTTTGTTTTTCTTTTTTTTTGTCCAGTAAGTGTCCAGTAATGGCCTCATTTCCAAAATTTCCCAGGATTAAAATGGGATTACATTGCACATTCTGGATTGTTCTTGAATGTAATTCTACAGAAGTTTCACTTTGTCTTCTCACACAGACACAACTACGGCTGTACAGTAACTTGCTGCTTGATAACGATTTTGGCTTTCTGCTTCAGAGGAGTAAAGAGTACCCGAAAACCATACTTGAGTAAAAGTACAAATACCTTGTTGTAAAAATGACTCCATTACAAGTTACAAGTCCGAGAAGACATGAGTAAAAGCCGTAAGGTATCAAATTGAATCTTTTTTTTGCAAGTATTTTATAATGGTTTTTTTTCTCTACTATGAAAATACAATTTCACACATCAATGTTTCAAAATGCCATAACAAAATAGATAATTAAAAGAACAAAAAGTCAGTGTCAGTCAAACTTAAATTCACGTTCACGTGATTTAGCTCATAAACAGCATCTAGTACCTTCAGCACCCAGCAGATGGCGATATCACCTCGCCCAAGAAATTAACCGTGGTAGAAAAAGATGCCGACTTGTCGCACAAATAGTAACAAGTAGTGATAAGTGTCCATTAAAATATAGTCAACCACAAATGTAGTCCAGAAGACAGTAAATGTTGCTTAAATCTTTGATACTCAGCACAAGTACAAAGTAGCCAAAAAGATAAGTACTTTACACCACTGCTGTGCTTTGTGTTTTGAAATGATATGAGTTAATGTATTAAACAAATAAAACCAGTAATTTTGCTGTAATTTGGGGTTCTTTTTAACTACAGTGGTGCACAGAGGTCTTCTGTACATGCTACAAGTTACACAATAATTGCACAGCTTTTACACATTTATGACTTAATGTGTAGCTTACAACGAAGAGGAGCAGAGTTCGAGACCCTAATAAGAGGCTTTGTTGAGTCTTTTCTTTGCATGTTTGTGGTTCGGTTAAACGGATTACTACTCACATTAACCCTCCTATTATGTCCGCGTCAAATTGAACTGTTTTCAAAGTTTAAAAATATTTTTAACAATACTTAAAATTATTTTTTTCCACTTTGAAACATGTCCTGTTTGGCTTATTTGGTGTAATCATCACATAAAAAATATGAAGTTCACATATTTGTAACACCATGCTACACGTTCGTTACATACAGTAGACACTGTTCGTGACCTATACTCAATGTTGGCATTGACCCGTGTTAAAAGATAATACTGAAAAGTATTTATAACCTACATATAAACAAAAAAAATGGTTCAGTTCCCATATTTGTAACTCCTGCTACATGTTTTTGTTACAATTTGACCCTTCAGACAAAATGGAAGCTAAAAAGAGTCAGAAAGATCAAATACTAGTTGTTTCTTTGCAACAATGAGAAAAAATACACCGCTGTGTCAGACTCACACACTCTCTCATACTCTTTCTCTTGTTTCTGACACTTATATGCATAATAAAAGTCAAATTGACCCGCAAACATTATTGATGTTCCTCTGAAACGAAACAGGAGGGTTAAAATGTGTTGAGAATAAAATACATTTTCCACAATGGCAATGGAGTGTGTGTATCTGTATTCACTGTGTATTTTTATAAATATAGGTTTCTTCACCAGTTACAATCTGGTTTCTGCTATTTCTTCTTCCTTACCTGGGAGCCACTTGTTAACTCTTCAAACAGATGGAATTTTCTTCTGCGTTCTGTGCGTCATTAGGCCTTCGATGGTTTAAAGCTTCTCCCCAGTTTAATGAACCATTCGTGCGTGTTTTCCCTTTAACCCCTTCTCTACTGTAGCGCAATCAGAACTGGTGTTTAGAATGATAAAGATCAAGAGTTTGATCCACAAGAAAAGTGTCTGGTTGTTTGATGACGCAGTGATGTAGCATACGCTGCTTTGGAGATGTGCATTAAAATACCATTTTCTGCTCCAGGATGTGGTTAGTAAATTAGCATTAGAAAGGAAATTGATGCGCGTGTAACCTCCACTGAATATGGCTTAGGATGATTTAACCCTTATTCCTTTCAAGTAAATTGAAGTCTTTGGATTGCACATGGACCCCAACTCAACTCACTCATTGTCTACATTTGTTTGTATGCATCAATTGTAGCATTTGTATGTAGAATTATGCAATTTTCTCAATTTCACCTTAACTTAATGTATGTCTCATAAAATCATTTCGTTGGTTACATGTGTTGTTTCCCAATCAGTTTGCGTTTTTTTTTTTTTTACTCTTTCAAAACCCAGCAGGAATCTGAAAATCAGAAATGATTTGGTCTCAAGCGAGATTCAGTAGTTTTGTTTTTCCATTAATATAAGTTATTTTTTTTTATCTTGAGCTTCCGTTTTTATGCATAAGTCTCGCTTTGCTGTTACAGCACGTAATGTTCCTGTGGCTGGGGAAAAAACAATGATGGGTGAGACAGACCACACATATTTTAATCATCTCTGGCAGACAACTTCAAGTGGGGAAAGGTGGAAGCAGAAAAAGAGATGGCAGGAAAGGCATGAAGCGAGAGGAAACGAGGGATTGGTGGTGAAAATAAGAGAGCTTGATAAGTTCAAGGAAGGTAGTAAATTGGAAAGTGCTTTGAGCACTCAGAACCCTCAACGTTAAGCTTGTGTCACACTGGAGTTCAGGAACTGGGTTTGGGAAGTGGGCAAAGTCGACATTTATTACGTAACGTCTGGTAAAAGCATGACTCAGACTTGACAAGAAAGTTTCAGCTTCTATTTATATATATTTTTATACTTTTGTGTAGTTTGCAAAAAGAACATGTATATATTGCAATCATAAATGTTGAATATTACTTGATTGTTTTACAATTTAAAATAATCACTCAAATTGGGATTTAAAATAACTTTCTGACAACAAATCAGTTGCACACTTTTGTTTACGAAAAAAAATACAAATAAAAAGTACAAATAACGATAATAATTTTTAAAACATATTTATTTGTATTTTGTGAGTGAATGTGACTTTGAATATGTCAATTACAGTAATCAAGCATCAGTCATTATGTTTATCTAACCAGCAGACAATAACGTGAAGCGTTGTCTCCGCATGACATAGAGTAAGCTGCTCTGATTGGCTGATGATTCATTTGAGCTGGTTCCGACGGTCTAAACAGTTTGAATGATTGAATGATTGAATGATTGAATATTGATAAGAAGACTCCAGACTAGTTGCAAAAAAACAACAGACTAGTTCGATTTTGATTCAAATGGATTTTTCAGAAAAAAGTGCAAAATAATCACAAGGTAAAGACAGCAATTCACTTATATAAAATTCTGCATTGTAGCCCAAAGGGTTTATGAATTAGAATAGTAAATGCAATTTCTCTGCCTGAGAAAACTCACTTCCTGTGTGGAAGAATTATTCACAGGAAGTAGCAAACTAGTAGCAATCTCTCCCCTTTATTTTTTCCTATTTCGAGTTCTTGTAATTTTTCTGGAAGCAGATTTTGCTCATATTGTGACTGTTTTGCTCAGGGGTCTCTGCTGATGCTCGCCTTGCTGGTCTTTAGAACACGGAAGGATTGTGCAGCATATGCTCAACAGATTGTGTTTGTCTTTGCAGCTTCTTTGCTCATTGCTGAGGATCAGAACAATATAAATAGCTAGTGAAGAAAGAAAAAAAAATGAAACTCCTATGAATGTATTTTGCTCTTCCGCAGCTTAATGGTTTTAACTCTAATGTATTTTTTTCTTCTGGTTGATTTTTCTTCTGAATTTTCTTCTCTCTCTCTTTCTCTCTCTCTCTCTCTCTCTCTCTCTCTCTCTTTCTTTCTTTCTCTCTCCCTCCTCCTGTTTCTGTCTCTGTCTCTCTCTATTTCTCTCTTGCTCTCTCTCTCACTCGCTCTCATTTCTTTCTCTCTCATTCCTCTCTCTCTCTCTCTCTCTCTCTCTCTCTCTCTCTCT
>MU204326.1:12273287-12317495 GCA_017309775.1 Paedocypris sp. Pulau Singkep | reverse complement strand
TGTAAAGTGAAATGTTAATAACATGATGTTTCTCAATTTAAGAAGCTACTTTTATATTAAAGCCAATTAGAACAAGTCATTGGTTTCCTCACACAAAACTTGTGTTTCAGGATGGCATTGGAAAATTGACCATACATGAATGTGTCCTGCTCTGTGATTGGCTGGTGTGTATTTCACCTCAGGCCCAAAGTTGCTGAGACCATCTCCATGTGATCTAGAAATGGTACAAGTGGTAGAAAAGCGATTGATGGATGTGTTGAATTCCCTTCCCATCATCATAAATCAACCCCTCCAGTATTCATCAACAATCCCAACTTTACTTTTCGAATCACAGCGGAAGCGCAGAAGACTGATTGGTATCAGACTGTGAACATACCAGACTGTTAGGTTTAGCTTTTAGTTGGAACATTCGCAAGCGAGTTGTTAGCGGGCGACGACGTCCTGTCAATCAAGCGTCACGGCCTTTTCACAGCGGGAGAATAAAACAGCGAGTGAGAGGCGCCGCAGATCAATCGCTCTGACATTCTTGCCATTAAAGTCTGTACAGATTACAAATGATTGACACCAGTACAACCGCATATCACACTTTAATTACAGGCCCGAGACATCACATCCTCTCAGAGGGTTTCTCTGTCTCCATGCCACTGAGGGTGATACCCGAAAAATGTCCGCACCCAGTCTCTGTTCTTATCTGTTTTTATAAAATTTATAAAATGTGTGTATAAAATTACCAAAGCATATTTTTGCGAGCGTACACACACACTTTATAAAGTCATTGTGCAGAATATGTGTATACGTGTGTGTGTGTGTGTGTCGGAGGTGTAAAAAGCACCTGAAAACTTGAATAAAAGTACGGATACCCTACAGTAAAAATTACGTCACAAGTAAGTCACAAGTAACGGATTCCAAGAAGACTTGAGTAGTGGTGAAGTATCCAATTTTAAACGACAATGTATTATACTTGTACTAAATGTAAGTTCAAGTAAAAAAAATGTAGGCTGGTTTTATTTCCTGAATGCAATGTATGATATGTAATATATGAATGTAATATATGAATTAAGATGAACTTTACAGTAATATATGAAAAGTGTTTAAAAATGGAAGGCTAAATTAGAAAATATAAAATACCTTCAGAATCCTGCAGATGGCGATATCACCTCATCCGCGCAAGACATTTACCGCGGTAGAAAGCGATGCAGATGCAACATTAAGTGTTTATTGAAATGTAGTGAAGTGAAGTGTAAATATACTCAATCAAGCTTAGTCAAGTAGAGAGTAAATGTTACTTATACGTACTTTTGATACTCAGTACAAGTACGAAGTAGCCAAAATAATACATACTAAAGTAATGAAGTACATTTACCCAAGTACTTAACACTTCTTGTGAGAGAGAGAGAAGAATGTTATAGAGTGTTATAATACAAATAAATATAATATAAATATTCAAGCCAATATTTTGCAGGTGATTTTGTTATTACAATGTTTTTATTTCCAGATTATATCCAGACTCTCTTCAAAAGTTTATTCATATGAATACTAATTAGATTTACGTTATTTAAAGTTATTTGTGAAGTTTCATTTGTTCAATGTAAGAATATTTGTTCTAAAGAATATCACTGCACAGTAAACTGTATATGTGTGTTTCTGACAAATCAAATTAGACTTTAAATGCTGATGATTGTGTTTTCCAAGAACATTTAACGTTTATAATTGCGATGAACCAGTGATGAGAAAGTTAGCGGTCGTCATGGCGACAAATGATACTTGCTGGAAACCGTTGCAGTTTGGTTTTGAAAACTAATAAGCAACAGATATAAATACACTTGACATGTTGATACATCTGAAGTTGTATTTTTAGAGGATGCTGATAAAAACGGCTGGTGGATGTGAAAGTAAGACTGTTGAGAGTCTGAAGTTCCGCACTATAACAGGAAAGAGGAAAAGCACAGCGAGAATTACATTGCATTAGGATTCTTGCGGACCCCTATTGTTTTTGTGACAAATACCACCCAGAGACAGATGGAAAAACACTTGCGTTGGCCTGAGAAGAGATTGTTTTTAACATATGGTGCATTGTGGAGAAAAGCGCTGCAAAATGGATTGCCATTTACGAATGTGACAGAAACACAAAGTGATACACCAAGTGGGTTTTTTTGTTGTAGTTTTTTTTCCATATTAAATTTAATATGCATTTTATGATATTTTCAACACTTTTATTTAAAGTGCATCTTGTTAAGCTGCAGAAATATTTTTCAGTCCAGTATTCATTTTTCTTTGCAGTTTTGCAGTCTCAAGTTCAAGTTCAAGTTTATTTAAATAGTCGCCAAAATGTGTCAAAAGTAAATAAAAATAATCAAATAATCATGTTTAAAGAAAACAAATGGCCATATTTACATTCGATTTTAAAAAAGACATTCTGTTGTTTTGTTTAATAATGCTAAGTTTAGACAAATATTTTCATTCAAAATGTTCACAAAATATTTTTTATTTTAAACATTTATATAATATCTGTAAGAGTAACATTTTTTTCTGCTTGTTTTCTATTTATATATTGAGTTAAAAAAAAAAGAAATGCAACAAACAATGATATAAAATACTGTAATAAAAACTTACACTATACTAAAAGTGTCTAAAATTGATGAAAAATCCTTGGTAAAATGTCTCTTCATCTTACAAAACTCAGTTACAAGGTTTCTAATTCAGTTTCGGACTTTTCTAAAGCGCCTCATAACCTCCCATTTCTGAAGCGGTGGGCTTCCGAGACCCACAGGACCACTTACGTCTAAGGTGACAGTCAGTCTTAAGGCTGCATTGCTTTTGTCAGGGATTTCACGGAGGCAGATCCAAATGCAGCACAAATCTTTTATTTAGCTCAATATATAACTCCAAGACAAAAACACAAACCGCCAAGAGGGACAAACTGAAGCTAAACATTGGCTGCAAAACTGCTGAGCATAATGGCTTACGCAGGAACAAGACACAAAAACTCTAAATATATGCAGCAAAAATACAAAACTCAACGGACTCGGAGCTCAGAAACTGACATACGCTTCCACTTCAACTTAAAAACAAGGGATAAACTGGCAATGCCTAAAGTAAGACACACACTAAATAATAAAGTCTATTAGGAGATGAGAAAAGTAGGTGAATAATTTAAATTAATTAATTTCAATAGTATTTATAAAGCACTTTTCGCAGTCGCATCGACCTCGAAGCTAAAATAATACTAGAACAATTAACTAAGCAAATAAAACATGTATAAAAACAACAATTAGCTTAAGGCTGCCCACTGCTCCGGGTTTGTGTGTGTTCTTAACTGAATGGTTAAATGCAGACTACAATTTCAATATGGTCCCTAGTCTCCACTCGCAGGAATAAAACACAGTAGCACATTATTGATTTATTGACTGTCAGCACACTTTATGAGATTAAAAATGTAGACTAGATCTTGACAACTTTAGTTTTCTTCAATCATATACAAAGTCTTTTCCAAAAGCATCCTATAGTTATCTCTATGTTTTGATCTACTTCTACTCACACATATTGTATTAGTCCCATTAGTAGAATATTTCATCGTTTTTTTCCATCAAATATTGATAACATTAGTAACGATGGGGACCTTCACTCTAAACATTTGCATTGCACTTGTTGAACTGTCCACAGATAAACTATACGTCTGTGTACTTTCGAGCAAGATCGATTTCTTTCTCATTTTGGCTTAAATGTGAGTTTGAATGAAATGAAAAGAAAGTTGTGTAGCTTTTAAGATTACATGACTGGATGGTAAACATTCACGACAGTGAGAGCATCATTCTTACGCCCAGCGTGTGAAAAGCTCTTAGGTTTATGGTAGAACTCTGAACTCTGAATGATTTGAAGAAAGAGAAAAAAAAAAGCGAGTGAGTTTGTCAGCTTGCTCAAGTTGTAGAACCCCCGAAACGAGATTACTGGCATCCATGAGACAATAATTCATGGTTATGCACATCAATTGTTTTGTGATAAATTTTACTTTACTTTACAGTCATTTAGCAATCGCTTTTATCCGAAGCGACTTGCATTTCATTACAATTTTACAATGTAACAAATTCCTGCCCTTCTCTGGGAATCAAACAAATGGTCCGGTGCTGGTCAAACACCAGCGCTCTACAGACTGAGATACTGGGGAAACTTTAGTCAATTGAACCTGTAAATAAAATAAAAATGGTTTCTAATTAAAAAATGCAGCTGGTAATTTACCAGCATCGCTGAAGGTTCTTAAAAGTTTTCTTATGAAAATGTCTTATTTAAAGTTTTTGTAATTTTCTTTATAACAAAAAAAAAGAAAATTGTAGAAAAGAACATTGAACAAAGAACATTGTAACTTTTGTATAATTATTAAAGTAAAACATTACTCCTAACGTAAAGTTGTAATGACTTTTATTGCTACGGAGAAGCGATTACAGTAAATAAACGAAAAAGCAGAAAGATATATATATATATATATATATATATATATATATATATATATATATATATATATATATATATATATATATATATATGACCCTGACCTTTACCCATGCATAACTTCCCATCCACAACCTGATATTCTCAAGACGAGTAGAGCATCCTAATATCATCTTTAATATGATAAGACTTCTTCATCTTCTATCTGTGGTGACCAGAAGTCTGTTAACTTGGCTCAAGACTCAAGCTGAAGTCATCATTCACTGATTTGGCTATGAAGTGAATTGGCGGTCAGCTGGAGACACATGCGGCGCTCAGACAGACAAGGCCCGATCAAAAGATGGATGGTTACAAAGTGCCGGATCTTCAGCCAACTGTGTGATTTCTGTCCATCTCTTCGTCTACATTTCCGCTCCCTGCTATTCCGCTAATGACCATAACGTACCGCCAGCTCCATTAATCTTGAATGCACTGAACGCAGCAGCTTCATCATTTTGAACCCCGACCACTCAGCTGGGCAGAAAGATTTGGAGAAAAAAACAAAGGTTCATTGGATTCTTGTCATTTTGACTCAATGTTAAGTTATTGTGGCGTATGAAGTTAAGTTAAGTGTAAAGTTAGCATTTTTTTTTTCGTTTCCAATCGCTTTTTTTATGTGTGAAAAATATACAGATTTTTGCAGTACCACGATTAAATAAAAATGTTAATTTATTTAACTTTTATTTGAATTGTTTTCAGATATTGTTAATTGCTTTGGGTGAACAATGTAGGCTAATGCTTTGGCCGTGCTGCATGTTTAATGAGTGTGGTGAAATTATTCGTAACTAGAAAAGTACATTAAATGCATTTTTTGCAGGTATTGTGATAAAAAGAGGGGGACGAGGGGACTGCATTTATTATCTACTGTTCTTTGTAATTTAAATGAATAGTTTATTTGGACTTATTAGGAAAATGTTTTTCAATGAATTTTCTGCTGCTTTTTTTGGTGCAGAGCTGTCAAATTATACATTTGTTAAGGTAATGGGTTTTGATTTTATCGTTGGCAAATTGAGTCTTTTTAATTCTGGCACTGTTTCTTTTGAAGGTTCCTTTTCTTTCCTGATTCTCCGCTCCGTGACATAGGGACACCAGGGGTCTCTTACTGTGAAAATTTAATTGACTGTCAACTAGGTGTCACTTTGCCATTTCTAAAAGCAATTTGGAAACATGTACAATTTGAATCCAGCGAATTACGTTCAAGAAGTGAGAACAGTTTTAGTTAACATTTTTTTTTAATTATGACTATTTACAGTACTAATGATGCCGTCTAGCAAAATAGTATGCAGAAACGTTTTTAAGCGTTTTTTTTTTTTTTTTTAAACTATATTTTTTCTCAATTTTTTCTCCAAAATCCCATTTAAGATTGCAATTTTGAAAGCCAATCTTACAATTCTGAAATATACCAAATTGAGTTTGATTGAGTATGATTCCCCAGTGTTAAGACTCTTTGGGTTTGTTTCTTTGGCGTTTGGGCGTGGCCAATCATAAGGACAAACCTCACAGGTTCAGTGTGTGTACTTCAGTGAGTAAAAGACAAATTATGTAAATAAAAAAACAAAACAACTTTAACAAATTGTACTATATGATTAGACACAGGATGGGAGATGAGAATGAAATAATGAAAAAAAAAAACGATGTCACAGTTATTACAAAATTTCAAATTCAAATATTAATTGTCATATACACATTATACATCGTACAACATCAATGAAATGCATTTTTTCAATCCTCCAACATTTAAACATGAGGTGTGTGTGTGTGTGGGGGGGGGGGGGGGGGGGGGTACATGTGAGAAAGAGATACAATAAAAAGAAAAGAGATCAAAATACAACAAAATACAAAATAAAAGGATACAGATAAAATGTGAATAAAATACAAGGAAACGCTACGAAGAATGAAGAAAAAGATAAAAATACAATAAAATAAGCAAAATACAAAAAAATTGACTCAAGTGATCCATGTAAAGTGAAGATGTTTAAAGTGTAATGTGCTTTACGCTGTAGGCCAATTTTAATTCAGCACATATTTTCATTTTTTACAGTGTGACAGACGTTTTCGGTCAATATCATTTGCTCACAGCACAATAATGATTTTGGATACTTCGCTGCTGTTTAAACATTGCCTTTATAGACCATGATGGCTGTTTGCAGTTTTCTCTTTTTCCCCTGGAAACTCTACCTGGAATTGAAATAATTATGCATTTGTCAGGTTTAGCAAAACGCAAGGCAACAGTGCAAAACAAAAAAGCATCTTGTTTTTCCACCGCAAAAGCGCATCTCCCTCATGGCTTTCCCCCCATTCAAAGGCTGGAGCCGAAATTAGCAGGTTTTGCTTTCAGACGCGCGCTCGCTAGCTTAAAACACGCCGCCGAAAACCGCAGCGTTTTCTGATTGTTTACTCTGAGGAAATAACTAACGCAGTCTGGCGTTTTCCTTTCAACAGAGCGCGCCTTCTTTGACTTAAGCTGATAATGATGCAAATATTTGCTTTTAATTACTTCCACACAATTGTAACAGTGGCAAAAGTTAGCGTCAATGCTACAGGGACGCCGCTTGAAATAGACGAACGTGGGATGGATAAACATGAGAAACATGCGCCACTTCTTTTTTCTTCGTGCTATTTGTTTTTTTAGCGGTTGGAACTACATAGTTCTGGAATTGATATCAGCGTGAGGTGATAATAGCGATCACGTGAACTCCTTTTCCGTGGATGTTTGCGATTAGCATCTGCCATACGCACCATGTCTAACTGAAGTGGATGGATCCGTGTTTCTTGATGCTAAGCTGATGGGATTGTGTAATTTGGGCCTAAGATGTCGCCTTTTATTTGTCGTTGCTTGATTCGTAACGCAGAACGATTTTGCAAGGATGCTTGGTGTGCGTCAGTGGCAGCTTTCGGATTCAATGGTTCACTGTGGATTTTAAATCCATGGAATCCATTTTCTTTAATTTGCATTTGCCTTCTCTACTTTTAGACGCTATCAAACACTTAAAATGTATTCAACTTGCTCCAAACAACTGTAAAAGTAACAGGATTTGTATGTGGAAGCTATAATTAGCAGCCATGTTTTTTAGCTTGAAATGACATTTTAAAAGCCCCTTTCCCTCCGATCGTGCCCCAATGATCTGTTAAGATTAGACATCTGTTTATTTGGAAACTTTCCAACTGTTGGGTCTTTTTTCCCCGTGTTTGTTTTGCATGCTTCCCCGTGGTTAGTTCGCTTTTAAGTCTCGGCATTCCAGATTTCGGTGATTTTTATACTGCGCTTTTAATAACCCGATCAATCCATGAATTTCAATAAGCTCACGACTCATTGGGTAGATAACACATGTCATCAAAAGTTGCCCGCAGTGATGCACAGATGCTTTCAGATTCCACCTAATGCTCTACTTCTTAAACAGGTTTGATATTATGGGTGAAACGAATCTTCCTATGGCTGTTTGTACTTTTTTAGCGTTATTTCCTCCGAGTTCCCCAGAGCATAATTACGCATAAATGACTCACTTCTATCAGACAGTCTATCGTTTTACTCAGCAATCAGATGTTAATTATAGATTGATTCAATTAATTGTGATTTTATAAAACAACAACTGGAGGTTCTTCCATGTGCCTTGTCACAACGGCAGCTTAATGTGAGTCATGTTGTGTCTCTTTGCTGTAATAATTTAGTCGTATTAAAATGCTGAAATACGTATCAAATAATTTTATTTCAGCATGCCTTGTTTGTGGTTTGTATTTTTAAAGTCTATTGTATTTTTTGAGTCTTTGTTTTGAATGGAATTTAAAGGACCTCCGTTTTAATAAAATATGACTGTATTACCAAATTGAGTTACCAAATTATTAAAGGCACTTTTTAATTAATTTAATTAATTAGTTTGAAAATGAAAGAAAAATATGAAAAACATTTATTCTAGCTAATATTCATGTTCATAATAGTGGTTTTTAAACAATTCATTATCTGATAAAAAATTACTATAGAGTCTATAATATAAATATAAATCATTTTGTACAAAACTATTTAAAGTATTAACACTTCAATTGAAAACCAGGTGATTATTATAAAATGCAAGTATCAATTTTTAATGATCCACTATTTTAATATAAAACTTAATTAGAAATATAGCATGCCTTTGCTGTGAGAAATAATAATACACTAAGAAATGAAAAATATGTTGTAAAATCTGAAAAGTCAGAAGAAGGTATTACTTCAGAAAGTGTGTAATGGTTCCGGCCTGAGCATCAATACTGACCCCAGACCCAAACGACACACCACGATTGGCATATTTCTTCACGTTATCTCGCTCTGCATGCTGATTTCAGACGCCGGACAGAGTGTTGAGAGAAATAATAAAAAAATAAGGGATTAGTTCAGCCATGGTGAGCTCTTCCGCAGGATGCCAGATGATTTAGAGTGCTGTGTATAAGTGCATCAGGGCGTCATAGTTAACGCAATTAGCTGTTATAAAAGTGAATTATGATAATGCTTAGACACGAGAACAATAATGCTTAGTTGCTCATTTCCATAACTCCATAAACTGCTCATTCTTACACTCCAGTGCTGCTCAGCAGGCCACGGCGTCACCGGGCACAGGCGTCTGTGTGCATGTCTAATGTCTTTCTGTAATGGTTTATAAAAAGATCACAACATTTGTGCTACTTTGCTGTTTTTCTGATATTCATTCCCACTTTTAATTGAACTGAAGTACAGTATGAAGTCTCCATACAGATGTGGCCCTGTCCTTCTTAGAATCTGCTTTTCCATCCATCGCCTGTTTGGTATTCTGTCTATTGATCGATTCTGTTCATCTGTCTTTCTCTCTGTTTAGCAATATTGAAATCAGCTCTTCTCTCCAGTTCAACATCACTACCGATCAAAGCCAGAGTTTCTCTAGTCTTTCTGTCAATCTATTCATCGATTCCTCTCATGTCAACCGTTTTTTTTTTCTTCACACTCGGTGACTTGGTCTGTCACACATTCGTTCATTCGTGTATTCAAGTGTCTTTTTATAACCAAATTTACTTTACTTTTACTTTGGTATTTTTATTTTGGGTCTTAGTCTTTGGGTCACAAACTCTTATTTTGACAGTTCCGGTTTTATTTTGTTACTATCGTTTTTTTTGTATTTTGTTACTTCGCAATATCTTCGTCTGTTTTCCGCTCCTGACTATTATCATTATGCAATCACGTTTTGTATTTAAGCCACTGTTTTTGACTGCACCTTTCCAGATCGTCAGTGTTTTGTTATTTGTCATCCAGCATTTTTGAACCTTGTCTTTCCCGGATTGACCATTGCTCTAGTCTTGTTTCCCATTTTTACCTAGGGATTTTTGGCCTGTTCTGATGTGATCTGGGTCTGTTTCCTGTATTGCCTTTTGCCTGTGCCTTATCGTTCCTGTTCTCTGTGTACCGACCTCTGCCTGCCTGACCTCGATCTGGAATTAAACTCTGTTAACCCTTTCTGAACGCCTCGTCCGTACTGTGCATGTGGCTCCGTCACCCAGCCATTCATGACACTTTACAGTCATTTGGCAGATCCAAAATTGGACTTTTATCCAAAATTGAAACAAGATCCTTTTTTAGCATTGATTCTAATGTGCATCTCATTCATGCAATGCTAGTACAAATCTTTCCATTGAAGGGTTGAATTTAATGTTAATTAAGGGCACTAAAAAGCAATAAAAAGTAAAAATCTTGATGCATTGGTTGATTTGATGATAATTTTAGGTTTATTTTCATTTTGTTATTTTTTAAACTGTAACTGTAAGGCTTTTTTTAACAACTGCTGTTCTTTTTCTGTGGTTAGCGCTGACTCCCAAGGAGTTCGAAGTCTTTCTGTGTGGAGTTTGCATTTTCTCCCCATGCTTGCTTGGGTTTCCTCTGGGATCCCCAGTTTCCTCTTAAAAACTTGTTCCAGGCGAATTGGTATTGGAAAATTGACCATATACTGTAGGAGTGTGTGAATGTGTTTGTCTGTGTGTCAATGGTTGGTCACCAATCCTGCCTTCGACCCAAAGACGCTGAGATGGAC
The DNA here is from genome assembly GCA_017309775.1 of Paedocypris sp. Pulau Singkep. Classification (NCBI taxonomy): domain Eukaryota; kingdom Metazoa; phylum Chordata; class Actinopteri; order Cypriniformes; genus Paedocypris; species Paedocypris sp. Pulau Singkep. The sequence goes on along the minus strand of MU204326.1, from coordinate 12,306,981 downwards.
ACCAACTCCCCGAGACCCTGTGAGGGACTAAGCGGCAGAAGATGCATAAATTATATAAAAATGTCTGGATTTTAGTCTCAGATTCACAATTTCCATCCCATGGTTCACGTCAGCCTGCAAACCACAGGTGATCTTTCCCCTTGCTCTCCATGACAAATTTAATGGAAATAATCAAAGCATTCAGGCTGTTATGCAAATCCGCACTATAGATTTTCTTTTTCATTATAAGTACATTATTAAAATCAGCTCTTCTCCTCCGGTCGTCCCTGGCCTCCGATTAGAATGCCCGAGAGTTTCTGTGGTGGCACTGACTGACTGTCAGCGCTGAGTCCTTGCTGCAGCTAGTGATTTATTGATGTAAGTGGGAAGCTATGAAGCTGACTTTGTGACAGCTCGGAGCTTTTAAAATTGAGCATGTCATTGGGCTGATGAATGACTACAGGTTGAGCTCACCCAGCGGCACAATATGTCAACGTCCGCACTTGTGAAGGACCCGGCGCTCCGTAGGCTCTTAGTCCAACAAGGGAAATATGAGTCTCGTCAGTCTAGTTAGACAGTTGGCGTTAAATATGAACGGCCCAGGACAGTTTGAGGTATGATCTGATTAACCAAACGGGTTTGAAATGCCTTTAAGATAAACTATTATTTACAGTATGAAAAGCATCGAATATGAAATGAGAGCTAGCACACAATAAAATGCACATGTGTGAATGTACAGTATGGCTGCACTATAATTTGGCATTGTTTTTATTATTGCATTATTAATGCAACATACACTTTTGAAAAGTTTAGGTGCTATATGTTGCTAAATTATATGCTTGAATTATACTGAAATACAGATCTATGTATTTATCTATTGATCTATATATCTCTCTTTCTATCTTTCTATCTATCTAAATATTTTATTTATTAAATATCCATTAGGAATTGATTAAATATTTCAGAGTGAACAGTGATTCTTGCAAATTTTGCAAGAAATGTGATGCAGGACAACATCATGAATTGCTATCATTGTGCATCATGAATATCATTGCTATCATGAATTGCTCAATCAATTTAATATTCATTGATTGATTTGTTGTAGTCTTTATGATGTGTCATGAATGATATCTCTTATGACTGATGTCATCATGGATAGTTTATGTCAAGCGGCAACACAATCTGTTTGCTATCTGATTTGGGTAGTTTTGAATTAAGATCTGAACACTACACAGAGTTGAAAACAACATTGATATGAACACCACACAGAGTTGAACACCAGACAGAGTTGGACACCAGACAGAGTTGAACCCTACACAGAGTTGGACACCAGACAGAGTTGAACCCTACACAGAGTTGGACACCAGACAGAGTTAGACACCGCACAGAGTTGAACCCTACACAGAGTTAGACACCGCACAGAGTTGGACACTACAGACAGTTGGACACCACAGAGAATTGAAAACTACATAAAGGTGAACACTACACAGAGAACAGAACAGTACACAGAGTTGAACACTACACAGAGAGCTGAACACTACTGCAAGTTACTCACGATCCTCAAAGCAGCAGCTATGCTGTAGTGGTGTGTCCCTCATGAACAAATGATTCGAGAGTAACCAGTCACCTCAGAAAATGGTTCACTGTTCGGCTGTTGATTGCACTAGTGAGTAATATTACTGATTCCCGATTGATCCAGCAAGAGCCAAATACTGTTCTGATTAAAGCCTGGTCGGCAGTGGTTTCCTTAATGTTCACAGCTTTGTTTTTTGTATTCTCACTCCCAATTATGTGTAATTTTGTCTCAAATAAGTGTACAATAATTGGCTTATGTAATAGGATTCGTTTCGGTATTAGACTCTGGCCCAAATAAGCAACTACCCCGATTAACGGGTGGTCAAGTTAACAGAATTGACTGTATGCATGTGTCCATGCATTATAGTATATACCATATATATATATATATATATATATATATATATATATATATATATATATATATATATACAGTATATATATGTTCTTTTTTTCATAACTAGGCCAGTGCTCGACTGGGTCGAAACATCTTACTTCCGTACTAGAATAACAGCTCTCCATTCCCGACAGGGGGCCGATCAACAGTGGCATCAATCAGTGTAATAGGAACGCACCAGGCTCCGCCATTAATTGTGCAGGCAGGCATGCGGGAACACAATTAGAGCAGTGGAAATTGGGCCATGTGTTTAGCAACTTGTAGGGGTCACGCTGGCACTCATATGTCATGTAGCCGACTGGTGGGACGCTTGGAAGTCAGGTAGGGGTCCATTTGCGCTTTTCAGACTGTACGCTCAATGTCTAGTGCTACTTGTCAAATACGCTTTGTTCAGAAAGTTCCGTTTTAATATGCCATTTGTGGCCAGATAGATGCTGGTTTTGGTTCTTCTCTTCTGAAAGAGCCGTTCCTCCGGACCTTGACAATTTTGCTAATTTGTTCTGCTCTGTTTTTATTATTAGGACAGGGAAAGTGGTCAGGGAATTGTGGGAAAATAGGATGGATTAGAACCTAGCAATGATTCAAGCTCAAGTGCTTAATCTTTTTTTCCCCCTCCATTTTGAACTCAAGTATGCATTTAAAAGATGCCCCAATTTAAAGAACACGATATTGCACTTTTTTTTTTTTTTGCAAATTAACAACCTTTGCCATCACACCTACCGGTTAATGTTCAACATGTTCACTCTTTATTGATTTGTTACAGTCATTTCATTTGTCAGATCACTACAGGTTTTCAAATTGCTGGAAAAAAAAAAACACACCCATTTGGTTTGAATCATTTTATTAGAAAATGTGAGAGACACAGCAGACTTACCAATTCCTTTGTATTTAGTCAGAGAAGGGCGTGGCCTTTATTTCAGCCATTTTAAAGGTTTGGGGCTGATTTCATTTTGGGTCGTGGGTGATGGTGGTTTCAATTTGTGTTTAGCATGAGCCAAATGCAAGGATTATTTATTAATTGTGCATATTTTAAAAGTAATCGTGATTTGTTTTTTATGCAAATGTATTTTCCCTTTCTGTTATGTCAATGACAAGGATGTTTGGTCAGGTTTTCTTTTTTTCCCCCTCCAGGTCAGATAATGTGAGTTGGCCCAATCAGTTTAGGTGGGAAAACTGCCCTATAAAAGCCAGTCCATTTTGATGGTTTTATGTATTTATGGTTGTATGTATGTGCAAACTCAGGTTCTAGTTTTGTTAACTTGTCCTCCTGTCTTGAGGAGATTTGTTCTTTTTGAAAGTATTTTTTGATACATTTTTTGCTTCACCAAGTTGGCATCTGTGTGGCTCCTACCACGTCCTCTTGGCCTAGCACTGGGCACGTTTTCACACGCTGGGAATCTAACTGTTAGACATTTCAACTTTTTTTTTCTGCAGTCACTCTTCATGTCATTCACTATATATGTGTTGCGTTCATCCCTTTTCTTGCGTATCAGATCTCTTTCATAAACGTTCCTGTTCCTTAGACTTCATACTTCTCCAGACAGATGCTCTGGAATCAAACAGTTTGAAACTTTTCCTTTTCAGGGATGAATTTTCAGCAAAAGCTTTTAAAAGATTTTTTTTCTTTTTTGAAGATCATGTCTTGTCTGTAGGAATTTAATGAAGAATGTTCTTCCAGGCTGCATAGAAGACATTCTTGAGACTCACTGTGCTAACATTTACAACAAACCCTTCGGCCAATTGAAATCGACTCCCAAGAGTCAAGGACGGTAGTTTGAGAAATGCTGTCAGAAGGCCTGTATGTTGAAGAAACACAGCTTGTGTTCATGTTCGTGCGGCTTAATCTTTCCGGGAAAAAAAGTTCCAACCTCTAACTGAATTCCCTGTGGACATGGAGAAGACTCGTCTCATCCATTAAGATTCCCCAGAGATTCACCTTGGACCTTTAAGTCTACATAATTCCATTTAGACCAGTTTTAATATGTGCTGTTTCACTCGCTACTTGCTTCAGGTAAATGATGAACCTCAAATTGTCCGTCCTTGTAACTTTTTCTGCCTTCTGCATTTGCTTCAATTAAATTAAATAATGACCAAATGCCGTAGTAACATTTTTTTCCAGTTTAGATGTTCACTTGAGGGGTTCTTATATGCGCGTATTTCAAAAACACATGTACATTTAAGCGCAGATTTTTACACATTTCAAGTCAGGAACATTTAAGTGCAAGGTTGCATATTATTAAAAATTAAAGATTGGCAACAGAGTGGCATGAAATCTTAAACATGGGTGTGAACACAGATTAGGAAAACTCTAACATATTTATAAAATCAAGAACAATTTCAAAAATAAACATTACTTGTGAGTGTGTTAACATTTGACACAATGCATGTAGGTTATTTTCCCCATTGCAATTTCTCATGCTGCCTTTCCAAACAGCTCAAGTACAGACTGTTCTCGTTATTTGTTCAGTTTGCTGAACAAAGAAAAGCTCAATTGTAGTGTTTTTGAAACCCGGTGACAACTAAAGCAAAGGCAAAGAACTAGTCAGTGAGATTACACTGTGCAATTAAACACAAAGCGCAGTGGGAAATCAATGGTATTACGCAAGAGCCTCTCGAGATAAGCAAAGTGTTTTAGCTACTCTTTGATTGGCTCATTTTTCTTTGTCATTGCTCTTTTTTTCCCTCACAGTTGTACAGCTCATTCGACTTCGGCCGGAAGTGGCAGCCGGTGCATGAGCGAGTGACTCCCAATCGCTTCTACTGGTAAGTTGTCATGACAACAACACATACGTATATCCATTTTTAGTTCTTGTTCATATTATTAACAGTGAGACATACACAAATCTACACTCAAGGCCATCTATAAAATATACATCTTTTTTAAATTAAATTACTCAATTGAAAGTGTTCAATGTAAGAAACAACAGACAACTTTTAAAACAATTATTTCGATTTTTGTCTGTGAATTGATGGAAATTTCCAGAAGTCGTTGTTTCTGATCTTTTCTGAATTGGCTTCTGTTTAAGTGAAGAATAATACTAGAATATAATTGTTACTGTATATTGAGTAATTATTATAAAATAATATTGTAATACAGTTTGGGAAATCTGGACAAGTAAGTGGTTCATAGGGTAAGGTGTTGTGTTATTTATTTGGTGTCCTACATATAATCTTGCTTTTCCTTATTTCATTGTGAATTATATATTGGAATGTACAGTATTTGATATATCAAATAAATTGAATTAAAGGAAATAATTTGTTTATTTAAGCTATTTTATATTCCATTTATTTAAAAATTTCAGCGTTTGGGATTCCTAGTATTGATTCTTGTTTTTTTTTAATGAGATATTTAATAATAATAAAGTTGTTTTATGTGACTTTATCTTAGCCGCAAGGCAGGGATAAAAGTTTATGCTCGACAGCCTGGAAACATTCAGTAAGAAATGCCAATGATTTTAACATTAGATGAAGGAAGCACTTCTTGCCTAAATTTGTGCTTATTTATTTTTCCTTTTATATTTTTGTGTTGTGTTAAGTTTTATGATTGCATAATTGTAAATGAATCTTTCTAGAATACAAACAAAAGGTTTGATTAGGACCTTTGGCTGCAGATCAGTGTGTGTGTGTGTGTGTGTGTGTGTGTGTGTGTGTGTGTGTGTGTGTGCGTGTGCGCGCACGTGTGTGTGTTTTTTTTTTTTTCATTCAAAAAGATTTGTTTATGAGTCTCAGGAAAACTGAAAACTCCAGTATATCACAGAGCCACCACCAAGTCACTACTACCAACAGCACCATCATTATTTTTTAGTACATTTCAAAAGATTATAGCTAAGCCAGGGTTGACAAACTCAACTGCACAGGGGGCAAAACTCTGGAGGCGAACAGCATAAACATTTAGAAAACACATTAAAGCTATATTTAACATAGAAAAGGAATATTATTCCAGAAAAAAAACAATCTCAAACTTTTAATAACTTTAAATATCCTCTCTTTATAAAATTGTACCTTGTCAAAATTATTAGCGTTAGAAATATGAACATGGAGTAAAAAACATGAAAAACTTGTTTTTTACAGCTTATTATTTTACAACTTGTAATTTGCTGTGTGTAAAGTAAATGTTGAAACTTTTTACAACAAAAGGCAGCTTGCTTACTAATAGCACCATATAAAAAGATCTCGCGGACCTGGTACAACTGCTTGTCTGGCAGGATTTGGTATTGCTTTTGAATTTTTGGCACGTTATGAACATGTTCCGGCATAATCACTGTACATTGTGGGAGAAATAAAGTCTCGCTGTAAGATATTCAGAATGACCTTCCCAAGTGTTCCTGAAATATACAGTATAGAACTCTTGGGAATCTGTTCATTTCAGATTACTAGTGTGATCTTATAGTAAAATCACTGTATGTGTTTATGTTATTTCATCACCTTATGACACTGGGTGGGTTAGTGTCCAGGGCTCAGGGGTCATTTTTAGACTTTCGGACTCTCGTTACAAAACATTGCAATCAATACAACAGGACTAGTTTCCCTGGTTTTATGGGGCCTTTTTCATTTTAAGTTGAACTTAGCTTCAAACTAAATTTCAGGAGAAAATTAATTGGTTATATTTTCCGAGTAGACCTTTAAGACCAAGCTGTGCTACAGGATACAGAAGAACTTTTGCTGCCGGACCATTGAGCACAACCTCACAAATGTATCTGGGTGTGGTAGAGCGGCTGCACGGCTTCGGACCATAATGCCCTTCAGAGGGGGGCAGGGAGGGGGGTCCGCCCAAAGAAAATAAATAATAAAAAATATTTAACAAAAAAAATTAATGAATAAATATATAAATGAACCAGTCTGCAAAGGCCGTGTGCATCATCAAAAATCTCTCTCATCACTGGTGTTAGACTGGTGCTGCTCTGCTATAATGGTCCAACTTGAATTTATGTGCATAATGAAGGTTTATGGATAAATGATTGAATCTAGTTGGTGAAGCTTTAACAAACTTCAGTCTGGATTTGACCACCAATGTCTTGTATTTACTGGGATAATGCATACTGGAAATGCTTGGATTTGCTTCTTGTGCAAAGACATTTGCTTTTGCATGCTGGGAACTTCTTCAATCTCTGGATGAGATTGTGTGAGATCAATCACATTTATTTTCCAAGGCAGGGGAAACGGGTCTAGTATAACTAACAAAATTATTTTCTTACTTTTTTTGGTAATTTTCATCTACAGTAACTTCACAAAACGTCGTGTAACTCCTCAAAATGGCACCTTCTCTTCAGCATCGACTGGTGCTGTCCATGGTCCTGCAGAATTGGCTGGTGCTGTCCATGGTCCTGCAGAACATTTAAATAATTTGATTCCAGTTGTTATTATATCCAGTGTGATTTTGCTGATTTTATCAGGACCTATCATGTATATGAGTTTTAATGTATCTGCTTGCTGGCATCTGGCCTGTTTATTGAGGCTTGTGGTTGTAGATAACACAAACTTTTATTTCCACATATTGGTGATTCTGTAAATTTACAGAATAAAAAAAAGTCAATTAGATAAAGAGCATTTCAGAGGCATCTGTGCTATTGTTTTTTATTTTATTTGACTGTAAATCATGCATATGTGTTTTCTGGTCTCACACAGGTCCGTTTCTGGTCTGGACAAAGAAGTAGATCTGGTGCATATGGAGGCTCAAACCCTTGATGGACGTACGTTTTATTTTCTGTTTTCACATAGCTGAATAAATACAAGACTGGTATCTGACTGGTCTTTCAGCAAACTACACTTGTTAGAAGTTTAATTGGCTGAAAGTATTAATGTTTTAAGCTTTTATGAATTATTCACTTTGCATTGTATTCATTTATTTTCATGTTTTTAATTGACTTGAACAAAGGTGATTAGCTAATGATCATTTTTCATTTTGGGCTTTAAATAAAGTATTAAACACACTGTGTTCTGTCTAGCAGGTCTGGGGAAAGGTGCAAAGTACAGCTCACACAGTATAATACTTTTGAAAATCAAATTAACCATTAGAATGTGTGTGTGTGTGTGTGTGTGTGTGTGTGTGTGTTTTCTGCACAGATTGTCAGTATGTAACATGCAGGGCTCAGGCCTGTACTGAATCCAGCAGGACCATTCCTTTTCCCGGCTATATTGAGACTAACTCGCTGGTGGTTCAGGATGAATACGTGTTTGTTCAGGTATGAATCTTCTTAAACTTTGAGTCTCCAGTACTTGACATACTATTACTAAAAATGAAGCAGTATCTCAACGTACTATGAGCCCATCGAAATATGCTGTTTTCTCTGTTTAAGCATGTTAAAAATAATACCAGTTATTTTAAATACATTATTATTATTTATAATAATAATAGCGTATTCGTTGTTCAAGTTTTCATTGGAATTGTTTATTTTATTATTGTTTACTTTTGAACTATTTTCCAATGTTGTTAATTACTTGATTAATTTCTACAAACAATTTTTGCACTCATTCTATTATTTATTTTTCTGTTTTCCTTGCACTTGTCAAAGTACCTGTTATCATGGTTTGACACACACACGCGCGCACACACACACACACACACACACACACATTGTTGTCAAGACTGGATGTTGGGCTGATTAGTTGCATGGAGGTCAGAGCCGCTACCTCGGCAATGGCAGACTGGTAAATCGATACCTCTATATAAGAAACGGGACCAGAGGGTTTTTTCCAACTGTAGATATATCCCACTCCCCTTTGAAACCTTCTCTATAAAGTAAAGAAAGGAAACCACGAGACACAGGACAAACAATTCAACTTTTACCCTGGCCATGGAACACTGGACATAGCGTTCGAGAAACTTTGTGAGTTCAGCAGTCCAGTCTACAAGTGTTCTGTTGACTTGGAGAAGGTATTCAACCTTGTCTGTTATCTATCTCAGGGTCTTCTTCACAAGTCATTGAACAAAGGGACGTCACAGATGTGTCCGTGCATCTGTGTCAGTAATGTGGTTGATGTTCCAGATTGTTTAGTTGAAAAGTAAATCAAAAGCAGCACAAACCCCAAAGCCCTTGTTTGTACAAGCCGCTTCCAGTACAGTATTCTTTTTTTTTTTTTTTTACTCTGAGTGGCTGGGTGAGGGGTTCAGTCACATGGCAGATGCTCAGAGAAGAGCTGTTGTATCTCTACACTGAGAGAGAGCGACTGAGGGAAGCCTTCCGGAGAGGTGTTCTGGTCAAATCCCACTGGGAGGAAGCCTTAAGGAAGGCCCAGAACACAGCAGACGGACTGGCTTTTCACTGGTCTGGTCAACTAGCTATCTTTCAGAAAATTTGTCAAATGCTATTAAATGCTTTTTTTATTTAGTTTTTTTTTTTTTTTTTCAAGTTTGTTTTCAAGTTTGTTCAAGTTTATTCATAAAGCGCTTTTCTTAGTCCCAGACCAATGCAGCGTCTCTTTGCTGAATTAAGAAAAAAAGAATCTTTAAAAAAGAAAAATGTTTATTGTTCATGGGTGTTCAGACTATGGGCTAGGATCGGAAGAGCTAGATCATTTTTCAAAAAGAAGATAAAAAAAAGAGCTTTTTTTTTTTTTAACGTTTGAAGAATTATTGTAATTGTAATTTTATTTGTTGAGCCCTTTAAAAGTCAACAAACAAAGTGGTTTACAGATAAAGCATATAAATACCCCTTTAAAACAAGATAAAGACAAATACTTGAAGCATTAAAAAAATCAATTCCCAATTAAACAATGCATAAAAAGAGAACAACCAATGAGACTCAGACAGTGTTTAAAGACATTGAAAACACATGAGTCTTAAGCGTTGATTTAGAAGTGGGCGGAGACGAGGCTTGTTTGATGTTCAGCTCGTTCAACAGTTTCGGAGCTGCCATCCCAAAGGCTGTGTGTCCTCGGAGCTTCTGCTTGGTCACGGCTACACTCAAGAGCAGCAGGTCGGCTGGTCTAATTGTGGAAAGTCGGCTGTTAAGTCAAAAGCTCTTCGGAAACGTATTGAATCATTCAAACCATTTAACACGCATCTCTTTCATCATCCAGTTTTCCAGTTCTCGATTACAGAGGAAATGGATTAAAGAAAATTCAACCATGTATACCAGGGGTGCCATTATGTTGGTCGATTACAAAGGCATTGTGGGTAGATCGCATGGCATTGAAAAAAAAAAAAATCGAGCAAACTTGTGAGTAGCGATTCTACTCCCCACGCGATCTTAATCCACATTTACATGATTCAGTCAAACTCTGATTTCCGATGAGCTGACTCTCTGTCAGCTTCTGTGTGTGTGTGTGTGTGTGTATGTGTGTGTGTGTGTGTCTGTGCGTGCTCATTAGGGCGGATTCACGCAGCGGTCACTTGCGCTTATTACCTGCACTAGAACAGTGGATGTGAGTCGGGCGCCAGTCGAGTTTAAAAAAAAAAAACATAAAATAAACAGGAAGAATGAGTGAGGAAACACAACGGTAAAGTAAGTCTGCTATCAACGCTGACATTTTAATACCTGATAAAGGATTTTATTCTGAAGTGTGTGTGTTAACTGCGATTTCAATCCCAAAGACACTCAGCAAACTATATACAGCAAACATATACAGTTGAGAACAAAATAATAAAAAAAAGTTTATATATTCAAAATCAAAAATTATATATATATATTTACGTGACTCGTCAACGGCACATTAGCACACATATTAGCCTAAGTGCAAGTTGGTGTCTGATCCAGTGGACGTGCACTTATCCAGAGTCAACTGTAGTTTGTTGAAACCAACAATGGATTGGTCCCCAGTTAAAAGTAATCTCTGAGACCTGGTGATGGAACTCAGCATTGGATTCTGCAGTACCGTCTCTTCAACCTGAACGCATAGAGAATGCTCTGCACATGTCATTTTCAGTGTCTCTAAATGAGTTCCTTATAGTGAAGTAAATTAAATCATCCAGTCTGAATCAATTCTGGAAGTGAATCTTTTTATAGGGGGATATCTTCACGTTCAATAAAGTGAACTGATGGCACTTTTGGGGTCATATACAGTTGATGACTGCCTATTACCGTGTTCACATGAATATAAGCACCCACATAACTTTTCATCCGCAAAATAAAAATTGCAAAAAAACATGATTTGGGATTTAAAACCGTTAGATTGAACTACACAAAGCAAAATTGCAAAGTTTATGTTCGTATATGCGTTCACATTGCATTTATAAATTATATCAGCTTGAGGTTCCACTGGAAACTAAACGCACAAGATGCACAAGAAACTAAATGCACAACACTACTAATTTAGCTTCAGGAGAACTCAAATTTACTGAAGAAACCCTTTTAAAGTTTCAAAACATTTCCTTTCTAACTCTGTAGGAAGTCATTCGCAGAACTCCGACCTAAAGGCAACTGGATAGTCCGGCTCAATATTTTGCCACGCTGCATCGCAGTTCAGAGAATGTGAAACAAAAAAATCAATCGTTCCAATTTCTTCCGAAGTTCAGCTGCCTCTACAAAGCATCGATTCTACCTGCTCTTCTTTTCGGTTGCACACAGAGCCATTTTCAGTGAGGCCTGTAGGACATGCTGTTTGTCTAAACCTTTTCTCAGATTGTCGCTTTCGTTCACGACCTCTTCCTTTTCTTTTAATGGATAGAATGCAACCAGTTAAGAGCCGTAATTATTTCAGTCACAAAGTTTCAGACATAGGTATTTGAATTTAGAAATGAAGTATGCGTGCATGGCTGTTTAACACGTACTGTATCTATTAAACAGCATTGGGCTGAAGACTAAGCCCTGAGGATCCCCATGAGTCAGAAAGGTGTTTGATGACTTGAATATACTACACATATTCTGTCTAAGAGATATGATTCTAAGTTAAAGACAGTTTCCAGGATGGAAAATCTTGTTACAGTATAAAATGCATCAGATTTCTGACTTTATTGAATTGATTTGTATTACCAATTTTTCTCGATGTACAATTCTCACTTTGTACGTTAACAAGAAGTGGTTGTTGTTTGGATGAATTTAAAATGAAAGATTTCTCAGACAGTGACAAATTGGGCTATTGATTAAGATTTTTTGCCTCTTTGTATCTGTGTAACTTGATAAAATTATGCCGAACAGTATCTTCCGAATTCATCTTAAAAGCGATTATAGAGTTGTTTTGCTATTCTGCTACTTGCTCAGATTAACTTCTCTTGTAAGATTGATTTCCAGGGAAAGATAACACTTATCAACCTACACAAAGATGCATTGAAGAAAAAAAACACAGATTAATGAACTTTTATTACCTATTTTTCGCAGGTCACAACAACAGGAAGAGCAAGTTATTACGTGTCCTATCAGCGCGAGCCTTTCATTCGCATAAAAATCCCAAAATACTCACTACCCAAGGTAAGAATTAATTACAGTTATTTCAGTTGTCATTCTATAGTCAGTTGGGTATATATTAAAATGTGCGGCTCTCTGCAAACATATCATCTCAAAGCTGCTGCCCATGAGGAACTAGCAGGGGTCCTAACTAATGACTTCTTTCTTTCTTATTTCTCATCACCCCTGGCTGGCTTTCTGCCTTTTTATTTTTCCTTTCTCCATTCCCTAGGACATGCACATTGTAAGTACCGAACAGGGTCAGGTTTTCACCGCTGTCCAGGAGTGGAACCAGAACGACACCTACAACCTCTACATATCTGACACGCGTGGGGTTTTCTTCACCTTGGCACTGGAGAACGTCAGGACCAGCCACGGCCTTGGAGGCAACAGCATGATCGACCTTTACGAGGCACGTCTTCATTACTGGCTAGTTAGCATGCTAACATTAGCCTCGAGAACACTTTTAATGCTAAATGCTTCACCGCTCCTCAGGCTACATTAAAATTCGCGTCAGACTCGGCTCCTTGTCTTGGCACTTCAGCATTGCCTACATTATTTTAAGGCTCGAGGGAATTAACAAGTGTAAATGAAAGTTGGCAAAGATGAAGAGATTTATTGAGATGTAGCAAGCTGCTGTCAAGAGGGGCTTGCTATAGGTTCAGAGCCACTTGTTGGGGTAAATTATAAATTATTCTAAGTATTTATTTATGCATATATTATTTTGAAGACGTGGAAGTACTGTATGCTCCTATTTTGGTAAATCTTTTAAATTTGAGATGTGGTTGGATTTACACTGACTCAGTCAGTAGATGATTGGGAAAGAAACAAGTAATTTTTGGATTAATATGTAACTGTAAAGCAACATACATTGGTATGAAAATAAAATATACAAAAGTATATTTGTCACGATTCTGAGGCCGCGATAACCAGACAGAACGATGAAGTTGCCAAATAGAACGAGTTTAATAAAGAAATAAACCTAAAACACAAAACAAAACATGGCATGATAACCAGAACTAAACCTTGAACTTGATTAATGTGGATGTGACAATGGAAGGACAATGGAACAGGTGACAACTTAACACTCACACACACACACACACACACACTTAACAACACAGGTGGAACCAATCACACTGACGATGAGACAGATCAAAGTATGAAGCAAAGGCTCCCGGGACTTGGAGTTCCTGAGCCAGTTCAATGTCATTTTCATGTCTCTCCACCAGGTGGAGCAGCGGAGAAGGACTGTTACAGTGTTTAATGAATAAATGAAAATAGATATCAGCATAAACGCATATACAGAAACTGAATCAAGCTTGTCACATCAGATTTCCATTGTTTAGCATAGCCACTGTTCAGAGAACCAGTGACCTGTGCTGGTCAAATTGAAACGCCTTCTACTTTTGGTTCAGGAATTTGTCAGAGTTTGATGGTTGTTGAAAGGATTGAATCTCCATCACATCCATTCTACACAACCAAAGTAGAGCTGTTTTTTTTCACTCAGCTCAACACAGAAATGTAAATACTTTGATAAACATAAAGAAAAAAAAAAGCTGAAATCATATTGACAAATCGCAACATGGATTTTATACATATATTTCGAAATGAGGTGTCATGTTCCAAGCCGGGAATGAAACATTTGATCATCTGGTTCAAATGGCTAAAAATAGTCTCCATTAGTAAGTGCAAGCGAGGATGGTTTCATTAATGGTCATGATGCCGCCTCCCATCGCTGTGCCAAGACTGGCTCAACGCTCACTCACCCTGCCAATACTGCATCAGCAGCCCATCCATATCTCTAATAGATTGCAGCAGTCTTCATTAATGCTTATTGAAGACTGGGCATTTTATATAAACCTCTAAACAGGGTTTTTGGATATTTTTTGACAGAAACGTGATTTTGCTTTTCTAAATATTGAGTTTAAACACACATACTATTCTGTTGGAATGCACACAAGCATGTTTGACTGTGAAAAAGTGTAACGTACAGTATTCAGTTTTAAAAGAACTTGAGTATTTTCACTTGTGCTGAATTTACGCTCAAAAACTTTTTTATGAAGTATTCCTGATGTTTCCTTTAATGTTAAATGACAGAACAAAATAAATAAAAAGGAAGTCTCAGTCAAACTCAAATGTGCAAAAAAGTGCAACCGCAACTTCACGCTCACGTGATTTAGCTGATAAATAGCATCCAGTACCTTTATCATCCTGCAGATGGCGATATCACCTCGTCCAACAAAGGAATGAACCGTGGTAGAAAATGATGCTGACTTGTCACACACAATCACAATGTTACAAGTAACATTAAGTGCCCATTCAAATGTAGAAAACTAAAGAGATTTACTTGAGTACATATACTCAATCAATAATGTAGTCAAGTAGAGCAAGTACAAGCACAAGCACTAAGTAGCCAATTAGAAATTAGTTTTTTTTTAACGATGCTTTTCACAATTTATTTAAGTTCTCTAGTTTTTATGGGGATTTTGTATGTATTTAGTCTGGCTGAACAATAATCTTTAGGTATTGGACATTATAAGGGATAGGAAGTCAGGAATGTCCGTCTTGGGAAAATATTTTCCTGTCACTCACTTCCTGGTGATTTACAGCAAAGTTATTAACCGCTAGACAGTTTGGTCACATCAGTCCCTTCGGATAGACAAGGGACTCTGAAATGAAACAAGCATGTGGTCAATGTCGTTGTGTTCACCTCAAGAAGAGCTTGTTAACTATACCTGTCACGGATTGTCCAATGATGCTTCAAAACCAGTTTGTCTTCCGAGCGTCGGAGTTTGATTGCTGCTTTAAATTGAACTCTAAAAGGAGACCCATGGTATTCTGAGACTTGTAGCTTCTCCTACTTTCCAATCCTCTACCTGAAGACCTGATGGACTTTTGCTAAGCGTGATCCCCATCTCTTTAAGGAGTCTAAGCAGTGCGGCACATTTTGAAGAGTATGAGGCACTCCAGCACAACCAGTACATCCATCTTCCGGGAGAAGATTGGAATGGAGATATGGTAGCCAAAGGATGATAAATAATTAGCCATGAGATTGACAAGTGTGGCCAGCGGAGGAGGGCACCTCATTAGCCGTGTCCATCCAATGCTCCTCTGTCACTATGACACTGTCAAATGCAGTGCCTATTAGTGCCACTTACAGACTTGGACTATACCTTGGAGCATGATTGTCGAGCGGGGTGCGATTTGAAACAGCTCACTAGCACCACTGTCATGATTCGGCAAAGCTAAGTTTGGGCCAAGGATGAGCAGTCTGGCAGTGGTACTACCTCTGCATTGTCGGAGGCTTGTCAGCTCGCTTCTGGCATCCTAAGAGTGGACACCGCTGACCGTGTAATTAAGAGGCTTTATGGTATGACAAGCTGTACTTGAGAATTCCCCTGCTCTTATTTGTGTCGCACTTCTTTCTTTGGTTTCCAGGTTGCAGGGATTGAAGGAATGCTCATCGCTAACAAGAAAGTGGAGAACCAGGTGAAGACGTACATCACCTACAATAAGGGTCGCGACTGGAGGCTTTTGCAGGCACCTTCTACCGACCTGGCAGGGAATCCTATTCATTGTTTGCTGGTAAGACTAAAAATAAATAACATATACACAGTGTATGCGTGTTAGAGCTGCACGATTCATCGTTAAAAGATGACTGATGATCTCAGTCTCCACCCACCTAGCAATCTAAATCCAGCATTTATACGATTCTCCCAAACTCTCTGATCTTTGACGAGCGCAATTATTTAAATATTGTAAAAGAAAGGTGACCTTTCCTTACTTCTGTCATATTTTGGGGCGCCGCCCTAACTGGCCACCTGCGGTTTTGTGCAGTGGTCACGTGCGCTTATTTAACTGCACTAGAACACTGAATGTTGAGTCGAGTGGCAGTCGAGTTTTAAAAAAACAAAATAAACAGCGAGAATGAGTGAGGAAACACAATGGTAAAGTAAGTCTGCTATCAACTCTGACATTATAGTACCGAAAAAGATTTTTTTCTGAAGTGTGTGTGTGTTTATTGCGGTTTCAAACCAGAAGATAACACTTACCAAACCATATGCAGCAAACATATACAGTTGAGAACAAAATTATTAGCCCAACAACTACAGAATAATCATTGTTTCATAAGTATTGCAAAAGTGCTGTATGGTATATACTGTACCTTGGAATGCTTGATTTTACTACATTTAATGGTGATTTTTTTTCCTATACATTACTTTCATTCCAATGTTGCAAAAATGCCAATATTATTCAATTATGTAAAAATGAGGTTAAATGGACATAAAAAGGAAGTGAATGAATGACAAAATGAATAGAAGATGAGGTTTTGTAAAACACATGTAAACAAAACGAAGTAAAAGATGAAGAAAAAAAGCTTTAAGATTAAAAAATTTAAAAATGGCTGCCGAAGTGAATAACCGTTTTCTTCTTCTTATTCCTTTCTCTCCTATAATCCTCATGTTTGGAGTCTTAAAAGGGATTTTGCCCCGTGTCATCCAAACAATAATGTCACCCAATTGAGAGATAAAGAGAAAGATTTTTAGTGCAAGGAGAGGAGATGTAATTCTCCTTTGGTGTTAGAAGTCGCAGGGAGGTTGCTTTTGTGCCTTAATATCTTCTGCTGTAATGACTGTAAAAGCCAATTACTGTATGTCTCACAGTAAGGGATCCGACTCAAAGCAGCTCACTGTAATGCCGCTCATATAACAGCACTGGCTGTAGTGATTTTAGTCTCTGTGTTTAATTTCTAAACCTGTAGAGAACAAGCACATAAGCCACATGTCTCTTTATAGTTACTATTTGATAACGGAGCATTTAGCAACTGCAGTGCACTTAATTTTCTAAAAAAAAAATACATGCTTTTTCATTAAGTTTACCGTAGTTGCGAAGTGTAATTCTGTGTTTAATAAAATGTACATTACTAGTGCTAAGTTTTTTACTTCAGTTTGAATTTTAGATATAACAAATTATAGAAGGTAATTTGTTTTATGTGCAGTGTTGATTTGTCAACAATTACTTTTATAGTTTCAATTCATAGTTGTATTCATCTATTCATAAGAAATATATTTTAAAGCTTTTATTTCTTTAATGATTTCACAAAAATAGTATTTGTGGAAAAACATTACAATGGTTAATTTTAGAGACGCATTCAACATATTTAAGCCTTTTTGAGACGAACCTATATCCCAACTGGCTTTCATAAAATGGTGTTTTGGTGTTGCATTTTTTTAATGAGCGCAAAAAAATAAAAGCATACTTATTTGACAAGTTGCTACAATGAAGGCAGAATTGGAAAGAACTAAAAATAACGATGTAGATTGCGTTGTTTTTTTTTTTTTTTTCAGGTTAACTCCTCAGACTTTGTCACTTAATTATGTAAATAGCAAAAGAGAAAGTTTGTTAACATTTGTGTAAAAATCTGCTCCCATCACAACGATGCAGCACATAGACCGATTGTTCCATTCTTTGTCGGCCTGCGGCTTCACATTAGCACTTTGATTGACAGCTACATAATGACTTTGTTCTGGATAATCAAGATTTTGTCACTTTCTTCTCTGCTCAGCCATTTTGTTCGCTGCATCTACAACTGCAGATGTCAGAGAACCCGTACTTGGCCGGCTCCATCTCTACCAAGAGCTCGACCCCTGGAGTTATAGTGGCAACAGGTAGAGCACGAACACCTTTCTGTCTTCGGTTTGTGATCATCATGTCTCACATCTTCAAATAGTTGGTCATGACTTAGTATGAATTAAGTTAAACTAAGCAGAGAAAACGCATAAATTCCGCTTGCCATAGTAACATTTGTTTGAAAATAAAGCCACAACTTTCTATCTTTAAATTCAGAATCTGCCTTTACATCTCACAATTGTGACTGTTTTAAATTACTCTTCACATTTCTGACTTTTTATACCACAATTGCCATGTTCTATAGTCTGCCTTTCTCAATATTACCATAATTTGCATCTCACAACCGCGACTTACAACTTACATTTACATTCTTGCAACAGTAAATAGTTTTTCCAAGTCTAACTTTTAACATATCTTAATTGGAACTTGTGTTTGGGGTAAAAAGTGACAAATACTGTACCTCAAAAATAAAAAAATTGGAGTGATTTCTTTAATTGTTAAATTATTTTCCAGTGTAATTTTTTTAATTTGTATGAGTAAAAGTTCTACAACTTCAGTGCATCATTTTAAACCTTAATTGCCTCTTTGTGTAATACCATCCCCGTACAACAAATTGTTATTTTCAGTGTTTTGTTTTGGTTAATTCATGCACAGAGTTATTTGTTTTCTGTCTGTTTGTGTGATTAGTTAGTGTGCAAATATTGAGCTAACCGCTCTAGCATATATGAGTCGGGTTCTCTGCTTGTTTTATTGTCTACAAAACCAAACATGTTTACAACCAAATGTAAATTTTTCAACAATTAATTCAATGGGAAGTCGTCATTTAATTGTCATTTTTTATTTTAGAATTGTAATGCTCAATTGTTAGTCAACTTGACCCCCAGAGAACCAAATTTGTTTTTACATTTTCCAAAGGGCCAGTGAGAAGACTCAATTTGGCTGCGTGAAATTGCAAATGGTGACCATTTACTCAATATTCTTAATATATATATATTTTTAAAATCTTGCTTAATGAGGTTTTTTATGCCAGTCTCAGATCTTTATCAATAAAAACTGTATATCAGCTTTGCTTTTGAGGACTGGTTATATAAGGTTCTGCCTTTCAGTCTGTCTCGGTTAACTCACACGTCCACGCAGCCAGCAGAGCTCTTCAAGACAAGCGCTTTCTCATGAGATTGCAAAATTACTCAACTCTTATACTGATGGCTCTAGAACCAAGACCATTTTAGTTTGAGTTTGGAGATGAATTGGGAGCAGAATATGTTCAACTTTCCCTATATTGGACCAAAACAATATTGGAGAGTCTAAAAAAGTTTGAAACTATTGCCAAGGTTTTCCCATGTTGACCACGTTGAGAAAATGTTGACCCATTTGAGACCACTCCTTCTTCCTATTCTCATTCTTCTTCTTCGTCATCATCATCTTCTTTAGGAAAAAAAAACCCTTCCAAGTAGTCTCTCCCTTTAACTCCCAAATCCTTGTGATTAATTTCTTTTATAAACCTTATAACTACTCTACTCGTTTTGGAGACCACTCCAGCATTAGATCACAGATAAATCAGTCTTGGTGGTTGAGGGTCATACAGAGTGACGTATCACAATCTGGTTGTGAAATAGAGTTGAAATCTTCTGAAATGCTAGTCTGGAAATCCTCTTAGCTCCTAAAATATGGACAAAGAACCGAGTTTCAGTACCAGACACAAAATTTTTTCCAATTACATGAATATTATATTATGGAAAATTGCGTTTCTGAAGAAAAATTTGTTTTTCAGGAAACATTGGCACAGAGTTGTCTTACAACAATGTGGCAATGTTCATTTCATCCGACGCAGGCAATACCTGGAGACAGGTGAGTTTGGTTAACCCTGACATTTTTGTTTGTTTGTTTATTTGTTTGTTAATGCTTATGTGTATTTTAGTTCTTGTAGGATTAAATTGCAAATGTTGCATCAAATGATTTCATGTTTTTCTCCCGTTTTGCAGATTTTTGAGGAAGAGCACAATGTGTGGTTTCTGGACAAGGGTGGAGCTTTGATTGCAGTGAAGCAGCCAACTGTACCAACTAGACATCTTTGGTAAGTGATTCTGCAAGGTACTACAAGGCTCCAAGTGTGATCTACTGTATATGCAATAAAAAAAATAAATAAAAAAAAAACAAAGAAAATGTAAAATGGAGTAAGAACTCTAAAAAACAACAATTAAAAGAATGGGAAACATGTGGACTAAAAGAAATACCGTATTTGCGCGAATTTAAGCTTATACTGTCAAGTATAAGACAACGTAAGACAACGTGTTTCTGTTTATTTGTGATTGTTCCTGAAATCGGCGATTATAACCCCCCCCCCTCAGTTTTTGAGCGTCGAAAAGGGAAGGTTATTTTTGAGTAAATACGGTAATTAAGGGTGCTTTCACACCTAGCTCGTTTAACCCTTTCAAACGCACTCGGAGCGGTTCGGGACGTATATGTGAACACACCAAGTGATCTCAGACCCCCCTAAACGCTCCCGAATGCGATCCGTGCCTGGTCCACCTCCGGTGGTGGTCTGAGAGCGGTTCGTTTGCGGGACCGTTTGTGGTTCGATTACCTTGTGTTATGTGAAAGCGAAGAGATCTCGGTCCACAAATAACACGGAAGCAACTGGACAACACAGAAGACAGGGCGAGGAATGTTGGAACGGCAGGCGTAGGCAGAGCTTCGCCTCGATTAAGCGGCTTGCAAGTCCTTAAATAGTCTTCGTGATTGGCGGCAGGTGAATTCACTTTACGTGCGCTCCTGCGCACAGCGCAGAGAGAGTGCATGCACGCGCCAGCTGCACCAGCACGCGCGCCGGCTCGGGAGACTTGCTCACAGTCATCACAAAGTAAATCGCAGGACAGAGATCGCGGAATGAACAGATTTATGTGTGAACAAGAAAGGGTCTGGGCTCTCTTCGCTGCTGAAGAGGACCGAAAACAGAACTGGGTTCTCTTCTGAGTCCACTAGGTTGTGAACAGCAAATGGACTGGGATCACTTTCCGCTGGTTTTCTTTCTGGCTCACTTTAAACGATCTGGGTTCGGTTCGCTTAAAACGAGCTATATGTGAAAGCACCCTAATAAAATAAAACAAGAACAAGGATAACTCTTGGTTAAGGCTGCTTCTGTAAGGCTACAAGTTACACATGTTACAGACTTTAACCGCCACCTGATTGAATGCAGCTGAATCCCATGATAAATTACCATGGGTTGGGTTTCAAAGAGCCTGAGGCTTTGTTACAGGCAACAAATATTCTTTAGCTGTATGTGATGATGAAACAGTGTTGGAGTATATAAGTACCCCTGCCGTGATTGGTATGCTTAAACTAAACTTTCAAAACGTTAAGTACAAACGTTTTAGCGTCTTTGCGTTGTTCTCGGCCTAAGAAAAGCGCTATACAAATGAACTTGAACTTGAACTTGAACAAATAAAGCAATTAAACCAGACTTATCTCGTTGTTGGAAAATCATAAGCACGGTAGCCATAGTCTGGGTACAACAAACGTGAATGCAGCACTTGTGACAAGCTCATGTCATGTGACCCCCAGCCTATCTCTACACTGCAGTAGAGAGGTGATGTTTCACAGAAGTGTGCCTGCTGTTTCCTCTAGTTACACTGAGGTGGACACAGATTGGTGTCAAAGTGACAGCCTGGCCTGGATAGAGAGAAGTTTTACATGCAAGCAGAACTCTGGGTTTCAAGCTCCCGCTTCCTTGCCCACCAGTTAAGGCAGTGGTGCCTCGTCCAACAGTCAAGGTAGTGGTGCCACCCAGGAAGTTACCCCTAGTGACAGCCACTAATGTCTCAAAAAGATTATTTCTCTCCCCGCGTCATCACAGAAATCAGTAGTGAGTCTCCTGCCCTTCTTGTTCCTTAACACCCGGTTTGAGATACTCTGGTTTCGTTATTCTCTCTATGGTAGTCCCTGGATTCAAGCTTTTACTCTGCAAAGCATCCTTGTGGATTATCAGAAGAGTTTGGAACTGCTATGCTCTACATTTTCATGCAGACTGCAAGGGAGCACCACTCTGCTCTGGGCCTGGATTCTGTCCACCATAGTGGCCCGTCCAAGCTCAGTGCAAAAGCGTCTAAATCATATTTAGACCTCAATCAAAGTCCAGTGCTGATCCAAAAGAACAGGGTAGTGTGCAGAGGCAGCCGCAGTGACAATCATGTCCCTCGCTTGGTGTCGCATGTTACTGTAATGTTGATGCTTATGAAGCCACTCAAGCATTAGATCTTAAAAAGAATACCAGAACTGGTGCCGCATAATTTTTGATCATACCCTAGTGTCCCAAACTCCTTATCTTCTGGTCAGACCTGAAGTTCCTAAGGACCGGCGTGCATGTTGTCAATGTATCAAGACAGCTTTACAAATGCAAGACGAGTGGGGAAGTCTGCAATGGCAACATTGTGTCAGGACATTGGTCAGGATCTGGTCATCAGGACCTCAGGTCATGCAGCATATCTACTCGCTCAAGCTACTGGCAGTTTTGCTTGCTTTGATAAAGCTCGGATCATGGATAAAATGTTCTTGCCAGGTCTGCCATCACAGAAGCATGTCGCTTCTATGGCATGTCTTGGCTTGCACATTTTAACTGGTTGTAGAGCTACTGGCAACTTGGGTTTGGAACACTGTGTGTCCACATCTTAAGAATTTTCAGCGCATTGGGACACGCCCTTTTGAGGCAAATACATATCTGAGGTAAATTGTGACTTCATTGTCAGGTGGTGAACAAGATTTGGAACACTTTCCTGGTGTCCTTGTGTCTCATGCACAAGACTTATTTGTCTCCCAAAAGTTGACCCACAGTCAAATGTAATTAGTCTGAAGCTCTGCTTAATATAAGTCTATTAGCTCATTTGTGACCCCACCACAGGTTGAAGTATGCTTTTCTCTCCTCTCCTCAATTCCTCAAGTCTTATTCAAGATCAGACAAGATGAACACAAAGACATTTTAGTCGCCCAGTCGGAACCACCAAACTCTGGATTATGGAGGTCTCTCTCTTCTCCAGGGAGACATTTTTGGTTATCTCAGCCTCACACTCCTGCTATGGAACCCTTTTTGGTGAGCACATTTTGGTGAGTTGGTTCCTGATGAGAGGTACTAGGATAATCAACCTCTGACACCTTGCATTGGTGTTATCTTCACTAGGTAGATGTCATCTGATGCTTTTGATACTACTAGCCTCAAGCTGCTTTCGTTGGCATCTTACTGGAATTGCTAGCGCTGGCAGCAGTAAAACTAGTTAGGGACAAAGAAGCCTTCTTAGTGGGTTCTAATGTCCAGTGTTTAGGCAGAGGAATTTTCATATGGTGCTGGAATTTGGGTTTCGAAACATGCCCAAAGTGCCCATTACTTCCATTTTGATTCAGGTAGTGACTTTACAGGCTGTTCCATTGTCAGAAGACCTGACCAGTTGCTAGTTGTGACCGGCACTAGCTTCTTGTGCCCACTGCTTCTGCATTAACCTGACAGCGTCAGTCTCTCAAGTCAGCTGAAGAAATGTTCTGCGTCCAAACAGAAACATGCTCATTGAATAATAGAAGCTTTCTCGCTCTACCACATTGATCAAGTGCCTTGTCTGCTCAACAAAATGGCTTTTTAAAGAGAGAGAAAGATTGTTGGGTTTTTAAAGTGGAGCATTATGGGAAATTGTGGGGACCTTTAGTAACGCTTCATTACTTTGAAGGCCTGTATGAGGGTCCCGTAGGATTTTTAGGTCTAAAGTTTTCGGTCGGGGTAAAGGGGTAGAGAATGGGATTCTTTTGAAAATTTGGGTTAATGTAAAGGTGGGTGGTAGAACGTGTTGTGTGTATGTGTAACATAATAAGAATAATACTGTAGCAAACAGTCAAACCAAAGCAATACTTTATCAGACTTTTCTGGAGTAATCGAACCCTTAGCTTGAAAATGCAAGAAGAAAAAGAAAATCAAGAAAAAAAAATAGACAAGACTCAAATCTGCCAAATTACAGATTGGAATCAAATGAATTTATTTATTATTTTTTTTTTTTACATCATGGACCATGGGAAGTGTTCCATATTACAGCTTCCCACTTATCCCCTTGAGTTCACACATTGGTTCCATCGTTAAATTGGCTCTTCCTGGTTTTGCTTCAGTGATGTCTAATCCTCCAGAGACTCAAATCTGTTCTCTCTTATCACTTGGCTTTAGTTTTAGCACTTACTGAAGTGTGGCACTTTCATTTTTAGTTCTCTTTATCAACTGAAGCGAGGTAGTAAGTGGAGTCACGACCATGCAGGGCAGTCTTGTCATTTCTTTCCAGTGTGACTCCAAATAATAGCCTGACCACACGTTCTTCAAACCTATATGTGTCAACACTTGCTTTTAATGTGGCAGAGACGGCTTCGAGGTATATAAAGCGGCTTCGCTGTTCTTTCGTCTTTGCGCTGTTGCGACCTTGTCACACAAGCTACCCTACTGTTCGCACCTGTGAAGTGATGTTGATAAGCTGTCAGGAGGCATCGTCATCAAACTCTCAGGATGAAAGTTCTCTGACTCGCACTTGCTGCTTTTCCCACCCACGTCTGTAGACGTTATGAACTAAGTTGCATATTCCCTGTAGATTCATATGTTTCGTTTTACATTCAATCTAATAATTTCTGCAATTCTAGATGGACTGGATGTTTATATACGTATACATTAGTGCTATCATAATTAATGCATTAATGCGTGCAGATAATTAGAAGTGAAATATTTAACGACTTGGTAAACATGCAATTAACACAGTTGCAGTTTTATTTACTTATTCCGCTGATGGAAGTGTGTTCAACATGCCCTGAAATATGAGTAGGAGCAAGTAACTTTTAGAAGAATGAATTCACAAGTTTTCTAGATGGACCTGTAGAAAAAACTAACTAATATTTATTGAAGAAATATACGCACATAAACTCGGAACAGTGGGCACTTTCTTGCAGAGGCAGTGTCTTGCCTAAAGATCTTGTTCAAAGTTCTACACAGGTCTAGAATCTACCAGACCTAGAATCAAACCTGCAATGCTTTAATTGGCAGGTCCAACTCTCATAGTTAGTCTCTCTTTATGCTAAACGTTTCCTTTTCCTTGTCAATGTTTGTTTCAGGATCAGCTTTGACGAAGGTCGCCAGTGGTCACGGCACAGTTTTTCTTCCATGCCTCTGTTTGTTGACGGAGTGCTGGTGGAGGCCGGCGCAGAGAATCAGATTTTGACGTAAGTGTTAATGTGTACGTTTTCAGCTGTGTTCATTGAATTAAACCATAAACTAGTTTATAACCATAAATCACACAATTAACAAGCATACATTTCAAGGGAATATGAAATTGTAAATGTTGGTAAAACAGCCTCTAATTCTTCGTCTTATCTCATCTTATTTTATTTAGTCTAAAACATTCTCCTATTATTGCACATTTTCTACACAAAGCAATAAACAATAATTTTTGTTTACAAAATGGACAGGTTTTTTGGCCACTTCAGTCATCGTTCTGAATGGCAGCTTATCAAGATTGACTACAAGTTGATCTTCACTAGAAGATGCACGGAAGGAGACTACCAAACTTGGCATCTGCACAATCAGGTACGCACAAATAAAGAAACGTTCAAGCTGTACCCTCGGCTACATTATAATAGTCTTGATGGGGTGTTTTTCCCAGGGTGAGCCATGCATAATGGGCCAAAAACAGATCTACCTGAAGCGTCGGCCAGGAAACTTCTGCATGGTGGGATGGGACAACTCCAGAATCCTCTCTGTAGAGTCCTGCATCTGCAGAGCACACGACTTTGAGTGGTAAGTGAGGCAATAAACAGGGTTCTTACAAGTGCTTGAAGTCCTTGAAAACGTTTCTCCCGCTCTGTCTGGTTTCACACAACTTTTGGAGTGAGAAGGAGAGAGAGACTAAAACACACTTTGTTAAAAATGGAGAAGAATCGCTGATGTTTATTTTCTTTCTTTAAATAAAGTTAGAATACAAACGTTGCCAGCTTCCTAATGTTAGGAAGGTCTTCCCAGATGTACAGTAATATCCATTTTTTGGATGTTTCCCCCAAAATGGTAATGTTTCATTTTTATTGTGGTTGGGCATAGTTTAAATGTACATTTTACCACAACTGTATGGTGCTGGAAGAACTTGAACATGGACAGTGAAAGCACTTAGATGTTATCTTTCAGTGTAGGAATTCTGAATAAAAAAGCTTAAGCTCTACTTCTGGACCAAAGCAATTCTGATTTTGCAAAAATGTTTTCTTGTTTTCTTATAGTCACCAGTATAATGTATTACTATAAATATTATTAATATAATAATAATAATGATAATAATAATAATAATAATAATAATATTTAGTATTATTATTATTATTATTATTATTATTATTATTATTATTATTATTATTATGTTTTTAACATTATCATTAAGATTTGTATTTAGTTCTCACACGGATCCACTGAAAAGAGTGGAGTAGAAATAACATCCTTAAATTGACCATAGGTTTGAGTGAGTGTGTGAAAGTGTGTGTCTGAGTGTCTCACTCTGCAATTGGTGTCGCACCTTCAGGCCAAGAGTTGCTGGAATTAGCTGAATGTCCCTGTGACCCAAAGATGGTAAAAATCAAAAACAATTGAAAAGATTGGTGTAACAATACTATGTAGCATGAATTATAGGTGAACTATAGACCTCTTTAGATGCTTCTTCGTTTTAGTCAAGTTAACTTTATTTTAATATAAATGTACTTTTGTTTTGATAGAGTAACAACAAGCCCTGAACTCAAGATGGCCTATATGCAAAAGACATTCTGGGCATATAATTATTTTTATGGTATTCTTCGCATTATTCACTATATTTGTTTGGGACATCTTTTGTTTGACCATTCATCCACTCGTCTGCCATTGTGTCTGAGTGCCAGTCCCGATTAACCTCCAACCATCCATCCATCCATTAATCATCATCAGCAGCAGCAGCATCATCATCATCTTCATCATCATCATCATTGTCTTCTTCACCATCATCATCGTCATAATTCTAAAAAAGGTACGTCTCTCACATCTACAGTATGGCAACCCACATCTAGCACCTTTCATTAAGTAACATGACAAAGTTTTTTTTTAAAACAACGTATTTTTTTAAACTGGTTTTCTGTGAGTCCTGATCCTTTAGAGTTGAAGTGTGGTCTGTTCTTCCCTTGAAGCGAGCTGAACACAGATATTTATAAACTCCACTGGTTCTCGGTGCTATTAACTGAATGCCCGAGAGCTGTTTTCAGAAGAATAATACCTAAACTTCTGTACCCGTGGGCTGCTTAAGCTTCTCTTTCAGGTTTTCAGGTGGGCAACATATCTTGCAGAGGTTCAAGATGCAAGACTCCGGACATAACTAAACATTAAAGTTAGAGATCATTTTTATCATCGTCATCACCATCATCTTTTTCTTCAATGTTTTCTTCTTTATCTTCTCTCAATTGCATTCTCTCTTTTTCTATTATTCTCTCTTTTAGTCTATTTGTCTCTCTTTTTCACCCATTGTTCTGTTCTTTATTTTTCCTGTTCCCTGCCACAATCCTGCTCCTCGGCCCTTATTGGCGGCAACATGTGGATGCAGCAGGACTGATGTTATGACCAGCTACTTGCCAACAACATGGCAGCTGATGGTACTTTACTATCACTATAAAAGCTGTCGAGGCAACTAGTTTTGTTAGTCAGAAATGTTGAAAACTCGACAAGATCCCACACTCAGTGGAAACAGTTCTGTTTTGTATTTTCATTTCATGAAACAGTTCCTGGTATCTTCTCTGCTATTTGTTTTACTTAAAATATAAACATTAAACCAGTAATGTTTTATCAGCAAGACCTTAAACAACACCATAATATATATTTGTTTTAATAAAATTGTAACGTTTCTCTGAACATGAGTACCTGTCCCAAACTCATAGCCCTTTTAAACATTTATTTTTATACCGTCTAAAGAGTATTTTTATACTCTGGCTCACAGCCGACTCTGACTATTATTTTGAAACTGGTTTTAGATTGTTTACCTGTTTTCCTGTGATTGCGTTTTATGTACATTTCTTCCTGTCCAGCTGTTTTCAGTTTGTAATTATGTTATACATTTAAGCACTAGTTCGCCACCTGTTTCTTTGCCAGGTTGTCAGAGTTAATTGCCTGTCATCAAGCCGTTTATATCTTGCCTCGCTCTGCCCTGTTCAGGTTTTTGGATCTTGTGCCTTGCCTTGCTTAGCCTTGTTTGTTTGGTTTTTTTTTGGATCGTGCTGTGCCCGTGTATTGGCCATTGCTCTTGTTCTGATTACAGCTTAGCGATTCTGTCCCGTTTTGATTTTGATCTCTGTACCGACCCCTGCCTGCCTGACCTTGATTTTTAGAATTAAACCCTGTTGACTGTTCGTCTAGTGCGTGCTGTGCATGTGGGTCCTTCCTCTAGTTATCCAGCATCCTGTGACACTCTTTGACAGTACTTCTGTCTTAGTACCGGTGTGATGTTAGTTAAGCATCACACAACCTAATGTGGCACAAGCAAAATGTTTGAGGCCAACTGGGATTGGCTTTGACGGCAGGTATTGCCTAACCTGGGCACAAACCAGCAAAGGGGATCATCTGCTCATCCAATGAGACACGTTGATTTTGCACCTGAGATTTTTATTCTAGCCCTGCAGAAAACAAAAATACTTCTGCGATGATTTTTACCACGTACAGAAGGACAAAGTATAATGAGATGAGGCAATGTATCATCTTCCGAATCCTGTCTTGTCTGACCTTCCACTTGTCCCACTTCTTTCCATTTGTGACTTCTAGCACATTGCTGTCAATCACCACCTTGATGGAATTCTGCTGTCTCAAAAAAATGATCATGTCAGTCCTGTGAACCAACACATTACGATTCTTGAGTATGGAACACGTGGCATTCGATGTGGCGCAAAAAGAACAATGCTGTGTTCAGTTTGTACCATTTCTGGAACCAGTGCCATAACATTGGAGGCGTCTGGAATGGTTAGTTTTTTTTAGTTTTTTTTTTTTTGTCAATGTACTGCTTAGAGTAGCCCAGGAGAGTCCAGCTGTTTTGTTCGTGCTCCAAGTGTTTTTGTTTGGGAGATTTGTTCACAAGGTCACAAACTGCCTGGGCAGTGAAGCCACTCAAAGAAGACATGAGGAGAAGGGACTCCTCCGTTAGATGGATCAAAAAGCAGTCGCTCTTGTCACTTCCTTGTGACCTCGCCTCAGACCTCATGAATCGATCTTGCAAATGATTATAATTTACATTCTTCAAGGTGAATGGAGATGCTGTGGCAATAGTTTTGGCTTCTGAAGTAGACATAGGGTCCAAGGTTCTTCTGTGGCAGTGGTTGTCCAAATGAAAGGGAGATTTGAATCAGTGTGAGTGTCCTCGACAAAACACTGAGACCCATATGCGCTATGGATTAAGGCTGCCCACTGCTCCTGGTTTATGTGTGTTTACTTAAAAGTGTGTGTGTGTGTATCTTCACTGAATGGGATAAATGCAAACCACCATTTTGATATGGTCCCTAGTGGACATGTATACATATATATATATATATATATATATATATATATATATATATATATATATATATATATATATAGCAATAAGGCTAATTCTAATTAGCAGACTATCTATTAGTTTACACTATTACAAAACTATGTAAACACAGGATCTACAGGTAATTCAGTTTCTCGACCTTGTTATGTTAATACAAACCACCGAAGCAGGTAAAGCCAAACTTGTATCTCATCAATGTGCTGAAGTGGAACGGCACATAATTAAAAACCTAAATGGTTGATGCCATGAGGGGCCGAGCGGTCCTGAGGGTTTTGTTGTGGATCAGTAATTAATTGATAATTCAAAGTCATAGGTGATATGTGATCAGACATTGCCTTCAGCAAAAAAGAAAGAAAGGCAGTGTGCTGAAGCCCAAAGCTCTAAATAGAAAAAGACATTTGTCATTCTAGTATTAAAGTGTTTCCATGACTGTGATTGTCTCAAGGGGATGAAACGGGAACGCTCTTGACTATGAGTTTTCTTTCTATGAAAAAGAAAATGGCATTTTGGATTGACTTGAAATCAGTGAAAAATAAGATGAAAAGCAGTAGTGAAGTTTACCAGTATAGAATACCTATGGAAGAAAAGAAGCAGGTGTTCAGCGCAACAGGATGGACCTTGTGATGTGCACTGAAGTAAAGGAAGAATTTGTCTGGTGTGTGCTTTCTAGTGATTACGGATTTGAGAGAAGAGGAGATGGAAACTGTCTGCCAGCGTTTTGGTTCAACCCATCCACCGTGTCGCAAAGCTGCAGCCAAGGGCAAAACTACCTCAACAGTACTGGGTAAGAATATACAATAGAGCTTTCGTTTAACTCAATAGTGCTGGCATATTTGTACATCCATACATTTTGGCAGTAAATTCGTTTCTGTAAAATTATTTGAATATTTGCCTAACTATTGGTAACAGCAGATGACTTTCTCAATCTTGTACCACTCGTGTTCAAAGATAGCTTTCTAGACAGACAATCTATAGTCTCACACCGAGCTAGACAGATAAACACTGTGTAATGGAAAGACTTCCTCTAGACCCAATTTAAAAAGAACACC
This sequence comes from Paedocypris sp. Pulau Singkep, assembly GCA_017309775.1. Taxonomy (NCBI): domain Eukaryota; kingdom Metazoa; phylum Chordata; class Actinopteri; order Cypriniformes; genus Paedocypris; species Paedocypris sp. Pulau Singkep. The sequence goes on along the minus strand of MU204326.1, from coordinate 12,276,449 downwards.
AGCTTCATTCAGATGAAAATTGGAGAAATACAATGCAGTTTCAGAAAGAGCAAGATTTCTCATCCAGTAACAGTGCCAGACACATCAAGAAGGTTTGAGGCTAAATTCAAAGAAATGTCTAACAAATAAACATCTTGAGATCAGGTTCTGCATGAACACTTCATGTTTTATTCTACTAAAATCTTGAGGCCAGATTTGGCACATTTTTGTAGGTTTAAACCCTTGATATGAAGTAAAGGGATTATTATCAACTTGTATGTATAATTTTGTTTCAGATATCGTAGAGTGGTGGCAAATAACTGCACCAAAGGAGTAAAGGATATGTACACGCCAAGGAAACAGCAGTGCCCACACCGGCCTCCACGAGGTTTAGCCTTGAGCACTCATGACGGCAAACTCACCACCAATTTGGGCCAGAATGTCACCTTCCTTGTACAGCTAGAAGAGGTGAGAAAATCACAATGATGTTTGATGCAAAACTATTTATATCAATTAGGCTGAATGAAAATTACAATTATCATTCCAGCATCTAGATGTCCTTACTAAGTGCAGAATACACAAAGTATTGTGTGGGAGGCTTGAGTGGTATTGGCTAGATATAGTTGAGTTCACTTCCACTTAGAGTCTGGAATCATAACTACTTGTAAGAGTTTGTACTTCCATTACACTGAAGTACGAGAGAGGTGGTCAGAATGTGTTGGAATCCTCACCGCTGAACAAGAAAGTTGTTTCCTTGCGCCTTTGAGTGGAGGATAAGTCTCTCTATTCTGCCAAATAGCAGTGTGGAGTACCAAGCTTTCTTGGTGTAATAGAAAGTACCCCAAACAGGGACTCTAATGCCCCCCGGAAGATTTCAACATGGGAAAAGTGACATCAAAAGAGAGAAGATTGCTAGGAATGGCCTCCCCAACTTGTAAATGCGAGAGCTGTTTTGTATTGGAGTTGTGGTCTTGTAAAGGCATAGGGTTGTTCAACTGCGTCCATCACCAAGACACCCTGAGAAGAACATTTTGTTTGTATCATTAGGCCTTCGACCATATGTCTTACTAACAGGGGCTGACCTGTCAATTGATCACAACTTGGTGGTGAGTTGGGCCTGTTGCAGCGGAGAAAGCAAAATTAGCTTTGCAGACCGAAACATTGTTATTATCCTTCTTTATTATTTTTATAAACAGAATGTGTTGGCACATCCAGTAAGTGGCTCTGGTATTAAGATCACCAGAGTTTATTTTTGCTACTCACAGAAGATGAAGTTGCCTTGGTGACTTTCTCAGGCCGGGAACTTTCTACTGGCACTTGGGCAGTTTCAGCTTATTAGGATAAAAGTCAGCAGCTTGAAATTCTAGGCCATGGGTCTCTACTGGAAAAAAAGTGGTTTGCTCTCTACAGAATGAAGTGGAGATTTCTCCTTGAAGTTGAGGAGTTCAATATTGTGGTCTTGTTTCCGATCGAGCAAAAAAAGAAACTTTGGATGGACAGACATACTGGGTTATTGGCACCAGTAATTTGATTGGTGAGCCTATCCGTTTTGGTGAGCTCCTGATTTACTAGTGGCTGAACACAAGTGGCTGAAATGAGTTTTATCTATAGAGTGGTCAAGTGCAGCGTAATAATAAGACGAAAACTAGTGAGTGAAGTTTTGCCTCCCCATTTTGTCCCCGGATGCCCCTAGGAGGTCTGACCAGCAGAGATGTTCAGAACATTTATCACCTGGCCGCCCAGAGGAAGTCCCAGGATATGCTGGAGAGACCATAATTCCAAGCTGTCCTGGGAACGTCTCTGTGTCTCACGAGAAGCTTGAGGTGTAACAATGGAGAGTGTTGTTGGGCATCACTGCTCAGGCTCTGGCCTTCACAAAAGCGGTGGAGGAGGGGGAAATGGACGCACTTGTAAAATGTAATTTTTGGTATTTAGAAGGATGAACTAAAATTTATATGAATACTTGAAGTGGAAAGAATATGACAGACAGAAAAGCAAAAATGTTAAAGCAAATTGACATATCACTAGCTAATGTATGAAAAAGAAGATATAGACACTATAAAATATAGTGTAGTTAGTTTGTTAATTAGTTAGTTAGTTGGGTGGTCAGTTAGTTGGTTAGTTAATTGATTAGTTAGTTGGTTAGTTGGTTGGTTGGTTGGTTGGTTGGTTGGTTAGTTAGTTAGTTAGTTAGTTAGTTAGTTAGTTAGTAAACAGCCATTAAATTCATGTACATACAAGTGTATAGTATAGTGTATAGTAATAGATGAATGGATAAACAGGGGGTTGGTTAGACAGACATACACAGAGGTGGGTTAGTTAGACTGATGGACAGATGGATTAGATAAAGCAAGAAATTCAAAAAAAGCTTAATCAGATGATTTTCCCCATCTCTTCCTGACCTACAAACGATGTTCTGTTTTCTCATGTCTCTTAAAAGCTTGTATGTGGCACCTCAAAGGCATTAGACATTAAAGTCCATTTGATTTGCTTAAGAACGGTCCTGCTTCTGACCCTCATGAATATATATAGTCAAATTCCCAACTCACTTCTTTCGTTTTCTCTCACCTTCCCTGGTGCTAACGCTCTTAATGAAAGGAATAAGCCCTCATTTCCTCATCTCATCATACCCTAATGTGACATCTCTGCTGTAGTGAGATGCCTGGGGAGAAACACTTTACCTGGAAGGTGTGTGTGTGTGTTTTCATGAATCGTGTGTGTGTGTGTGTGTGTGTGCGTCGGTCTGTCGGTGTGTGTGAAAAGCCACAAGAGATTCTGAATGAGCATGTGTGCATTGCACCTCAATGAAGAGCCATTTCCCAGCAGACCTGTAATGTGTATCTGGCTTGCACCACACCATCTGTACCGAGTGTCTTTTCATCTCCACAGCTCAGAAGCGTGAGCAGGGAACTGTGGGAAAATTCCCATCTGTATAACATGTCAGAATGACCAGTGTTGCTCAGGAGATAATGGTCAGATGTACAACTTCATTCCCCATAATCAGGAAAGTTTCAGTCAGCTGGAATTTCTGCAAAAGTTGACATCTATCTGTCTGTCTGTCCGTCTATCCATCCATCTGTCTCTCTATCTCTATCTCTATCTATCTCTGTCTTTATCTCTCTCTCTCTCTCTCTCTCTCTCCCTCTCTCTCTCTCTCTTTCTCTCTCTCTCTCTCTCTCTCTC
>MU204326.1:12254058-12273187 GCA_017309775.1 Paedocypris sp. Pulau Singkep | reverse complement strand
TCTCTCTCTCTCTCTCTCTCTCTCTCTCTCTCTCTCTCTCTCTCTCTCTCTCTCTCTCTCTCTCTCTCTCTCTCTCTCTCTCTCTCTCTCTCTCTCTCTCTCTCTCTCTCTCTCTCTCTCTCTCTCTCTCTCTCTCTCTCTCTCTCTCTCTCTCTCTCTCTGCTTCTGTCCATCTCCCTCTCTATCCAAGCAATCTGTAATTTTCAGATATTCTTCTAAGCTTGTCTGTCGTGTTCAGCTACTCTTCTAAGCTTGTTTGTCTATCTATCTATCTATCTATCTATCTATCTATCTATCTATCTATCTATCTATCTATCTATCTATCCATCCATCCATCCATCCATCCATCCATCCATCCATCCATCCATCCATCCATCCATCCATCCATCCATCCATCCATCCATCCATCCAAGCTTTTTGTCTATCCGTATATCTATTCATCTCATTTGTTTTAGCCATTCATCCATTTTTTACACTACTGACCTGTGTTCATTACCATCTAGTCTGTCTTTTCCTGTTTTTTTTTTTTTACCCGTATCTCTACATACATATTCTGCACATCTCTATTTATCCATAATAACCTTTTATCCAAAACTTACATGAACTCATTCGCTTGCAAACGTCACGTCACAAAACGTTTTCCGCTACCAGTCGCTCACCCTGTCATTCATCTCGCGTGTTCTCCTCCCACAGCGTCGTTCTGATTTTCTGCACAAAGTGGCGTGAAACATCTTAAAAGCCGCCCAGTGTACATGCCTGCACGAGATGCACAGAGGCGTTTCACAGTCGGCAGTGCCTGAAACCCAGCAGACGGCTTTGAGTTGTCATTACACGGGCGTAAACAGCCCCATTTCCTTCATGTGCTGCTAATGCAGTGTTGCAAATTAATATCCCACTAGCGTCAGGATACAGTCTGCTGTAGGCAAAGAGAGAGAGGACGAGGGATTTGGGAATATATCTCTCTCACACACAAAAACACACACACACACACACACACACACACACACACACACACACACGCTTGTGTACTGTACAGATTCATGTTTCTTGTGGCCTAGACCGCCCAGAACCAGAATCAAAGCCTGTAGGACAAGGGATAAAAGAATTTCAGAATGGTTCAGTGGACTCATCTTTTTCTCCCTGCTTTTTTTTTTTTTTTTGCTGTCTTTCTCTAAAGCTGTTTACAGGGCTTTTTTTAAGTATTTTTAGCGGCTGGTTTAAGCTGTTTTGTATTTATATCCGAATACAAGGCTACTGTGATGTTCTGCTGATGTTTCTCAACAAATCCTAGCTGTTCCACACAGTATACCCTAACCCTACAGTACTAGACAGTATTTGAGTGTCTATGTGTATAGACATTTATGCCAAGGTGGGGCCTTGATTATTAAGGTTTATACGTGGCCACTTGTGGGACCTTTTTGTGGCTTTCACATCTTTTAATGCCTTTTTTAGGGTCAAGATGAATTTTTAAGTCTAAAGTTACAACTGGATTTTGATTAAAGTTAGAGTAACAGGAGAGGGGAAGGGGATTATTTGATTGGTGGCGTTTTGTTGAGTGTATAAAGTTTTGTATAAAAGTCAATGGTGGGACACCGCTAAAAATGCAGTATGTTTAGGTGTGTACATAAAGTTTTTAGGTGTTTATTTGCCTGCGTGGGTTTGAATTTTATTAAAATATTATGTGACTTCACTTGGATGTGTTAAAAGCAGAGCACCAATTTTGATATGTTTTTTTTAAATAGATAAAATTAAATAGATACTTTAAAATAGATAAAATTATCGATGATTGTACCATCAGAGAATAACAGACAGATTGACGGGCAGGCAGATAATGACATTGAAGATTAATATATTTAACATGTTCTTAACATATGTTTAATTTAAATTTTGTGAATGTGTTTGTCTCTTTTTTCAAGTTGCAAACTGTGTTTTTATGACTAATTTGAACCTAAAACAAACTCCTTTTTTCTACAGTTTTTCTACAGTTTTCTACAGTTCTTTTCTGTATACTGTGGGTTCACAATTGTTGAAGCAGCACAATATTACTTCACAATATTATAGAGTGATGGATTCTGTAAATAACACAACTCTCCTCGTGTTTGTGTCACAATTACAGTGACACTGAAAAATGCTGATTTGGTACCTGCAAAAATGTTCCGCTATATATGAATATGAGTGTTGACGCTCTTGTTTTTTCAGGGCGATTCAATGAGGACCAACATTCAGCTGGACTTTGGAGATGGTACGGCGGTTTCCTACTCAAACTTGAGTTGGACTCGCGAGGGCATCAGACACGTCTACCGCAGTGCCGGCATCTTCCGTGTTACCACCCTGGCCGAGAACAGCCTCGGGTTCGAGACCTCGTCGCTCTACCTGCACGTGACATGTGAGTTTCTATGTATAGAACACGTGTGAGAAATGTGTATAGAAAATGTGTATTTCGTGTATAGAAATGTGAGGTTAATATTGGGGCTGAATTAAGAAATTGCAGAATTTACGCAAATATAAGCAGCCCTTCTTCCAATTTTAGAAGCTAAAAAACTTGGAGGTGCTTTTATGCGCATATTTTATATTTCAAATATGCACGTACATATAAGCCCCCCATGTCAGGAGCATTCAAAAATAATGTATGGATATTTTAATATATATTTTTTAAATAATGGTTCTTGAGACCGACAGGTGCTTATTTTTTAACTACAGTAATAACTGTTTTGCAATTCAACAGTGATTAAAGCATTTTGACTGTCAGTTGCTTCTTTCTCCAAACTTCACTTATGCAGAAAGCATTAAGCTTTAATTTGAAACTAAATTAGGATTCACATGCAAATGTGTTGTAAACTGGTTTCTGCAGTGTTAATATCTGCTCTTTATATCATTGGACATTATAAGAACCTAGAATTAAGTCAAATTTATACCATATTTTAGGCAGATAACAAAAAACAAATTCACTTTACTTTACAGTCATTTAGCAGACGCTTTTATCCGAAGCGACATATTTCACATTAAAAGATCTTATTTTGGTATCCTGAAAAAAAAAAAAAAATTGTACAATATGTAAAACATTAAAAAGATAACTGGCTCACTGGTGTCAACTACAATTTATTTTAAGTATACAATTAAGAAACAACACATACTCTTTCTTCCGTGCTATATTTCTCTCTCACACACTTTTTTTTTGTCTAGCTGAAGGATCTATCTGTCTGTTTTTCTATTTAAGCTAGTCGGTGTGTCTTTCTAAGCTAGTCTGCCTGTCTATCCATTCATCCAAGTCTTTTCTCCAGCTCTCTGTAGTTGTTAGCACGATCCACAGGCAAGTCAGCGTTGAACATATTTAGTGCTCTCGCCCTGTGCAGCTCTATTTAAGATGTCCTATTTTATTGAGTTTGTGTGTATATGTTTCAGGCCCAGTGGAGCAGATTCAGCTGCTGGCTCCATATGTGGCCATTAAAAATAAGGAGGTGAACCTGACGGCGATGGTTTGGCCTTCTCATTTCCCAACGCTCACCTATTTCTGGTGGCTGGGGAACAACACTGAGGTACAACCAACTCCTAATTGCCGATTTTCTGCCTGGTTTTGTTGGGTCGAAACCTTCCGAGATGTTTTACGGTAGAATAAAAACAGAATGCGAGCAGTGAAGCGATAATAATTCAGTTCTTGTTCTTGTCATTTAGTAATCTGACATGCTAATTTGTGCATGGGTGCTCTGCGGCCCCAACAGAACCGCACGTTGGAGAAGGTTTCTTTGGAAATTGGACAAATCGTCAAGCTCTGGTTTTTACTAGTGTTTCTATGTGTGTGTTGGTAGCCTGTAATTACACTGGACAGCAGTATTTCCTACACGTTCACCACGGAAGGCATGATCACCCTGACGGTCCAGGTCTCATCGGGAGATTCTATACTGCAGGACACGCGGAGCATCGCAGTACAAGGTGAGATACATGTGGAAAACCCACCGGACCTGCGACATATTCAAGACCAATAATCCCAAACCATCAACTCTAAACCAGAAGCAAATCACTACTTACGGATTGTACCAAATAGCAGGAACCTTCTCTTGACACTGTATATTCCACTAATGAATACTTTCACAGTTTGTAATCATTTTTGTGATCAGCTCTAACCTTTCCATACCTGTTGGTAATAATACATCTCCAGCAGCTCGACTAAATCATCTGGAACAAATCACAGTAGATTGAAGGTGTCGGGCGTCTTAAGAACGAACAAATTAACTTTTTCCCATCTGTTTCCCTCTCTCTCTCTATCTCTATTTCTGTCTCTCTCCCCGTCCGTGACAGATTTCTTCAAATCGCTTCTTTTATCTTTTTCTCCTAATCTGGATGAGTCCAACCCTGACATCCCGGAGTGGAGACAGGATGTGGCTCGGGTAATTAAGAAGGCCGTTCTCCAAGTGAGTACTAATTTACGATGTCTGTCCTGTGTCGGCTTCTTTGTCTTTAGATACTCTAGACATTTTTTTTGCTGCAGAAGCAAACTAACTTTACATTAAGGCCAAAAATATGATTAGTTCAAGTTCAAGGTTATTTATATAACGCTTTTTCTAGGTCAATACCAACGCAAAGACAAGAACAAAAATACCAACCAAGAAAGGGTCAATAACATTATCAGGGAATCCCGAATAAATGAATCTCATGTTCAGTGTCAGAATAGAAGAAAAAAAAAACTGTTGTACTACAACACACATCAACATTGATTTCTTCATGAAAACTGAAATTTCTTTTTTTTTTAACTTATTTTTTATGTGTATTTTCATATTTCGTATTGTTTATTTATATATTCTCTGTTCTTCTTTATGTAATTTCTGCTGTTGTGAGATGCAATTTAACAGCATTTAAATAAATGCATTTAAATAAAGGACAAACAAATGCATTTAAATTAAGCATCAAAAAATGTCCTCCCCGTGTGAAATTGCAGATTTTGATCATTTAGCAAAAAAACAAAGAATGTCACTAAACACCTTCACTGGAATGAATAGCAGTTTCCAACTAAGAAACACTTGAATCTTGATAGAACTGCTAAAGAACCATCACAAGTATTCCAAAATAAGTACAGTGTGAAAGGTGGGTATAAATAACTGATTATAAAAAAAAAAAAAAAAAATTATGTTCAACAACATTCTTCTAGAATACGTGCGCCATAGGCCCATTTTCAAAAGCAATTCTGTGGTCTTGTTGAGCAGTTGTAGTGAAAATGGCAACATCATTTCCATTCATCGCAGATTCTGTGTCGGTTGTTAACTGATTTGCATAATTACATTTGTGAATTGGTAAAATATTGCAAGCACCGCATGCAAATGAACTCTGCTATCAGTGAAAGCGATGCATTGTCATTGAGAGAGTGTTTGACAACAGCTCGGCTTGTGTGTGTGTGGTTGCTAAACGAAAACATAGCTAGCATGTTCTAATCTGTTACAATTATTGAAAATTTCATACAATGATCTGTTTTAAAATGAATTTTGTGTTGTTTTAAAACAATTAATTTAAGCATTGGACTAGTTTCAGATTAATCACATCTAACAAAGTATGTAATATTATAGGTAAATCCCTGGCATTTTTTTCCATACTCAAATACATATGTACCGGTAATTATTTTTTACATTTTTACTATGGTTTTCCTTGGGAATATTTGTAAAAATTTTAATTCACTTCACACATGTGTAATTTTTATCTCGTTAATGAAATGTTTAATTCTGAGCAGTGTTGAGTTTGCCACATCCTGAAAAAGGCTTATTTTAGCTTGATCTTTTCTTCCACGTTTAAATCACGTTAATGATACATTAGTTTTATCTTAAATTAAATTTAATTAAATGTATTATGCCTAATTTGATGCAGATCAAATTCAAACGTATGATTTGTTCCTTAGAGCTTTAAATGCACCATTTTCTCAAATGTGTGGGCACTGAAAATTTACGAGCATGTATTACATGTCTTGGAACAAATGATTTTTGAATACTCATCTTGAAGAATTCAAAATTATAATAATGGAGCTTTACTGCATTTATGTGTTGTCGTTTTTTAATCTCAGTTATTTATGATATGTTTTGGTTTTGTCTTTAAATACATGAAAATTAATTCCTAACAAGGTTGCGGCCACAGATTTTCCCAGCATTTTAATTGGTTAAATTAGATTAAAATATTATTTAAAAAACGGTTCTAAGCTGGAAAATATAAATAAATAAATACTATAGACTCCACTTGGTTTTATGCTATATCCACCGAGTATTATCCCACGTTATTATTCCTTCTATTACTAATTACATGAAAATGCATTCCTAACAATGTTGCGGCCACAGATTTTTCCTGCATTTTTATTGGTTCAATTAGATTTAAAAAATTATAATAAAAAAAAAACTGTTCAATCTGGGAAAAGATATTGTTTTGTCTTTAATTACATGAAAATTAATTCCTACCATTGTTGCGGCCAGATTGGTTAAATTAGATTAAAATATAATTTTAAAAATTATGTAATAAAAATAATAAAAATTATAAATAAATAAATTCTACAGACTCCACTTGGTTTTTTTGTGATCGTTTAACATTTTCATACAAAGTAATATCCCAGGTTATTATTCATTATATTATTAACTACGGCCACAGATTTTACTCGCATTTTTTCTGGTTAAATTATATAAAAAAAATTGAATAATAAAAAAATATTGTTTGGAAAAAAAATAGACTCCACTTAGTTTTCCATAATCCCTCCTTTAACGTTTTCATTCCGTGTATTATCCCACGATTTTATTCCACCTCTCCCGCACTGAAGAATCCCCAAATATCACAATTAAACTGCTTCTCCGTCTTTTAGGGCTGTGCATTAGAAACCTGTCTTAGATCAAGGTCAGAACAGCTCTGCACAAAGAAGCTACAGATCTCACATCCACCGGTGGAAGCGGCACACTGCTCTCCGGCTTCCGCAGGTGTTTCTTCTTGCTCATTATCCGCGCAGATTCCCCGTCTTACCTGCATCGGCAGGATCATCCCGATTTTTCCAAAAGTAAATGTGTCCTACCTCAACTTTTCTCTTTGTTTCTGCATGAAGCTCAAAGCCTAATGGCTTAGAGTTGAGCTCCCTTGGAAGAAACCTGCTTTTCATTTATCGTCTCACTTTTAAACCACATCCCATGATGCCCTAGAGGAAGAAGATATGCTTTATCCATCCCGCTACTGATAAACAGCTTGGTGTAAGAGGGGAAAAAAAGGTACGGTGAGGCCTGGACGTAATCAAAGTCAAGGTCCATTTAAGACGACTGTTTGAGGCAATGGCGAGGTGAATGAAGGTGGACGCCTGATAGTGGTGTGACAGCCGGAGGAGATGAGACGAGAAGGTTTCAGCAGCAGGGGTGAAAACTTGCTCCTCTCAGCTAGAAACCTGCACGGCCAACACTCAAGGAAACGATGAGCAAATAAGTCGAATACAAATTTGCATTTCCAATTTCCGTTGGGACCATAGGGACTTGGTAGAGCAGAGGTGCTCAAATTAAAGAGCCTGTAATTACTCCAGGCTCGATTTTCCCATCCAGAGGGGAATAAAGTTACGTTTTTTATACCGTATTTTTGTGAATATAAGCACACATTTTTTGTTTTTTTTTTTGGATTCCCTAAAAACGTGTGGGGTGCTTATAATCTACATTTTCAAGTATGCACATAAGTATAAGCGCCTATTTTTCCGTATTTCAAGTCAGCAACAATCACAAACAAACATAAATGCGTTGTCCTTATGCTGCGGTGCGTGTGTGCGTGGATTTAATGATAAACAATGGTCCGTAGGCAGACGTGCTACAGTATAATCTTTTATTAGCTCAATAATAAAAATAATGAAACATTAGACACGCCGCAACACTTAACAGAGACAAAATAACACCGGAAGAAGTACGATTAAACTAAATACAGTATAATAATTTATATGACAACAAACAGAGACTACCGGGTTAGCTTTGCTTAGTTCAGCTGGCTACAAACAAGTCCAATGTGTCCCCGCACACAGTCGAAAATGAAGAAAACGGGCAAGGAGTAAAAAATCCAAGGTCAAAACAGACAGGATCAAAACGCTGGGTCGCTGCACAGGGGATAATAAAACAGGCCTGAGCTTGAAACAATTGGTCTGCGCATGTCGGAGTCTGTCTGCTGAGAGAAATGATCTTGGGAAATGAAGTTCTGACCACTAGAATTGACTTTTTGCTAGTTGTTGTTGATTTGGAATCTACTGGATTCAGATATTTTACTTGTGACCTTTTGGTTGCAACTTTCTAAACTCTAGGCCTTTTCTTCCGTAAGCAAATCGGATTTTAACAGCTGCAATCAGATTTTAAAAAAGCTCAATATCGTGCATCAAACTGTAACATTTATTTACTTAGCAGACACTTTTTTTCCAAAGCGACTCACATTTCATTACATTTGATTTAAGTTTTTTTTAGCTTTTAAATAAAATATAACATTGTACTTTAAACACTGCAGAATCAATATTTTGCACATGCAATCTCATTATGTCCAAGAGATTAAGAATTAAGCAATTGTTTATTTTTATGAACATAATTTTCTCATCAATTCAAACTTGTTTCTTTGTTTTAACTGTATTGTTGTCTTGTATGTCTGTTTACCATTAATACATTTGAACATTTTGATTGTTTGTAAGCATTATTACTTCATAATAAGTACTACATTTGAGCTACGTTCATTTGTCTGGGAAAAGACTGTGATTGTGAAGCTACATCATGGACAAACAAAAGCCACAGTTTTGGGAAATCCAATAAACTTAGCATTAACATCTGTAGAAGTGCTGGTTCCACAACGCCTGGATACTTCAATGAGCTCTTTATTCTAACATTATTGCTGCGGTGAGAAGCAACTTTGACTCCAATTATTGATTTCAAACACATATATTTGTTTCCATCTATTGTGAATGATGCTTAGACCATCTCTTCTCCAAAACCAGCATTATTTTCTATCGTTTTGAGGAGTTTGAATATCTCAAATCATGATCGTCTGTAGCTGTAGGCTTTGAAATGCCCTTCACTAAATATTGATTGAGGGTCTTAAGAATTCACTGTGTACAACAACTCGCTATCTTGTCTAATAATTCCTTATCTATGCTCGCTTCTGTATAAATCAAAGATGAGTCACTGGAAGCCATCAGGTGCATTTAAATTGAAAGCAACCACTATAAATTTGATGTGAATCACCAGAGTTAATGTTCCTTGCTTTTTTGTTTTTTTTTTACTCCAGGTTGCTGATGTTCCTCAAGATCAGCTTTTAGTAGCCGTGTTTCCTGGAATTCCAACAGCTGCCGAGCTTTTCCTGCTTCCTCCCAAGAACCAGTCGACTGGCAGGAAAAGGACAGAAGAGGATCTGGAGCAGGTACAATAACTCCGTGACTTTTACGGCTTTCTTTTAACGGTCAAGGTTGAAATGTGGCTGGAAAGATTGTCCTGATTGGAATAAAAGATCAACATGTGCCTGGGGCTGGAAAGAAGGTAATTGTCACCTAAAAGGTCCAAAAAGAGTCTGTCAAGAACTGGAATATTTGACATTATTACAGAGGTTTAAACCATTTCCTGTTTCCTCTTGAATACGAAATTTTCTCCGATATAATCTCCGAACGAGTCTAATTAAACGTGTCACAACAGGAATGTATTAAAGTTCTTAAAGAGCTTCTTAATCGCCAACAATATTTTTCTGCAATCTGGAATCTATTTTATATGACTTAACAGTTGATATGATTCATCATCCCGCGTTTTGATTTCAAGTACTTTCACGTTAAATCTGTTTTTGATTTGTGCTGTTCTCTTTTCAGATTTCAGAAACACTTGTCACGGCGCTGAATCAGGTCTCGGTGGAGTTTGAGTTGAAAACTGGGTCTCGGGTCATCGTCTATATTACTCAGCTAACTTTAGGTGACAAACTTGACTTTTAAGAGTGTTTTATGTGTGTACTGGCGTGTATTTCAGTACACCTCTAATACTGAATACAATTCTGGATAAAATGAATATCACGTTTTGACGATGCTGCAATTTTTCTTTTTTCTTTTAAAAATTTAACCCTGAATGTCAGGTTGTCAAACAGCAATAGAATAACACACATTATTTGAATTTAAATAAATGCGAGAAAAGATAATGCAATATAATGTAAAAGTAATGATATAAAAAAATAATCATTGCAGATATATAAAAAAAAATCTCAACTAAAACCAAATTTTATTTTTAGGAGCTGTCGTAGTGGAATGGCGACGACAACAGCAACAGTGGGGATCGGATTTGCGATGTGTTTGCTATAACCAATCAGAGCAAAGAACCAAAAAAGTCACAAAATTAAAGTCACGCAAACCCTGTTGCTCGCATAAAACTCATTTTGGCCCTAATTTGATCCCATAGAAACATCGGAGTGCATGTTATCTCATGTGCATGTTATCTCGAGATCAGACGAGTTTGTCTGAATCGTATAAATGCTGGATTAAGATTACGAATGGGGTGAAATCGAGATCGCAATCTTTTAACGATTAATTGTGCAGCTCTAATTTTAAAGTAGCTTTTTAAATGTAAAAAAAAATATTCAAATATCCACTTTTAGCTCTAAATAGACACATTTGACTAATAATCATCAAGTGATTTTGTTTCTTAGTAAGTTCATTCATATCTTTCTTGTTCCTGGTTCTCTGGGAAAACTTGAAGCTGTTTGATTGTAAAAACTGTAATGCAGTGTAAAGCTCTAAATGCAGAAATGCAAATATCCCCATTGTATAGTACAGTGATAAGTGTGCATAATTCCAGTCTGTATTCATCCAAAAACGTTGTAGCCAGATTTCAGCGAAGCTTTCAAAATGTCTACACATAAGTGAGAAGAATACAGACGAGCAGCTTCAGTGAATCTCTGTGAAGCGTTCTGAGATGTCAGAGCCTAGCAGAGCTTCCTTTTGTAAACTTGCAAAACTCCAAAATTAACCATTTTATTTCCTCGCTGTATTATTTCAATAGTTTTTAAAATCTACCTTTTTTTTTTGCTGGCTTCAGTTTTTTTTGTTGTTGCTGTTGTTGTTGTTGCATTTGATACATGTTGGTAAAATATTATAGTATAGATGCTTAATAAAAATAATTTTATTGTGCATTTTTTTTTTGTCCAGCTCCTCTGGTCGACTCCATCCCCAGACACAGCAGTTCTGCGATGCTGATGCTTCTGTCCGTCGTGCTCTTGGGTTTCGCTGTGTTCCTCGTTTACAAGTTCAAAAGGTAAATGAATGCAAACAGATTTGACATCACACGTTTTAGACACTCATTTAAGTGCATTTCTCGTAATATCACAATGTAGCAGTATAAAGCGTGAAGAAACATCTTGAGGGATTCTGGATCATTTATTTCAATTACAGCAAGGAATTTGCTCCTTTTAGTTCCAGCTGTACACATTAACAAATGAATAAATAGGACATCATACTGTTATGGTGGTTAAGAAAAGAAACAAATTAATATGCAGTCGTGGCTCCACTAAAATGTGTTTTGTAACACTTTGAATTATTTATTTGTTACGCATTAATTCAAATGGAAACGATTCGGGGAAATGCAGAAAAGACATTAATAATTAAATATAATGTCTCACCCCCAACCCCACCCAAAAAAAAAGTGTGTGTATATAAACGCACACTCACGCACATACACACACACACACATACACACACTCATCAAACATTTTAGGTTCACCTGACCAACTGCTTGTTAAAGAAAATTTCTACTCAGCCAGTCATATGACAGCAATGCTAATGCTAATCTGCTGACTTTCCAACCAAGAGAAGAAAGGTGATTTAAGTGATTTTGAACTGGCATGGTTGTTGGTATTTCAAAAACTCCTGATCTACTGGGATGCTCATGCACACATATTTTTCTAACTATTGGAAAAATCCAGTGAGGACTAATTTTGTGGCTGTTTTGAGCACATAGAAAGTATCTCAAATAACCACTCGTTTTAATTTGAAGATGAGCATCTCTGACTGCTCAACATGTCGAACCATGAGGCGGTTGGACTACAGCAGCAGAAGACCACACCGGGTGCCACTCCTGTAAGCACAGGAGACTAAATCTGAAAATTGTACAGGCTCACAATCTAAATTAGACTAAAATAGAAAATTGGGAAAAATGATGCCTGAACTGATGAGGCTTAATTTCTGCTGCAACATTTAGATTGTAAGACCAGAATTGAGTACCATGTCCATCCCTTTATGACCACAGTGTTCCCATTTTTTGAGGGATACTTCCATCAAGATAACAAAGCCCTGACAAAGAATTTCAGACTAAATTATTAAATTGAAGAGTGGCGGGATTTTGAACCGTCCTAGATTTTACCAACAAACACTGTTCTGTAGGAAAATCCCCTGGATCAACATCTACGCTGAGGTGAACCAGGAAAAAGAGCAGGAGATGATTGGTACGGTGGGCCAGAATGATGCCAACCCCAAAATCACTCTGAGTGAGTTTTCCACCCAAAAGGAGTTAATGGAGAAGGAACTGGAGGCTCGTGCTAAGCGTAAGTAACACATTTGTCTCTCTTCAGTTCTTTTCTGTTGTTTTTGCTGGGAATGAGTATTAATTGCCATTTGCCAGACATATGATACGGACTTCAAGGGTTAACCATGTGAATTTATTCCATTTATTCCATTGTAGTATTTATTCCATGTAATGAACCTCCTAATATGTTGTAGTTAGGCTATTCATCAAGAAAGCTACTGAGAAATAGAAGTTCTAGAAAGAGACATTTAAATGTCTGTTTGTTTTCCATTAATGTATTGACCAAATCATATTACAGACACTGACATTATAAAGATAATAATTGCTTGCTTAAAAGACACAGTCGTGTTATTCTCATTCTGCTATTTATAGACTTCAATGCAGGTTTTCACACACGTCTCTGATTTCTCTAAGGCTTCACACACACACACATAGACAAGGCATCTACATATAGAAAACAAGATAGAAAATGATACAAAATCAATTAATTAATGCATTATAAGCTTAATATACTCAACAGCAATGTCAGGCGAGTAATGGTGAATTCATGGCCAGCGGTGGCCCACAAGGCTCAGTACTTAGACCTCTTTTGTTTAAGTTGCATATTATCCTTCAAAGCCACGTATGGCATGATAATGAGATTAAATTGTGTTTCCTTTTACAGATCCTTTTTCATCTATCTCACTGTATAACTTAAACTTTCTCACCGTATAACTTATTTCACTGTAAAAAAGTATAACTGTGAGCTTTACAGTTTTATTAAAAAAGAAACAAAATGTAGAATACATTTTGTTTTTGGTTCCCAAAACCAACCACAATGAAAACAGTCTCCGACAAACATGTTCATTCCATACACAGTTCTCAATTAAACTCCACTTTTTAAAAATTCATCATTTAAAAAATAAAGTGCTTATCATCTGATAAATAATGCATGCAATTGAGAACTAGATAACAGTTGAGCCCAAGTGTCCTTATTCCCCAAGTTGATGTGCCTGTGATCATGTAATTACTTAATAACAGCAAATTAATATTTAATTGGTGTTGTAAAGCAGCGATTATGAATCAGAGCTAATTAAACTATAAAAGGGGTCAACTGGGGTCAGTGGGACAACAATAACTGCGATGAATAAACATGTTCATTATGATGCCACAAAGAAACTTCATCCCTCAACTAATTTACTCGGTTTAAAACTGCCTCTGTAGTATTTATTTATGCAACGGGTTATTACTTTTTTGGACATACTGTTAAGTTTAATGTGGATTTGTTACACATAAAATTACACATACAATTAATTATAAATACGTTGTATGCTGTAGACACACGCATACACACTAATATTTTTCTTTACTTTTAATACTGTGGTACATAAAAATTACGGAGTAACCGTTTCATATCAGTTTACAAGAATGCCATTTGCATTAGTTTATGTATTCGTAATTTGTACGTTGAATCAAAACACATATGGTTATAGTCCTAGATTTGTGTGTCGCATGTGTGTACTAAACTTTATGTAGTTTATAACCTGTAAAACATAATTACATTTCACACAAACCTCTTGAGTATCCTGATTTATTTTTTCTAATACATTTATTACATGTAATTTTTTTACAATTTTTGAAACAACATACTATTAAAACCACTTTATTAATGTTTTAATTTTTGTATGCAAAAAATATGCTCCTAACAGGATGGCCTTAAAAATTCTACAGGAATCAATCTGCTTTGTGCGAGTAACCCTAATGTGCACTTTCTCTGTCTTTGTGATGAACAGATGGAGTGATCAACACGTGTGAAAGCACAAGAGAACTTCCCAACTGCACGAGCGTGTGAGAAGTCGCCTTGAGATCTTTACTGTAAAAATCTGTACAGAGATATCATACTGTCAAAAAGTTTGTCTATTCTTCTTCTTTTTTTTTACTTTTCTGCATTTTTTTTTGTATGTGTCAGTGTTAATTTTTTATGGTGGGTAGACGTGCATGGGGGTTTCATAAGAACCGTGCAGAGAGGAAAGAGTGGAAAAACTTGAATTTGTAAAATTGAGAGATTTGCAAAATGTATCTCTTTTTTTAAACATACGACACTTATTCTGCCGTGTGCAGCATATACTAATTAAAATGAACAGAAATTCATCAAGTACTTTTTTTCTGGGAACAATTTATTTAAGGCATTTTTTGTGCATTAAAATGTGCTTTAAATGGTGTTCTAAAGGTGAAAATCATTAGTTGTAAAAGCTAAACATTCCAATTTTTGGTTGCTCTTTTTCTTCCTTTTCCTTTTGATTCTTGTTGGTAACACTTTTTTCCTTCTACAGTTGCTTTGCATGTTGAAAACAATGTATTTACTTTGCTATCTATTGCTTTGAAGTGTAGAGCAATGTGGACATCGATGGCAATTTTGTTAATTATTTTTAAATTGTCATATTTAAAAAGTTTAAATCTGGTGAAGTCCTTTGGGCAGGAGAAAAATTCCAATTTAGATGTAAATAATCTAAATGTAATGCAAAGTAATTACACATAATTGAAGCTTTGTAATTTTTGTACAGTTCCCCTGTAATTATGCACATAGATTTTTTTTAATTATTATTATTATTTTAACATTATTTTTTGCTGCCACATGCGATTTTTTGCCCATTTGGTTTTTAAATAAATAAAATCGTTATTATTTGTGAAATTAGGTTTAATTAGAATGTATGTTGAGTTATAAACGACAGGCATGTCATTTAATTATAACACAGTTTTATTACTATGAAAACAAATATTGCATATAATTATTTTATGCTTATTGAGTTTTTAGTAGGATCTTTCTTGTGAAACCATGAATCTCGGAATGTCTTTTTTCGGCTTATGACAAACGGCCTTTTAGAACAAGATTAATTTCAATTTGTCACCGAAATGGACCTTTATCCAAATGGCTCTTGTCCCAGAAACATTATGATATTTTAATATTTCTTGCTGTACATATATAGAAAAAGGTCTAGCCTTGAACTGTAAGTATTGCGTTGAATTTGGGACTTTGCTAGGAATCAAAATGATGGCCGATTGACGTGCTGTAAATACACTGCTGCTGTAAATAGGTTTTTTATTCATCAAGGAATAAAAGAAAAAAAAAATAGATGTAAAGATGTTTTGCAAATGATTTCATGGATGTTTCTCCGGTTTGATAAACTCAGCATCTGTGAGACGTTTCATATTGCAGTGGATTGGTTCACGCTCTCATCCCGTCACTCGCTGAATTTCCATGGTGGGTTCAGATGTTTGTCATGTGTTCTTCACCCAGATCCCTGGCAACAATCTGCGTGGAACTTCATTAGTTGCATCTTCTGTACTGAGATATTGTGGTGTTTCATGAACACATCGAGATCAGATGTCAGAGACTCAGATCGGGTAAAAAAAATATCCTAGTGAAAGTCAATCAAAAAGCTGTTATTAAGTAGTTTAAACCTGTACAATTGAACCAGCATATCTGCATAAATGTGGATTTCATCACCACAATTTAAGGGTTCAAGCTCCAAAGGCAAGAGTGCCTAATGTTTTTGTATGGATTCTTCTTCTCTTTCTTCTCCAGCTTCTTCTACTTACCTTCTTGTCCTTTTTCTTTTTTCTTCATCTCCTTCTCCTTCTCTTTCTCCTTCTCCTTCTTTTTCCTTTTCCTTTTCCTCCTCCTCCTCTTCATCCCAAATGAACAAACTAAGATCGGTCTAACTTCTAGACCAAAATATTTTCGTCTTTGCCAAACTTAATGCAACCTATGTTCTGTATGTTATGAATCAACTATGTAAATACAACATATGTATGGAATTACTGTCCATACATTTGTTTCTGAAATGAGTTTATAAGGGGGTTCAGAGTTCAGTGGATACAAGGGTCCAAAGGATCCAAAGGAGAGGCTTCAGTTTCTTGTCTTTTCTTTAGAATTCAGCCTTGTTCATGTTAAGAAAGTCTGATGTGAAGTTTTCTGAATGTGCCGATCATGCCGTTTGATTACAGTTGCGGACTTTTCCCACCACCGGTTTTCAGTCAGTGCAACAAACATGTTTGTTTATTTTTCATTTTAAATTCAAATTTTTCATTTTGTGACTTTTAGTTTATTTACTCCAGAACTTTGTAATTTATTCATGATAAATCCTAGAATAAAATAGAATAACATTTAAAAATAGTTTACACAAACCCTTCACACAAGTCTGATTGGTTTCGGTGTGATTTTAATTGCTAAATGTTACATTTAAACCATTATTTAAAAAGTTGCTGGTTGAAACTTGGTGGAAAACTATTGTCATTGCTCATAACTCCATTATATATATATATATATATATATATATATATATATATATATATATATATATATATATATATATATATATATATATATATTCAATATATATATATATATATATATATAGTATATTATATGTCCATTAATGTAAAGCATTTTTTTATTATTTACAAAATAAACAAGCAAAATGGAGGTTTAAACGTTTCTTGCCATTAAAATCTGTACGATGATAACTCTATGATGTTTGGATGAGCAAATACTTAATTCTAGTTGCACAAAGCCTACAGTTGCATGACTCATGACTATTGTTATCTTCATCATTTCAAAATTTCTATGGAAAGTTACTGTCATTTTGAAATTGTTTCAAATAAATGTATTTTTGTACATCAAAAACTGAAAATTCAGTGTCTGTAATATTTGCCTAATTTGCAATTGTGTATATATATATATATATATATATATATATATATATATATATATATATATATATATATATATTAATGTGTAAAAAACGAAGGTTGCTGCATTTTATTACATCTCTGACAGAAGCGAGGATAAAACCCTGTGGAGAACCCGGCTCACTGCTGCCAGTCTCTTCGTGTGTGTGTGTTTGTGTGTCTGTCTGTCTGTATTCTTGTACATATATTCTAAAAGAGTACAGTATGAACATTTTTAAGTACACAATAACCGTTTTAGATAAAAAAGAAGCTACTGGAAAAAGAATGATTTTTACCTTTGTGTGTGTGTGTGTGTGTGTGTGTGTGTGTATGTGTGTCTTTTCTAACGACAATGACAGTTGCATGAAGAAAGCAAAGGGATTATTTCTCACTCAGTGGTGAATCACTAGACACATTTGCTTGGGCGTGTGGTTTGATTCGCAGCTCTGTTTACTGACAGCACATGCGGTGTCCTTCAGCGGCTGACTGGGATTTTCTTCTGGAGACTGACAAGTGGATGTCTTCACTGGGATCCAGCTTGTAAATGATACTTGCTGTTTATGGGCAGGTGAGGGAGTCTATGTTTAGCTCAAGGCTGAGGCTCAGCGGGCCAGGAAGGAAACATTAATTCTCTCAAAGGTGGAGAATTTGCCAGCAGTGTAATCAAACTTTGATATATGAAGGATGCCCCCCGCTCGCAGTGCTTTAATTACCCCTGGGGGATTTGTTTCTGCAGCCTTGAACATGTGGGACATAAACACACACAAACACTCATTATTGTCATTTTATGTTATGTTTTATATTGTTATTTATATTATATTGTTATATTATATTCACATTTTTATGCTGTTGCTTTTTTGTATACATAATTTTATAATCATACAGTATAATATTATATTATAAAATATTTATAGTACATAGTCGAAATATAATAGTCGAAAATCCACCAATCTTTGGTGTGTGTCCCACCTTCAGCTCAAGGTCCGCCTTTTTGCTGGGAGTGGGTGGGGCACAAACTCATGGCGGACAACCAATCACAGAGCAGGCAAATGAAAAAAAAACCTTATATAGGTTTATAATTACAGAAGAATGAGTGAACAGTCAAGTACACAAACTGGACCTTCTTGATATGAAGTAACAGTAATACTACGTATTGCATTGCCATGCCATCCATACATTTTTTACCACTTTGTCCATTGCTAGTTTGCAGGAATCTCAACAACTCTGGAAACAGTCAAAAATGAAGAACACGGGCAAGGAGAAGGCAAAACACACAATCAAAACGCTGGGTTGCTGCACAGGGGATAATGATCCGCTATGAACCTCTTGACAAGGCATCAGGTAAACAGAGAGCTTGAAACAGGCCTGAGCTTGAAACAATTGCTCTGCTCATGTGTGGAGTCTGGCTGCAGAGCAAAGGATCTTGGGAAATGAAGTCCTGACCACTAGAATTTACTTTTTATTATCTATTAATCAAGTTATAAGTTAAAACGATATCAAAATAATACAAGTCACAAGTTATGTTTGTTAAATAAAGGAAAAATAGTATTTTTCAAAGAATATCAACGCAATTGAACATTTTTTTTTATTATTTTGTGCCTGAAAATTCAGGGGGTGCTTATATTCATGGGGTGCTTATATTCGCGCCAATACAGTACATACGCTGGAAATAACTACAATATATCAAAATATAGTACAAAATACAGAAGGCAAGAAACAGTCTAACAAAAAGGATGAGGATATGCCTGCTGTGTTAATATAAGTACATTTGCACATATAGTAAATACAACAAGTATACCGTAAATTGAACAATAATTTAAAATAATCCAAATAATGAAATTAATTTTCATAACCAATTATCAACAGTGTTTGTTGATAATTGTCAAGGAGTTTGTGAGCCACTGGTTTGGGAAGGA
>MU204326.1:12249058-12251558 GCA_017309775.1 Paedocypris sp. Pulau Singkep | reverse complement strand
TTTTAGGACCACAATTTTTTGTTGAAAAAAATTCATTTAGCTTAAATTATAAGTGTTCATCTACAGAGCATGAATAAAAGATGATGTGATTATTATGTGTGTTTCATGTTCTTTGTTCTCCGGAGCTCATATAGGGATCAGCAGCGTTAGAATATTGCAAATGGGACATTTGGGAATTGTATGGCACGAGACCTATGTGGATGCCATTGGAAAGTAATATTCATCAGATTATAGATCGCAGCACATCAATGATTTCAGATAAGAATAAAGCTTCTCTGATTTACAGATCCTTATTCGCGTGTAATGATTTTAATTTAGATATAGTGATTGTGTATCCCCAGTAGAATGAAAAGGCCACATGTGAAGGTTTGACTGTAGTTGAAGTCTAATAATCACAGCTACAATTCGTTTTATATGCAAGGGAAATGCTGGGTGAGTTTCGTGGATATTTAAAAACCAGAGGTGTAAAGTACTTGAGTAATCTTAATTTTTTTTATCCTATTTTTATAGGAATTTTTTACTTGTATTTTTCACAAGTTTTTTTGGCTTCTTTGTACTTGCACTGTGTATCGAAAATATAAGCAACTTATAAATGCATGCAATCCCAATAAATGTATGCAATCAATAAAGTACAAGTACTAATACAAGTACAAATACTATGCTCAGTGTTTCAATGTCTAAATAATTTTTCCAGTTTCTTTACATGTTAGTCGTACTTTTTGAACCAATTGTATTTTACATATGTATACAAATTGTACATTTACAAAAAGACGTATAGTAACAAAGTCTATTTACTCAAGTACTTTACACCTCTGTCAAAAACATTAACAAAAGGATGTATTCACGTTGCATCGGACAGACTGAATATCAAATCTGTTGCTATTCTTTGCAAAAAAAAAAATCTTAACAACTTTTAAGGAGATGGACAGAAAATTGTGTCCGTCTTTAGATAGAGACACAGACAGACAAAGAATAAAAGGATGGAGAAAATAGTATTACACTGTCACCACAACTACGCTAAATATCCATCTGACACAGAAATGTCAACAATGCACCAAATATATCAGCGGGTGCATCACGTCTGGAAAATGACCCTCTATTCCGGAGGCCGCATTGACATTCCCAGAGTTCTCTTAGAAAGTCTTTGAAGTCGAATCCCCGGAAGATTCCAGACAACATCTGTCCCTTCATTTTCTATCTTTGCTAGAGTAGCAAGCATATGGAATCTGTCAAACGCTATTGTATTCTCCATGGAAACGCTACTTAACGTTTGTTCTAAACCTTGTGTTTTTTTATAGAGTTTTCAACATTGTTCCTAATAATGTATGCTTTTTTTATTTAAAGCGTGACTCGTGATTTGTTTAGCGGCTAAGACGAATCCAGTAACCATCAAATGCTATTTAATGAAACTGCCATTTCTATGGATTAGAATATAATTGGGAAAGTCTGTACCCTAGACACAGTGTTTGGCATTTATATGATAATTATAGTAATGTATGTGTCGTTAAACGTTGTTGTGCCGCATGTGTTTCCAATATCTAATAATATAGCGAAGTAGAATTGAGAAAAATGGAGGTGATATTCAGATAGATTTGTATAAAAATGCCAATTTAATACAGACTTTACTAAATAATGTGGACAAATAGACAAAGAAAAAGAAAGATACATTAATGAAAAAAAGACTAGAGTCATTGGACGGATGGATGAATTGTTGGATTGATGGATGAATGGATGGATGAATGGTTGGATTGATGGATGAGTGAATTAATTGGTGGTTACATAGATGGATAGATGCAACTTAGGCTTTAAATAAATTCTAAAATTAAAGTAACAAGACGCTGCAAGAAGCAACACATCAGACAAAATAAATAGTTTACTAAAAACAAACATTTTTGACATAATTCCAGCCTGAACTGAAGACTATAAGAAATAATACGTAATAGAAGTATAACAGCAATATACAATAGTAAAAATACTAAAATAATAGTATGACGGAATGAATACGCAGGCAGACAGAGAAAGAGAGATGGATGGATGGATGAATGCATTGATGAATGAATGAATGAATGACAGAATGAATAGGCAGGCAGACAGAGAAAGAGACATAGATGGACGGACGGATGAATGACGGAATGAATAGGCAGGCAAACAGAGAAAAAGCCATATATGGATGGATGGATGGATGGATGAATGAATGAATGATGGAATGATAGGCAGGCAGACAGAGAAAGAGAGAGACATAGATGGATGGATGATTGATGGGATGAATAGGGAGGCAGACAGAGAAAGAGAGAGAGACATGGATGGATGGATAGATGTATGAATGAATGACAGAATGAATATGCAGGCAGAGAAAGAGAGAAAGACTTAGATGGATGGATGAATGAATGAATGATAGTATGAATAGGTAGGCAGACAGGGAAAGAGAGAGAGACATGGATGGATGGATGGATGGATGGATGGATGCATGAATAAATGTGTGAATAAATGACTGAATGAA
>MU204326.1:12221558-12241558 GCA_017309775.1 Paedocypris sp. Pulau Singkep | reverse complement strand
GGCACATATCCAGTACAGTGGCACATATTTGTTTACGTGTGTGCCAACACTCACTTGTAAATCAGCCCAGTCTTAATGACTACATGCTTTCCAGTTGTTCTCATTAAAACTGAGCTATTTTGTAGCTGCCACAAATTCCCTACATGTGCTTTTTTATGATAGAAATGTTTTATTTTTATATGTAGTTGTGCCAAAATCATCTTAAATAACAAGAATATGAAAACACAAAATTCAAAATGTAGGTTTGAAAATGTAATTTCAAATATAGCTGCAAGCAGCAGTGTCGTTCTTTGGTTTTATCTTGGTGGTTGTAAAATGGATGTATCAGACAGACAGACTGACAGACAGACAGACAGACAGATATCATTATTAGATAGACAAACAGATAGGCATATATCATCATTAGACAGACAGACAGACAGACAGACAGACCACAAGACAGAGAGACAGATTGATCGACAGACTGACAGTTAGAGACACAGACAGCCAGACATATAGATGCAATAAATACAGACAGACAGACAGATAAACAACATCATTAGACAGACAGACAGACCGACCGACCATGAGACAGACAGACAGACAGATTGATTGTCAGACCGACAGTTAGAGACACAGTCAGACTTATAAATGCAATTCATGGACGGACGGACAACAGACAGACAGACAGACGCAATATATAGACAGATGGACAGACAGACAGATAGATATCATCATTAGATAGATAGATAATATATTATCAGACAGACTGATAGACCGGCAGACAGATCATCAGACAGATAGACAGACAGATTCACCGTCTGATTATATTTTTATAATTTATAACCATACCGATTATATTTTTCTATAAGTTGAAAAAAGCTGATTTTCCCTCACCAGCAGAACTGGACGAGCACTTTTAAAGCATCAGGGATCAGTCTTGTGATAAATGCCACTTTTAATGGCTGAGGACAAATGATGGGCAGTGATAATTTCACTCCTGTAATGTTTGACCTGCCGCGTGAGGAGTGAGTGATGTTCTCGACATATATCAGCCGCTTATAGAGCTCGTAATGAGGAACGGCTGAAATACGACAGGGATGCAGGGCTCGTGAGTTTAGATGTAACTTTCTTCAAAACACTCGTTTAAAACATCTGATTTTGCCCCGTCGAGGGGGTGAGAAGGAGCGCTGACAGTAATTACACTCATAATGAATGTTTTGCTTTCAACCAGGCGTGTTGAAGTGAACCGCACCTCGACACACACACACACACACACACACAGACTTGCTTTAAACAAAAGTTGCATATGCAAAGGTGCTATCACAATAAATCATCCTAAAACTTTCCGGGTCATGACGAATAAAATGTATATTATTTTTCAAAACGTGAATTGCTGACTGTTGACCAGCCTTGAATCTGTTTTGACGGTTGACTGTGATGTCTGTACCACCCTTCGCCTCCACAATGACCCCCACCCCCACCCCCACCGACCCCCTGATGATGTGATGTGAAACAGCTTTACACTCCTACAGCATTAATTAATACTCTTGCCTGTGATGGATTGCTTATGCATTAGGCCATTCATCACTACATGTATGAGATTATGATTCAAATCCCATGGTATCTAATGTTGTTTTTTTCTTTCTTTCAAACCACATTCCTGCTGTGTGTGTTTCTTTTTATAAACCTTTTATTCAAATGTATTTACAGCACAAACCCAAGCAAAGCTCAACATAAAAAAGCAAATTCCTACCTACCTGCTTACTCTCCCACCCAATCACCCACCCCTCTACGTAGCTACCTACCTACTTACAAGCTACCCAATCACAGACCGGTCTTCCAAGCCAGCCAGCTACTTACCTACCTACTTAACCACCCAATCACCTACCCATTTATCTAGATACTTGCTGATCACCTTACCACCAAATCACCCACACACCGACCTTCCTAGCTACCAACCTTCCTAAAAAGCCTCCTGATCACCCACCCTTCTACCTACATACTTACTAACCCCATCACCCACCTGTTTACGTAGCTACCCACCTACCAACATAACCACCCACCTACTCAACCAACTACCCACCCAATTGCCTTATCTAGCTACTTTCCCAACCACCCAATCACCCACCTGCCTACCTAGCCACCAACCTATGAACCACCTACCTACTTACCCAACCACCTACACACCCATCTCAACCTACCTACATACCCATTCACCCACCCTTTTAACCTACCTACATACCTACTTACCCACCCTCCCAACCTACCCACCTACCTACCTACGTACCTACTTACCCAACCACCCAAGAACCCACCCATCTACCGAGCTACCCACCTTCCTACAGACCCCCAATTACACAACCTTTGACCTACCTATCTATCAACCTACCTTATTTTCTGGACTATAAGCCGCACCTGTATATACGCCGCACCCCTCTATTTTCGAAAAAAAAAATAAAAAAAACCATAAACAAGCCGCACCTGCATCCACTCTATTAAAAAAAGTTCCCTTTCCAGTTGTTCACTGGACACTACTGGGGACAACATTACCTGACAGGGAACAATTAAGGTTTTAGTCAAAACCTGGAGAGTTTTGCAAGCCACAGATAAGTATGATTTTGGATTCGATTTTTTTTTCTTTATTACATATGTTTGGATTTACGGTTGTTTTAATTAGGTATGCATGAATTATAAAAGAAATATATCGAAATATTTGTGCACAACCTGCTGATGTCATGTGCATCTTCCTGAGCCTCCCAAGAGCTTCTGCAAGTCACCCTTCTGCGAGTCCCGCGCTTCTGTGAGTCGCGATTCCGCGAGTTGCGCGGAACTTCCGCAAGTCGCGCGCAAGTGGCGTGCTTCCCGCAAGTCACACGCGTCTAGTAGCGGCTGAAGAAGGGCCTCTGCAGAGCATCTGGCTTAATAATGTGAATGTCAGACGTCAGCAATGTCGGACTCCATACCTGTATTCTAACACTTTGAAAATTAATATTTCCGGGGCCACGCGTGTTACGTATATTATTAATTAATATTTCGTTCCGTTACTGTACACATAACAGTTTTTCGTTTTTATGTGGAGTAATAATGTTTTATTGGCTTGCATTCGTTAAATGAATTATGGAATTATAATGTGGTCTGCGCGCACATCCCGCGTCAATAAACCAGGGTTCACTGTAATTACTACAGGAACAGAACGATTTTGAATTGTAAATGTAAATGTATGTAACTAAATAGATCTTTTCCTAACCTGTATTTTAACACCAGCAACTTTGCTGATTAAAACGGGACAGAAAATAAGAGAAACAAAGGTGTCTACAGTATTTAACTTCATTTCAGTGAAATCAGGTAGTGTGAAATCACGTCTAACCATCTTTGCTGAAACCCACGAAGTCGTCTTCTTCAGTGTAGGAGTTGAACACATCTGTCTCCATAAAGAATGCATTTTGCATGCTGCATGTTTTGTGAATGACTTCTCACCACTTCTCATCCAAGTCTACCATATATTTAATATATTAAATATATAATAATATAATATAATATATTTATATTTATTTCAGTAGCATATTCTTCTTTGCATTTGTTTTGTCTTTTGATACCATTAAAGCGCGACGATTCCGATTGCCCCCTAGCGGTGGAA
Source organism: Paedocypris sp. Pulau Singkep (assembly GCA_017309775.1). Taxonomy (NCBI): domain Eukaryota; kingdom Metazoa; phylum Chordata; class Actinopteri; order Cypriniformes; genus Paedocypris; species Paedocypris sp. Pulau Singkep. The sequence goes on along the minus strand of MU204326.1, from coordinate 12,237,939 downwards.
AAAAAATCCACAAAATTGCCGCTTTTTTCTATAAGCCGCATGGTTCAAAACCTAGGAAAAAAGTAGCGGCTTATAGTCCGGAAAATACGGTATCTACTTACTCATGAATTGGTACAAACCGTTTTAGCTACCTACCTTATCTACCTACAGGTATACAACCCATCTTAACCTGCATACGTTTTTCATTTGAACAGAACAGGGAATCAGTTGATCAGACCGTGTTTTGTAAATGCAACTCATTAGTTCTAACACAGGCCCGTCCATCTCCTGGACCTTTTATGCGTATCTCTTTAAACTCAATGACGGAGGCTTTAACCTCTGAGAAAATTAAACCCTGTACTTTAATTACAGGCCGAGAAAGGCTGGGCTAATGATTAGCTGTTAGCATTGACACACTAATATAGATCTTTCTCTCCTCGGAGACTGGAGAGGTGATACATTGACCGGCTTGGTGTGTAGAGACCTCCACCTGCCAGACTGAAACAGATCTGGCATGAATTAATATGCAGAGATGGCAGTCACTGCAGGCTCCCGCGCTAGTCAGGATAACAGGGGTGTGTTGCTGATGCGCTTCGACATGATGAAACGTTTTACTGAGGCGCGGTGTGATTTAAGGGCCGCCGGGGCCCGCAGAGCTGTAATGTAACCGCTTAGGAGAGCAAATGGGTCCAAGGATTCGGAAGCAAAGAAAGAATGTCATCCAAAGCATGAGTGGATATTTATCTGCGTCTGTGACTTGAGATATGCTATCCTACAGTATGAATCTTCTTCACTTTTTGCAAGTACAGTATTATTAACAGGAATTGTTTTTTTTTTTTTGCCGAATTCATCGTTCCTCTCTATAAAAATCTCAATGACAACATTTAGATTTTTTTTTTTTTTTACAGTTTGTCGTTGACACTCCTTATAACTATAAAACATAATTGTAACTATTTTTTTAAATTACTCTTTTGCCTAACATGTGCGTTTTCACTGTAAACTAACGTGTCCATCAACATGAATCTTAAACTCTGCTGTACAACTTCACAACTTTTATATCAGAAAAATTGGCTGTTGAAGAAAAAAAAATACATTTTAAGCATCTCACACTAACCTCCACAAAGCACGTTTTACTGATTCAATGCTGATTTGTCTCATTTTCCATGTTTGGTTAAAATCAAATCAGTCTGATATCAATATGCATATGTAGTATCCTATTATTAATTGCTTATTAATATTATATTGATATTATTAATCATCAAAAAAAAATACTGATATGCATTATGAGTGGGATGTTAGCACACACACACACACACACACACACACACACACACACACACACACACACATGTTTAGCTGTATATACTAGCATTTGTTGTAAGGAAAATTAACATAGTAAGAGGGTTAATTGTGTAATAATATATGAATCTGTAATGTATGTCTTTAGATTTATTTTACTGTACAGATGTATTTTATGAGCCAAAAATATATCATTTTTTTAAGCTTTAAAATGTTGGGCTTTTTGGGAAAAAAAAAAACATTTTTTTAGAATGTATAAAGAAAAACACAAACAATTACCCTAAAATAAACGGTCTTTATTTAATAAAAAATATTAGATACAAAATGAGTTATTAAAATTGTGTTCATAAAGATTTGTGTTAATAGCCTAAAAACATGTGAATAATATGTAATATTGCTTACGCTTCTTCAGGCCAACATCTAATGAAGTATTCCACGATTAATACCACTTTATAACATCATAAGCATTTTTATGCAACCCACATCGCTGCTTGAAGCTATATTTTAAAATGATTACTAGTGGCACACTGAAGTTTATCAATAGGAGGCACACAATACAACTGAGGGAAACAACAAAGCAGAAGGACCGATTCATTTTTTTTTTTTCAAAACACTTTTGCCTTAACGGCTTTAAAAGGAAATTACTAAAAAAAAAAGGGCAAAACCATCAGAGCGACCAGATCTAGTCCGCACAATGTGCACAATCCCTGTGTTTTCTGGCGAGGTTCAGAGCGCTGAAGAGACTCAGCTGCACGAGGCTCATTTCTTCTTCATCAGTGTTTGTAGCTTTCATACTGCCTTTGGAGGCCGTCCATGCTCGTGGATTGATTTCTCTTTGAGACAGATAATTACTCTCCGTTTGGCAAAGGAAATGTGTAAATAGCTTTGCGTGTCCCACCCCAGAGACGATATGTCTTAGCGTGGCCTCCATCTGCCAGAGCTCAGGGGGAACAGAGAACAATATTTAAAACATTACAAGCCATTACACAAGTTGCTTCCCTCAACCAACATCTATCGTCTGGAATTTAAAAAAAGCACAATAATAGATATGAGATAAATAACAAACACTTAATCGGTGGTTTTAATGAGAACACTGGGGTTAAGGAGCAGTCGCTGTTAACATTAGATGTTTGCTGTGAACGTCGAGGGATGGGGTGTGAGGAAACGGGCAAGTTGCCTCGGGCTGGAGCTTTTTAAGTGTGTGTGTGTGTGTATTTAGATCAAAGTGGGGCCCCTAAAAGTGTGGTTTTTGAGAACATTAAAGAACATTGAAGGTCTTTTAAGGACCAAAATGGGATGTTATGGGGACCTGCAACATTGAAGGCCTGTGTAAGGACCAAAGAAGGTATTTTATGGTTTAAGGACGTGAATGGAATTCTATGGTCACTTATGGGGACTTGCAACATTCAAGGCATGTTTAAGGACAAAACAATGGATTGTATGGTCACTTATGGAGACCTGCAGCATTGAAGGCCTGTTTAAGGACGTGAATGGGATTCTATGGACACTTAATGGAACCTACAAGAATAAAGGCCTGTTTAAGAACCAAATAGGGATGTTATGGTCACTTATGGGGACCGGCAATATTCAAGGCCTGTTTAAAAACAAAAATAGGCATGTGATGGTCACTTATGCATACCTGCAGCATTAGAGGCCTGTTTAAGGACATTAATGTAATTCTATGTTCATTTATGGGGACCTGCAACATTAAAGGCCTGTTTAAGGTCCTTGAAGAGATTTTAGGGTTGCTTATGGGGACTGGCAACATTGCAGGCTTGCTTAAGGACAAACAAATTTGATTTTATAGTCACTTATGGAGATCTGCAACATTGAAGGCCTGATAAAGGACCAAAATTGGATTTTATGGCTGATGTTACGATTGAAACTTTGGTAAGATTTGAGCAAAAGAGATGACGAAAGGAAATATTTGGTGATTTGGTTTAGGATGGAAAGGAAGAGAATGTATTGTTTAACATGTACATATTTTGAGTGTTGGGGTTAATGGTGTATTGTTTTGTGTATAAGTCAATGGTGTCTGTGCGTGTGTGTGTGTGTGTGTGTGTGTGTGTGTGTGTGTGTGTGTGAGAGAGAAAGAGAGCAAGAGAGAGAGATTTGCACTAGATCAGAGTTGACATCTTGTAATTTGGGCATTATAATCAATCAGGCCAGTTCTTTTATTTTTAAATAAGCGAATATCTCTCAACGTACGTTCCATAATGCGATTAGAAAGAAAGGATGTCCAATGAATCACACCTCTTTGTATTCTAATAAATCAGGCTGTAATCTTATTTCATATCTACTTAGAGACGTCATTGCACGTTTTAGAATTTATTTTTTATGTCTTATTTAACTTTTTATGTCTAGAATTTCTTATCTGTGCAGCAAAGTAGTCAACTTCAGTCGTTTATGCTAATTTGGTGCTAATGTAGCCCGAAGCTAGTTGAACAGTTCACTAAAATCCTCTGCAATCATACACCCTGACCAGGAAAACCAGGTTGTCGGCTTCCAATTTATTTCAAACGGATTTTAGGGCTTGAGAAGGGATGCTGATGCAAGACTTTACCAAAGTACCAGAAGTCTTGCCAGTCGGGACTGATTTTCCAGAGTCAGTTGAAGGGGCGAAGTTGCATGACTTTTGCATGGCTGTGAGTATCGGTGAACTTGTTTTTCACCTTGTTAGGCTTTCTTGTAATTGCTTTACAGCTATTCTTGAGCTCTTTCAGGCTTCCAAATAAACAGACCGCGACAGCAGCTCTAAGCTCATCTCTTATTATTTAATTTTTTTTCAAATATTTCAATCATTTTCCAACCTTCAGAGGTGTACAATTTTCCATATACCAGGCTTGTGTTTTCGGAAAGACATGTGGTATCAACTCAGTGCCATCTGCTGTTTAAATGGGTGAACTACACAACAGTAAAATGGCGAGACAAACGACTGAGAATGATGAAATACTGCTAGAGAAGATCACACGTCTTCTTCCTCAGGTAAGAACTCAGTTCTGGATCTATTAGAAATTTAATTTTAGATTATCCTTGTAGTTGTAATCAGCAGAGCTTAAAGTCAGAAATGCCGATGAGTTCAAGTCCTAGGAAAAGTATGAATCTGCATAATATATGCAATACAACTTTGATTGTAATAAAAGCATAACAATTCACGTGATGCAATATGAATGCAATCGGCAGGTTTTGATGTCTTGGTACAATTTGCATGGGGAAAATATGTAGCTTTGTCAAATGAACAAATAGGTTTGTCAAAATCATTATGTGACAGATAAATGATATAAATCCCACTTTTTCCATCTCTAAAATACATTTAAAGTGTCGTTTAAAGCCCAGAGCGGCACACATTTGGATTAAGTTTTTAACACATTTTGAAAGCATTTTTTCAAAAACGTATTTTGTTGTGATTTCATTTTGTAGCTTCCAGCTGAAATAAATCAATCCACCAATCAACCAATCAATCAATCAATCAATCAATCAATCATCTTTATTTTTTAAGCGCTTTAAATCACCCACAGCTGACCAAAGTGCAGGACACAGTTGGTTAAAAAGCTTATTACAGTAAAACATTAACATTCAGACAAGCAATAAAGCAGCAGCTCTAGAACCTCATGCAGTCTCATACTGTGTTAAAGCCAAAGAATAAAATGAGTCGAGCAAGTTTTAAAAATGGGCTTTGAAGGGGCTTGTCTTTTGGGCCGAGGTAGGACATTTCATAATGTGCTGCAACAGCAAAGACTCAGGCACTTTCGGACCTTCTTAGATCTCAGTACTTTCAGGAGAAGCTGATGAGCTGACCAGAGACTGAAGCTTTAAGACACCGGGTGTTTGCTGTAAGATTGAATTCTGCTGAGCGTATGGGTGAATTGCAAAGGATTAATGTAGGGAGAAGATGTCAATCAGTTTTATTTCTTCCCCAGTAAGACACCAGATGATGGTGAGATGTTCACTTTATATAATATGGCATTCATATTGACAGACTTTTTTAAACTCATATATCTGTTATGTACGAGGAGTGAGTGTCAGTGAATATATGTTCTGCACTTAAATGTTTGGCTGGGACATATTTCTCTCCCGCCTTCAACAGGTTTAGAAGCGATTGATGGAGAGCTGCAACATTTAAATCATCCTGCTGATGCTTGGCAAGACCAATGTCTGAATTTGGCAAAGCCACTGGAGACGATTAACCTATTTTGGCTTGCTCCTTTAACCGTATATCTGCAAGTGAAGTGTCTATAAAGCGCCCGGCGTTCTAGCTGATCGCAGCACTTTATTTCCAGAGATATTTCTGGACTCCACTCCATCCTTTTCCCTTCCACTTTAGGGGATTTTGCAGAGACAAGTCTCCCACAAGAGCGGCTCTTCCACATGCTCTCAGGGCAATGCAATGCACAGAGCTGTAAAAGTTCTATTTTTACATTTTAGATCTCATTCTGGTTTCTCATATGCTTTAAGTCAAAGCCCAGATGAGATTTGGTTCAGATTTTCCCCGTAACAAAGCTTTTCTCTTGACTCTGAGATGAATTCTGATGCTTGAACACTACAGGGGATTGGCAAAGAACTAACTGTGTCCATCTTCTTTTTTTTTTTTTTTTTTTCCAAATGACCATATGTTCATTCTCTTAACTTTTACCTTTTCCATTTTGGACGCTTTTCCAATTTTGGACCATTGGGTGGGATACACATCCTGGAATGGTGGCAAACCAATCTCAGGATGGGACACACAGACACTTACTGTCACTAACAATTTTTTCCTGACTTTGGGACAATGGAAGGAAACCAGAGAACCTGGAGAATCTCCCCACAAGAAAGACATATGAACAGAATAAAATAAGTCTCCAATGGTTGAGTTTGTTCTTCTTAAGGTATTTCTCCAGTATGCCTTGGGTCTTCTCCTTTACGGATTTCCCTACCTTTTCTCTATGGACACCCTGAAATGTATGACCACTTGTTTCTGAGACATGTCATTTCTATCATCACCTAAAGCTCATGACCATTTGGAGGTTTGGAATGTGGATTGACCAGTAAGTTGAGAGCTTTGCCTTTTACAGTAGTTCTTGTCTTTCTTCACCACAAAGGAAGGGTACATTGACGGCATTATTGCTGCTTCAGTCCAGAATATGACTTTTTATGGTTTTTTATGATTTTTCTTTTTTTATATGATTTTTACTGTCACTCCTAAACAAGACCCAAAGAAAAACCCCAAGACAGATTCCAGAAGTAGGGAATTGGACCTGCCATCCAGGCATTACAGGTTCAAGTCCTGCTCTGGTTGGTTCCTTGAGCAAGACTGACCCCTACATCCCCCCCGACATCATGGCTTAACGCTCCCATTACTCCGGGTTTGTGTGTGTGTGTAAATTCACATGATGGTTAATTACAGAGCACAATTTCGATAGTCCCTAGTGGACATATTGACAAACTTTCTTTACTTTGAGAGAAGATCGTTGACTTTGCAAACACATTAAACTTGTTCACTATAAGAGTTTTTTTTCCCGCTCTTAAGATTTTAAGAGTTGTAAAGTTTGGCCGTTCTGCCACACGCTGAATTGTGAGACTGTGTACTCTGTTTCGTCAAAAATTCTCTGCTGGTTTGGGACTTTTCCTCCACTGCTGCCCAGAAATGACACCATTCTGCCAATTACGGACTTAAGCAGCACTTTCTGTCCCTTCTCTGATGGAGGAGCTAAAAATTTCACAGCCCTCAAAACCACTTTACTTAAAAATGTACTTTTTTGGAAACTGCAAACCGTTAGACTTTCACTTGCGTCTCTGTGATGATCCATTTGCAATTAAAATCAAGTTCAGTCATTAAAATGAAGAAGGATTTGTTTGCACCAGTACTCATATTTTTAAAAGCAAAGCTGCATATAATGTGATTATGTTTGGACAGTAAGTGTTGTTTAATGTGAGTTGAGTAAGCAGTTTTAATTACTTTAATTTACAGTCTTTTACCCTAATTGCGGGGCCACGGCATCTGCTGTGCGATTGCAGCGAAGACTGATCTCACTCTGTGTTTGTGTGTTATTCAAATTCTGTCCACATTAGGCGCTCTTGTGCTGCCTAATGTTGTGTGACAATGAGTTCCTGCTCCTAGACCTAGATAAACAATGACCAAAAGAAATACAGTATAGTAAAATACAGTACATATACTGTATGGAAAGGCGCTCATAATGTTGCTGGGTTTTTTGAAGGTGAAAATCTGTTTGGTTGAATAAACATCTTCTCTTTTTATTCAAAAGTTTGTCATCTGAAGCCGTACTCAAGCTGATTTGACTTTGTCCACATGGTAACAAACAGTTGCAGAAATTCGATTGGTTAAACACTTTGTAAATATTGTCGGAAATTTATCATCCGCCCACCAACAGCCCAAAATTAAAACTGATTAAAACCGCTGATCTCCATCTGTCTCTCTCTCTCTTTAAATCTAGCAAGCACCAAGAAAAGGCTGTAGCTCAAAAGGCCATTGATGCCCTGTTATAAATCACTCGTTCATATTTTACTCTCTCTCTCTCTCTCTCTCTCTCTCTCTCTCTCTCTCTCTCTCTCTCTCTCTCTATCTATATCTCTCTATCTCTATTTAAAAATACGTGTTTATACTGTATTTACCGATTTTCAGGCACAAAAAAAAATAGTAAAAACAAACATGTATTAAAATGTTTTATTTTAATTAACGTTTCTCGTTCAATTACGTTAATATTCTCTTAAAAATACTTTTTGTTTTTTCTTTATTTAACAAACCTACCTTGTGACTCGTATTTTTTTATATATAGTTTTACTTGAATAATAGATAACAAAAAGTCGATTTTAGTGGTCAGGACTACATTTCCCAAGATTTGCTCCACTCAGACTCTGCACATGCGCAGAGCAATTGTTTCAAGCTCAGGCCTATTTCAAGCTCTCTGTTTGTCCGACGCCATAGCAAAGGATTATTTTCCCCTGTGCAGCGACCGAGCGTTTTGATTGTGTTTGTTTCTTGGAATTTTTTTTTTTTACTTTTTGCCTGTGTTTTGCCATTTTCGACTGTTTCTGCAATGACAGATTGGACTAGTTTGCAGCCGGTTGCGCTAACCTAAGCTAACTGGTCATGGTTTGTAGTTTCTGTTTGTTGTAATATAAATTATTGTACTGTATTTAGTTTAATCTTACTTCTTCTAGTTATTTTGTCTCTGTTAAGTGTCGCAGTGTGTCTAATGTTTCTTTATTTTTAATTATTATTATTATTTTAGTTATTGAGCTAATTAAAGCTTATGCACGTCTGCCTATTGACCATTGTTTAACATTACATACACGCACACGCACAGGCGCGCCGCTGCATAAAGACTTTTTATTTAAAGAAAGTTTATTTCTGATTGTTCCTGACATGAAATTCGAAAAAATGGGCACTTGTAGTTGCGTAAATACGATAAGAATAAAGAAAGTGGGGTGAGTTTGTCAATATGGCCAAAGCCGGAGCAGTGGGCAGCCTTGGGTGGGGGATACAGAGGAACTCTTTGCCCAGTTTTCTGCTCATTAAGTTTGCAAACTAATTTGAGAAGTGTGTTCTTAACAATGTGTTAGGTGATTGTTCTTCAGTGGAGCGTGTGTTTAACAACCTTCACTTCATGAGATGTCGGACTGTTTAAATACAAAGACTTTAATCAATACATGAAAGAATTCTACAGGTCACACAGAAGTAATTCACTTCCCCAGCGGCACTTTTGTTCACAGGCACAAAAGCAGATTAACGCGCAATCAGTGGTTTGCATGTGCAACAGTTAGTGTTGCTTACTCAGCAGTTCCTCCGAGTGCGATAATCAATCAGGCCGAACGCGGCGTTCTGCTCCCGTACGTTTCTAGTTCATACTTCCTGTGCTGTTTGAGAACCGTGAAACATGCAGTTCAAGCTTTTGTTCGCGTGCTCTCTGGGGTCCTGACGTCCTCTGTATGGAAATGTGGGGGAAAAAAGTTGACTAAACAATAGGTGCTTATAGTACATGAGTTCAGCTTTTTTTATTTCATCTCGAGATTATTTAAATTAGAAATGTAGCAAAATTTGAAGAGAAAAAAAGGTATTTGCCATCTGAGGAAGAAACATACAGGGGAACAAATTTGACCACGATGGCTTACGACATTCTCGGGAATATAAAAAAAAACGATTGTACAAGTAACAAAATAGATTTAAATATGAGAAACTTTGTGTTAATGTGTTAATCTTTTACATTCAGTATAAATGTATGATTTATGACTTGTGATACGTTATGCTTGATTATTATTTTTGTTTGTTTTCTGTTCAGTGCAAAATTAGCTTTTTCCTGCTTTTGTGTCATTTTGTTAAATCTTGTATTGGTTGTTATTGTGCTATGTTGTACTGTAGATTATTCTCTAGATTATACACTAGTGCTTTTGTTCATATTAAATAACGCTATATCATCAGAAAATGTTTATTGAAAGAAAAACAAAAACAAACAAACGTCAAACTGTATCCCTTCAACACTTTAGACGTGATATAATGTACTGTACAGACAGTATTGTACATACTGATGAATAATTAAAACATAATAAAACAAAAATCTTTAAAATTATAGCTATTGTTCACAATATTGAATATGATTTTATAAAAAAAAATAAGCATACACTTCAACAAGTATGACTATGATGAAAAAACGAAAATATATCAAACACAATTATATGCCACCATTTCTGAGTTTTCAGTTACACATCTTCGAACAAATACCGATAGACTATTTTTATTTCATATGTCAACATCAAATATTATAATTATGTATAACATTATTATTATTAACAGGAATATTATTATTATGTATATATCGCAACTCTCAAAAATACATCTCTAAAAATAAAAATACAGAGGAAACCGTAAACAGGTGAACATAATCAGCAACAATAGAGTTTGGGGTGTGAATCAATTACCATAATTAACCGAAGCGATTAGTTATTTAACACAGATTTGTTTGTTTTACTACTTGCACTGAAATGATCTCTTCCACGTCAGCAGAAGATACGGACGGCGTGTTGTTGCCACTTCTCCAGGGTTTCAAAGGAAAACATGCTTCTTTCATTCATTATGTAGTAGATTGTGTGAATTTTTCCAGCCGTTTGAAGTGAGATGCAAATGAAACTACCCTCTCGGTGTCTACATCCCTCTCTCTCGCCGTCCCTTGCTGCTTTTCTCCTGTCCAGAAGTAATTAACTGCACTGAGCTGTCCGGCTCCCGGCGGTGGAACCTGTTCGCTGTAGGCAAATGTGTCACCAGAGGAAGATTGAATCTAATGTCCTTGGCGTAGCTACAGCGCTAACCCACAGGGGGCGGAGCATTATTAACCTGGAAGAGATGAGACGCTACTCCGGCTAACTGCTTGCTTCATTTAATACATTTGATATTGACACATTGACACACAAATATACACATTAAACACACACTACTTTCAATAGACTTGAATCAGACTTGACTAGCTCACAAACACACGCATTACTTTAGTTACCAGGAAGTGAAGGACGTGACCTTGAGATGTCAGTCAAACCGGGATCTCTGGTGTTCATCTGTTCCCACTCAAAATCCACTAATAGCTGCAAATTTCTACTTCGTCCTTTAGTTTTTTTATCTGTCTTGGGCATATTAGGTTATCTTTTGCAAACAAGCCTCAATTATGATTTTCGCCTTCGGGGATTCACTAAATGGTGTGATGCTGGGGAAAGAAAAAACAAAACGTCTCAGACATGTATTGCCCTTAATGTATGGATTAACTGAAATAAAAGAACAAAAGCTTCTGTAAACTTAGCTACAACTTAAGAGTCCCTAGGGGTCTTTGAACACTGGTCACTAGGAGGCAGCAATGAGTTACTGTGATTTTTTTTTTTTTCTTCTTCAATTCATGCCAACAGTTTATATAGAAAAAAAAACAACATTACAAAATAAAAACAAAATAACAATAAAAAGCAAAAAGTAAAAGAATAGGATTACAGTAATGTGAAGATGTTTATATGGTGCAACCATTGATGTCCGATAGAAACGTATTACACAGTACAATAAGGAAAATAGCGAATAACGAATTTGTAAAGCTATTAAGTAGCTTGCATACCACAATTTTGTTTTAATTAAAGTAATTCCTTAAAAAAAAGAGGATGTGAAAAGTGACCTGCTTAACCTTTTATCTGCCTTTTAATTGGCCTCTAGCTGTTTGTATCAGCTAAAGTTATAAAAAAAAAAACAATGTTATAAATTATAATTAATAAGAATTTAAATTTTTTTTTTCTTGCAGACAACCAAATAAAATTACCGCAACAGTATTGGTGCCTTTTGATTCTTCCAGCATCAAAATAAACCAATAAATAACCTAATTCCCCATTTTATTGCAAGGAGAGTCAAACAGAACTCATCAAAGAAACTGAAGCAGATTTAAATGATACTTTATTGTTATTCTGTATATATTTGAATTAAAGATTACTTCATCAAATTACATGGTTTTTACAAACACTCAAAGTTAAACAAAAACACTCTGATAGGGATTTATATCATGTCATAAATATACTTTCACCAAACTAAATCCAAAAAACAAAAAAATTGGTTCCACCGAACACAAAAAAAATACGACATAAAAAAACTACTACTCCATGTAAGTGTGTGTGTCTGTGTGTGTAGGTGCGCACACAAACACACACACACACACATATGCATACGTACATATATTTATATTTATAAAATCTTTACAGTAATAAAACTCTCGTCTTCTACAAAAATAATCCTCCTTACTCTTAAGAGAGGTGGCGGCGTCGGACTTTGATTTCCAGACTGCCAGTTTTTCATCTCATAAAGTGTCTTGTTTTGTAGCCAGTCGACGTAAACCGTTTCAAAATATATACTGTACCATAACATGAAAGATTTTCCTGCTTTTCCCACTTCCTGCTGTTAGCATGTTCAGACATTGATCGCTTCTGAGTATTTCCAGGATTAAGTTGTCAATGATATTGCTCTTCACCTCCACCCCAACTTACCCACAATACACTGCACAGAGTTCATCAATAATCACCATCCTTCTTTCCAAAGACGGAATCTGACCACGGATCTCGGATGAAATTATAATCTGTAGTTTGATTGCAAACTCAAACCAAAGTTTGATGTGAACCATGCACATATTGCAGATGATTGCAGATGAAAGCACTAAAATATACTACTCAGACATGGAAAGTATTCCCAAAAAAAAGGGTCTTTCTTTTGGCTAGAAAGTCCACGATTACATTCATTGGCATGTAAAAATAATAACAATAACAACAACAGCTATAACAATAATCAAAACAAAAAACAATAACACATAGTAATGGAAAGAAGACAAAAAATCACACAACTAACCATATTATTGTGCAAAGTTAGTTTTGATTTAAAAGGGTAAAAAAGAATAAAAATACTTGCATTACGCATAACAATGACATGAAAAAAATGCAAAAGAAATGAATAAAAACAATGAGAAATATGTGTAAATGATTGAATGTATTCTACTGTCCTAGTAGAGTAGATGTAGCTACATTTCTCATTTGCACACAAATCATTCCTGTTAAACCGCACGTTTGTTATTCGCTCTTTTTTCATGTTGTTTATTACCGACCTTACCAAAAAGAATTATAATAAAGGTCAGAGTTCAAAATGTTCCACTCGAGTTCGTCTGCGTCACTTAAGCAATACAAAAAAGACACTTAAGAGAAGCCATTACGCTGTACATCCTGGCATCTTTACAAATGGACGGCATCAAAAGTGTCTCGTTGATACACCGACGGTATAAAAGACTGTACAAAGTTTCTTCTGGTATTCACAGAGCACAGTAGAGTTAATGTCCGACATGCACATGTTCTGAGTAAAGCTCGAAACCTTTGTTTCCACTCAATGGAGTCCGGAGTTCAAACATCGATGTATGTAGGGAGATCCGATGAGAATTTGACACGTGGATGAGGACTGATGCATTCTGGGCAAGAGGAAATAAAAAGAAGTAGGTGAGTGAATTAACCATAATTTGCATATACCACATTTACGCGAATATAAAACATCCACCTGATTTTTCAGGCACTATATATATATCTAAATTTTTCCCTTCTTTACTTCACAAAACTAACTTGGGACTCGTTTTATTTGAATAATAGATTACAGTAGATACAAAAAGTCGATTCTAGTGAACAAAACTTCATTTCCCAAGATCCTTTGCACCAGTCCGCGCTTGATCAAAGGAATTGCTCTCTGTTTATCTGACGCTGATAGAGGATCGAAGCGAAGGATCTTTTAACCTGTTTAGCAGACCAAGCGTTGTTCCTTGGATTTTTTACTTCTTTCCCGTGTGTTCTTTTTGACACTTTCTGCGATGACACATTGGACCCGTTTGTTAGCGCTAAGCTAACCGTCATGGTTTGTAGTTTCTGTTTGTTGTAATATAAATGATTGTACTGTATTTAGTTTAATCGTACTTCTTCCAGTGTTGTTTTGTCTCTGTTAAGTGTTGCGGCGTGTCTAATGTGTTTCTTTATTTCTGTTATGGAGGCAATAAAAGCTTATACTGTATGAACGTCTGCCTACACGCGTCGCTGAATAAAGAATAAAGTTAATAAAGTGAATAAAGTTTTTTTGTGGTTGTTCCAGACTTGAAATATGGAAAATGGGGGCTTATATTTATGTGCATATTTGAAATCTTTGCGAAAGAAGAAAAGGAAAATGATTTAAATGAAATTGAACTATTTTGATCACTTTTGAAATTGAATTGAAATTAGACCAATTAAAAGTTGACAGATACTTAGCAGTAACAGCTTGTCACTAAGTACTACACATTAGTAACTTCCTCCTAACGTTGCTCTTGTTATTTAAATCCGTAGCAAGATTGTACAGTATAAGAAAAAAATAAACATTAAACAATAGCATTGTTCAATAAAACAATAAACCATTTTGAAAAAGATTGTTTTAGTTGCTGGCTAATTTTCTGGCATTGTCAAATTCAACTTCAATATGCTGGTTAACCCAATAACCCATATAAGGGCAATAACCCATTTAGTTAACAATACCAATGTATAGTAGTGGTTGGACTATGGTAGTGGACACTGACCGATGGCCTGGGTCTTGGGCTCGGTGTCCAGAGCTTCCAGTGATGTGAGCAGTTCTCTCTGAGAGCTCGGCGTGCCGTCAGCGGGAGAAACTGGACTCTGGATCATTTCTTGCTCTTTTTCGTCCTGCATCGCTGCATAGACATGGAGGCCTGGGATCTTCCTTGAGGAAAGATTTACAATGAGACGAGAACAAACACCTTTCATGCTCCAAAACCTGTTTGAGGGACCACGGGACATTGAGACAGAAAAGTTCCTTCAAAAGGGGATAATAAATGCCTTATTTAACCCATGAGTGCTTATCATTGTGTAGCCTCGTTGGCGCAGCAGGTAATGCGCCAGTCTGAGAGTCTGAAGGTTGTGAGTTCGAGGCTCAGCAGGGACAAGCCAGTTTTGCTGGCCTGAATTAAAAAAAAAAAGAAAAAAGGTTCTACAGTTCCATGTCACATTTCTGAGCTATTGCATTTCTACAATAACATTCCTCTCTCCTCGGGGAATCGAACCCCAGTCTCCTGCTCGAGAGGCAGGAGACTCTTACTACTTTGCCAACCGGGACTTAAAGTAATATACAAGATATCATAACAAATAGTCAACCAAAGCTACTCTGAACCTCACTACTCTACAACAAAAGAAAATCAAAAGTCACAGCACTCTGAGTCTCGCTCTGAGTCTGAGTCTCGCTCTGAGTCTCGCTCTGAGTCTCGCTCTGAGTGGTTGGCCGCCTATCCAAGGCGCTCTTCCCACATACTGGCCGGAGTTGCTGGGATTGGAAAAAGGAACATCAGCAGTTATTACGAATTATTACTCGGAATAATTTATATATGTTTCAATCTTTTTCAAAAGGAGCATTAAATTGGCCAGGAATCGAACCCACAACTACCACATGGTAGACAAGGACTCTACAACTGAACCACCACTTCAACACAGACTTCCTAAGGGTTTGAGTAAATAATTACACAAAAAATCATAATTAAAATAATTAAAATAAAAGCATATTTCGATTAGGTTCCTAGTCGCCATATTCACAATCACACTCACTTTACTTTATTACACCACTTGTGGATCAGAACTACCAATGGAAAAAGCACTAAACCATCACGATGTGAATTACAAAGTTATTAGTAAAAAATGAGACCAGTGCTGAGAAGTTTTTTGCATCAGTTTTGGATGCTATTGAGTACACAAAAGTGTGACGGAACAACGGCATATTGGGGGAAAAAAGCAACAATAGCCACAATCCAAGTACTGTAGTTGTATTAAAATGTGATTTTGTGAAATGGATTAGAAAACGTTCTGCATCACATGCATTTATTCAAAAGCTGCTAAAATTGTACGGCTCACTGCAGTATATGTGATGGAGCTGTGGTTGTGGCTTTTACAGTATGTGGCTTAAACGTCAGACGTTTATAATGGAATTCAGAGATAAAGGCTGGAAATTGACCAATGGGATGTGGCTTCATATTCTCCATTTCTATGATAAGATTAAAAAAAAAGGCAAACGTACAGTTGATCCTTTTTCAATGCCAGGTGTTTGTTTGCAGTTATGACCTTCTTGCAACTGAGCACAATGGCGCCCTCTATGTTTTCCGCTTAGATATTGGCACGGATGAATGAACTATTCTAGGCCAGCGAGACCAGTTAGGAATTGATGGCGTATTTTCTCTGCTCCCAGTTGTATTCTTCCTCCCCACATTTGACTTCCTCTTATTTTTTTCATTTAATTTACAATTGTATATGAATAGTTTTTTTATTACTTAACTCAGAGTTCAGTAAGAAGTTGTTGTGGGATTTGTGCATTTATTATTTTTTTAAATGCTGTAATTGCTGACATTGTGTACTTAATACTGTAAATGGTAAAGACTGTGAATTTCTTTTTTAAACTTGGGTCGTGAGGGTTGGGGTGAAGGGTCAAGAGAGAGTCTCACCCAGGGCGTAATTCAATGCAGAACTGCCTCTGGTGGCCATATTGACAACTGCATCTCAAGTTCAAGTTCGTAAAAAGTTGCTAAAAATGTTTTTTTTTTTT
>MU204326.1:12192151-12221458 GCA_017309775.1 Paedocypris sp. Pulau Singkep | reverse complement strand
TTTTTTTTTTTTAAACTACAGTTTCCAGCTCTTCAGTTGACTGGTAAAACTCCGGTACCGACCTTCTCATTCTGAAGAAAACCGGCCCGAATGTGTCTTGGCCGGTAACTGTGCATCTTTAAGATGTAAGAAGGTTAGAGAGTCTGTCCTTCAAGCTCTTTTTTGCTTTCTTATCACTACTTTCAGTTTGAAAGGACAACATCTGCTCCGTCTCCGAAATGCATCAGGCTATAAACATGGAAATTAATATTTATACGTAAGATAAAATTTTCACATAAAATGTGATTTTAATGTAACAGGTAATTTCACAGACCGACATCAGGTCAACTTTGCAACATTTGTCAGAGTTCAATGACGGATATTTCCAGAGATAACAAAAGCTGGCAGGTGTTGCCAAAACCATACATGCTGCCATGAATATAGAACATGTAAGTACGTACTAGAATTCACAAATATTTGTGATTTATTGTCCTGAGAGTGAAAAGTTTGATTTAACAAATTAACTGTTTCCTAGCATGTAGTGATGAATATATTTCTAAAAATACAATTAGTAACGCCTTGCAGCAAAAACTAATATATTATTGTAATAAGTTACTTTTGCAATGTGTTACTCCCCACACTGGTTGTTAGGGTATGTGATGCTAAAAATATGAATTGAATGTATATGCATAACGGTAATAAAACTTTCAACCCTCGAGCATCATTGGCTACAGTTTGGCAACCAGAGTGATTTTACACTTTAAATTGGGGAATTGAATAACTACTCATGCTTCAATAATCTGTTAATGTCCTTTTTACATTTAAAATCTTTAGCGACAGGCATCTATTATGAAATATCGTTTCACAAATGAGCTCAATGTCATCTCTATTTTACAGTTCTCCAACTAATCGTGGGATTTTATTAACAAAAAAGGTTAATAAATGATGTGCTTATGCGCCATAGAGAAATCATCTTCTGTGGAAGATTCACACAGTCAAAGTGAATGTTAGAATTCCTGGCACATGTTTAGTTTGTACAGCCTCTCTGGATTCGTGTCTTATTGACCCCTGCTGCCCTTTTCTCTTGCAGACCAGTGATGGGAACTGTGCAATTATTTAACATTTCATAAAGGTCAACCTGAAAAACTCAAAAGGGCTAAATATTGATGATGCCTGTGCCCTGACTGACCTTTCATATTTGTCGGAGCACTTAGACAAAAGAAAAGACAAAGAAGTGAATCACCCCTCAAGTTTACTAGGTCAAAGGTTTGTTGTGTGTGTGTGTGTGTGTGTGTGTGTGTGTGTGTGTGCTTGTCTGTGTGTTTGTTGTTTGTTGATTGAATATCACCATTCAATCAATAGAACTTGTCAAAAGGAAAAAAGTTACATTGTTCAATATTAGATATGATAAATATATATATATATATATATATATATATATATATATATATCCCTACACAAGGGTAGAACGTAAAAAAGAAATACATTTGTTGAATATTTAATAACGTCATGAAAAATGTTCAATATATAAAGTTTTATAAATAAATATATATTTTAAACCAAGTTGTAATACATTTTAATTAATGTTACATTTCTATGAATTTTACTACTAGCATGTTAAAGAAAATATTTCACTAAATATTTATAACTTTTATTACAAAGTAGACTATTGAATAAATTTACCGTACATTTTATTATACAGTATATTGATACTGATCACTGATTCTGCAAGATTGTCTGAATGAGTTAGGCCACTTAGAAAAGGCCATACACAGAAATACATATTAAGACTTTTCTCAGAAGCATACAGTATAAAATATATGTAAGTGCAAAAATATGAATGACAATTGTACCTGCATTTAAACATCTGCAAGTCACTACACAAATATCTGAATGACGTCTTCTCAAACTTCTCAAAATCAGCTTTTAATTTAGAGTTGAGAAGCGAATGACGTACCTTTTGAATTTATAGATCAGAAACACGGCTAAACCCAACACCACCACCGAGAGAAGCATCAGCATAGCCGAGCCGCTGTGGCTCTCGCTGGTGTCCACTAGGGGCGCTAGACACAAGAGGAAAAAAATTATTTTCTTGGGGAAAAAAAGGACATTTTTTTCACAGCAGATTATCAAAAATGACAATTCATTGCACGTTTTTGTTACCTGCTGATAAATGTGCGGCGTAGACCGTGATCTGAACTCCGGGTCTGAGTGTGAACTGAACCTGGTTCTGATTCAGAGCGCTGAGCATCATTTCAGAGAGCTGAGAGAATAGAGACGGAGAGAATCCCATCAAGCTCACGACAAGCACATTCAAATGAGTGCGTTAATACATAAATCATCACATCAATCTGGGAATAAGCCTTTCATGTCCCCAAGTTATTTGACTAGCCTGTTTCTAAAAGCGGCGAGTCTCGGGATGTATTGTAGCGTGTGACAAAGCGTGTGTTTGTGATGCTGTTTGTCGTCTGTGAGTCTTTCACAACTGGGACGACATTTCGGCATAAATCATTCCTCTCACCTTCACTCAGAAATAGAGATATATGACATGGGAGGAATTTCATTTGAACCACACACACACACACACACACACACACACACGCACACACACACACGCACACACACACACACACACACACACCCACACACACACACACACACACACACACACACTCGAAGCCCTTGACTGTCACTGGTTTTAGCAGTGCATAAATCTTAAAGCAGGTATTCATTTCCCTTCCGGAGTCGAGGCAGATTTTATTATTTTTTATGGCGCATCTGTATGTTTTAGAGGTCATTGCTTTATGAATTAAAGGACTTTTTTTTTTTTTTCGACAAATGATGTTTGATAAATTGTTAATAAATAGCAGTATTTCACCTCAAGCTGTCGACGTGAATATAATTATGACTTCTGAAATAAAACAGCGTTGGCAGCTTTATGGCTTAATAGAACGTTGGATCAAGGTTATAAAACCGCAATATGTCTTTGCAGAGAGAGAAAAAAATGTTAGAATCCGCACAAAATCTCACTTTTAATTTACACATTGCTTTAATTGAATGTGTAAAAACAAATAATGAATAATTAATCACTAATCTATCTATCTATCTATCTATCTATCTATCTATCTATCTATCTATCTATCTATCTATCTATCTATCTATCTATCTATCTATCAATCTAAAGAGAGAATATATATATATATATATATATATATATATAAATATATATAATTTGTATATTATATATGTATTTTATGTGTGTGTGTGTGTGTGTGTGTGTGTGTGTGATCTATTACAGTAGCTCATTTGCATAGTCAGTGAGTTAAACTACTTCCTGTTCAGTGTCCAATTGTATTCTTGTTCATTGGCTCATTAAATCTGTCTGGTTTACTAAATGACTCTTGACTTATTTCTACTCTCCTTTATTTCGTCATGGCTTATATGTCCCTTCGCTCTTTATTCATCACCCTTAAAATTAGACCACTTCATGAATAATTACTTTCTTTATGAATTGTACCTGGGTCAATACGTCTTTTATGCCTGTGAGAAAAAGCCCCGTTACACATTCTACTTTCATCTCACCAGCCTCGAATGGCCTAAAGAGGCTTTGAGAGATTCAAGGATTTTTCATGTAAAAAAAAGAAGTGGAAGACATCTGGCTGCGGAAATGGCTCAATAATCCGAGGTCTTATGTCACGGGCCCACAGGCGATCACATGACTCATCAGATTAGCAGTTTGCTAAAACACAGATGACTGTGTGTGTGTGTGTGTGTGTGTGTGTGTGTGTCACTTTCCTTCCCTCAGTTCAGTCTAGTGATGTCATCAGTAATGTCTGACCTTGTCTGCCTCACACACTTGAGTTGTCGTGAGAATGCTCACAGACCTTTCACTGGCTTGGCTTGAGATTATAATTGTATTTGCACAGACCAATTTGTCCACTTGCAATCAAGCATGAAACATCCACTGAACCGCTGAACACACAAACTTCTGTAGAAGCAAACAGGGCAACATTGACCTCTGCTGGAGACCACTGGAAGAATGCGCTTCTATTTACCTGTACTCTACCAGCGGTGTGTGAATCCACTAAGATCAGGCAAGTGTTTTGGTAAGTGATGGGTATAATGATTGGCATTTTAGTACAAAGTGGTCAATTCTTGGATTTTTTATGACATTTTGCGTGCCATTATTTTTTAACGGATTAAAATTAGTGCAATATGTGAAATTCCAGATTATGGTTACCTTACCTAACTTAACTTTACTTTACTTTACAGTCATTTGGCAGACACTTTTATCCAAAGCGACTATTTAGTAGACAGATATTTTTTTTGGCAAAATTGTGGCAAAACATATATACAGTATATAGTCTATTATTTACATACTGTATATAAACACACACAAATAGGAATTTTGCACACTGCTTGCAAAACATAAATTGTACCTTTCTGAATATGCAGTTTAAAGTCAAAAGTGATTGTTTAAATACGGTGAAGTTAAGTACCTGGTCTAAATGTGCTGCTGTCTTGTCTGCTTTGCCCTCGGTCAGATGTTTGTCCGGTAACAGGAAGAACTCAGCGGCCGTTGGCAGACCGGGCAGAACGGTGACCATCAGCTGCTCTGGACTCACTCCTGTAGCCTGAAAGCCAATATCACACACATTGATGAAGCTCCAATTAATCACTAGTGACAGGGTGATTAATTACAATTATTTACACTATTACACACAGAAAAAATAGCAGAAAAAGAAAAAAAAACGTTGCCAAAACTTGTAAAACAAATCTGCTCTAAACATCTGTGCAATTGCGCAATTTATACTTTCTACTTTATCTATCTATCTATCTATCTATCTATCTATCTATCTATCTATCTATCTATCTATCTATCTATCTATCTATCTATCTATCTATCTATCTATCTATCTATCTATCTATCTATCTATCTATCTATCTATCTATCTATCTACCTATCTTTAATTGTGAATTGACTTTTAACTAACACACATCAACACGGTTTCATTACACCGATACCAGTTCATGTCAAGAGGGTTTGGCTTCCACCAACAGATCCTCATATGGAAAGCTTCATATTTAGGCGTGAACGGTTCTTTTAAAGCTCAATAAACACCAAATCCTCTCTAGATCTGAATTCAAGGTCATCAACCAAAGAGTTCCGGCCCATATGCCCTGTGCAAAACTCATTACACACATTACGTCTCACCAACTGGAGCAGAACGCACATATGGCTCACATGAGAACCGTAATTCTCACGTGTCCACTTCCATAAACATCCACAGAAGAAGTCCCCACGTACCGTCGCTCCAAAATGCCAAGAGGGACGTGCGAGAAACACTGATGATTGCTTCAGACCGCATTGCCATATGTTTAAATATCTGCAAATATTTGCCAGTCACACTGGACTTTTCGTTCAAGTTCGTTATTTTCGTTCAAATAACATTTCTGGACATGATGAAACTAAATGAAAACCTTTTTGGCTCAAACCATCTCAAACAAGTTGTCAGGTCTGGCCTTGCACTTCCAACTTAGATATTCTGGAATTTCACATTACATTTGTGACCAGGAGCATTTAACTCTCCATTTTCAAAAAAAAAAAAAAAAAAAAGATGTGTGAGAAACACAACATAAATACACTGCCTTCACCAGTGCTTCTCAAAAACCTAAATCTTTTCATGTAGAGAATGAATGTCTTTTTTTATTTATTCTCTTCTTGAAAAAAATCCCAGTATTTTGTATGTATGTATATATTTATTTTTATTTAAATTGTGTGTATTGCCATGGGTGAACAAGTCTACAACTACTGCAACTAGAGATTTTACAATCGCTTGTCGTTTAAACAGCCCAGTAGCACTGCCAAATTAACTTTACTCTGGTAATAACTACATAAAACCATAAAACCATAAATAATAAAATATAAAACTCACTGGCAATATCGTTAGGAAAATGTTAGGTAACTTACATTTCATTCATCACAAATTGTCCTCTAGTTCTTCAGAATCAGTGAAATTACTCTGATGTACAGAAATTAATTTAACCATGTGTTTAGTCCCATCAAAGTCACAATAAAACTAGTCAAACCTGCCATGTTTAACACTGGCAATGTTGCTGATCTTCTATAAGGCCCATGTAAAAAAAGGCTCAAATTTGATTGGTTGAGTAAAAAGTAACATTGCCATATTACTTGCCATATCATAGCAACTTTTATAGTGCTAGAGCAAAAACACAATCTGATGGTGGAGGTGATGCTTTGCTCGATTTTTCGGCAACAAATGATGGCTAAAATCTCGTTGATTTCTTGCTTTAATATGAAAATACTTGTCTGGATATAACAGACAATTTGGAATTTCTTTTATATTTATCTATGGAAAAACAAAATAATATACTGTGCCATCCAATTGTGAATATTTTTCAGGCCTTCAGAAAAGCCTTTGAAATGCCCTGTTGGTCCATCACCTAATTCATACATAAAACAGGAGTCTTAAAAAGAACACAAAATATTCCTAGTGATGAAATTACTAATAAACATTCTTCCATTAGTCACAAAATTATTATTTTTTGCAATAAATAATGGAGATGGAGTATATTCCAGGGGATGATATTACTAACATGCTTCCATTAGTCACAAAATCGTTTTTTTTTTTTGCAATAAATAATGAACATAGAGACTTCCACCTGCTGTGTGAATTCCAAAAGCTGAAGTGCAATTACTCACCTGCACCATAGAGTTTCTGATAACTCGACTAACATCGAGTCTCCACTCGGCCACATCAGGATTATGATCGTCCAGATTGGATGAAAAGGCAAGAAGATGAGATCTGAAATGTTCTGCAAAACAGAATAAGCCTTGAGAATTTGCTTTATACCACACACATACAGTAAAGTAGACCACAACTTTGCCCCGGATCAAATTTGTGGTTTCACTTTTTATTTTTCACCTGGCACATTACTCTTTTATATTTGCCAATATTTTCTGAAGGCCGAATCTATATAGATACAAGAGGGGTTACGACCCTTAGAGGCCGAACCCCTAAATATGCTCTGACCATCTTCTCTGTGAGCTTCACTACATCTCATGCGTTGAAAAAGAAAGTCATAGTTTTTTTCTTTTGCATCTACTGCATGTTTCCTGTCCACCATCTCTACGTCCTCCTTCAGATCATTTCCACATTTTCACAATTTCTTCTGCATTCATGCCTAAAAAAATATATTGCCTAAATAATTAGATTTTAAATATAATTAATAATAAAAAAAAATATTATAATAAAATAATAAAACAAAATAAAAATAATAAAAGAAAATTCGCAAAATACAAACTTTGTATATCCTACAGTGAATATTGATGAAGAGCGTCCTCCTAAATGCTCATGTGTCAGACTCACCATGGACAGCGATGCTCTTCCTGTCTTGCAGGATGTTATTCCCAGCAGACACCTGTACTGTGACAACGCTGATTCCCTCCCGAGGGAAGGTGTACGCCACACTGGCCTCCAGCGTGATCACGGGCTGTGAATACAGAATGACGAGGAATCTCAAGAGAAGGCGCTGTCAGCTTAATACGCACTGAAGATGCCAACTTTATTTAGCTGCCCTAGCGATGGCGGCGAGCCAGCACTCACTTCAGAATTGTTCCCAAACCACCAGATATAGGTGACTGTTCCCACTTGACTGGGCCACAGAACCGCAGTCAGATTGACTTCTTTATTCCTCACAGCAACAAAAGGGGCCGAGAGATGCACCGTCTCCAGCTGACCTGCTTGCAAAGAGCAGAGAACCAAATCAAATCACTGTGAGAAAATGAGATCAGTTTCGTTTCACTAGGTAATTTTTATTTTGTTTATCATTCGGTTTCCCAAAAAACAACCAACCAACCAATTAAAAAAACAATTAACCAATCAATCAATCAAACAATCAATCAATGTATCTTTCTATCAAATCAAATCAAATCAAATCAAGCAATCAAGTAATCAAGCAATCAATCAACCAACCAATCAGTCATTCAGTCCGTCTGTCAATCAATCAATCTATCAATCAATCAAGTCTAGGCGTGTTAACACTGTAACTGATAATTCTGCTGCTGTTTAGTAATATATTTATTTCTTATTTTGTTTTATGAATTTCAATTCATAGAGTTATTGAGTTTATTCATTTGGTTTTTATTTGGTATCGTCATCATTTTCTTTTCACCTTTTGTTTAAAAAACGAATTAGCAAAATAACTATTTGAGTGTAAGTGCCTTTTAATCAAGTCGTAATGTTAGTTTAAGGTACGTGAACAAAAGCTCAATTCTCATTGGTTGGTCAGATTTAATTAAAGACAAACTGGACTTTCAGCTTCATTATTTTGTGATTAAAGGACTTTCAGCTTTAATATTTTGTGAACAGAATACATGGTTATTTCCTGGGTGCATGTCTAAATCCACGTTGAATAAAATGTTGTATGCTGTAAAAATGTTGATGTTTTACAGAACTCTAGGTCAAAGTTTTGGTTCCCAAAAAAAAGACAAATTCTACCTAGGCCTGTTCACTCTATGACTTAATAGCCACTGTTTATTATCATTATTGTTGTTGTTGTTCATTTGTATCCATTTTAATAAGTTAATAGTGTTAATAAGTTTAATATGTCAATTATTTCTTCATTTGTTTTATTCATCAAAATTATATAATAATAATTTTCTTGTCATCAATTGTTTATCTTTGATTGATTAAAAAGACATCGAAAATAAATAAATAATTAATAATAATAATAACTATTTGAGTATGAACGCCATTTAATCAAGTTGTATTGTTAATTTAGGGCTCGGGAACAAAAGCTCAATTCTCATTGGTTGACCAGATTTCATTAAAGATTTCATTCTGGACTTTCAGCCTTGTGGTTTTGTGTATCAGTGTGAACACCCCAAATAATTAGATTTTAAGCTTCTGTTGCACCTCACAGACATTTTCAACTATAGAAACATTTTGGGTGTAAGATTGCAAAACTTCACTTTTAAGCCCATCTGTTTACTAGCCGTTTAATCGATTATCCAATATGAGATGGTTCTGGAGTCAATCCTGTAGAAGACAACCAGTCAATAGCAAGGCTAGCAAACACTCACTTACATAAGATTCAGTCTGCAATTCACTTGACGTTTGGTTCAGGACAGTGTGAGGACGCCGAAGAGACCAAATCAAGACGGAGCAAGTGGGCATAAAACTCGGCTTCTCAGCCCAAATGTTGCCAGTTATCTCCTCGCCAAATATGTAAAGTCTTTGTCGTAAAAATAAAGCAAAACAACCTCGACACATATTCATTCACAAAACATTCTGCTAAGAATCCTGCGCCATCTGCATCCGCATATCCGCTCACGCTTGATAGGCTCCGTCGGCTTTCCCTGGCAGGGCAGGACTGACAGATTGGGAACGTTGCTGCTCCGTGATCAATATGTGACAGTGGAGGCATCTGTGTGATTGAATGCAGGGACGCCGGGTTCATGCGGTACAGTAGGTGGACATGGAAAAGAAGGCGCGAATTTGTAGCTGCTAAAACATCACAGATTTGCAGGCCATCTGCTCTCAGAACACGTTAGCATAATTTCTTCCAACGTTTTTTAGCGCAGCCTCCTGAAAGGACCACGGAGCCAGGTTTCTGACTGGCATGAGGTCTGCATCACGCTCTGGCCAAGAAGAAGAGAGAGAGCATCTGACCAGCGCCTGAAATGGCCGACCTACTGGTTTATTTTTTTCCCTGGAGAACCAGTAAAAACATGGGAATTGCTTCAGCTCAGCTTTGATGAAATAAAAATTAATAAAATCAGAGCACAGAAATGGTAGTGACAAACTTCTTGAGTATTGTGTATGTCAGTTGCACTTATTAGCTTACAACATATGTAAAATGAAGCCTTCGTTTCAGTAAATTAGTGTTTAAATAAGTACATTTTATAAATTATACATTAAATAAATATATTAATACATTTGAAAAACATTTGCAAAAATAGTTATGGTATACTGTTAATAGGACATATCATTGTACTGTGTGGTGATTTTTATATGCAAAATATACTTTTGTGTTATTAAAATATTATTACATTACTGTTATGTATTGTTATATATTGTCCATACTGTCCATATATTTGTCTATACATGTTATTTTATTAATACATTTAATGCATTATATATTATATTTACATTTAGTTTACAAATTAAAACATGTTATTAACAATTTGTATTACATTTTAGTTTTATTTAATCTTAAAAGTTATATATATATATATATATATATATATATATATATATATATATATATATATATATATATATATATATATATATATATATACTGTATATATAGTAAATATTTGAATAATCTAGACATTTTTTTCTGAATAATACATATATACATGCTGAAACAAAATGTAATTCAAGTAAAGCTACATTCTCATGTGTAACAACATATTTTAAACACTGATGAAAATGACATTACCTTTTAGAATTATTCACTCTTAGAGACTTTGAACTTGATCCGTGAGCAGTACGACAAACACTAAATGAGATTCTTCTAGTCAACCAAGCCGAGCTGAGCTCCAGTGGAGGGCAGCAGGGTTTATCTGAATATTGTATCGTGCATGAGGCTCTTTCTTGTCTTACATGTGACGTGAAGGAAGAGCAGCACCGTTTCCGAGCCCAGGATGTTTTCAGCCGTGGCCGACACTCTGTAGATTCCCACATTCTTGTAGATGTGTTTGATTCCGTCCTCGATGGAGCTCACGTTGGAGTAGGTGAACGCGTTCCCATCCCCGAAATCCACAGTGATGCTGGTCTTCGATCCATCACCCTGGAACATGAGGTGGTAAACATCATTAAACCTGAATTAAAAGAACAGCCAAGGTTGGTCTCACTCATGGATCATCACGCCAGCAAGACTTTCACCAGCGAAAGATATTTGAGAGGAGAATGTTAGTGCAGAAATGTGAAGAATTTCTCTTTTTCTGGAGAAAAAAAAACTGATCTTGGTTTTAACTTTGCCATAACTCATTCAGCTGTTGTTGCATCTGCCTTGGAATCTCTGATGCTATAATAAGAAAAAAATTACATAAAACATATAATTCCGTTTCAAGAAACTTAGTAGAAAGTTGTTTAATTCGTACTTCGTTGAGTAACAGTACTAACAGTAATTGTGTAAAGAAAGCCGACACATTACTAAATAAATCAATAGTTCCATTACAATATAATTGCAAACTCATGCGTCATATAAATTTACCCTAATTAACTCTTTAAATGATATAATATTTACATAACATAACATGTTATCAATTACATAATATCACTCCTAATTACACTAAGCCTTGAACAATTTAAATGGTTTTCAACATTTTTCAAAATGAAATGTTTCAATTGAGTCAATTTAACTGCACTATTACATTTTTGATCCAAAAACAAAAAAAAAATCCAACAAATTAACTGCTTTAGTTCCATTATTATTTATAAGTGCATTACATACTGAATAACTAATCACTTACTTAAATGAACAAGAACATTTGAAAAAATAAAATAAAATCACATTAGTTCATTTTGGAATCAAAATGAAAAGAACGGCTCATAATGAGTCATTTAATTGCATGACTGGTTCAATACAATAAAGATAAAAGCACTGGCACTACATTTTATCACATAGGAATTAAACTATGTTAAGACATAAAAAGATGCCTATTAATCTTATGCTATTCGAGAGTGTCTGTACCTCCTCAAGGAAAACCAGAAAGGTGACGTTGGAGGCCAAGTTAGCGGTTAGCTTCCCTTCGCTAGTGACGAGGTGAAGGCCGCGCGGGGCCTGACTCGGACACATCAGTCTGCGAGCCATATATCTGTCCATCACGCCACCCGTGCAGTTGTTCGACACCACCTTCCTGTACCTGTAAGAACAAACACGCAACACGCGTTCGTAAACCCAACAGCTGTATGATTCACACAACAGCGCTGGACTTCATTACTGCGCTTCACCGGTGAGAAATTACTTTTTTTAATGAGCGCTTGAGAACAGGTGGTGGACGATTTAATTAAAAGACTGAGCGTAAACATTGTTTTTGTTTGGAATTGCTACTATTTGAGATCAAACACAACAAACTCACAAAAAAGCTGAAATCTCACATCAAAGCTTAAACTTACTTCAAAGCTTAACGAACAAATCAGAGGTCATTTCATCATAAATTCACTAGGAAATGGGCTTTAAACTAAGAAACCGCATGGAAACATAATACATGAAGCAAGTCGGATTTTGGATTGTCAGTGGTGGAAACATGGCTCCGCCTACAATGACATATTTGAGGAGGACAGAGTGGAAATTGGATTATAAAGACCAACTTTTTAAGTCAATTTGTCTTCTGTCACAATTCTGAATCCCATCTGATCTCATTGATGTATAAAATGAACTAAAAGTTGTATACTCTAAAGCCAAACAGGACATCTTTTATTTGTATCGCTTAGATTGGGATTAGAATTTCATTTTCACTACAAACTGCATTTACAGATAAGATATGTATTAGTAAATTGATTCCAGTTCCAGATCTTCACTAGGTCTTATTGGCAGGACATTTTTTGTCTTCTGTGGAGATTGTACATTACTTTGAGAATTATAATATCCTTTCAATATATTTGTAAGGAAACCTGATTTGTCTGATTTCTGATGGGACAGTAATGAAAACGATTGATGAAAAAGACAAAATAATACATTTGAAGGTGGTTCTCACCCCGTGCTGTTGAGGAAAGTGTGTTCTGTGGTGCATCTCCGAGACATAGAAGAGGGAAGGAACCAAAAAGCCGGCGTACATTTCCCATCAGACCGTCTTTCAAAGCCATAATCACTGTGGTAACACATAAAACACCGTAAAAGCATTGAGGGCAAAATAACCTTTCCCAACCCTCCACTTTTGGTGCCTAGAAATGGCTAATGACTAAATGGAGCACTTATTTAACTCGGAACAGTCTCAAAACTCTCAATCCATTAAGAATTCACCATTTCTTTTACCCGCCATTGAAACCAAGCCACAGATTGGCATTTATTTTTGATCATGCTAGCATCTTTAGCTCAAGCTAAGTGAATAAATTGAAGCCTGAAAAGACTTAACTTATCAAATCTAGTTAGCTAGTCATGCTAACATTAATAAGAGCCAACAAAACAATGATCTTTGGAACCAGGACAACAAACTCACCATTCAAAGTCGGATTCGGTGCAGGGACAGGTTTCAGAAATGGTCGTGACAGAGTAGGTTTTACCCATAACACATCGTGCGATGGGCTTGAGCTTTTGGTAGACGCGGTTCACTCCCATGAGGCAACGTTCTCCCTTAAAGAAGCATCACAACGGAAATCTTCAATTGCATCTCCTCAAAAAAAGCCAATACTGGGTTTTTGTTTAGGAACATTTCATTCTTCTCATGAATAATTCATAGAAAAGTGTGCGACACCATGAATGTGGAACAAGACAATTGACATTCTTTAGTTCTGTTGGTAACGCTCTTCTTAGACATTTATTTCGGTTGTTGAATTGGCGACTCGTGGTCATTTGCATTTCCCAAACAAGTCGAAATGTATTTACCAACACAAAGCAACATCTGGATATTCTGAACATTATTGTTACATTACATATAATGTGTGCTGATGGTCCTCTGTAGGTCTGATTTTCAGGGTGTATCTTATCTTTACTACCAAAACATATTAAAAATACGTATTTATTTTTTCTACGTATTTTAACATAGTCCAGGAACAAAAAATGGCTGCCTGCTTGGAAATTGATTGACAGTTAATGGATTCCTGCAACCCGCATGACATATCCCACAATCCACTGCTCACCATCCAACTTCCCCTGTCTAAGTTTCGTTCTACACTTTCTGCTGTTCTCAAACTCGGTTTGTTATGTGGATATTAGTCTCTCAAATCCACTAGGCTTTAGATTAAAGTAAGGCAGGCATCTGTCATGATATATATAAATGTACATCTATTACCCACCCTCGCCATGTCCTCAACTAGGACAGAGATTATATTTATATCATTGGTCAAGGCAAATCTTCCAAACGCGACTGCAAACGTAAGAGTCTACGTCAATGCTAATACCAAAAAAA
This sequence comes from Paedocypris sp. Pulau Singkep, assembly GCA_017309775.1. Classification (NCBI taxonomy): domain Eukaryota; kingdom Metazoa; phylum Chordata; class Actinopteri; order Cypriniformes; genus Paedocypris; species Paedocypris sp. Pulau Singkep. The sequence continues at coordinate 12,207,375 of MU204326.1, read as the reverse complement.
AAATGTAAAGGAATTAACAAAAAGGAGACTTGATTCTTCTATTTCTCACCTGGTCGTGTAAATCCCATGACACGTAGTCAGATTCCAAGCACCTTCTGTTGAAGATGGACCTGAAGTCGATCTTTACCAGCTGCCATTCGGAGCGGTGACTGACATGGCCAAAGATCCTGTGAATAAAGGGGCAAGGTCAGGGTCCGGCGAGCAGTGTGAGGGTCCAGTTGCCTCCAATGATTAGGAGATGTGGGAATGAGATGTGGAAGAGGAAATGCTTAGCAATGTTTTCCGAGTCAAACCGCATCAGTGAGAAGCTTCATCAAACTGTCAAGAAATAAAAAAAAAGCAGAGTAGAGAAAGTCTGACACTCCGTGTGACACTTTTAGTGCCTGTCACTAAGTAACGGCACAAGGTATCTCGGAACATCCTACAAGGGGGAAACTTTGTGAAATACTTCTCAAAATAACTTCAAGATTCAGAGATAGAGATGTGGAATACGAACTGGCATGGTGGTTTTAATGATTTAGTTTTTAAAATAGCTGATTTTTAATAAAATGTCAAAAAAGGCAACTTGGAAAGTATAGATTTATAGACAGAGGAATAGATAAATAGGAGGATGAATGATTGGATGGATGGATAGTTAGAAGATAGATAGATAGATAGATAGATAGATAGATAGATAGATAGATAGATAGATAGATAGATAGATAGATACATAGATAGATAGATAGATAGATAGATAGATAGATAGATAGATAGATAGATAGATAGATAGATAGATAGATAGACAGACAATGATGCGGATGAATGGATGGATGGATTGACAGAAGGACAAATGGATGGATGGATAGACAGATAGATAGATAGATAGATAGATAGATAGATAGATAGATAGATAGATAGATAGATAGATAGACAATGATGCGGATGGATGGGTGGATGGATTGACAGAAGGACAAATGGATGGATGGATGAATAGACAGATAGATAAATAGATAGATATAGATAGATAGATAGATAGATAGATAGATAGATAGATAGATAGATAGATAGATAGATAGATAGATAAAGATCAATAGGCAGATAGATGGACAGACAGACAAATAGGTAGAACGAACTTAAATAAAACAAACAATAAAGCTAAAGTTTTCTAGAATTGTATTTGAAAATTATGATTTTTTTTTTCTCAGCTTTTAAATTAACAATTCGTTTTAGACCTATCTCTTTTAATGTCGTGTTCATTTCAAGCATATCTCATCTTATAATACATACGTCATAACAAGCGTCTCTTCTCCGGGGTCTCCCAACACTCCGTCCACAAAGAGAGGCGATGAAGTGAAACTGTACTTGTTCCAAACTCGTCCCTCATCGAAACTCAAGCTGTTCGAAAGCAGCAGAAACACCTCAATCCCCCATTCCTACTCAAGAAACGCTCACAGTTCCCACTTCGGTTAGATTCATCTAGATTACTAGACAAAGTATTACACAGTCCGCTGGGTTTAATGAGACTGTTCATTCTCCCTGTGATTACACGAGTCGGTCGGCTGCGATTGCATTGTATCATCTATATCAACATATACATAAAATATTAACATTTATATTGTCATTGGACTACCAGATGTGTCGGATGGGAAGAGGGGTGTGTCTAATAGCCACCAAAGCTCCGCCCCTGTCCAGGAACAAAACGCTGTATTCTTCATCAAAAATCTGCAAAGGACAATCAAAAAAAAAAAGATATTGAAAAATATTTTTATCAAACATAGTTATTTTATGTCATACATTGTAAAGTAAAAAAAAAGCTTAGGTATAACCAGTACTTGGAAACACTCAGTCAGATATCACAGCATGCAAGCACTTTCTATAGCCTTTTTAAAGCACTTTTATACGTCTTTCAATTCTAGGGATTTTCTCACATCCTTCTTTGCTAAAGGCTGCAGGTTTTATAAAAATCTTTGGTTTTCTAGCGCTAACAGCTTTTTTGAAATGTCTGCACACTCTTACAAAAAACGTTTCATTTTAAAACCTTCATCTTGCATCTTTTGAAGCACTTCGTCGTGGCAGTTGTTGTCCAGCGGTAGAGACGTGCCATTCAAGCTTTATAGCTTTGAATCCCTATTTGGTGGCTTAAGGCTGCCCACTGCTCAAGCTTTGTGTGCGTTCACTTCACTGTGTGTGTAGCATCTCTGGATAATTAAATGCAGAGCACAATTTTGACAGTGCCTCTAGTGGCCACACTGACAAACTCACTCTCTTTAGTGCACTTCTAGGTATGTTTAGGTTTATTATCCGCGGGCAGAAGCCATTTTCTTTTCAATTTCAGCATTCTTACAGACGGCGTGATGCTTGCTTCACAGAATTTGCTGGTATTTATGGGAAATCAATCTTCCTTCAACCCATACAACGTTTCCTGTTCCGCTGGCTGCAACACAACCCCAGAACATGATTGACCCACCAGCATGGGTGATCACTAGCAAGGGATTCTTTTTAATATGCTGCTCATTTTTATTTTTGGTGAAGGGAAGCTTTTCTTCCCCTGACTATTCCATGAAGGTCTTTATTAAACGAATGATAATTACCACATAAATCAGCATGTGGGCTTTTTACAGTCAATGATTCGTCTTTCTGACCAGCATCAACGCTTCTGATTGCGCTTTCTGAGATCTTCCAGATCTCATCTTGACCTCAACTGTTGCCTCAAGCAGCATCTTCTATGTAAAGTCAGATTCAAAGAATGTGAAAAAGAAACTGAAAACCTGAAACTCTTAGGGTGCGAAACTTCTGTAATGTGCAATAATGTTATTTGATATATTGATATAAGTTTTCATTTCATTTAATATTTCCTTTCTTAGAGATTTCTGTGTTGATATATTTTCAACATATTTCAATATATTTTCATAAGTGAGTTTGTCAGTACGGACAATATCAAAATTGTGCTCTGCATTTAACCATCCAGTGAAGATACACACACACACACACACACACACACACACACACAGTGAAGTGAACACACACAAACTCGGAGCAGTGGGCAGCGTTAAGCCGTGGAAACCGCGGGCCAGGTCCGATTCCCTACCACTGGACCATAAATGTCCATCAATCGGCTACTTATTTTTTTTTGTTTGTTTATTTAGTTTTTGTTCTTTGGCTACTAATGGATTTTTTTTGGTTCAATAATATTTTTAAATAAAATGTCATTAAAAATGCAGCTTGTTTATTTTAGATTTTAAAGAAAATATGTATACCATATTTATTATTTACCATATATTAACTCGGAATGTAACAACAAAAAAAAGACCAATTTCTAATCTTTTTTGCTAATTAAAATAACAACAAGGAATCAAACAACAACAACAAAACACCCATAAAAAATAAACTTGTCATTAGACACACTAATTAATGCAAAATCCTTCAAGCAGAAGCTACATTTGACGTCTAGTCCACTTCATCTAAAATTCAGATGCTTCTTTAATGAAACCCAAAACCCAGAAACATCTGAGTAGTAAATGCAGAAGCAAACGACGACACCCTGCAGCCGCAAAAACAGCTGAAGAAACCAGGCCGAGCCTTCCCGAGGATTCCGGAACTCAGCCGAACAGCCGGTCTCGAGCTTGACCCGCCGCAGAGAGGAATGGAGATTGCAAGCCTTGATTAGTCATTTCCATTGGTTTGCCCCCAGAGCACTTCAAATCTCCCTGCTAGTGCCGAGAAATCTTGCTGATGTGAATTCTTGCCGAGTTTAAACGCGGGGCCTGGAGCATTTAGCATATGCTCATCTGCTTAAGAGTGGAAAAACACCATCTGATGGCTTCTAGTCCATCACCGGCTAATTAATTTAAAGCCTAGTGTTTACGGCGCTGGCCGGGTCGAAATAAGCCTGGTGAAATAAAGTCATTGCAATCAAGAAACGTAGCTGACCCCGGTTCTTCTGATTAGCATAAATCTATAATAAATGAGCGGCGGGGCTGGCAAATTCATGTAACGTTGTTGGACTCAATTTAAAATAAGCCTCGTGTTATCTCCATTCCGACTGTGGGATAGACTGACTTATGTGAGGATACTTCATCTTCTCGGGAGGCTTTATATTTGATTAGACAGAAGCTGGCAACCACAGGTGTGCCGTCCTTGGACCGCCGCTATTTCTCAAGCCGCGGTGCTAGTGATTATTACCGACAAGACGTACGGCGCTAAACCCGTCGGCCTGCCTTAACTTTCTTTGCTCAATCAATTTTCTCTTAATTATCGCAGCTCCTCGTTCGGAATTAGACATCTGGCCTCATAAATCTACAGTGCATCATCAGACAGCGACGTCACCCGATTGCTTTTCTCTGAAGGTGTCATTTGATTATCGGCACGTGGCTGAGCGGCCCACGGGTCAAAGTCACCTGCCGCCATGTGTTTCCAGCGTCGGATGTAATGAACATGCTGACGTTAGTGCTTGTTAACTCCGCGCCTATTGAACCTGCGGGAAAAAAGAGCAATTACAGCTCAGAGTCGCTCACAATGCCACGCGCATCCTCAACACAAAGACATGTAGAATTCGCTGGGAAAGGACGCAAGGGTTTCGTAAAAGGCTGAGATAACCGAAGAGTGCGGCGTGTTCGGATTGGCGTTTGCGTAACTGGGTTCCATTGTGTGCGGGCTGATGTGGAAAATGTCTGGGAAATGATTTGATAGGATTGGGAACATTCAAGGTGAGATGGAGCGAGAGTCGCAGAGATGGACGGATTTTTTTTCCGAGGAGCGTGTGAGCAATAAAGACAATGAGCTCGGCCCTTCAAGCCGTGTCATATCCGTCAAATGAGTGTCAATTAATGGCTGATATGTAGCCGTCGCTTTCCTTCTAGGATCCGGAATCGGCGATATCTCATCCGCGCACATCCGGAGGCGACGCTTCCAACGGGTGAAGAAAGAAAATGAAAAAGTGACACGCGCTTTCAATCACGGAGTTGGAGCTTTTGAAGTTTGAAGGGGAGGAAGAGTTAGTTGCTCATGAAAACAGGAGATGATGGAGGGAGAGTAATAAGACGTCGCTCCTCTGCTAATCTCTGGAGTAGCACTTAGCGTTTCAATTTGTTTATGCTAGCGCGACACTAATCTTGTTTATAGTCCATATGTCGGTGTGGCGCGATCGTTGATAACGGTGTGCAGCGCGAGTTGAAAGAAATGTAAATATGGCTGGGTTTGAAGTTTCACACGAATAAATACAAAACATCTTTAAAACTGCAAAAAAAAAACTAAACAAAACAACTGTAAAACGATGTTTATATTATGTTGTATGGCAAACGTAAAATGACACTTCAAAATGAAAAGCAATTAAAAAATGACTATTAAAATGTAAACAAAAAAATGTTCTACTGCGAAAATGGCAAGAAATCTATCTATCCCCCGAGAATCTAGCAATTTTATTTCGTGATTTTTGATGGGAAAAAAAACTCATTTTTTTTGGGTAAAATCCAGAATTTTGCGGACATTTTGCTATTTTTCATGTTTGTAAAATCTTTGTAAATCACATTGATTACATGTTCCAAAATGAATACAAAGATTTTGAAAAAACAAACTTGAAAAAGTTACAGTACATAAAGTACTGTATAATATATTTAATGGTTTGAAACAGTATAGTTTGCAAAAACACTGATTTGCCCACTTAAACATGAGCATATTTTACCCACAAGAATCATAAGGATGGACTTGTACATGTATTTAAGTTGCAGAAAATCCTCTATACATCCGTATGTATAATCTGTGACCAACATATCAAAATGCTAAATTTAAAAGGTTAAAATGTATTCATTATTAGTGGGAAACTATCTTGATGAGCTGTCCAGTCACATAATTGTACAGTACAGATGTACTACTTACAAAGATTGTGTAGTTGCAAAACATATACATATATGTTTTATGATACATATATGATATATAATATAATACATTGAAAATGTGTGTAAAATAATAAAATTAATTTGAACTATATATACTACTGTGTGTATATATAGTAAATCACAGCACACGGTATATACTGTAAATTTTTTTTTAACATTTTCTTCAAACTTTAAACTTCAAACGCAATCACGAATCACTGCGTCCCACGTGACACGGGCAGTACGACTCACCTGAAGCCACGATTATTCCGGGGGCGGACTCTCGGCTGACTATGTTCCCAGATGTGTAGGGATTGGCCGAGACGTGGAGGTGAAGATGCAGCGAGCAGTACGGCTAGAAGCAACACAAACAGATCATCATCATCAAGCTGGGCTTCCAAATCGATGCGCACCACGTTCGCGGCCCACGCTACAGTCTCTCTGAAGAGAAAGACCCATTAAAAACTACACTATAGCACCACAGAGCCCTTCTCAACATTCATTTTGATTGGAATAACCTTTAGTGACACAATTCTCATTATACGCCTGGAAATGCCAATGGTAAGCACATGTTGCAAGGGTTGTTTAGGGGTTTATTAAAACTTTGACATTTTCTAACAAATAGCTTGGTAATGGATGGTGAAGGCAAGGCCAACAGCGAGGCCGTTAATTAGGCGAGTTTATCAAAGGGTAATTATTTGGGTTTGCATTTTAGGGGGTTCTGGAGGCTGTTCACGGGTACGGATAATATCACCATGGCGTGAAATATATGTCTTGTCATTTGAAATGACAAGCAGCACTGATTACAGAAACCTGTGGAAAATGGCCGCGCCTCTGACATACAGTACGTTCTGTTTGCATATAATCCACTGCTTTGCTCCGATGATGGAGTTGGAAATCTAATCAAGTACTGACGTATGTAGCTAATATTTTTTCGGCACTTGGGAGAAATGATGGTGTGTAAAATCTGTCCAGGTACTAACACATGTACCAAGTGTCTTTTCAGCAGTGCTTTTTATTTCTTCTTTATTTCCTGTAAAAAGAAGCTGAACAGAAGTTGAAACGTGTCGTGAATTGCGATATTTTTCGCCAAACAATACAATATTGTGCACGAGACATAAAAAACAACCTGTTTGGAAATTATACTAAACTCACACACTAGTAAACACACACATTGAACAGTACTGTGTAACTATGAATAATATATCCATACAGTATATATGTATTTTTTTCATATTGCTAATTTTTCCTTTTCTCTTCCATGCTGATAACCAATAAAGAAAAAATTTGTCCCAAGCAAGCAAACAATTTTCATTTAATGTAATTTAAATTATTGGTTTTGAGACTTTAGAATGTATCCAAATTTACCGGAATACATTAATGATTAATGTTTAATGACATATATTAAAACTTTTTATTTCTGATTAATTAAGTTTATTTATGGTTTCGATATTTTTGTGATCATGTTAATACTTTTTTTTTTTTTACATCATCATTTAATTATAAAATACAATATATAATAAATAGTTTGATTATTTTATATTTAAAATTATATCTGAAAACTAGACCTAGCCAGAAAAATCATAAATTAGAAAAGACACATAAATTAATGAGATTAAACACCACCTTTTTTTTTTTACATTTCAGCAAGCATTTTCACACCCCGTTCTGTCTGACTTTCATACCAGAATGCAGTGGATCGGATTCCTCTGGCGATCTTCAGACGGGGCTTGAAGGAGCCTCCAGTCGCGTCCTTTGTTATACGTTATATACGTCTTCACCTCATTATCCGTCTTCTTATTGGCCAAGAACATGCCTTTTATTCCAGCCACCTAAAGAGTAAAATCATGATTAATGATCCATGCGGTAAAAAGCATTCCAATAAAGCCATTATATTTTTATTGCAGGTTTGCATTCTATTTTAAAGCCAGGATGGGTGAGTTCCTAAAAAGCTCCGGAAAAATATACAGCACAGAATCTCCAGCGAACTGTATCTATTAGAGTGGAATGAGTTTATGAAAGAGGAAAACGAATATAATCCTTGTCGATCCTGAACAGAAGTGACAGCTCTTCAGAGCCACGATGCACTAAAAAGGAAAAGAGTGCGATCCAGGCCTCAGAGAAGCCTCCCTGTTCAATAATTGACGCATATATATTCAATCTAGCCTAGCGGTTGAGATTTTAGCATATGGTACATGGAGGTGATGACCTCAATCAAGACACCGGACTCTTCGGCCTATCCGAGGGCCAAAAGTGGCTTTATGGAGGTTGCTATCATCAACAGTTTAATTATTTGATCAAGCGATACCGTGACTCTTCGTGGCCTCTGCTGAAATGCACATCTACGTGCTGGTTTCCATTTAGCGGCGAATGAATAGAGTGAATCCATTCCCTGGGCGCCATTATGCGCCATCAGCACTATCAGACTCATTTGCAGGGAAGAAAGTACGCTTCTTAGCCGCTCCTAGAATCTTTCAGTACAATGGATAATTGTTAACTATATTTGTTATTTGATTTATTTGTTTCATACGAATCACATACACATAGGGCATCTAGATGATTTGTTTAAGTGTGTTACCACATAGTGTGCTAAACTGCAGTGCTAAGGGATGGTTGAAAGCAAAAAATACCACTTGCGCTTTCAAAAAAATTGGTCAAAATTAGATGAAGAAAGATGGAAAAAATGGAGGTTTCCTCAAAACTCTCAGTCATCGACAACTGTGCGTTTGGTTTCGTCAGTCAATCATGTTAGATCGGTGTCACGAATCCTGCCTCATTTAACCTTTATTTTGAAAACCGTCACATATCTGTTTCTAGCCAACATGAACTTTTACTTTGACGCTTCCGCTTTGGTTTGTTGACTTCTAGGCTTGCGCTGTGTTCGTTTTGTTCAAGTTTTTATTGTCCAGCTGTTTACTGTTAATAATTATCTATGTATTTAAGCACCAGTTCGTTCACCTGTTTTTTGCCAGTTCGTCAGATGTGTTTGCCTGTCATCTAGCCGTTATTCCAGCCTTGTTCTTGTCTTGTTTATCTAGTTTTGCCTTGCTTTGCTCTTGGTTATTTGTATATCCAGTCTTGCCCGGTTTTTACCTTTGCTCTAGTTTTGACTAGCCGTTAGCCTAGCGATTTAGCCTCGTTTGCTCAACGTTAGAACAAACCCCTGTTGACCATTACCCTTTGAGTGATCGCTCTGGGTTGCTCTGGGTCCTTCACCCAGTCCAGCACAGACAGTAAATTTCTGGAATAATATGTTGTACAACAGAATTGGTATAATATTTAGGTCTTTAGGATCATAAATGTGAGTAAAGTGAGTTTTTGTCGATATAGCCAATAGGGACTGTATCGATATTGTGCTCTGCATTTAAACATTAAGCCATTAATCCGAAGTTATACACACAGTGAAGTGAACATGCACAACCCCTAAGCAGTGGGCAGCCTTAAGCCATCCAATTGACCCACAACTAATAAATACTTTGACCCACAGCTATAACTACTTCAACGTTTTCTGTATTCAGAGACTTCACCCACAATGCACTTGATGAATGACAACACCAATGGATGAAAAAATTATCTGTAAAAGTTTTCGTAAGCCAGGCAGATCTTTGAAAAGTTGAACAGTCCGTAGATCACACACAACAGGTTAAAAGTAATCGACTATAACCAATTTAGTTGCACAAAGAACATAGTGAGAAATGTTAATTTGTGTCGAATCACTAAAATAGTAAATTGTGATCTTTTTTAAGTCCCAACATGTCTGTCTCTTTTTATGCTAAGTTAAATGATAAACCGTGATTAAATGTGATGCTAATTACAATAAAAAAAAAACAATACAGTTCAGCAGAACTAATGAATTATACAGTAAATGTTTAATAGTGATACACTGAAGTGCGCAGGTCAGACTTGATTATTTCAAGGACTGTGACCGCTCTTGTTCAGATAATTTACTGATGATTACGCAGTGGAATCCTAAATGAATAAGCATTACGGTTGAATCAATTAGCATTAAACTCAATTAGAATTAATTGGCGAATTAACCGTGCACATGCTTTGTATTTGAAGTAGACTGAGCTGAAGTGGAGGTGGATCATATTGAGAGTTTGGGTTTGTACCTCGTACAGATCGATCATGACATTTCCTTCAGGTCCCATACTGCTCACGACGCTCTCCAGTGCCAGCGTGTAGTAAACGCCGCCCGACTCGGACACGTACAGGTTATACGTGTCGTTCTGGTTCCACTCCTGAACCGCTGCCACCACTCGGTTCTCGTCCGTGCTGATCACATGCAGACTCTGCAGAAGAAGAGACGTGTTAACTAACGAAAAACATTAGTAAACGTTTAAAAGTTTACATTTAAAAGTACACACTACGAAAATTATTTTAAAGCGAATGACAAATAAACAGTAATAGTTTGGAGTTTGTCAGACAGACAGACAGGCTAGCAGACAGCCAATCAGATAGATGAGCAGACAGATTGATCAATTAATGGATAGACTGATGGACAGAAAGACAGATGGGCAGTTAGGTAGGTATGTACGTAGGTAGTTAAGTAGGTAGGTAGGTAGGAAGGTAGTTGGGTAGGTAGTAAGTAAGTAAATAGCTAGGTAGGCAGATAGGTAGGTAGGTAGGTAGTTAAGTAGGTAGGTAGGTAGGTAGGTAGTAAAGTGGGTAGGCAGATAGGTAGGTAGGTAGGTAGTTAAGTAGGTAGGTAGGTAGGTAGGTAGTAAAGTGGGTAGGCAGATAGGTAGGTAGGTAGGTAGGTAGTTAAGTAGGTAGGTAGGTAGGTAGTAAAGTAGGTAGGTAGGTAGGTAGGTAGGTAGGTAAATAGACAGGAAGGTAGGTAGGCAGACAGACAGACAGACAGACCAACAGATAAAAGAACAAAAAATAAAGATAGACAGACAGACCAATTGATTGATTGACAGACATACATACATAGAGATAGATAGATAGATAGATAGATAGATAGATAGATAGATAGATAGATAGATAGATAGATAGATAGATAGATAGATAGACATACTGACTGACAGACAGATAAATGGACCAATGAATAGATAGATCGATACGGAAGCAAACAGACAGACACAAAGAAAGAAAAAAAGAAAGAAAAAAAGAAAGAAAGTAAGTAAGAAAGAAAGAAAGAAAGAAAGAAAGAAAACTAAAGTGAGTTCCATTGTAATGTTAGACTTTAAGCTATTTTATTCAAAGCCTTAACTTTCAAAATAACTTTTGAAAGTAAAACAAATCTTGTTTCAATCTTTAAAAATGGAAGAAATGCACTTTTTGATCGGCGCAAAATATTTCAAGAGTCAATATAAGCTTCCGTCTGCTAAGTGTTCTTGTGTCGGCAGCTTCTGTCGTCAACTTGTTTAAACTGCTCACGCGACCCGCCACCGTCGTATTCTCCAGACGAAAATATGAACTAGTTGTGCTTTAGCGCACCAGAACATGACTGAACATCCCCTCTCCTGTTATCAGAAAGATAAAAAGTAGGCCAGCATCTCCAAAGAGCCATCAAAACACCTTTACCTCATCTCATTTGCATACATCGGAGGAAACTAATGCAATTGGTGATCACGCGGGATTGAGTAGGAGTGTTGTAGCAGGGACAGCTGGAGTGCGGCGCAACTTTCACCCCACTGAGCTGAATCCCATTAATAATCAGCATCAGACCTTTCCCGTGTTTCTCTGGTAGCCCCAGCGTAGGGCAAATACGCTTATTAGCTGTAAATCGAGCTTGTCAGTTGGGCAAATGCGACAAAACCACACGCTGGCAGCTTGCGAATTTCATCTACCCCAAACGGTGAGCGGGTCTCTGGGTCCGGGCTCCAAGCAGCGCCGCGAGCTCGATTGAATAAAACATGTTTAATTGTCATGCGAGCGCGGCGGATTTTTAGCTTTGAATAATAACGCGGCAGCATCTGCGTCCCCGAATTCACTCGTCCGGAAGCAACAGCTCGCCAGATGCCGGGGAAGGAGAAAAGATCAGATTTGGGAAAGGTTCAAAGCTTCAAAGGCCGTGACGTCGAGGGACGAGATTGCGCGGTCTGAATGAGCCATGTCAGTGCGAATGAGCCGCTCTACCTTCGGAAGCGTGTATTTGGGAAGCTTCATGGGTGTAAACACGTCTCGCCGGGTTGACACGTAGTAGATTGGTCGACCGCCGGTTGACACCTTGAAGAATGGACGGAATGGAGACAGACAAAGAGAGAAAGTTTTAGTGCGCTAGTTTTTTTTTTGCTAGACACGTCATGCGATTCATTCAATGCGCCGCTATTGTAATTGGATCAACTCTGACATGCTGACAAATGCTCGAGTGAAACGAAATCGACAGGATCTGGGACTTTCTCTTGCCCGTCAATCAAGAAACGTACGACTTATCGGCTGAAGAAAATGACCATATTGAATAAACAGTTTGTGAAAGGACTTGAATATGTTTGAATAAGCTAATTAAAAGACAAGTAATCTGGTGTCTAGCAATTAATTAACGTTATTGATTAATTGAACAAACGTTACTTGTTTATTATTGTTAAACGAATGCTTATCTAATATACAGCGAGAATTCTATAGAAGTCTGTTTACAGTAAATAATATAATCTGGCTTCATAAATTACTCTACAATATATCTCTCACTTATATACTTTATATAAGTGTCGGCGATCAAGGGTGAAATGTAGTAATTCTATTCTAATTTTATTCTAATTCAATATTTATAATTCCTGGAGGGATTTGACATACAAGATGAAATAATTGTATTCTATTTAATAACGATGACAATTGGTATTGTTATCCTTAATAGCATATTTTTAGTAACAAGAATAAAAGTAGACCTTTACAAAACATTTTAAATTTAGATTACAAAAAAGCTACAAAATGAATGACACTGAATAATGATTAAAAAAAACATTGTGTTGTTTTTATCATACATTATCTATTCATTCGTTTTATTGTATGAATCTAAACAGAACAAAGACTTTTTATTTAGATGGAAGATATTTAGAAACAAAATAATAGTAATATCCTTGACACTTACCTTTACACCTTTTCCCATAATTCTGACATTATATATTACTGTTCTTATATTTACAATTTGTTACACTGACTCTGTAGCAATATTATATCTTGTCGTGCTAATTCTACATGTCCTGACTTTAAGTTGAGCAAGTGCAACTTTATACATGACAGCTGTGGGAAAACCAATTCTGAAACTGAGATTTAAACCAACCAATAATAAAAATTCAGTTATTCTGTCCTATGATGACCTTTCATTATTATCATATTATTACATTTCCTCACCTGGACGAACACATACTCATCTTGGACCACCAGGGAATCGGGATCGATGTATCCAGGAAATGGCTTCCCCTTGTTTGCATCTGTACAGTTCTGCAACTTGCATGTGACATAAAGAGCCTCTGCAACAACAGAAATAACATAAATTAAAAAGGAAGACTTGAATGTGTTACTGCTTCAATTACCCAGTAGAATGTTATTTACTATTTTGTTTTGAAGCTATTGTCTAATGTCAGGTTTCTTAAATCCATATTAACGAATTACGCAAGTCAAACTACACAAATTACGCAAATCATAAAATATTAATGACCTGGAAATAAGAAGCACCGATGGAAGACAAACTACAGCTCCCACAATGCATTGCTGTCGTGCCTTGTATGGCCAATAATTGTAAATTTGTAAAACGTGCAAAAAAAGCCATATTTTGCAGGATGTTATTTTACGTCTAAAATATTGACAGATTCTTTGGAGGACAAAATGCTTTAAATGATCTAATGTTCAAATTGGTTTATTTATAGTTCTAGTTTATTCGTTTCTAGAATAATGTGCCTGTATGCTTTTATTTGAGTGATCAAAAGATGTTTAGTTTTGTATGTTTTTTAAATGTTCATCCTGTTTGTCTCCGAAAGAGTGATTACATTTCTTTTATGTAATGATTACATTTTTTTTTGTAATAATGTTCTCCAATGATTACTAAAATAAAAACTTTAAGCCACTACTTTAATACTATGTAATAATCATTAATGTTTGTCATAATCGTTAATGATTATGTAATAGTACGTAATAGTAAACTATTTGGATAAAAGCGTCTGCCAAATGACTGTAAAGTAAAGTGAAGTAAAGTGAACTGTAAATTATAGGACTTACGGGACTCTGAGATGCTGGTCTCAAGATGAATCAACCCTGGTTCTTTATCAAGGCCCAATTTAGACCTAAAGAGCAAAAAAATGAAGAGCATGAAAAACTATTTAAATCATGTCTGTGTACACTTTATGAGATTTAAAAAAAAAGAAAGAAAAATCAGAGATAGAATCAGAAATAGGATCTCGACTTCTTTAAATTCCAAGCTAGTGTTTGAAACGACACACATCATCACGGCATCTTGATATGTCTGTATTTCCATTTTTCCAAGCTTTTTGACTAAAGTATTGAGCAGACTATCTCTTGAGATCATTAAAAGTACGACTATTGTTTGCTACCCAAGAACACCCACTGGCAGCGCGAATCTCTCACTCTCCATTAGAGATGAAAAAACAAAAACAAAAAAAAAACGCTATACAATATTTATCCCAAACCATAAAAGAAATCAAAAATCAACAACACTGAGAATTGCTCTCGCAAATAACACAAAAGTCGAAGCAAATACAGCACATTCCCGAAATACATTGTCCTTCACGTCCCGTAGATCGAGCTGAATTTATATTAGACTTCATTGAACAGTCTTGTTTAAAGAACAATCTGCAAAAAATAGATATAAGTCAAAGTAACGCTGTTCTTTTCTTTGAAAAAGAATGTAATGTACTCAACTGGCACAATGGTTTTACACAAGCCAGTCCCTTCACAAAATGTACTGTAGAAATGAGAAATTTATTAGTTTCTCCTGTTTCTTTATGAAATGCAATTTATTTCAACACAATTTATGTCTCGCTTACAGAGAAGCTTTAAAAGAAAAGCATGCAACTGTGATTTTTAGGTAATTTACTACCGTACTTTCTAAAGAGCTAGTATCAATGCCCGCACCATGATAATTTGGAGTCAGATAAGTGGCAAAACTCTCTTTATAAAATTAATACGTTCTGACAGCAGCTTCGTAAAATGGAAATTTTCATAAAAGGTGACGAATTTTCAAGCAATTTCCTGAAAAAATAAATTTTCAGGAAAAAAGTAAATCTGATAATTTTTTTATAATATATATTTATATATATATATATATATATATATATATTTTATTAATTAATTTATTTTTTAATTTATATATACACACACTATATATATATATATATATATATATATATATATATATATATATATATATATATATATATATATATATATATATATATATATATATATATA
>MU204326.1:12181989-12192051 GCA_017309775.1 Paedocypris sp. Pulau Singkep | reverse complement strand
TATATATATATATATATATATATATATATATATATATATATATATATATATATATATATATATATATATATATATATATATATATATATAACATCCTATTCCATATTCTATATTGTATGTATTTATTTATTGATTTATTTTACTTTTGGAACTCAACTTACATGCAACACTTCTCTGATTGGCTGGTGTGAATGTGATTGTCAGCTTGTCGATTCCATATGCTTTTAAAGGACCGTATGATGTAAATAAAACGTACACATTAATCATTAAAAATCCAATGTCAGCACTCCATGTGGAGCCTCTACGTGTTTAATAATCTTCTCTTTAATTTGATCCCGACCCTCACCCATCTTATTCCTGCAGGACTGTAATCCTGTCGAGCTATAGACGGTCACATCGAATCACAGCCTTTTTTTATAAAGTCCATTTCATCCTGCTAAAGCTGCAGCGCTTCAATCATCTCATATTCTGTAGGTGACCATGACGCTTTAACTCGCTGAAGAAGACAATCTAATTTCACACAGTCAATAGCGGTTCATTTGTACGGGTTATATGTCTCCGCTCTCTCAAGATAATACCACTCTATACGCAAGAGTTCATAGAAAAGAACTTTTCAGAGGGTAGATCATTACCAGCCTAAAAATAACGCTACTTCAGGCTCGTCTCTGATGTTTCTTTCTTTTTTTCTGGCCCACTTTGAATGAGCTTCTGTGAAACTGTTGCACAAAAGGGTTAGTAAAAACAAAACCCGGCTGCTGGAACACCGAATTAAGCAGAAGACTGTTAAGACGTGAAGAATAGAACAAAGAAAAATCACTTTAGAGCGTCCATGCTACAGAGATAACGGTGTGACCGTGTTCTCCTTAACTAATTCTGAAGCTAGTGATATTCTAAGTCTGCGAAACACAACCTGCTCTGAAAATAAGCCCTAGTCACATGATCTGATACCACTTGCTCCCTTCATGCAGTTTTAGTTTTGATGACAAACTCTCTGTTTATGTTATTACACTCAGTTTGGTGATGGTAATTACGGTATGTAATTAATACCTTAGTAATTATATGCATCCATTAACCAACCATTTCAGTTTTCAAATTTGTATTTTGTATCCACATTATTATTACAATTATTATTTGCTTTTATTTATTTGTTTTATTTTGTACATTTGTCTCCTGCCATCCTTCAATAGTTTACAATTTGCTGATTTGTTTCTCTTTATTTGTCGCAAAATGTCCATACATTCCCAAAACAAACACACAAACAAAAACGCTTGCCAAATGTTCTCTAGAGACTAATGATACAAAATCGAACTCTATTGCTATCAAATTTGTAACCCGGAGTTTAATCCCCAGAGTCTAGACATCCATTAGCCGTTCTGATTGAGCTGGATCGCAGTAATGACTTGATCATCTGCAACATAGTAAACGCAGACTCGGACTCGATAACAAGCTCTAATGACAACATTCATTACTGCACTTTTAAGAGCTGAGAGCTCAGATAGCGCTAGTTCCACAGCACAGTGGGGATGTCTGCACAACAAACTCTTCTCTGTGGATCGTGCACGTATGAGGAAAGGTGATTGATGTCTCACACGCCGCAGAAGAAGTCACACGGAGAACTTACCAGTAGAATCGATTGGGTGCCACCCGCTCGTGCACGAGCTGCCATCGACGGCCGAACTCTACGGAGCTGTAGAGCTGAGGACAAATGAAAATACAAAGTAGAATCTTAATCACAAGCTGCTGAAGCTGTGCCATGACATTCTGAAAGTGTGGTGAATTTTCAAATGTGGTGCCTCGGAAGGATATAGAAATAATTATTAGTCTGACTATAATTGTATAACTCAGAGGTATAAAGAGTACTTTATAAAAAAAAACATACTTGAGTAAAACTACAGATACCTTACTGTAAGAATTACAGTATTTACAGTAATGTATCAATTACAAGTTACAAGCTCAAGAAGACTTGATAACCTTTTTAAAGTTAGGCTGGAAAAACAAAACAAAAAACTCTTTATAAGGCTTTCATTACTAATTAAAAAAGAAACTTAAAGTTGTATCAAAACTCAATGTTTCAAAATGGCAAAACAAAGTAGTAAAGCCAGTCTCAGTCAAACTCAAATGTGCCAAAACTGCTAAATCTTCAGGATCCTGCAGATGGCGATATCACCTCACCTGCCCAAGAAATTTATTGCGATAGAAAAAGATTCCGGCTTGTTGCGTACAATCACAATATAACAAGTAATGGTAGTGTAAGATGAAAAATGTCTAGATGAAAACTGTCTAGTCTGTAAACTGTAATACATTGTGCATTAACGTTCATGTGCATTACATGTTCTTTGTGTTATAAACAGCTTCGAAATGCACAATGGGAGCTATGCATTAGCCTTCAATTGGCTATTACGTCTGTCTGATGTGTTGATTTAATTGTTATTCATTTTTTAGAGCTCCTTCTTCAATGGTAAAATCAATGTTGATTAAGGAAAATGAAAGTCAATGTTGTTTGTCTGTCATTTAAATGAAAACTGCCCCAGGCTGTTGCAATAAAGCTCAGTTGGTTTATTTTTTTATTTATTTTTTTATTTTTTTATCCTTTTTAGATATTTAGAAGAAAATTTCCCTATATACATACGTACTTCAAATGTGATTGAAATAAAAAAAATTTAATAATAATTTACTTTCACATTAAATGTAATTATTCATTGAGTATGCCAATTAAAAATGATTTCAAAATACTAACAAATAAAAAGAAAAAAGACAAAATATCAATGAAAAAGATATATGATAAAGAGCAGGCAAACATATTCACCTTCTGGTCATGGCTGTAAGCAAGGATCCAGTCTTCATGCTCCGGATGAAACAACAGACTGAGAATATAGAAGTTGAGTCGGTACTTTTGGTAAGTGGCTCCTTCATCTGAACTGATGAGCAAACTGCTTTCCACTTCAGGGTCTGTCAGTAACATGATCTGAAACACACAAGGCACAATTTTGTGTATGTGTAAAGATACATTTAGTCAATCTTAAATGGATTACAGCTTTACAGCAAACAAAACTGATTGGCTGATGCCGCTGATCAATCAATCCAAAATAAAGTTATTTGCATTGACCTAAATGTGTTATGCGAGAAAAGTACAGTATGTGCAGCAAAATTATTTTACAGTTCTGTAAAAACTGTAGTTTTTACAGTTTAAGTTTCAGGCAACTTAATCATATCAAATTTGATTAAAATAAAATCAAAACTAAATACAAGGCTGTAAAACAATTGCCACATTCCAACTACATGAATATCGATACTATGCATATTTCCTTTAATGTTTTTTTTTGGTAAATTTATGGCAAATGTGTCACATCAAGATGACTGGTATGCTCATGCTCCTCGGCTACCCCTAATGGCCAGAAAGAGAAGCAACAGGTTCTCGTTATCGGTGCAACAGCTGATTCCAATCTTCTAGCATTATAAAAGCTGTCACAAAGGGAAAGCGAGCTACCTTCAATAATGTCACTATCACGTCATTGTGACGTTATTTATGCTTTGCTTGACAGTTATTTACATTGAGAGAACTTTGAGAAATCTCATACACCTTCTGTTATTCTTTTCAGTTGTTCTCAACAAAAATCGGGTTTTCCAAAACCACCGCCATCTATGAGGTAAATATTTTTTTATATTTAAGCATGAGCAAAATAAAGTCTGAATTGACATAAAGCCAAAGTGATAAAGCTGTGGTCCTCGATTTTAATTTGCAATCGCGGATGTGAATCAGATTATATCGGAAAAGTAGTGATCATTCCTGCGGCAAACTTCCGAGACTGATCTCTCATCACATGATCACTGTAAACCTAGAGCTCAGTCACACTGACAAATCCATAATTTCCCAGGAGACATTTCCCAGTCCCAGAGCCACCAGCCCGGTTGGTGACGACTTCGAAATAAATACATAAACATAATCAGCTTGACGTATAATTGAATCAGTCAGGCTGAACAATTTCAAAACCTTATCTCTGACAGAAAACCGAGAGTGTCAGGGTTTAACGGTTGAGGTTCTTCTAGCTCAGAATTGCTTTAGAGTTTGTTTGTCTGTTCTTCACACACGCCGGATATCTGCTCTGCTCCTCTAAACCCTGCTCGCACTGTACTAGTCAATCGATAGCCCACTTGCTCCAAGTTCAAGGACTTACTTGATCAGTTTCTTCGACTTCACAGAAGATTGTTTGCCTCTCCTTCAGCTTTGGTTTTCCATTCCAGTTGTGCTCTCTAGGTCTACATCTTCATTAAGCATTGCAGGGCGATGGTGCTCACAAAGCCATTTGTCAAAACGGACATGCTAATGCTAACAGAGCAGCACAAGCTCATCAATCATTAGCTCACCCATTGTGGCCAAAATGCCAAAAAATCTGCATTATTTTGCAATTGGGTGTTTTTTTAAGGACTAAATGGACTGGAACTGAGGTGAAAACTGATTTTGAAAACAACTGAAAAATAAATTGTGTAGTGATCAGTTGTGCAGTGATCAATTTCCTCAATTATGGAACGAGACGTTCATCAATTTTTATTAAACTTATTGTGATCAGTTTTCAACTTTGAGTAATATCTCGACATTATATATCTTATACATAAAATAGCATCAGGCCAATCAGAAACAACACATGCTGATCTCATGCATTGTGATTGGCCACTTCATTGTTCATACAGAGTGAAAATTGGTTCTATAGTTCAAAATAAAATATGCAAATTCATAAAGGTGAATGTAAAAAGTATTATTAAAGGGAAGATCTCTATTTTGCTCACGTTTTCTCATGTAATCACTATACAATTTAATGGTAATCATATTTTTGCGCTTTCTATTTATTGGGTATTAAAGTATTATTACAATTTCACATTCAAAATGGTATGTAACTGCTTTATGTCGTAAATTCTTGTATTCCTACAAGTATCAACCTCTCGCAACAGGACAATTTCCACAAATTCTCCTTCATTTTCACTCCGCTTTCTCTCACAGACCTCCAACCTCTGTGTTCATTCTGTATAGGTCACGCATTTGTTTTCTGCGGGGGAATGGAACAGAACTACTGCGTGAAATGAGTAAGTTGAGTTTTGTGATGCAAAAACCTCAAGCAGTCATATGAATTTGAGGTATTTTTCTCCTTTTCAATTCAGCTGTGACATAGCAATAGCTCCTCACAGTTCGAAACAATCCTACACTGAACTAATGGCATCAAGCCATTACTAACTTCTCAAGCTTGTGGCCGCTGAACTTACTGCTGAGCTAAATGCTAAAGCTAACTCCACTGTCTTCCTGTACGCCCAATTGTACTTTTTGTGGGTCACAAACATGCAGTTTAACTCTGAGGTAAACAGTCTCATACTCTTATCATGAGAATCTGCGAATGCTAAACATGAGTAATGTCGAGAATTTTCCATTTTTTAAGTGACTGATTCTGTTTTAATGAGAACTGGTCCAATATTCTGAGGCATTCACAAAACGGGATTAATGCTTTTTACACAGCGCCACACACACAATTTTTTTTTTATTCTGGAGTGGCATGTGGTGACGCTTGTCCAAGATGGAAATAACCGGCTTCAAGAATACAATTTTTAAAAATGCTCTTCAGAATCCACGACAAAGTGACTGAATTCTGGAGTCTTGGTGAAACAATTTAGTTTCCCATTTATAACGTTTCAAACATTTCAGCAGTGGCACTTGGTTTTATCTGTGCACTCATGTACCCCTTCAACAATCCACCTTTGTATTTTTCTCCAATTGTCTGGCATAACTGGCTAGTTTGTGGAGTGGAAGGGAACACGCAAAGGTTTTCGGAACGCCAAAGGTTAATGAAACAGCGCGTGAGGTGCTGGAGAGAGTGTGGCGGAGAATCCAGAAGTCTACGTCTGCTCTGATAGAATATTAATGGAATTAGGAGCATGTTTTGGCTCCATCTTAAACTAATTAGATTCTTTCCCTCCTGTAATGCAAGTCTTGACTGCGAAGACGCTGGCCATGAATACTCAAATAATCACAGCTTAAAGTCAGACATATTTCGATTTCTTTTGAGTGTTCTGTCACACATATCGGCTGGAATCTCCTAGGAGCTTAGAGTTCATCATTTCTATGATGCCCCCTGGACCTCTGTAGACCTGATGACGCTGTTTTAGTGGAGAAATGGAGCCGCCTCTCCCCAGTCAGGAGGAAAACATCTTCCGGAATCATCATTAAAATGGCGCGGAACAACCAACGCTCTGATTTTGTAGTGTTAGAATGCCAGAGGAGACTGGCACCAGTGAGCCGGGTTCTCCCCAGGGTTTTTTCCTTGTTAGAGAGTATTTTTACCTGGCTACTGACGCATCTGTTGCATATGTGCTTGCTCACTGGTCTAAGTCAAAGTCATAGTGATAACCATAGCCATATTTTATCACCAACTACCAATAAAAAAAAAGCAACAATGCTTTTATATATTCACACGTGCGCTATGAGACAGATACAACTGTGAAAAGTGCCTTACAAATGCTCAGAGCTTGACCATATCACTTCTGTCCTGTATAAGTGAGTTTCCCAAAACTCACACAAATACCACACACCTCGGAATCACTATATGGACCACAACAGGTAGGGTTCCACTGCTTTCCTTTATAATGCACGGTAACTATTGTAAACAATGTAATTCACATTAAAACAATTAAAACAATAACATATATTTGCTTGGATAGATAGATTGACAGACAGAAGAAGAGTATAGATGGAAGAATGGATGGATGGATGGATGGATGGATGGATGGATGGATGGATGGATGGATGGATGGTAGTTTTCAGAAACAACTTACGCATATTTTTACTATACGTTCTGTTGGAGGCATTTCATTGAATTCGTTCTGGCATTTTTTTTTTTTTTGCCATTTTCACTAAGATTTCAGAAGCAGAGCTCAAGTTCCTTGAATGTCCAGGTCATTCAGATATATTCAAACTGTCTCAACAACTCAACTTTCCCTACTTCAGGCCAAAGCAATGTTGGAGTTTCTGTTGGTTTCTTTGTCAGTGTCTGTGGATTGTCCTAAAATAATTTTAGAATCTGGCTTCTGATATAATAAGTGTCCACTGTGGCAATGATACTTCTCAGTTTGATCCATATGAGGCCACTCCAACATTGTCAAAAATACAATACCAAACTAAGTTTTGCAGTCTTTTATGATCCTTGTGGGTCAAGTCTAGAGGAACCAAGGAATCTCATTTAGCTTGTCTGCTCAGTTACTCTGGGTAAAGAAGGGGAAAGTATGGAAAGTACCAGGTCTCAACAGAAGCTCGTATTCTGATGCTTTCAAAAGAACATATGGTGTATGTCCAAAGAATGTACAGTAATCCCTCGTTTATCGCGGTAGATACGTTCCAAGCCCGACCGCAATAGGTACAAATCCGCAAAGTGGAGGAACAACATTTACATATTTATTGAACACTTATTCAGACTTTTAAAACACTTTTTTTAAGTAGTATTCTTTATTAAAGTAATGTTAACAAACATCTTCCCGCCGCACGCGATGTCCCTGCGGAGATATAAATTTTCAAAGGGTGTGAACGGGGGGATCGGGCAGGAGCGCGCGCGGGCGCCCAGACACAGCTGGCGGGTGGTGGTTGCGGGGAGACGGCCGACAGCGATTTGCTTCTCCGCGGTGAGACGCGTCTGGCGGCGGTCCGTCTCGAGGCACTGCGAGCATCCTCCGCCGAGATACGGTCGGGAAAAAATGAATCCGCAAATATATGTAATAAAAAAAAAATCTGCGAAACATTGAATCCGCGATAGTCGAACCGCGAAGTAGCGAAGGATTACTGTACAGACGAGGAGGAATGTTACAAAAGTAAAGAAAAGAAACGGTTACCAAAATTATAAAATAAATAAAACAGAACAAATCTAACTAATAAGAGTCCATGCTAACAAACAAAAAAGTGAAAAAAGAGAAGAAAATTAATTGTGGTCACACTTAAGTATATACTGAAACTCTTAACACAGGTGGAGCCGATTACACTGATGAGACAGACAAGCAAAGGCGAGGCAGGAAGCAAAGGCTTTTGGGAGTTCCTGAGACGGTCCAATGCAATTGTGTGACTCTCCACCAGGTTGAGAAGCGGAGCGTCACTGTTACAGCGATTTACAAGTCATTACAATTTTTCGAATTTTACTATTCAACAAATTCCTGCTTTTAAACAACCTACGTAGATGTAGTTTCAGGAATATTCAGGCCTCTCGACTGGAACTGAGTAACGGACACATGGTGTAAGCTTGGGCAAGTGACTCCTTATTAGCACAATCTCTTGATTTGCAGTTGTTTCCCATTGGTGCACTAGACCACTCAGCAATATGGAGAACTGTGACTTAGAGATTTACAAGTTCCCTAGACACCATGTCTCTGTATCT
Organism: Paedocypris sp. Pulau Singkep; assembly: GCA_017309775.1. Taxonomy (NCBI): domain Eukaryota; kingdom Metazoa; phylum Chordata; class Actinopteri; order Cypriniformes; genus Paedocypris; species Paedocypris sp. Pulau Singkep. Next base: position 12,183,652 of record MU204326.1, on the reverse strand, counting down.
TGTCTTTTTTAAACAAGGAATGTTCTGCCTCCGATGTTATACTGGGACCAGAAGCTGCCTGATTTAAGCTCCACTGTCTTCAAATGGTGATTCCATTATCTTTTACTTTAGAGGACTTACCTAATAGGCCAACTGGATGGATGGTGGAAGAGATTAGATGGATGGATGGACTGACAGACAGACAGAGACAGATTAACCACCTCACCTCTCTTCAGGTAGTGTGTGTTCTCTTCACCCTGGCAAGGGTAATTCATGTGCACTTATTGAAATATTGATTCAGGTCAAATCATTCATACCAGAGAACTTAATAAATAGTGTATAAAACCATATGCATCTTGTTTTGTAAGAGCTCCATTACATAGTTGGTGTTCATATTATGATCGCAAATATATTTGACATCTTTTCAAGTGACAATACAAAAAAACGTAGGCAAGTGATATAATGAATACAAAAAAAAACAGAAATAATATAAAGTTAATGCGTTGTAATTAAAAAAATATATTTTAATATTAAAGTTAATATTTTGTGCGACACATTTACTGCACAGCTGAGTAAAAAATGTAAAAACTTGCATTATCTATTGTTTTGTGTTGTTTTAAAGAGGTCATGGCATGTAGAACAGGCGAACAGCTAACAACATTTTACATTTGTTTGTGCATGTGATTGTTTTTTTTTATTATTAATCGTCTAACAATTTGCTTGAAGCGCTTTAATAATTCAAGCAAAACAAAATGCAAACAATTTGCAACCAAACTATTTTAAAATAGAACATCAAAAAGCCAGTTTTCAAAAAGCTTGGAATAATTGGCTCTGCGTTGCCAGCTTTTGTGCTTTTGCTCTCAAGTTGTTTTTCACAATTCTGTCGGTGGAAGTCACACTCTTATTACAAAAACGCAAACAGCTCAGGTTTCTGACTATACATCTTCTTCATGGTGCCATTTCATAGCGTTTCAATAGGTTTTCAAGCCTGAAAAATGTGGCGTCTCTTTTTTTTATTCTTCTCAGAGCTGTATATTGTTTGAAACACGAGTATGATATGGTATAGTTAAAAAAATGCTTAACCCTGCTGAAACTTAAAATGCCCTCACATACATATGCATTGGAGCAGGAGGGCGCACATACGTACACACACACACACACACACACACACACACACCAGAAACCAGATACAAATCATTGTAGGTTTTTGCAGACAGACAGTTTTCAAATACACATACTGAGTGTTTCTTTTCAACTTGTGACTAAATGCTGCTAAAACTGAAGAGCCAAGCTGTTTGTGCTCACACACATAAATCTCTTCACCGGCTTTTGCAGGTGTGAACAGATGCGCAGCAGTTTCAGTTTCTCTTCTTCTGGAAGGGCCACTGATCATTGACTAGGGACTTTGTTGCCGCCTGATGCTGAATGTGAGTTTTTTTTGGTCCTTATTAGAGATGCAATGTGGCGGAGCCTCGTACTGCCTTATTAACCAAGGCTATTGTTTGTTCACAGGAGAACAAACCAATTAGAGTGAAATGCTGTGTCTGGTCCAAGGGGAAAGCTCAAGGTGCTCAAAACACAACCAAAGTGCTGTTATTTAGAGTTGACTTGGGGAGAAAACAATGTCGGTATAACGGATAACCGAAGAGAAGGACAGTTTAAGCATGTGTGTGTGTGTGTGTGT
>MU204326.1:12157166-12178219 GCA_017309775.1 Paedocypris sp. Pulau Singkep | reverse complement strand
ACAAGTTCTCGGAGTACAAAAAGAGGATAAAAATACTGCCTTATCAATATTAATGATCCGGACGAGGTTTGCTTTGAATGCTACAACTTCAAGTGGAAAGTAGCGGCGCTGGAGCTAGTGAATCTTTGAAACGCATTGATCTCATAAAAAGCTGGAGAGGTTAGTAAATACTTCTGAATGATGAATTAGCCAACAGCTCACGGAGCCGCGGAGACCCGTAAAATCCCCCCAAAGCGGTTAACGGCCATAAACGAGCGGCATAAACATAATCACGCTGACAAATGTTTTGACACCTCTGAAAAAAGACGTTGTGAAGATCCCTAATGGAGGAGGAGGATGGTGTAAATCTCACCTTGCGCTTGTTGTTGGGACTGACGTAGAGATAGCTCAGGATGGTTTTCACGCCGACTTTTTCGTCGAGTTTCTCGTAGGTCGTTCCGTAGTCGGTTGATCTGAAAGGCAATCAGACGTCCTGGTGAGAACTCGCAGAATCCGTTGTAATTAAAGACCTGCTGTGCTTTTTAAACAAGGCGGGAGTGAAATCGTGGAAGCAACACGGTATTTAAGTGGCTGGATTGATTTAAGGAAGGTAATTACAGCTTTATGAAACGTTGCAGCAATTTGCCGCCGTTATGCAGCTCGGTTGCTCTGACCCGATTCTATGTCTTTAAAAAGAAGAATGGCTTGGGATAAAAACAACAAAAAAACACACATGTGATATAAGGAAGAAAGAAACGAAGGGAAGGAAGGAAGGTGGTTGAATACAAAAAGAAGGAAGGAAGAAAAAATGAAGCAAGAAATTAAGGGAGGGATGTTAGAAGAACAAATAATGTTTGAGAAAGGAAGGAAAGAAGGAAGCAATGAAAGGAGCAAAAAAGGATATTTTGCATATGTTGTTGTTGCATATGAAGGTGTTTGCATATGGAAAGACAGAGAGAATAAAAGAGAGACAGAGCTATAATGCGTAAACAGTTGTTTTCCATTTAAAGATATTGAATCATTTCTGTGTTTATATACACTGACACGCCATTATCTCTTTGCTCACTGATATTCACAAAAAATGTCAGGATTTAATTAAACTCATGAGGAAAGTATAAGGAGAAAAAAAATTGTGCAATTACACACATTTTGTCTAACAAACATTTTTAAATATTGTATTTATTTGTAGTTATATTTAATATTGTAAATATTTGTAGGTCAAAAACTTGGGGTTCTTATATGTGCATATTTCTACGTAATATTTGCACGTAAATATAAATGCCCATTTTTCAATATTTCAAATCAGAAATATTCCATCACAAATAAACAAATGTTTCATTTTTGTATCTGTTATTTAAGTAAAAGAGTAACAAGTAAGGTTTGTTGAAAGAAGTATTGTTAAAGTGTTCAGTGAGAGTTATGTTTCTGGTAAGTCAGAACACCAAGTGAGTAGGAAGGTGCTTATGTTCGCCTATTAATACAATTTTTATTTTGGGCTTGAAAAATATTTGGGAGGGGGTCCTTATATTTGCATAAATACGGTATGTTGGTTTTCATTTTACAATCTATATGCTTATTTGCTTTTTTTTTTTTATTACTCTCTCTCTTTCTCTCTCTCTCTCCCACAGAGACAAGCCAATTTACCCATGTTGTGGTACAACTGTGGTTGACATTCACCTACGACATGAAACACAGTGCGGGTCCAAATAACATATTGTCAGTGATCCAAGCAGCAGATAAAGCTTCTTAGCAGCATATTCCGTCTCGGCTTGAAACGCTGCCTCTCATTAAATAAAAACTCAGCTGAACTGTGTGAAACCCTGCGCTCCAGGAGCAAAATAATATAGTTAGTGAGTCTCACATGCTGCTAGGCAGACTGACACTGACAATACCAGCCAGAGGAGGATCAAACCCCGGACGCCTCATCACTGTCATTTACAAAACTAAGGAAAAGAAAGAAACACAACAGCTATACAACTCTTACACTTACATAGACACTCACTACTTAACATGCACTCTATCTATCTATCTATCTATCTCTCTATCTATCTATCTATCTATCTATCTATCTATCTACCTATCTCTCTCTCTCTCTCTATCCATCCATCCATCCATCCATACATCCATCCATCCATCCATACATCTATACATAGACACTCACTACTTAACATGCAGGTATACCTTTATCTGTCTGTCTGTATATCTCTCTGTCTATCTGTCTTTTTGTCTATCTATCGATCCATCGATCCGTCCGTCCGTCTATCCATCCATCCATCCATTTGTTTTTCCGTCAATCCATTCATCCATCCGCGTCATTGTCTATATATCAATCCATCATTCTGTCCATATGTATCATTGTGTGTCTACTTGTTTTGCTGTCTATCCTTTGGTCTGTTGTTCAATCTATCTGTCTGTTTGTCTGTCTGCCGACGGTCTTCTGTATTTATTTGTTTGTTGGTCTATCTCTTCGTCCACCTATCAGCTTCAAAGTCTATCAACCCATTCATGCATCCGTCTGTTCATCCATCCACCTATTTATCTATCTATCTGTCTTAATGTCTCTCTATCTGTATGTCTGTCTTGTTTCATTCATCCATCCATCCATCCATTCATCTACATCTCAGTTAGTCTTTGTCTTTCTGTCTGTCCACCGTCCATCATTGGTCCATCTGTCTGTCTGTCTGTCTGTTAATCTGTCTGTTTGTTTAACCGTCCATCTGTCGTATGTTTATTCTTTTGTTGGGCCAATACTAATACAGAATACTTAAATCACGGTGATAATTTCAGACGGAAGGTCAAGACATGGTAGTGTAACTGGTCTTGACTCCCGCACTGACTCCCAGCTTCGCAAAAGACCTCGGAATCCACGCCGTGTTTAGTGCTCGACTAATTAGCACCAAATGTAACACAGGTGGTTGAAAATCTACGGCAGCGAGTTGCTGATAAACAGAGAATTCCGGAGAGAAAGTCCTCTGTTGACTGTGCGGGGAACAACAGACATTTTCCTGACATCTACATAAACAAACACGCACTTCAGTGAATCTTCCGAGGCCGCCGCTTTGGTGCTCTGTTTCATTTCTTGGTTATTAACTAAATGCATGTCATTTTCCAGACTCGCGAGGGTCCATTGAGATGCTATCAAAGTTCTAGAAATCACAAACTGAGCCAAAACAGACATTTAATCCAGCAAAGTGTTCCAAAGCGGGGTTGTTTTTTGACAATGTAAAGGCAGCAAGGCACGGGTGCCGCAACCACTATTTGTCGATTTGTTAAGCTGCGTCTTCTTTTCACAGTAAACTGTGCATTTTGTGACATGTGAATGAGAGCAGCTTTTTATTTTGCCACTTACAATAGCTGCAAAATACAGAACTTTGGTTGAGGCTTTTGGCGGCAGTGACGCCAATCAGATTGGATCAATTTTCCGAACAAAATTTGAAAAAGTCGTCAAACCGCAATTGTGTTGAAAACGCTTCGACACCACTGTGTGTTCTTACTTTATGAAACTATAAGTGACACCTGAAAGCAAAGCTGCTTGCACTTAAAATGACTAGTAAACAAAACAAGTGTCTTCATTCATTTTTCAATGAATAAAACAAGTTAAGTTACAATAAAATAAAGACAAACAGATAATAATATAAATAACATAAGAGCAAATTAGGAGCAAGAAAAGACAAACTCATTAAACATCATCATGTTCATTAACTCATTTTTACACCAAAACTCAGTGACTTGATTGAAACCAATTTGGTAGAACCCTGTTAACCTTTGACCAGTTGCGTAAAGTATTTGAATAAATGGACTTTGTTACTTTGCCTAAGTATTTTAAGCTACTTTGTACTTGTACAAAGTATCAAAAATATAAATAACTTTTACTCTTTTCTTGACTAAAATGTGGATTGAGTATCTGTACTCTTTACTCCACTACATTTGACAGTTACTCATTACATTGTGATCGTGTAATGTTGGCATCTTTTTCTATGTGGTTAATTTCATTGGCCAATGAGGCAATATCACCATCTGCAGGATGCTGAAGGTATTGGATCCTATTTATGAGCTAAATCACATGATCGTGAATTAGCTGTTGCACTTTTTTTGCACATTTGAGTTTTACAGAGACTGACTTTTTGTTCTTTTTTTTATCTATTGTGTTCTGCCTTTTTCAAACATTGAGGTGTTAAACATATTTTCTATATTAGGAAATAGACCTCATACATAAAAAAGTTTCTTGTTTTTCACAATTTTAAATGTTTTTTGAGCCTAAAATCCATACGAGATTATATGCAAAATACTTAAGAGTTCTTGTAAAATTGGATACTTTCGACTTTCGAAAGTAAGGTATCCACACTTTTACGCAAGTATGATTTTCAGTTACTCTTTACAACTCTATTCTGACTACTAAAAACATGTTTTTAATAACATATCAATGTCCAGTAGTTTTGTTTCTGTTAAATATAAAATGGTAGGTATGTAATTTGCCCGTCCAAAAAAATATTTCGATTTTCATCAGATATTTAAACCATTTGATGGATTATGAAAGCAACCGTTACTTAACCAATAGTACCTGACAATTCTAGAAAGTGTGAACTTGACAACCGTGGTGTACATTTTTTATCCTTTTTTTTTTCATTTTTTATTTGCCATGTTCCAATAGGTCAGAGAGGAGCAAACTGCTTCCTGAACCGAGGGCAAGACTGAGCAAGAATAAGTCCACGTATTCCACCACCACAGCTTTGGCAAATGCGAAAAGGAGTCAGGTCACGTCACTTCGGAGCATCCAGAGGTTAAGAGTCTGGCTCCAGGGTTCCACAAAGGACAAGGTTGTGTTTGCTTTCACTGAGCCTAAGCTTCAGCGACCGAGACCATTCAAGGAAACATTCAAAGTGGCCTTCAAACAAAGCAGCATTACAACACTCCCAAATTCAATCCGCAGGGAGCAGAAACAGACGACTGGAACGCCATTAGTTATTAAAGAGGGAAAGAAAGAGCTTTCCCAGCGCTGCCTCGTACTTACGTAGACACATTGGTATTTAGCAAGAGAGACACGGTATAGATGGCAGACATCTGGCTGTTTACACGTCCTGTTCTACGAAAAGCTGAATATTGACAGCTTTGGAAAACGGGCTGCAGCGAAGATGTGGTGGGTTCCATGAAATATTCATTTGTTCATCTGTGTGTTAATGTGAAACTTGTGTTCGGTTAGGGTCTGACATTTTTATGTATTTTTTTGCGGACAGATCTGCCGTTTTGCATTTATTGTGGGACTCCGGCTCCCGCACAAGCGACGAATCAAAACTCGACTGTCACTTTAAAGCTTGTGTTTCAAAGCAAAGCTGGGGAAAACTAAAGGCTGGTTGGATGCTGAAGTTTCAAAAAGCTCATTTGACATGCGGTTTGTTAACACGGCGTCATTCTTGCACGCAGAAAACACTTCAACTACATCTTCTTTTATAACGAGATCTTTTTTTTCTGTTTTGTTTTGCCCACTTCTCTTTCAAAACCTCCAGCCTGGAGCTGCGGCCTGGCGGAACGGATTTATTTTTACACCAAAGCTTAACCTCAGACTTTTCCAAAGCTTTCATAGCCATCAGATCTTGAAACACAAACTACATGCCGATGTCGATATCCCACTTAAAAAAAAAAAGACTCTACTTTTTTATTCCATTTAAAACATAGAAGATCATGATCTGTGTGGCTTTGATATGATAAAAGAAACAGTGCAATTCAAATAGTCTTGAAACAACAATTCAAAGGGGTTATTGATTGAATGATCAATACAACCAACACTGTCAAAGCAATTGTCTATTCCTTTATTATTTTATTTACAACGAAAGCTGTGAGTTCAGTTCCAATGATTTCAAGCCAAACAGCTTCTGCAATAAACTCCATCTCACATCAGCCATAAATTTGTCGCTTTAATGGTGCGATTGCAGGTCGTCACGGCAACTCATTTTGAACTGACAAAAATTGTGTGAATGTAAGCAGTGACGATCTGTTTGCATGTTGATTGTGTCATTTTTAAAAAGAAAAAGCATTTTAACAGAATGGACGCTTACATTTGTAGTATCACGAATTTCTTGAGGTAAAGAGGTTATTAGCTAATTTAATTCAATAAATACCTATTAATACAAAATACAGTTTGTAACCAACACAAAGGTCTTGGTTTCAGTTACCAACTTAAGTTAAAAGTCAATGTTGCATGTGTCGGCGGACGGCCGAACTCCCTTCCGATGGGGATTTAACTGGCGTGTTAAATGACCATAAATAAATGAAGATGTGTAATGATTCTATAACATCTTAACGTCATTATATCATTGGCATTTCAACAGCTGCTTCGTTTCCATGTATTTGTACATATTAAATGACAATTAAATGAATTAAAATGCATTATTTCTTAGTTTGTCATTTCATTTTTGTTCTTTTGGCATATTTGTAATCGTTCTTCTTGTTTAGCAAATACACACAAAATGACCTACTATATTTGCATTAAACATGGAGACATTGATTTGGGAGGAAGAGTATTGTGAACAATGATGTTTAAACACGCTTAAAACAAAGTTATAAGCCATTCATTTGAATAGAATCCTCCGTGATCATTTCACTTTGAAAAAAAAAAAAACAGGGATGTAATTGAAAAGTTCCCGGAAATTTGGCTCAGCTGGAGTGTGAGTAATGATTCTGGTAATGAGACGCAAAACCCGTCGTACACCATCGGGGTCTCATTCCCACTCCCCATGCCCACCATACGTAATCAGCCGTTTGTCGCATTAGCCGAACATTGACGTCCTAATGTCACCGATTCTTGAATGAGTGAAGTTCAAGAAAAAATACGATGAAAGCAAAAAGATGGAGAGTCTGTGAGGATTATCATAAACATGCAGAACATTTACAGTATTTTTCGCATTACAAACTGGTTTGAACTTGAAACAAGCACATGTTGTAATTCCTGAGAATCTTGTGCAACTAGTTGAATAGTTGATATCAAATCGTACTGTGTGGTGGTTATGTACAAGATAAGCTAGATAAGATAAAATCTAGTTTTTAAGTCACTTTGTTGTTGGTTGATCTTCATTCAGTGTGGGTGTATGTGTGTACAGTATGTGATACAATAAAATAATCTGTTAATTAAAAACCAAATAGCAATTTTATATAATATTTATGAACAAACAAATAAACAAATAATAATTGTTTGGGCAAAAAATAATACAGTTAGTTAGAACTTTGTATAACTTAAAATGCAATGTTTGTTTTTAGGAAGTGAAATGTATATTCTGTACACGTACCTCCATAAAGAACTTTCCGTAACACTGCCCAGGTTGAAATCATACAGTTTGGTCAACATTAGGATGACCTGAAAAATATAAAAACATGCAAACAGTTTGAATAAAAACATTTACACTTGCATTTTAGTTTTGTTTTAATACAGTAACATCCAATGAAATCATACAAAAAATACAAGGCTGATCAAATCATCACAATTTGGATTTTAGCATTTTTTCTTCCTTGTCACAATTGTCTTTATTTCTCTGTATTTGATTATAAAACATTTTCAAATCAGACCCATTACTGAATTACACAATATAAACTGACAGATAAATAAACTATAACAGTTCGAGGCGCACGACTCGCTGTTCGTCGTCTCAGCATAAAGCAGCATTAAATGATGCATTAGACTTCCTCCCCGACACTCTAATAATTCATCTCCTCATTACTTAATCATACGGTGCCGAATCTGAACACCGTACTGTAAATATCTGTGAGAAGATTTTTAAGGTGCTTGAGTTGCGCTAACTAGGTCAGAAAAAAAATTCCTGCAGGAAAATTAGAGGAAACACAGAAAATTCATGCCTAGGGCGAAAAAAGTAGACTCAGAAAAACGTACAATCTATTTATACAAGTCACAGATCATTGTCATACCTTTATAAGAGCTTTAAAAGCAGATTAAAAAAAGAGTTGATCGATGCCATATAACAAAACAGCAAAACGGCTTGTGATAGATACAGTAAGACTTTAAAATTGACTTATTAATGTTTCATTCACTGGCATCCTGTGAACCGAAGAGCCTGGTCACGCCGTGGAGCTTCACTTCAGCATAGAATTGCATCTTATTAAAAAGAAGAATGGATGGTGCAATATACAGGGGAACCCTGCAACAGAACTTGCTTAACTCAGCTGAAAAACACACAAACAAACGCATTGGGCCAAACAATAATTCCAAACAAACTGAGAGATTATTGCGAGAGAGAAAGTTCAAAAATAAGTTCAAAATAAAAAAAAAATATTCATAAAAAAAAAGAAGTTCATAATTTTGCTTGCTGTCTTCGAAACTCCCTGCCAACTCCTTGTTTTCTATACGAATGCTCAACATGACAGATTACCAGGCAAATTTGCAGGGAAAATAAATCATCATTTATTTATTATTTATTTATAATCAATATAAAAAAAATATATCACATTTTAACTACAAATGACCAAAATAACCTTCAAAATTCTAATTCACGAAATGAACGTGGGCTACAATTCTAAGCAGAAGAAGTGAAATTATATCAAATATTAGTAGTAGTAGTAGTAGTAGTAATAATAATAATAATAATAATAATAATAATAATAATAATAATAATAATACAATCATTTGATTCGTTTTTTTCTGTTTAGTTTTCAAATACTCTGATAATCATTTTCTGACAAACTTCTGGATCTCCGGATCTGCTGTGTTTTGCTTTGGGTTTTACCCAGCCAAAGAGATGTTCACCCTTAATCTCGAATGGCTTGAAAAAGTTAGACCATAAACTGACAACCAAAGACTGTAGAAATGATGACTCATGCTGGAATTACCGAAAAGCACACACAGCACCTGAAGTAACACAGACGACTGTTCAAAATGAATCTGTCAAGAGAATGTGTCGAGACACTGGACATGATCTTTAAACATTAAAACACTGAGGGTTTAATTAATTTATATTTGAACTTTTATATTTCAGTGAACAAAATTCAAGAAACCGCAGTTCTTGGTTGTATAGTGTCCAGGAGAATAAAATAATTGTTGCTGCTCTAGGAACCATGTTCAACTCTCTGCATTGTGTACTGTTCAGCTCTAGTAGGGTTCAACTCTGTGTAGTGTTCCGCTCCGTGTAGTGTCAACTCTGTGTCATGTTGAACACTCTGTGTATGGTTCAGCTCTGTGTGGTGTTCATCTCAACGTAGTGTCCAACTCTGTGTAGTGTTCAAATCTGTGTAGGACTCAACTCTGTGTGGTGTTCTACTCTGTGTAGGGTTATACTCTGTGTAGGACTCAACTCTGTGTGGTGTTCTACTCTGTGTAGGGTTATACTCTGTGTAGGATTCAACTCTGTGTGGTGTTCTACTCTGTGTAGGGTTATACTCTGTGTAGGATTCAACTCTGTGTGGTGTTCTACTCTGTGTAGGGTTATACTCTGTGTAGGATTCAACTCTGTGTGGTGTTCTACTCTGTGTAGGGTTATACTCTGTGTAGGGTTCAACTCTGTGTAGGGTTCAACTCTGTGTAGGGTTCATCTGAGCTTTGTGTAGTGTGTTCGGTTCAGTTCAGTGTTTGATTCTCTGTAGTGCTCAAATGTGGATAGTGTTTGATTCTCTATACTGTTCAATTCTGTGTACGATTCAACTATGCCTAGATTCTGCCTTTCGATTCTCTGTGGTCTTCCACTCTGTGTAGTTTTCATCTGGGTACGGTTCTCTTTGGTGTTTAACTCTCTATAGTGACCTTCTGCGTAGTAAAATATATGATGAAGCTACATGAAATTGTCCGCATGTGTTCTTTATTTACAAACACTAAATGGCCACAAACTCATCTTATTTTGGCCAACACATGCTTTGTCGCTTCATCGAGCCAGCTGGGAATCAGGGCCAAAATGTGTTCTGAATTACAGGAATCAAACAGAAAAAGCAGTCAGAATTGGCCATAAAAAGTAAATAAGGCTTTAAAAAACAAATCTTTATAATCTTCATGCAAAGGCAAGAATAGGACGATTACTATACAACAATTTTTTCTAAGGATAAACAAGTGTTCATTGTTCATGATCCTTAAAAGGTGTTTCTGAAAATGATTAATCTTAATAGTTGTTGTTTCTGTCACACTTTCTCCATCCAAACAAATGCTTTGTTTTTAATTGCTTACCGCATGCATGTATCTTCACATTTGCTTTTGGTGTTATCCCACCGCATTGTCCTAATCTCAGACAGGGAAAGCAAATTGCCAACTACTTCAGATTCAAAAGTGTAAAACCTCTAAGACCATCTGCTCAATTTTCCCTGATTATCTTAATAAACAGTGACATGCACCGGTGGCTCAGCTTTGCCAGAAAACGAAACTGTCCAACCCAAATTTCCCTCATTTATTTCTCTACAGAAAACCTATGACAGTGTCTCTATACGCCCGGTTCATAACAGTCACAGTGGCTTGGCTTACAGCAGAACAGGGTTTTTGAGACGAAAGCCTATTAACTATAGCCCAAAAACAATTATATCTTGAGCCCTATTCGAGTGGGATTCATCTTACAGAGAACAGGAGTTTTGTAATAATTACCGGAGCTCCTCTGTGGAAGTAAGCGGCTTTAAACTGGTCATCTCAGCAAAATATCCGGACTTGTATGCAAAAAAAAATGTTGATTGCAGAAATTTGATTAAAAATACACATACCACCAGTTATTATGCAATGAATTTCCAATTCTTGACAATGGCTTTTCTTTATGAAATCCAATTGAAAAAAAAATCAGAAAGCTACTTAGTTGCATTACATACAGTACTAGAAATAAACGTCCAGGACATTGGGTGCCTCAATGAAATTAGAAGTGACAGTTCCAATATTCCCAACCTAGGGTCACGAATTAGGGAGGTGGGAGCTCAGACCCAAATGCAAGAAAATGTTAATTGTAAAACAAAACATAACAGAAACGATTGTGAGGGATCAAGACAACTGGGTGTATCGCTGTACGATCGGTCCTGGAGGAGATCTAAGATGTATGAACAGAGCGTTAGGAAATTAAACCGCAACAAAACTCAACTTCGCTCAGGAATCAGACCTGGGAACAGGTAGACCACGGATACCAATTTAGACATCAGCCTTACTTGACATAAAGTGTGTCCACACAAACTTGGACAAACAAAGAAAACACAGGGTTTAAATAATGAGGCAATAATGAAAATTTAGAGAACAGGTAACAGAACTTCAAGACAGCTGAAAACAGATCATCATCATTAACTAAAGCAAAACAGAAACAAAACAGGAGGTTAATTTGTTAAAATTCATGTTTGCACTGGTCATTTTTAGCAAAACATTCTCAGAGAACTTAGTATCTCTCTCTCTCTCTCTCTCTCTCTCTCTCTCTCTCTCTCTCTCTCTCTCTAATTCTCTCTCTAATTCTCTTTAACTCTATTTCTGTAAGAGAAGTTTCTCTAAAACAAGCTCCATTTGGTGAATTTGCCCCGCTGGGTCGATTCTGTCCTGTCTCCAAGAGAAAACAGACACTACAGATTAGTATTAGAGAGGGGTATTTGGGTGCTGAATCCTCTAAGACTCGGCCTGTTCCCTTGTTAATTGCAGCACTAAGTGGCCCATTTGGGACAAGTAAGACCAGTACTTTTTGGCTTCCGTGAAAAATGTAGGCAGCTATAGAGACTTCTCAACCACATACTGTAGGAGTGTTTGGAGCTTAGATCTGGGAATTTCCAAGATACGTATATACCCAGACAAGGATTAGTTACCACCACTACCCTTTTTGGATAAAGTGATATTACAAACTCTCCAAAAATATAACCATACGCAGTTTAATATGATCAAGATGAAGTTTGGAGATGAAGTTTCTCAAATTGAATTTGATTCAAAAAAAAAAAAAAACATCTCTACACCTTATATAACACGTCTATACCTGCTACTGTTTCAGTCTATTAAGATCTTAGGCCTAAATGCTACTTAAAACAAATGCATAAAAACACATTTTTTAATAACCTTCAAACAAATTGAATGCCAAAAGCTGAAGGAAAAGATGCAATCTTCCCACACAGTGTCAAGTGGTGACATCTCGCACAGAAGGTGACAGAGTTTTAAACACGAGTTCCGAGCTGAAGTGAGAGAGCAAAACAGAATATGCGTCAAGAAAGTATATCATTAGCAGTCTTGCTTTTATTCCAAATGAGGCTTTTGAATAATAAGAGGCAAAAGTCGAGTTTGTTTCTGTCTAGCTTTTGTATTTTTTCTTGTTTTCTTGTTAAGTATTTGCAAGTAACGAGTGACAACATTGCCTTTTCCCGTGTTAAAAGTTGTCAGACTCTGTAACTTTATTTGATCCATGACTATATTTGTATGAAACAAGCAGAAGTGGGAATACAAAGCTGAAGAGTCGAAGAAATGCTGAAAGAATGCGACTGCGTGAATTCTATTTTCCGTTAAACTATTTTGGAAACATTCAGATGAATATATCACTTGGAAATAAAAAGGAGAATGACTTGTGTTACTTCACAGTAAAAATATAAAAGTCATCCCCAAGTCTAAAGATAAAAAAATATAAAGGCCAACTGGTAAAGCATAACCACTCGAATTTTGTTAGGATTTGGTTCTGTTTAAGTGTATGCAAATATCTATTTAATAATGATGACTGTATTAAAGTTGTTGGATTGTGCATAATACAATTTGCATTATATACATTGCATTTAATACAGTATTTGATTAGTTTGGATGTTCAATACACAAATACTTATGCTTTACTTTTGATTTTCAAACTATACACTAATCACCCGACAATCAGACACTGACACGCAAAGACTGACTAGAATAAAAATATACATAACAGCGAGCACAATGGTAAGGCTTAAACATCGTCATTCATGTCTTTAAATAGTTGTGCGTTAACAATTTATAGCCAGTTGAACAAACAAGACTCTAATTTAGTAGTACAAATTGTAAGAAGACTTCATCATTTTGATAAAGCAGAAAAAAAACAACAGGCTCAACCACAATTACTAGACAATAGCACCAAACAATTGTTCGAACAAAATGACAGCAAAAAGAGACACTTTTCTTGTGTGTAAGTACTCAGTTACGTAAATAATTTCACTGTACCGCAAAGGGTTTAGGAGTCACACAGAAAACGTGATTTTTTTGGTTCATTTTGTCTGAAAACAAAAATAAATGTAGCAAATCTAATCTTAATTGGATTCAAGATGTGCTTTCTTGATTGAACATGACCTTATCATACTAAATCCAACGTCGGAATGAATTTGCATGTAGATAATAATACACTCCCAGGATGAGATTGCATTAATGCAGAGGGCTTGATAAGCACATATCAGGGTCTATTTTCTCAGCAGGAGTAATCGCTCTCATCACAACTATCTCACATTACAGATTGTTTTCCAAGTGTTTATGAGTCTGCACCAAAGACTGGAACAGGAAGTGAGAAAACACCTCTTGTATGTGTCTGATGTGTTTGTGTATCTCTCAACATCTCGGCATGTGTGTCAACACCCCGGAATCTGACAGCCCGGGGTCCAAAATAAATGATGTGTCTGAAAATGCTGCTTATTCTAGTGATAAATCATTGTTTAGCAAGTTGCCATAAGGGTGAGATAACACTTGACACAATTATTGAAATGGAACGCACAGCCGCCCTCCTTATCTCTCGACGTCTCTGAGATAATGCCAGGAAGGATGCCATTTATATAAAGGCACTTTCACACTATCTGCCGTTTAATAGCAGTGAACCTGAACTTATGATGAAGACGAGCTGTTGTAGTTAAACAATAAGCATCAATTTTAGGGCTGAATTGTGAAACAGTATAGCTCATGTGGATATAGGAATCACTTGACATAACTGACTTGGGCACAGTATATCCAGAGGTACTTTTTTTTTTTTTTTTTTTTTACATTCACGTGCAGCCTTTATTTATACCTGCCTAACAGCAGGAGTGTAAAGAGTACCATACTTGAGTAAAAGTATGGCTACCTTACTAGCAAAATTACTCCAGTCACTAATTCCAAAAAGACTTGAGTAAAAGTCATAAAGTACGCATTTTTAAAATAACTTAAGTATTCGACAGGTAACTTTAAGTATTTAAACATTGTAAAATGTAATTCAGAGCTGCTCTTATTTTGGTTCATCTCTCTATCTCAGGGGGTCCAAAGCTTTTTATTCAGCTTCAACAAAAGTTGGTTCTCAAAGCTCTTGGAACCTATTCTAGCCTGAAATTGACGTTCACGAGGTTTAATATAAATGGCATAAATAAATAAATAGCATCCAGTACCTTTAGCATCCTGCAGATGGCAATATTGCATCGTCCGCCCAATAATTAATCGCGGTAGAAAAAGATGTCGACTTGTCACACACAATCACAATATAGCAAGTAACGGTAAGTGTCCATTCAAATGTAGTGGAGTAAAGAGTACAGTTACTCAATCACAAGTAGAGAACACTGTTTTGCGACGCACAAGCCACTTTTCTTCATTGTGAGATCAAGAAAAAGACTTTAATTTATTAGGAATAAAAAAAATGTACAGATAGTTTTTTATGAAGTTAGAAGAGTTGTCGTTTAATGCAGTTGTCTTTCCAAATATAAATAAATGTATCAAATTGCCGTTATCACTGCCATTATCAGATGCTTTTTACCGTAATCAAGCGTAACAGAGCAGCAGGTACGGAAGCCTCGTGCGTGCGGCGAAACAAACCGTGAAGTGGACAGAGATCTCTTCGCTTTCACATATCACAAAGTAATCGAACCACAAACGCCCTGCAAACAGACCACACTGAGACCACCTCCGCAGATGGACCGAGCTCCTTCGCTTTTGGGTCCGTTTAGGGGGTCTGAGATCACATGATGTGTTCACATATACGCTGAACCGCTCCAAGGGCCTTTGAAATGGTTAAACAAGCTAGATATGCAAACACCCTTAGCTTAAGACTTGCCAAATGTACCAGAACATGTTGTTTTTCATCACACAGTGAGTTTGTCAATATGGCCACTAGGGACTGTAGGAAAACCGTCCAGTTTGGATTTAACCTTCCAGTGAAGTTACAGCGGAGCAGTGGGCAGCCTGAACTCAAGGCACTTACCGGAACTGGGATTCAAACCTGTAATGGCTGAACTGCCACACTCAGTTGTGCTTATAAACCAAACACATCTTTTGTAGAGCACCTGGAGCTTCTATCGGACTCATCTGGCAGTCAGAATACTGGTCATTTTAGTTTTCCCTCAGAAATCCGGTTTCGCCCTGCTCGGACCAAGTCATTCCCACCCCGAGCAATTTTCCACAAGCCCCTGCAAATATACAACAAGTGATTGATTCATTCCAAACAGCCTTGCGTTCTGCATTGCCCAATCAAAGTCAGCGCTGGCGTCTGATTACCATGATTAAGGTCTCGGTCTTGATGGGTTTGAATCTCACTTTCTGCTTCGCTCTCACAAAGACGCAAGTAGTTACACCGCTGACAAACCCTGTTCCTCATCTGCCCTGCAACTTACAATTTCCCCAATAGGAGACCCCACATGTTATCCAGAGTGCAATTTACAAATGCAATCTGGTGTGAAATGCGTATGACGGCAATCTGTACGTACAGGAGGAAGTGTGTGAGATGCCCGGGCGAATTCTAGGTCCGCGGGGGCCGGTTTACGGAGATTCGTGTCATCGGGTTTACGGGAAAATTGCAATCAGTGCAGGTCTCAACCCCTATCGCAACTTTCTCATAATCAGATGTTGACGCAGAGCCCTCGAGATCTCTCGCGCTCCTTTTCTCTTTTTTCCGAGATGGATGGATTGATAGACAAGTACAGGTGTGGACGCACCAACCATGGCAATTGAATGATATGAGCTGCTGTTCATAAATCAGCGCTGAGACTGGACCCATCAAAGTTTATCAATGAACAGAACATGAATTGTTTGCTGACGGTCACTGGATTTTATGCTGACTGCTTTACAGTAGCATTGGCGTTGCTTGAGTGGTCAAAAAAAAAACTTTTTGGCCGGAGACATTAAACTGGACAGTCAATGTGAGATGAATTGCATTGCACTGACAAAATGTCAACCCTTCGTTTTAGTTTTTCATTTCAGTTTTGTTTTAGTAACACATTGTGAAATTGCAAAAAAAAAGTAAAGATGTTTTTTTTGCTGATTTGTCTGTTAAAGACAATGAACAAGCTGTTTTTAATCTGCTGTTTTTGCATTGCAGTTTTTAGAGCATATGTGCATATGATTTCCATAATTGACCAAAAAATTAAATGGTCTAAAATAGTCAATAAACAAATGGCAGTTTTTTTGTTTCAAGAAAAAAAAAGAAAAAAAGAAAGGAAGAAACAGAAAGAAAGAAAAAAGAAAGAAAGAAATCCACAATAAATTAACATTTACTTAGCATAAAATGCAAACATAAAATCCTCTTTTCAGAAGTGGGATTTTTTAAATCTGTGGACAGTGTGAAATTAACAATTTAGACACATAAATTATTATGATTTTATTATTATTATTATTATTATTATTTTATTGTTATTATTTGTATTATTATTATTATTATTTTTATTATTATTATTGATAAAAGTCGTATTGAAAAAAAAACTTTTCCCTTTTAAATGAGACTTTTGTCTCATAGTAGTAGACAAAACCCAGGAAAATAAACCCAAACCAGAGCTCACTCTGATTATTGACCATGTGTTCAGCAGAGAAGTGAGTGAGAAAAGAAATTGATGAAATCATTTTGAGCATGCCAAAGCTGGATATTGTTTCATTTTAAGTCCCCATATTATCTCTCGCTCCAGAAATGCAGAATTAATAATCAGCAGTGAGTCCTGGCTGCAAGACACTTCGTCAAGTTCAAACATTGACAAAAGGAACTTCACTGTCTGGGGACGATAACGGCGAATCTCCAAAAAGCAGACGAATCACAACCCAGCGTGACTGGAGCAGTGGCGTCTCCAGAAAGAGATCCTGGTGTTTAGGAATGAGAAGGCATGCAGGCTTTACTGATCTCAGTCCTTAGAATCAATCAGGACAACACAGCCCAGAGGATAATATGGGACGTGTTGTACCACGATCGATACTTGGCCCCGTCGTGCTGCATATAAATCGCCTTTCCTGGATATTGATGAATTAACCTTAAATAACCTCAACTGGATTCAGAAGGTCCCGCGATACCGATGGAATTATAACTTGTCGGAGACAAATGCTGAATTATTAATACTTGCTTTTATTGGTGGTTTTTAAGATGCATTCTTGATGAATACCTTTTTAATGTTCCGTGCGTTTCATATGATCTACGGGTCTAAATTTCACTAGCACACACAAAAAAAAACCCAAGATTTTTTGGAGACAAGATTAATTCTTAATTATAAAATAACTAATCTACTTTGACAATAGGAACAACCATAATCTTTAAATACAATCTCACACATTCCACCATTTTCAAGTTCAAGTTCAGTGTCTCAAAGCGCATTTTCCAATTTTTATTTTTTATCTTTTAGTCACCACTGTCTTACCAGACTAATCAAAGAAACATATCAATCTATTCAAGTATCAATCTAAATAAACCATTGATCCCGCGAAATAAACGTTTTTACAACCTGTTACAATCATGTCTTTATTTGGATTTGAACACAAACACAAGAAACCTTGGATGATAGTTTTTGTTTTTTAAAAACATTGCAAAATTGATTTAGAAAGACATTAATAATTGGTAATTGTGCGGTCAGATTAAGTGATTTTCACTAAACCATGCCAAAAATGGTTCCATTCAAATCCAACAGCATTGATGTCTGCTAGCTGTGAGGCTTCTTTTATTCTTTATCCAATCATATTTCAGCAATTATTGTGTTGCTATGCCACTCATTTCTAGCTGGTGCACAATTCAGCCTTTTTTTCTAACTGATTGATACACCTAGCGTTACAGAAATCTTAGCGTAACCGGCTTACGGTTCAACGTTTTTCGCTTCTCTCTTGCTTTTTTTGTCTCTCTCTTTTTCTCAACCTCTCTGGGTTTTTTTCTAATGCTCAATTTTCTCTCTCATTAAGTAACGTTGTTAGACATGAAGATTGGCTGTTTTTTTTTTTGGCAGAGAAAGAGAGAGAGAGAGGGAGAGGGAGAGAAATATATATATATATATAGAGAGAGAGAGAGAGAGAGAGAGAGAGAGAGAGGGAGAGGGAGAGAAATATATATATATATAGAGAGAGAGAGAGAGAGAGAGAGAGAGAGAGAGACAGAGGAAGGGAAATTAACAGCTACTGTAATAAAGATCTTTAGATGAAATGGAGTGATGTTGTGTTTGGAGCTCACAGCTTGTGTTGGTTTGATGGATCACTGTCTCTCATTCCCCCTGGACTCACTGCATTAATGGCCTTCCTCGCACCCCCCAATTACTCTCAGGGAAATGATTTGGGCTTCTCCTGACGTCTAAGAGCCACTGGAAATTTCTGAACTGGATCCCATCCAACTTAATGCATAAATTATCAGAGCCAGCCTGGAGGTGGAGGAGTAATTCATTCGCAAGAGCTGAAGGTTCCTTGTGTTACAGTAACCAGAAGAACCTTACAAGCCATAAACACCAGCGCATCGAAGAAAACGTAAACTTCAGCCCTATATCCCACTGTGTTTATGTGCTCCTGTCACTTAAGATGAGAAGAAGGATGCAAGAATGGAAAACTCTGAAAAGAGGATTAAGGGTCGGACGCTGTGTGGTGGAGCGCAGTAGCCAACTACTGATGCAGAGAGATTGAGACGCGGAATATGTTGGGAAGAGTTGTAAAAAATGGAAAAAGGGATAAAAAAAACAACTTGATGTTATCAAAATGTAAACCGTGCCAAGACTTTAAAATGTAGGACACATATTGTGGCAGGTGGCTTTCAAACAAGTTTCACCATCTGCCAACAAATAAATCAATACTTTATTCATTTGCATTGCAAGTGACCTGCTTACATCTCTTTGGGCTTCTTTTTCAGTAATAAATGAAAGATGAATGCAATTACGACAAGATTGTCAGACAGACACATCAGTCTTTGACAGACAGGCTCTTTCGGCTTTATCAATGAAATTTTGATCTGTTTAGTTCTTGTAAGTGGTCCATTAAAATGATACATCTAGCAGCCATGTCTGCATTGATCTAATGGACCATCAGGGTTCATCTTTTGTGTTTAATAACTGGCTGGTCCGATTAAGCGGCACTTGGAAACTGTTTTCCTGATGATACCAGGCATGATGGGTTGTTTTTCTTTTTTGCTCTCACATTCTTTGGCCCAATTACGACTCACCCAAATTGTAGGCTTAATAGTTTTGTTTTAGAACCTTTGAAATTGTCCCAATTAAGTGGCTGCAGTTGACCAGATTTAATGAATTTAAACCAGTGTTAGGTGAATTGTCAAGTTTTCCAAACACTCAAATGGCACAGAGATTGTTAAATTTAGCTTCTTATTAATACTTTACAATCAACTGTCAGTTGTGACGCAAGAATGTGAAACGATGGGGAACTCTTCAACATTTCAAACACAAAATTGTCAACCGATTAAATTGATAAAGCAGATCACAATCTTTCTACAAAGTCCATTCCACAATCCTTATGAGAAAATAAGAAAATTAAAACAAAATGCATTTAAAAAAATTAAACCAAGCTAAATGATTTGCCAAAGGGGTGAGGACATTTTACTTGGTAGGAGACAGCTTTAAAACTTTAAAGTTTAACTTGACAATTCTTGTTTCAGGAAGTTGTGTGTTAAAACATAGTGTCTAATTTGAAAAATGTCTCAATACGGTATAAAATATCATAAGGATTAGCATTTTTAAAAATTAGCAATATTTAAAATTAGCAAACAAAGCAATATTTCACATGTTAATTCTAAGCTAGCCAATATATTAAAAAAAAAAAATATTGGCCTGTCAAGAACTAATTTTTTGCAGTGTAGTACCAGTGAAAGAAACTCTGAATGCTTCAGCAACACCTTCTGGACAATGTATTGCTCCCAGCGTTCAGAGCTGTGCTCTTCTAAGATGACTTTAGTACATGTGCAGGAGCAAGATCTGGTGTGGATAACCTTGACTTACCTCAACCTGATCGAACACCTTTGGGATGGAATAGCGTGGAAACTGAGAGCCAGACCTTCTTTCCAACATTTATATGTGACCTCGCTAAATCACTTTAGAAGAAGGGTCAACCACATCACTTACATTTCTATAAAATACTCAAGTAGTCACTTAAATTAAGGTCACTTTATATACAAATGTTTCAGGGGAGTTAAGCAAATACTTTTGGCAATAAATGCATATCTAAGTATAAACTGTTATACTGTTTTGATATAATTGAAATACAAATTCATACTCTTTCTCACTGTGCCGCCTGACCTGTTTAGTCATATTAGCAAACTTATCAACATCAAGTTCTGTACAATGAAACATATGGATATATACTAATTGGCTTAAAAATGAAAAAAAAAAAAAAACGTTGAATGGGAAAACCTGTCAGAAACCTTTTGATGAAAATGAGATGATTGAGACTGTGTGAAGTGACCTGAAAATGTGTTTAACTCTCATTAGGTATTTGTCTTTCTACAGTCAAACAGTCTATGTTTAATTATCATTTTTTTTTGACAGATAGAATCCAATAGAATGGTAATTTATGTGTTTGTAAATCGGAAAGTGGTGGTGAAAGAGAGAGACAGAGAGTGAGAGAGCTAGAGAAAGAGGTAGAGAAAGAGAAACAGTGAAAGACAGAAGTTGTGACAAAAAAGTGAGAAAGAAAGAAAGTGTGAGAGAGACAAAGAGGGAGGGAGAGAGTGAGGGGGTTGAGACGGAGACAAAGAGGGGGATCAGACATAGATAGATAGATATATAGATAGATAGATATATAGATAGATAGATAGATAGATAGATAGACAGACAGACAGACAGACAGACAGACAGACAGACAGACAGACAGACAGACAGACAGACAGACAGACAGACAGATAGATAGATAGATAGATAGATAGATAGATAGATAGATAGATAGATAGATAGATAGATAGATAGACAGAGAGACAGACAGACAGACAGACAGACAGAGATAGATAGATAGACAGACAGACAGACAGACA
>MU204326.1:12113956-12150591 GCA_017309775.1 Paedocypris sp. Pulau Singkep | reverse complement strand
TATATATATATATATATATATATATATATATATATATATATATATATATATATATATATATATATATATACACATGGATATAAGCACCTCCCAGATTTTTCAGGAACAAAATTACAATTTCTAAAACAA
Organism: Paedocypris sp. Pulau Singkep; assembly: GCA_017309775.1. Lineage (NCBI taxonomy): Eukaryota > Metazoa > Chordata > Actinopteri > Cypriniformes > Paedocypris > Paedocypris sp. Pulau Singkep. The sequence goes on along the minus strand of MU204326.1, from coordinate 12,150,462 downwards.
AAAAACAAAAATGAAAATACTTATTTTTCTTCTTTTAACAAACCTAACTTGTGACTCAAAACTTGTGAATAAAGTCTGAGTAAAATAAAATAAAATCTATTGAAGTGATTGGAACTCCACCTCCGAGAAACCTCAGCGGGTCACCTCCCATGAGCCTTTGCACTCAGCGCAGCAGCAGCCGTTTTCATTTTTTTTTCATTTCCAAGTTTTTTAGGTTCAAAAATTGAAAGAAGGGTGCTTTTTATATCTATTTAAAATTGTGGTTACTGAGCCACAATTGTTGAGCTTAAGCTCCACGTTGTACAGTCAACATTAATATATTTTTACTGTGTAATTTACTTTTTTTTTCATTTTATTTTTTATAAATTGGTCAAGCTTAACAAAATGCACGGTCAATCAAATCAATAACGTTCTGTATTTGTGTTCTCTCTGGTCCTTAACAAATAATTGATATCAAGACATTTAGAGTCTTTATAAATAGTCATGAACTAAATTCTAGATAATCAAACTCAAACAATTTCTTGCCCTGCCACATCTGTGCGAACGCATTAAATAATAAATAGAAAGTTATCAAGGAGGTCTTTCTTACCTGTCGCTGGGTCCGTACAAATGCAATAGGGGTCACTCCCCTTCAGGGCCAAACTCTAAGTATACTAATTTAAAAACTACATCCTGTATTAAACTTAACAACCACACAAAAAGCCTAACCCTCACATCGCTGCTTGCAGCTATCTTTTTAATTAAAAGGGTGAAGTTCTGAACCCAGCTTTCTAAGTAAATAGTAATAGCCCAAATCAATTTTTACTAGTTATAAAGATCAGAATAGACCATAAAAAAGCTATATCAAGAAACAATCTCAGCGTAATATTTGAATTGTCGATAGTGACGCATTCAGCAATAACCCGCTGCAGTTCTGAAGTGATAAAGTGATTTTTAATCTATTTTTTAAAAACTCAAGAGGTTTTCGAAATGGAATCGATGTGATTGAAACAGAACGCAAACGCCATTGACCTTTTCCCTCTTACAATGTTTTAGCAATTAAATCAAGCGCTCTGCAGTGAATTTGCTCATCTTACTTTACGATAATTCCATCTTTTCATTGAAACGTGGCTCATGCTGTTTGCACGTCTTCGAGTTTTCTGTTCACTGCTTGGTTACTGTTAAGCAGCAAACACACAATCACGATTAAATGAAAACGACCCAAATCTCCCAATTAGCTTTCTGAAAATAGTAGCTTAGCTCTTTTTGTAAAACGGTAAACGGATCTTAGCCGTGCGGCATTGTTATGTACTTTGCTAATGGGTCACACGGGGCCTGTGTTTCATTAGCATGCTAGCAACATCCCAAACTAAGCTTTTCCCGCCGCTTTCTGGATTATAGATCTGAAACACAAATCGTCTGCTCGAACGCGGCATATTAATCAGCAGAAAGCTCGCACTTGTGTCCATTACTGAATTTCAAGGCCGAGAGCAACAACATCCGAATAAAGGCGACTGCTAGTTAGCATAATTGTTGCATAATTCCCCTCATAAAATAATCCCTTTAAAGCAAGTGGTCTTGTAAAGATTGCAGGCGGTAATTCTGAAGCTTTCTGCCTCACGTCGAGCAGCTGGCAAGGGCAACATCAGAGAAACGGAACAGCTGATGCTTCCCCCATTAACTTTCAACTTATGGATATGGTGGCACCTCTCCAAAGATATCTTGAACCCAGGAGCCATGATTGCCAAGGTCATAACTGATGAAAACCTGATGAGACGGCAGTTTAGACTTTAATTCTCTCTCATTTTTTTCCTTTCCTCTCTGTCTTCTGATCAATATTTCTTTTTCAACTGTGCGGTGGGAGACGTGCGCTTTAATTACAATCTCAACCGCTGGGTTAATTGAACAGAACAGAAGTCCAATTTCAACTTACAGCAAATCAAGATGTAACTTATGCAAAGTGGGAGATGGTGTCCTCGGGGGGCCGGTCATGACTTTTTTGAGCCCAATGTCAGGCTCGGAATTCCATTTTAGGGAGATCATAAATTTTAAAACGAATCTTCCCAGAGTGAGTCCGCCAGACCTTTTTTGCATTTTTGGCTATTACACAATATTCATCAATCAGGGGGTTTAACAATCTGCCACAGTAACCGATTTTGACTTGGAAAGTCAATTCTAAAATGAGAAATATTCAGAATTCCCAAACAAAAGCAGTCAAGTACGACACTGAACATCAACAGTAACCACAAATGTCAAACTGGTGTAGGAATGGGCAATTAATTGAAAGATAATCGAAAACAACATTCAGAACTTAAAATCAATGACATTTTTCCAGGTCAATTATTTCAATTACTTTCCCTTAAAATCCATTAAAAGTTACCCTGTTTCTTTACGGTATGTTATTATTATGGTATATGGTATGCTGACATGTCGAGCATGGAGATTTCGATTCGAGTGAAAACATTGTTACCTATTTTATTTAGAAGAGAACTGCTCGTTTTATACTTTATTGTCCAAATGGGCAAGTTATTTATTTTAACATTTTTTCATAAGAACAACTGAGGGAAAAAAACTGAATAAATAAATAAAATAATCGTTCATTAACGGTAATGGTGTTGAAATATTCAACAAATCTGAATTCAATGAATCTGAATGCAAACTATATGAGCGTTTTGTTTGTTATTGAACAAAACAGGAAAAAGTTTGAAGCAGATGTGTCTTTGCAAACTAAGAGACTTGCAGGAAAATGTTCTTTGCAATTGTTCATTGATCCATTTCTACAGCATTTATCCATGTCACTTTATTCATTTCTAGGTCATTGGATCAAGTCCAGAGTCTCATGGAGTCGCGTCTTATTTCCACATAAGAATCCCAATTTACCATCTCAACTTCACTTCAGCTAATAATTTTATATTTTAGTAATAAATGGAATTAATTCCCTATGATTATTCTTCAAATTCAAATTGTATTCATATTTTATACTTTCCTCATTATTGCCGATATTTGATATTACGTGACGTTTTACAATCAGTCCAACAACTGCCTAAGGTTACCTTGGTTGAGCTGTTAAAACTCATGTACTAAAGATGTAATTTACCAAAATCAAACGTGACCCTCAGTCAAAGTCACAAGCAGACGTTCATGCACACCTCTGCAGGTCAAAAAGGTCAAGGGAAGCACAGCAAGGCGTTTTGGTCCAAAAACAGGCAAGGCCGCCATAAACGAGGCAAACTATGAGCACGAGCAAAAAACATGAGCGTGAAAAGCACATGGCCGCCGAACAGGCAGAAACCACTCAACCAAAGAGGCTAATGCAGGGGTGGGCAAATATTTTGATTCACGGACCACATTGGGTTCTAACATTTGACAAAGGGGTTGGACCGGGCTGGACAAAATAACTATTTGGAATATAGAGGAAACACAGTGGTACTTCGGTACACGAACGCAAAATTCATAAAGCTACATCTTGCTTCCGCCTCGGTACCAGAACCGCAGGAGCATTTGATGCTACGTTCATGCTTTCACATGATGATCGCGGAGAAAAGGACAGAACAAAAGAAGTACTGTACTGCGAGTAGTTTGAAGACTTTCAATAATTTTTTTTGCGCAAACTTCAACCCGTTTGAGCGACTGCTCTACTGAACTACCGCTTTGGCTTCTAGGGAAGCATGAAGGAAAGTGCGAAATGAATGAAAATGTGCAGGAATGAATGTGAGAGCAAGGTCTAAAATGAAATAACCATTGAACTTATAAAGGAGATTATAAAGAAGCACGATCGCGACATTCGTCTGACTGATCTCAGCGAAAGAAGGAGAGTGGAGAATATGCGTAAACCTATATTGTTTTGTGACTGACAGTGTACAAATGAATGTTAATTATATACTAATACAAATCTTTTACAGTACATTTTATGTAAATGGATAAACTTTTTAAAATGTGTTCATTAAAGTATATGACTTTCATGTAATGTTTACAACGATTAAAACTTTTAATGGGCCGTATAATAAACGTTCAGGGCTAATGGCATCATTCGCACCCTGCTGGCCATGGGTGGTACTTCCTTACAAAGTCTAAACAACATTTGAAGCTAAACATTTCATTTAAATCCTTCCTGTTATGGTATTTGACATTTACACACCAAAAGAGACAGTATGTACAGTTCACCTGGGCGTTTGGATATTAAATAAAGTGTAAAGATGATATAATCCAGTATTAAAATGAGTAATATAACACAGCAGAATACACAGTAAGAAGAGCATCTCTCTGCCTCAGGGAAGAAACTGTTCTTGTGTCTGGCTGTCCTGATGTTCAGGGCTCAGTAGCGTCGACCAGATGGTTAAAGTTCACAAGGGTGGCTTGATGGTGATTTTCTTAACCCTCTATAAGATATGTGCAGAGCTTGAAGGGCGCCAAAGATCTTCCCAGCATACCGAGCCGTCCTATGGAGTCTTTTTTTTAGCAGACTTTGTAGCTGAGCCAAGCCAGACAGTTACTGAAGTGCACTGGACAGATTTGATGATGGCCAAGCAGTGTGAGCAGATCCCCGTGGCAGGTTGAACTTCCTCAGCTGGAGAAGGAATACCTCCTTTGACGGGTCTTTACACCAACTGAAATTCCTTTTCAGGTCCTGGGAGACAGTGGTGATCAGAAAACGGACTGACTGCTTCCACGTTCTTTTCAGGATGGTCAGTAGGGTCCACTGGGGTTTCTCCTGAAGTCCACGATTGTGTAAACTGTTTTGTGTTTTCTTGAAGATAGCACATTTTCAAGATTGCACATAGAAAGGCTGCATAAGGTAGAAGCCCGGAACCAAACCGAACTACTATTATTATGGTCTTTTGTTCTTGCTCTTGCTTCACACCCTTGTCAAGGTCCTGAGTGGTACACATCCCTGCCGGAGGAGACGACGATGCATACCTGCCGGAGTGTCGTTACCATCGGAATGGATATCTATCTCACGATCTAGCTTGCTCTTCTGCTCATAGCCCATAGTCTGAACACAGATGAACAATGGACATTTTTCTTCTTTAAAGACAATTTTTTCCTAATTCTGCATAGCGACTGCGTTTTTCTGTAACTAAGAAAAGCGCTATAAACTTGAACATTTCTGCAATGCCATTATGCGTAATTGATGCGCTTTATGATAATTGTGATTTATTTTTATTTCTAAATCTATTTTAATAAATATACTTATTTTATTAGATTTGTTGTCATATTTTCTTTTGCTTTTGTTTTATTTAGCATAGCATGATTGACAATTGTCTCGCTTGTATCAAATATGCATCACTTTTGGAGTGTTGCACTCCCGCTTTATTTTGGGCAAAATGGTTGTGTCCCAATGAACACAAGTCAACTGTACATTTGTGTAAATTGGGTTCAACTATTCAGCTCCAGTAAAGATTTCAGTTGCTGAACTAAATTGAAATCTAACAAAGCTCATTTACAGCAATACAGAACACATTTTTATTCTACACAACCGGGTTTAAGTTGGATGATAGTCAAGTCATTTTACATGATCTAAAAACCAAATTGGGGCCAGCTAAGTCTATGAAGCTTAAACAATTTGTTCATTTTGTTCAGTAAAAAATTGCAAGACACTGCAGTTATTTTTTTCCCTATATATGTATATTTATAGACATTTCCTTGTTTATAGTTATCGCCAACAGAAGGAAAAAGTGTAAAAGCCCTGAATCCTTGTCACCGAGGAAGTGAGACGGTTTCTCAGGAGGTGTGGGGAGATTACAGGAACTCTACAATCTTGAAAGCTCTGTTTGTGCTTCCATCCCGAGGGAAATCCTAACCAGTCGGCCATGTGTCTGTGGAAACAATGGAAAACGATTCCTCTTTGACTCTCTATCTACTTCTATTCTTTTCAGATCCCACCATGCTGTCTGCCTTGCCTTTTCTCTCCCCTCCACTCGCTTCCACCTTGACACTTGCTCTGAAGAACCCGTGAGCTGGATCCCATAGTTAAACTAAGGGAGCTGTCAGAAAAGACCCCAGCCTCGTAGGTGGGATGAGATACGGCACAGGTAGTCTGGTATCCACATGAACGCACACCTGGAGATCCAGTTCTGAGCTTTGTTGGGGGAAAAGTTACACAAGTCGCACGCTTGAACAGAAGCCAGAACAGCTTTCAGTGTCAAACAGCTTGAAGATCTTCTGGATCTTCATTGGAAGTGTGTAAAAGTTTCCAGCTGTTACACTGGGAGATCAGCAAGGTGGACTGAAGGTGGTCTTTACCCGTGGAGGTGCTTGGATTAAGCAAACTTCTAAAGATGATTGACAAAGGCATGGACTATTTCTCAAACCTCTCTAACTTCCAGTGAAGCACATCTTTTCTTCTCATTCCAAACAGAGGCTTATGAGAAAGCACCGACTATTTCTATGGAAGAAGCTCTTTGGGCTTTTCATGTCAAGAGTGGTAGATGAAAGAAAAACCGACTCTTTAGAAGAAAACTGATTTTTGTCTCCAATCTTCTTCAGAGTTGAGTTCCCCGTCAACGTCGCCATTGAGTTAGAAGTATCTATTCGTCTTAAACAGTGCTAAATGTCATGCTAAAATTCACACCCTCGAACAGCAACGGTGAGTATTAAGACGTTTGCGAAAATCCTCTTTGGAAATCCGAATGGCGACTGAGAGACAATTCCCACAATTCTTAAGTCGCCATGCTTCACTCGCTTGCCTCACTAATACTTTCCTAAATAAAAGACTTAGATGTGTCAAGGCAAAGGAATGCATTCTTTAGCTAATGCTTTGTAAGGCGGCTTGCATCAGCTCCCCGGAGAAGACGAGTGTCAAAGTGGCAGTCCGGGATGATGCCGTGTCTTCTACATATGCATGGAAGGATGGTTTCAGGCCAAAGAGGGTTGAAGACAAGAAAAAAAAAAGCATGTTGGGCCTGGCTTGCTATCAGGATGGAGATCAAAGTGAATTTCTTGCTACCTTCTACATGTGCTTCTGGCTCTGGGCTGTGAGACTGCGAGAGGCGTCGTGCATATTAGAGCGGCTTGTGCAACAGAGCATCGTCAAATGCTTTTACAGCTACAAGAGGATCCGAGTTTGGCCGTTAACATTCCGCAAAACTGTAACTTCATTCAATCGTAGTCCATTATGTAATGCACTCTCATTTTGCTCCTGTAAAGTTGTTAAAAATTTGAGATTTTAGGGGAAGGGCGGCGCCAAAGTGATCTAAGTTTGGCTTGAGAATTAAAAAAAGAAGTTGTTTATTGCAAAAAAAAAAAAAAAAAAAACGAGAGCAATGGATTTTTATTGAACAGGGATTGGGAAACGTATTTGGTAGGTAATATAGTCAAAATTATAAAGGTAGTTTTATGAAAGTCATCCAATGTTTATTTGAATTTATCGTTAATTGGTAACTGTAATTATAATAAATGCTGATATTTTGCCAGACTGGATTCTGAACAAGCCACGTATGAAACCACTTGCAGAGTAAATCGCTAAACTACTGGAAATAAACTGGCCACATTATTAAATTGCAATAATTATAGTGTGTTCAATGACTATTCTCACCCTAAAAAAAAGAACATGCAATTGTGCGCGACCATGAACCGTTGTTGTAAAACATATTGCAATAGCATAAAAAATACACTGTAGTTTTTGGAAAAGGTATTTTTCAAACTTTTCCGTAACATTTTACACGAAAATCAGATTAAAACTTTTCGTCTTGTGTTACAAAATGTCATCTAAGATTTTTTCTTCTCTGAAACCTCCAAGGCTGCCCACTGCTCCGGGTTTGTGCACATAACTTCACTTGATGGTTTAATACAGAGCACAATTTCGACACGGTCCCTAGTGGCTATTCTGACAAACTCACTCACAATGATATATACGTATTTTATCTGATCTATATTTGTTGTACATAAGCTGAAACAAAATACTGTACAGATGGATATCCTGTTTAAAAGAAGGTAATTTCATTCTCAATGAATCAGAAACACGTAGAACAATTGTGTATTTGTATAGATTAAATTAATTCAACATTACTATTTATAATGATAAAATTGTATTACATAAAAAAAATTCATCTGTAATAAACTATTTATAGAAAACAAAATGAGAAAAATGTAAAGAAATTTGAAAAGAAAAAGAAAGCATGGCCAAAAGCATGCGTCATGAACTAGTTAACAGACATGATAAACAGACGAATGATAAATGGATAAAAAAAATAGACAAATGGATGAATGAATAGCGACTAAAGAATTGTAAAACTGGTATCGATGCCTAACGTACAACGAAGGAGAGCTCATTCTTTAAGGTTTTGTTTTTAATTTGACAAGACAAAAATATCAATTAAAGCACGCGTATGCAAAATTCATGGTCTAGCTGATGAATAATGCACCAGTGTGGAGCGTTTCAAAGCAGATCAACTAAACTGCAGCTTTAAAACCTCAAAGATAAAGTGAAGTTTGGAAGTGGGAATGTATGTCAGACATCTGAGACAGAGACTAATTTGCACTCGCACAATCTCTCCAGTCTCCATACTAATGATTGATAATGTTTTATTAATGCTGAGATATCCTCCATCCAGAAGCCAAACAAATTGTAGCAATTTAGTCAATCCCATGCACGGAATCAATCATAGGCAACTCTGAATGATCGTGCATCACTGCCTGTGTCAGGCCGTACGGAGCCTGCAGCTTTCACTCCATCTATAATACAAAAACCACTCCTCCTTCCTCTCTTCACAAGCTCCTCAAGTCACTCGCTTCCTATTAGCTGCTCCCCTCAGCTTACCAACGATGGTGGAAAGACCAAGAAAGGGAAAACGAGACCGTATATGAGATAAAGAGAGAAATGGATAGAGAGGATAAAGAAATGGATAATAACAGACAGACAGATAGATAGAAAGAAATAAGTGAGAAGAATATAAAACAGATAGAGTAAAAGAGAAAATGAGTGAGAGAGAGAGAGAGAGTGTTGAATAAGTACAGAATGAAACAGGGATAGAGAGAAAAAAAGAAGAGAGAGAGAAAGAAATAAAGAAAGAGAATGAAACAGGGATAGAGAAATTTAGAGCCAGAGAAAAAGACAGATATAGAGAAAGAATGAACCAAAAATATAGAGTGAGAGAAGCAAGAAGAACTATAAACAGGCAGAATGGGAGAGAGAATGAGAGAGGCAGATAAAAAGACAGATAAAAAGAGGGAGAAATGTGAAGAGTTGAAAAGAACTAAAGAAATAATGAGATGCAGAAACCAAATATTTACGCATTTTTGTCAATATTCTGAGCTCAATTGATGATTTTGCAGGATCAATGAATGCTGTTTTTATGGACTTTAATTTTAACTTTTAATCTGTAATTACATTTTTCATTTTATACAGTATTTAATTTAATTTAATTTAAAAATGCCAGTTTAGTTATTTGGTGTCATGATGCTTAGCAAACATTTAATAATAACTAATTTCACTAACATTACATTCCTTATTTACGTGACTTTGACTTTTTAGCAGTGTTATTTCTGTCGCAGAAATGCTCAGCAAAACTGTGGGAGGATTTAAGAAGATACTCACACTACAACAGCTCAACCCACACAGACAGACTCAAGCAAAAAACTTTACAACTGCTGCTATTCATCTGACTCAGTCTCTCGCTGAATATTTCAGTCCATATGTCTCATTATTTACAAAGAGCTTAATGAAAACACCTTCTCACTCTGGTTTGAAGAAAGTTAAAGCAAAGCTTTGAACAAAGTGAAAACAAGGTGAAACTGCCATGATACAAGACTGTGGTGAAAGTAAAAACTCTCAATATAAAAAGTTAAAAAAATGTTATATGAACATGTTTTAAATAAACTTACCACCATTTTAACATATTCTGAATAAAGAAACGTCTTGCAATATTTTTGGAATTTTTAATTTTTTTGTTTTCAAATCTGCTTATAATCGTTTTTAATCTGAAAAATTGGCAAGAACTAATATGAATTTAAAATGCTAAAAATAATAGTATCACCAAATGTTTAGTTGTGAATAATGGATGTAGAATGTGCAGTAGTAAAGAAAACTCTTTAATTTAATAATTTAATAATTCTTAAAACTAATTTAATAAAAGCTTTTTTTTTTATTTAGTTCCACTGTACGAGTTCCACTGTCTTGAAACAAAATAATTATAAATGTGCTTTAATTTTATATTTTAATATAGTTATTGTTGCCATTATTTTAATAGCATAACAGCTAACAAAGAATGATATAGAAATATTACAGAGTTATGATACAAGCTATTAAAATGTTCATCAAATAAAAATAATTTATTTGGACAATAAAAACAAATATAAATAATAATAAAATAAATAATAACAGCAGTTGATACAATTGTTTATTATTATTATTGTTGTTGTTGTTGTTGTTGTTGGTATTGTTGTCCTCACTACTTATTTACTCTTATTAATAATTATACAAATGTTTGATCTGTTAAAAGAATATTTTTGAAAAAATCTATTATAAAATGCATAAAATTAAATTTCCAGAAATTCCAAATTTCCCCTAAATTCTCTTAAAGAACAATTTTTTTTTTTTGCAAGAACTTCTTGCTCAACCCAAACTACTAGATAAATCAAATTAAGCCGTCATATGGGTGTAAAAACCAAAAGTACTTAATCTAAAAAAGATAAAAATATCTGCTTTTATCTCTTAATGAGCACCAACGGCCCAGATCTACTCACGACCTCATCTAAAACAGTAGAATTATTAGAGAAACTCATCAATTAATGCAAGATGGAAAGCTAATCTGCATACGGCATCAGAAATGGAAAGGAGCACATGGCCTCACCAGAGATACACCTGCTTGCGAATTCCAGCTTCGTGGAAGGAGCTGCGAGCGTTCCCACTGGGACCTTTGGCTTCTTGAGAGACAAACTTTATTCAGTGAATTATGCAGGGCAGCAAGAGGGAAGCTTGTCCCCGAAGCAGATGGCTCTGTTTGCGCTAATCGCAGCACTAAACACTGGATAATATCAACTTTAATGAGTTTAATGACAACTTCTTCCTTCAAGCTGCCAAGAAGTTTAGGGTCTCCAATGTTGTCGCCCCAAAGAAAGACAAAATTTTGATCTTTCAACTCAGACTGGAGAAATTTTGGTTCTCCATTCCATAAATTCCTTCAATATTGTGTAAATTTGTAGCTGAGTCTGTGAGACCATAAAGGTAGTGGATTGCAGTAGACAGATTTGAGAGTAAAGTAGGTGTAATTTTTTTTTTGGAAATTTGTAATTGATGAAGGTTCTAGAAGGATCTTTTAAAACACCTAGTCTTCAACTTTCCCCAAGACAATGAATATTGTGTTACGCCCAAAAGAGGCTTCATTATTTTTATTTTTAGGTGGTGACCAGGAAAGTGGTGGACATACTTCCTCTCGAAACCTGGCTGACGACATAAAAGATCCACCACCCCTAGAGAAAACAGCCTTAGCTCTGGAAAACACTTTAATCACTATTGCTGTCTGAGATTTGATTGTTCTTGAAAGTGTATATGTTTGCAGATGATGCCACTCGGTCGTGTTTTCTTTTAGATTACCGTATTTACACAAATATAAACACCCCTTTGATTTTTCAGGCACAAAATAAAAAAAACGTTTTTTTTTTTTATTAACGTTTCTGGTTCAAATATGTTAATATTCTCTTAAAAATACAATTTTTTCTTTATTTAACAAACCTAACTTGTGACTCGTATCATTTTTATATTGTTTTACTTGAATAATAGAGAACAAAAAGTAAATTCAGTGGTCAGGACTTCATTTCCCAAGATCCTTTGCTCCAGTCAGACTGCGCACCTGCGCTGAGCTCTCCATTTATCCGCTGCCATAGCGAAGGATTATTATTCCCTGTGCAGCGACCAAGCGTTTTGAATGTTTGATTTACGCTCCCCGAGTGTCGAAAATGTAAAAAAAAAAAAAAAAAAAAAAAAAAGGGGTGCTTATATTCACGTATATACAGCATTGTTTTAGGACAGGGATTGTTGAAGTTTACCTTGTATATTTGCTCTCCGGTTCGGATTTTAGGGCATTTACAGTAATTGAGGATTAATAGCTGTTTAGTTGTTTTATTCCTTTGTTCTTTTGGTCTCTCACCTCCTCCCTGGCAAGCAAATTGGGGCAGTAAATGATTCCAAAGATCTCTTCATTAACTGCGCACTTTGTTTTCTGTAATTTAAGTTACACCTCAAAAACACCACCAAAAAAAAAAAAATCTACTTTGAAAACGAGCATTTCATGGTAGAAAGTTCAATGTTATGCCTTGTTGTGAAAGTTCATTCACGGGTTTGAGAAGTAATTCAGAAACTGCTAATTTTCAAATGTTTAGAATTTAACAAAACATGCTTGTCAATTTAGCACACGCTAGTAAGCAAAGACCAAAATGCGCACCTAGCGCACCTTTATCGCTTTTCTACTCTCTTTATGAGCTGCAGAGAGACAGATAAGCCATCCAACAACAGCGTGTTTCAAGAGCGAGAACGTTCCAACTTAACATGAATTCCCAACAAAGGCTCATAAATCACACAAGATATTTTTCAAAGAGCCCATCTTTGTCCGCTTTAATGGTGGTGGCAAATTTAGCTCTGCTTTTCAGCGAGGGTCCTCTAGGGCTCTTGATGGACAGATTTAAGAACAGAGGCAAGGGCCTGTGTTATTCAGGGTCTAATTTAGACGGCTCAAAGCTAAAACAGAGAACATGAATCTAGCTGGTGCTATCAGTCACAAAGCCTGCAGTGGGTTTGTCCGAAAGTCATCACAACAAAGTTCCGCTCCTGGATAATGTGTAAAAAAAAAGTCAGGCTCAACTGCCTAGAATTGAAATTGTGTCATTATTCACTCATCCCCATATCCACAGGGATTTCCGAAGTCTTTAAGAAGTTATTTTCTATAATCATATTTCAGAGTAACTATGGCTGTCAAGCTGCACCAATAGATAAAAGAAGCGTAGAAAAAAAGTCCATATGATATTCAAAATGTGTTATTACACGTCCTACAAGTTATTGGAATTTAAAGGAATCCGATTATATATTATGAAGCCACTTTGTATGAATTATCCCAAGCACTTAGAGTTTCTATAATCACTTTGTGCCAGCGATGACAGCTTGAATCAATGGTGCAGCAACCTTGGCTCATTATTTAACTAAAAATACATGTTCTTTTAAAGAGGTGTAAAGATCTCATTTGTAAACATTTATTAAAGTGGTTTTACCTCAAGCTGCAAAGATAAATATGATGTGCTGGCTTGTGAAGTACAATCCTCATATGTTAACTCAAACTACAATAATAATAATTCTCTCTCTCTCTCTCTCTCTCTCTCTCTCTCTCTCTCTATATATATATATATATATATATATATATATATGAACATACAGTAGTACTGTAAATTCTAAAATATAAATAAAATACAAATTCATATTATTTTTTCAACTTTTGATATGAATCATCAACATTTTGCTGTTTTGACTAATAATAAATAAAAGCAGTTGTTATCATCTTTTACATACTTAATATCAATTTATGTCTTGCTGATAATATCAATAGTATTTACATTTTCAATTTTAAATAGTATTCAATAAACATTTTACTACTGTTATTAATAAAACCAATATGTATAAATATTATTAAATTGTTGTTGGTATTATTGTTATTATCAATACCTGTTTTGCACAATTTTGAGGCATTTTTGTATTTTGACAAATTTTATTTGTTACCGATTATCGTATTTATTAAAACAATTAGAAACCTCAAGAATAGTGGAACTTGATTGTTCGTACGGTGTGTACACGTGCAGTCCTTGATCGTACAGTCCTTTACACACGCACACTCACACACACACACACACACCTTGTTCATGTCTCTCAACAATTTCACCGATTAGTTCAATGAACATCATTCTTCTCGTCTCAGAAAGCCTGTCACTAGTGGGAACGCTGTCCGAAAGAGAAATTTTCAAATCCTAAAGACCAAAAAAAAAATTGTATCTTTCCACAAAGATGTGCAATTATATTACATAATAAAGTTCCCTATAAGTATCAAATCCCTTTATAAAGTAACAATAGTTGTAAGTTGTAAAAACTTAATGTGAAAACTTGTCAAACAAACACAAAAAGCCAATATTAATATTTAGTCAAAACTCCATGTATTTTTAATTCAAATTTTGAAAGATGTAAAGCACATGAGTACGTTGTTTTTCATCCTATCATTTTTGTTTGATTATGAAAGTTTGCATTTGTTCATTCGAAATTCTGCCTTTTGTTACTCAGACATGAGAAGTTTGGCTTATCTCGTGATCACAGGGTCTCATCTCCGGATCTGTTTGCGTAAAAACATCCATCAGATCACACTCATTTTCATCTTAACCGGAAAAAAAAATTCTAATAAAACAAGAACCAAGGCAAACATGGCACTTCTAAGCCTTTTTCAGCCCAGGCTTCTGCATGACACTGTATAATTCTCAATAATTATACAGAAACCACCGTTCCTCTACATCCTAATCTGCTCAGCTTTTGATAGAGGGAGCAAAATCTCATCAAAACCTAACATCGAAGCTTTGTGACACGTCTGTGGAACGCCGACCCAGCATGACGCTCACCGTGTTCAAAGAAAGGCTTTCGAATGATATATTCATCTGCACTGAATAATGTCTCTCGAATGCTTCTGCTTCTCTGTGGACCTTTACGGCTTTTAAACTTAACTTTTTCCCAAAAACTGGCACGTTTACGGCGTCTTTGTTTGCCCGGGGTAAAGTTCTGGCACGTTCCTGACATACGGTAGCATAACGTAGCTACTATTGTTCAATTCTTCGCAGTCGTAAAGCGTTTGTCTCCGTTTGTGACTGAATGCTGACAAACACCACGAATGCTTTTACCAACAATAGCCAAAGCCATTTTCGACGGCCAAGAACGTACAAAAGTAGAAGTAGAATATTATTGACTATGGACTGCACAGTGTGGACCAATAATAAAAAAAATATTAAAATAAGTAATAGTCTTAATATTTTGCTTCATAATTATTGCTATTGTGAATTTATTGGCATTTTGGGGCAATTGTTTTCAAATTTAGTGAATATAGAGTAATTCATAATTTGGAAAGGACTCGAATATGCTGACATGAGCATTTGCTCAACTTAGTCATTAAAATAAAATTTGAATACAAATACAGACAAAATATTTATTACACAGATCACATGTACATTAAAACTCACAAACTAAAAATCACGTAGGTCTGAAAAGCTAAGGTGAATGTGTATTCTTGTCATAATAAAATGGCATGTCATCCATTGTGGTGCTGAAGAGGAGATTGTGGTTTTAATAAGAAAAAAAGGAACATTTTTAAAATAGCTATTCGTTCTCTTGTTGTCTTTTTCTCCACTGTTCCCTCCTTTTCACTGAATTTTACTAATAATTACAAATTTTACTAATACTTTTTTACAACAGAATAATACATTTGTTAAATCAGTAATTAAAATATTCACACTAATCGGCCCACCAGCATCAAAATGTAATTTGTCTATGTATTTTGAAAAAAGAAAAAAAAATGTTGTCCCTTGGACAAACACAACATTTGCCTTGTTGTAAAATGAAGCGTGCGTTTGTCGGTTGAAATGAATCAAATGACAATGTTTGAAATATTGTTCCTTCCAGCTGCCAAAACCGTCAGACTAAGGTATTTTTCATGGCCCCGGTCAAGCAAAACCATTTTACTGCAATCTTTGCTTTAAAGGAGAGAACAGGCTTTGTGCTGACGGAACTGGGTTTCTTGCACAACTTTTGCCACTTTAATTTATAAAGTTGCTGATGCACTTCTTTGAAAAGCATGTTATTTTTGGTGGCCCACTGAAGCACTTTTATACTTTTTACATCCTGCTTGGATCTTATGCAGTAAAAGAGAGGATGTTTAATATATTCACCCTCATTTTATTATTACATTCACATTGGTTTATCTAACTCTCTCTCTCTCTCTCTCTCTCTCTCTCTCTCTCTCTCTCTCTCAAAAAGGTGTGATCTAATTTCGTAGGTCAAGGTCTATATAACACTATCATATTTCTCAATTCATAGTGGAGTGAATTAAACTGAACTTGGGGGTTTAATATGATTTTAAAAACCATTTCAATCTCTGGACATCTCATATTCTCATTTTCATAAGCACAGGGTCTAATTTTTCCGGATATTTCTTGCAGGATTCCTGCCATTGAGCTGACAGCAGCCATTCATCTAGTAATTAAGCGATTGCATTTCAGACGCATGTTAGAACAAATTTCAGAGATTATTGCTGTTTAATTGCTTAGTAGTAAATTGGCAAAACAACATTGAGAGATTGGGTGCAATTGAGTGTAAGCCTGTTATGCCAATAACCGAACATCTAATATGTGTCGTCTACAAAATGTGTTTGTGTCATTTTGTCTTGTTTATTTTATTTTTATTTTTTTTTTGCAATGACTTGGCTGTTTGGCTGTTGCTTACCCATCCAACGTCTCAGTCGTTTTTTGTTTAAAGTGTCTTAGATATAAATTCCAGAAATGAACCTCTTATTCTTGTTTCTGGTATCAGATTTTCATATCAAGAAATTGCATTTCCAGTATTTATTCAAATGTACTTTATGACTGTTTATGTGAAGTTGTAGAACAAAGTAGAACAAAGACTTGCCAGGTTTTTTATTTGTGTTGCTTGACTTTTTGTCCTTGTTCTTTGAACGGGAGGAAGGCTTGAATAATATTATATTGTGCCTTGTTGTTTTCTTTCACCCTGTTATGAGTCTTCTTGGGTCATCTCTAGTCTGGCAACGGATCTGGTATCTTCGCTCCTACTGTGAGGGCTTGGACCAGCGAGCCGTTACCCTGGTGTCAGATTGTCCCCTACCTAGAACAGTTTGACCACTTTTCTTTGTTCCTTATAGCCTAACATCCACTCCACATCAACCGTGTCAAGCCAGCAGTGAGGAACATTAAAGTTGGACAATGGACATACAGACCTTGACAGCAGAACAACGGTGAAGTATTTCAAAACGTACCCAAATCTAAAGCTGTGAATGAATAATGAAGTGTAAGGCCTCCACGTCAGGGGAACAATGTAGTTCCATGGCATATCTGCAAAGAGGTATTCGAAAGGTCAAGTGCTTCTACATGTTAAGGCTGATTGATCCCATTCCACACTCTCAGCATGTTGCTGGGCATTTGTAACTGCAAACCATAACAGTCCAGGTCATGTAGTTTGTGGTCAGTTAGAATCCCGGTATGGTAGACAAGAGCACAATTTTGATACAGCCTCTACTGACCATTTGTAAAAATTTACCTCAAGACACTTTTCAATCACCACAGCCAAATTCAACACTGCCATCCCCTACAATTGTAGCCCAGCTGGAGGAACTGGCCATTGATACATCTACCTGCAGTTTGAAACAGGATAATGGAGTACCACAAGGCTCTGTGTCGGGCACCTTTCTCTACTCTTTTTATTCCAAGACCTGATCACATGGTCTACAATAAACCTGCTCTTTAAGCACAGAAGAGCATAATGCACTTAAAAAGACATACTGTAATCAACCAACCTGAACTGAATGGTGATCAAGTGTGTCTTTGGCTTCAAGTTACTGGGGACCCACATCCTGAACCCATCCTGGACCAACAACACATCCAGTCTGGTCAAGAAGATATGCCCGCCACTCTTCTGCTTGAAGACCAATGAAAAGTGCCAGTTGTTGCCAGCAATCTTAGTGAACTTCTTTTGTTTTTTACAAAACATGTTACAGGCTGGTATGAGGCAAATCTGTTGAGGAATGCAAAAAACTGTGTTCTTCATTGGAAATCCTCTTCCCCCATCAAAGACGTCCATGAGCAACATACCCAGGCAGCGCTTCAGAACCTTCAGAACAAAAGCAGGCTAAGGAATAGCTTTTTTCTATGCGTCTAATCATGCCACTTAGTTATTTGACACCCCACCATCCACCATCATAATGCTTTTGCAGTAGCAAAGAATATACACTCTATATTCTTTATTCTATATCTATATTCTATATTCTATACTTCTGACAGAAGCGTACATACTCAACACATATCCCAAAATACCAGTAGTAATAAAAATAATTGTTTAAAAAGTTTGAAATTTACCTAATATGTGCTGATGTTATATGCAAAAATCAATCCACAGTGATATTGGTGGTCCTTCATATTGACGCTTCTTTATAGATGAGCCTTCAAATGACTTTCTGAATGTTTGCAGTTTGGGGAAGTGGCTGTGAGTGAATTAAAACTTTGCCTGTCATTAATCTTTGAAATGAATTCATCAGGTTTTGATGGATGCGAAAACCCGCGCTATTAATTCATTAGCACTTGCCATTTATTAGCGAGCGCCTTGTGTGGCACTCCCTTCGACCCCGTGTTATGGCCAATGTACTTTATATAGACTGCTATTACTAAAGAGAATTAAACATGAATCGTAGTTTTTCACAGGCCGCTCAAAGGCGGAATCATGTTGCTTCGCCTCATAAGGAAAAACATGTCAAAGCGGCGGCTCGTCTTGTAAAGCATATGGTGTGACGGCTTCAGGAAGTTCAGATCTTGTTCAAGCTGTGAGTCTAAGCGAGCGTCAACAGAAGTGCCCGAGGATGTAAAAACAGCTTGTTTCAGCGTTAAATATTTTAGGCCAAAAATTGTAATGATGTTGTTGATTGATGATCCACAAAAACCAACAACAGCTTTAAACGGTTGTTTGTCGAGGCTGTGACTCAGAACTGGCAGATGCTGGAGTTGTTGTAGCAGATCTGATGATCTTAATTGTTGCATCAAAAGATAGCGCTTCAATGTAAGTGGCAGTTTTGTGTAAACTGAAGTTTCCAACCAATAGAATTTTCAACATCATGGTGTTTAGACTAGATAAGTATAGCATATGTATTTATAGTAGTATAAGTATATAGATAAGTATGCATATACTGCGTGTGTGTGTGTGTGTGTGTGTGTGTGTGTGTGTGTGTGTGTGTGTGTGCGTGCGCGTGTGTGTGTGTGTGTGTGTGTGTGTTTAGTCAAATAGAAATACAGCCACAAAAACAATGCAACCATGAAAAAATGAAATGTAAAATTCAACATCATAATTCAAAAGATTATTTTTGTTTCATTTAGTCATGACAATTAAAAAAAAATGTAAAAACAAAAAAAAGCATGATGCAGGTTGACATTTTTTCCCTCCATCTACCTCGCTATGCAATTTCAGCTTGTTTCAGATCAATCCCAGGCTCTCTGGTGTCAAGGATCAAACATGATGGGAATTGACTGGAGGTAAGAAGCACCTTTTCTCTTCTACCACTTTTTTAATGACTTTCTGACAGTGGAATACAGTAATAGGCCTCTCTATTTGAAGTAAACAGCCTCCTCAGCAGCCGAAGATGCCTGAGGGATGAGGGGAAATCTCATTAGGTTCCACGTCCCACCTTTCTCTACGGGGTCCCGTCACGGAGCTGGTGAGCAGCTCAGGCACTGGAAGTTTTAAAGGACAGGACTCGGATCTAGAAGAGAGGAACGGAAGAGACCTTGAAAGAGCATGGAGCTCTTGATGTGGCCGTTTTATGTTGTTTCTCCTCTGATGCTTTGGAGCAAAAGCTGCAGAGCTGCAAATTTTACTTACTTATGTGGAAAGCAGAGGGCAAAAAGAAGGTAAAACTGCAAGAACCAGCAATATATTACCATCCCAGGTGAGAAGGCAACATGAGCAAACCAGGCACATATATACACAAGCGTCTTCACGTATAAAAATGGATCATTTCAAACAAACTTGCAGTCAGTAAAAACTTAAAGTTGCGTGAAAGAAATGGTCGCACATACTCTGGAGGAAACTCGTAGAGAAAATTCAAACACATCTTCATTTTGCGGGAATGATGTGATAGAAACTACCAGAATCTTTAACAGAAGGTTTCAATGAGGAGCGAAGCGCTATTTAAAAAAACTACTGTAGAAAAATGTCTTTATTTTTTGTTATTTTTTAAAGACGAACCAAAATTGGAAGGCGCACACCAAGGTGAACCAAGCCGTCAGTAAATTACAACATCAGATTGTTTGCAGAGTCCAGCTGGGAAGTCTGGTGGGGAAGTTCTTTAAGATGGGAGACAAGATGGGAGAAGACACGCTTTTCAAAGCCAACTGCAAGAAGAGGAAGAAAAGGGTGGTGGCAGAGGAGAGAAGGAAGGAAGATGAACGATGAAGATCAAGGTGTGTTATGAGGCAAGGAAACTGGACATCATAAGAGGATCTTCTCAACCAAGAAAATTCTTAGCTTCTTATTCATTCTGTCTATGACGCACTTCCTTGCTCCCAGAGCCACATCTAGGGGTTTAGGAACAAACAGTTCTGCTACCTCTGCAATGCCTGTAAACTCAGCCGTCAAGTTATCCTGTCAGGCTGCAGCATTGCGCACTCTCTGGGATGAGAAGGTTGTCTGTGATCAACGTATGTCCACGTTACTGGAAGGGTCAAAGAACAATTTCTAAATGATCTCTTGTGGCCATATTGACAAAATCACCTTGCACTAACCGTGCCAAGAAATACACAAAGACCTTTCTCCCCAGGGTTGAAGAGGGATATGAAGGTGTACCTTGAAAGAAAACTCCAGTTTTCCAGATTACCACCACGTCTCTTTGTCCTTACAGGGAATTTGCGTTTCTCCTTGCGTTTGTTCCAAATTGCAAGATCGGTGGATGAGGCTAAGTACCCCAAGCTGTCTTCTAAATTACAGGAGGCAGGTTGGAGGACTATAACGACATGGCTTTGGAAGATCATCAACTATATAGGGGAATAGTGAAGAAGGTGCAGGAGTTTATGTACTTGGGATCCACAGAACAGTGTGATGAGGAGTGATTAAAAGAGGTGAAGAGGCGAGTGCAGGCATTGTGGAGCGGTTGGAGGAAAGTGTCTGGAGAGTTGTGTGACAGAGGAGTGTCAGCAAGACTCAAAAGAAAGGTGTGAAAGACAGTGGTGAGACCAGCTCTGCTCTGTGGCTTAGACAGTAGAAGTGAGAAAGAGACAGGAGGCAGAGATGACGAAGTTGAGGATCTCCTTAAGAGTGATGAGGTTGGAACAAGCACTACAGAGGGACAGCTCACGTTTCCTGCATTAGCAACAAAGTCAGAGAGGAAAAACTGAGATGAATAGTGAATATATGGGTAAAAAGATGTTTGAGATGGAGCTGTCAGGAAAGAGGACAAGAGGATGACAAAGAAGGAGATATATGAATGTGATAACAGAGGACATGAGGTTGGCTGGAGTCACAGTGGAAGATACTCATGATAGAATGAGGTGGATGACTCTCTGTGGCGACCGCTGATAAGGAAAAAGAGAAGTAGTAGTAGTAGTAGTAGATCAACTACAAGTGAATGAGGGAAGCAGGAGTGCCTGGTCGGAAGTTAATTAAACCAGTTTGTGACTTGTGAGAGAAACTCAGAAACCTTTGGCTCTAGCTGAGAAGGAAAGACAGCTTCTGGGGAAAGACCAGCTTGTTCCAAATGTATGAGGTAAAGCTGTCAGCTGCAGGTGGTGACAGGAAGTTGTCACTACCCAACCACCGCCCCACCACAAGAAGACCTTCCTGAAATATAGAGGAGGAAGCTGACAACTCCGCAGCTGGTTCTATGGGCACTGGACAAGGTTTGTTATGAAGAGAAATGCCAGGGAAGAATTGCAATCTACCTGCATATTCGTAAAAAATTATATATTTAATGAACTGCTCGGGTTGTGAACCATGTGCCAATAAATGGTCTTTAATGGCAGGAACAATTATTAAAGGCTATACAGGCATAGAATATGACATACAAAAAGCAATCAAAAAGTAAAAGCAGGTCATCAGGAAATTTCGGTGTTTAGTCGAGCTGTGTGTATAATTGCTCTTTTTTATTCATCTAGTTCCAGGATTCTTGTCCTTTGGATTTTGCAATTGTCTTATGTCTGCCTTGAACTAAAACCGCTTTTGACCTTGGATCCTGGCCATATCCATTGAACCTATTGTATCACTTGTGGATCTCTACTTAAGCAGCTTTTAACATAATAGTTTGTCATAACAGTTAACCAGAAATCATTGACCTTGTCGATGATTGACAAGACAAGTAGCAGCGCTTGAACGAACAATGCCTTGTACAGCTCAAGCATCTCACACAAGACCCGTTCACAAAAAGAAATGTTGTCAGCTATTGTCCAATTCCGGATGCTTGTCATGCCAACATTGAGCACTCATGTGTCTGTGAACTCCTTTTCAGTGCATCACAAGTTCCTCTAATTGCTCCTTAACCATGGACTGGGAATAGTTACAGTGGATTTGTAATAGAGTGCGTGAGGTTTAGTAATGTACTGTTAATGTACTCAACCAAAACATTTTGTGCTGCACATTTTGTGCTGCACTGTATGACCTCCAGGCATCTCCATTGAAAGTATTTATTGAACAAATCAAAGTTTGAGCACAGGAACTGAAGCATTCTCTTTCCTTCTCTTTCTTTTTCCTGTTTTTTTTTGTACAGTTATGGATATACCTCACAATTGGTCTGTCTGTCCAGAGCCATCCTTGCTAGAGCTGGAAGGTGTACTGTACCAGAGCCAATTAGATTTAAACGTGTGGACTCCAGAACAGTCCATGCAGTCGAGCAGACTGTCCCAAGACAGTCAAGCCATTTGCGGGCAAATGCATCTGCCCTGAGTCCCTCCCTCAAAATGTAGTGTTTGCACCTGAGCCACCATAACATCTTAAAAGACAGTTGTGGGTGCCAGCCTGAGATTCAACATAAATATTCAGTTCTGAGAGATAATGGCACTGATGAGCTAGAGAGCTCAGCCGTAGACTCAGTTGAGGTAGATTCAGGCACTACTGTGGGAGACAGGTTGGCTTCCGGTGCTGATGTCTGAGAGGCAACTCTCTGGATGATGGAACAAGAGGCCCATTGATGCAGATGGGACAATTGGTTCCCTCAGAAGCATACGGCACAGTTACCCACTTGGGCACAGACAAGATAGAGTCAAGACTCAAACGGACATGCTCAAGTTAAAGGCCTAGGTCAGGCAAAATAGGTTTATTATAACATGGATCTGACACTTTGGTCTCTGGTCTTCTTGTTTCAAGTTCATTAATACATGATGTGCTACCTTGCTACCCTCAGGGTAATAAACCTGACCATAAACCAATAGATGAAATAAAGTAAATAAAGCTCAAGATGATATTTGTATTGGGAAATAAATTGTGTTTAATGGCAAATGTTGGCAATGGAAATGACATGCCAACATTGTTTGCACCTTGTTCAATGCCAAATTTGTTTCTACAGTATAGGAGTTATTTAGATCTCAAGTACCACTTAAACCAGGTCTTTGTCTTGGTCTTTTTTGTTGTCCTGTCATAGTCTTAGTGAAAATCAAAGCCATTTACTTAACACCAACAACCGGACGATCAAAGGAATAAAAAGCAACAATTCTCTTACATATTCACACGTGCGCTTTGAGACAGTTAAAACTGTGAAAAGCGCCTTACAAATGCTCAGAACTTGAACTTGAACTTAAACACAAAACACCCCCTAACCAATGTGGAACATTCCTTCAGTGGTAGGGGACCTGCAGGGGAGAGGTTGTAGGTTTGTGTGAAAGACACTGAATCACACATACTTTTTCCAGACCCTACTTCTTAAGGCTGCCCACTGCTACGGGTGTGTGTTCACTTTACTGTACAGTTTGTGCAGCTTCACTCGAAAGTGCTAAATGCAGACCACAATTCCAATATGGTCCCTAGTGGCCATATTGACAAATACCTCACTTTCGATTTGTTCTTCTTTATTAAGTCAGTGTTTTCAACTGTAATACATGCAATTAAATCACAGACTTGTTGTTCTCATGCACAGCACATCAGTTCACAGCACACACTGAACATTGATGCACTCAAACCCCAAGTTCTACACTGAGAAGTCGTGCACATCTACGGAGTGTCTGCTTTAATCAAAAGTTTTCCCTCCTTTCCGCCCACAAACCCAAACGCGTGAAGCCGCTGCTTGTTTTCCATGTCAGATCCTTTTCACTCCTTATGTATTTCTGTCTCAGATTGGTTGTTCTCACATCTGAGAGGTACAGAGGGATGCTTGACTTTTCTTTCATTTCACTACTTATTCCTCCACAACACCTCACAATTCGGCCCGTTAGTCACACGCATCGTCCAGAAGCGACGGAAAAAGGTGCTAGTCATCAAATACATGTGACTTCACCTTCACACCCTGGAATGAAACCTGCAACCATCACAGCACTTGTTCAAAGTGTCTGGTTTCCACCACAAGCCCCCGCCGTGCCTGCCCACACTCCCGTCTGAGTTTATGTAAGACTGCTGTTTGAAAAGCATCGTCTGAGCATCTGTGCTGTCATCCACATCCACACTGCTGTTCTAACCCGATTCAGTCAAATGCTGACAGTCAGGAGAGCGAGACTCCACACCGAGGAGCTGACACAATAAGCAAATATTGACTTTCAATTTTGCCTTTCCGCAGAATAGCGGGTACAACCGGCAGATGACGTGATCGTGTCTATTTAATTCTTCCGTAGCACAATCGGAAGACTTTGTGACATTGAGGCTACATTTCCGGAAAAAAAGAACGTTGGACAGCACTCTAATGTAATCCACGCTGGTTGTGAGTGAAAATTGCCAAAATGCAAAAAGCCTTGATGGACACCGGATGAGATCACGGCACCGTTAAACACTCAACTTTATTAGAAGATAGACGGAATTAAACAAATATGAGGCTCCCGTCACTTGAATTTATGTGCAATTATTCTTTCATTGAAAGAGTTCTGAATACATTAAAAAGGAGGCAAAAAATGTCATGAAAGATCATTTGATAAAAGCTGAAGCAAGAAAAGAAGGAAGGAAGGAAGAAAGGAAGGAAGGAATTCAGTATGACTATTTTTTTCTTCAGGCCTGAAGATCCGCATAAATCTTTCCAATCCTCGTGATTCAGCAATTTAATGAATAGATCAGGTTGGGATCTATATACAAATGAGTTTGTAGAAACACAGACAGGACACAAGGGAAATCCAGTAAACATCATCAAAACAGACTGAATATCAGGGCAAGCAGAAAACAATCCAACATCAAAGAACAGACAAGAGTCAAAGCCAGATCAGACAAGCGGAAGACAAGCTAAACACTTGGTAAAGACTAGGATAGAATAATACTTAGCAATGTTCTTAAATGTGCTGCCTGATTGAATGCAGCTGAATCCAATAACCTGGGATGCAAAGGTTTGTGGGAAATTGAGTTGCATTCCCAGAGAGCTTCCGCCTCGTTACAGACAGCACCTCCTGTCCGACACAAACCAGAGATGACGCTTCCCCTCCTCTTCTTTTTATTGGAATGAACACAAGTGCTTGCTCAACCTTGATCTCCGAGACAGATTGAGCCTCGCTCTCCTCCTCTGTTTAATAGTCTGATTTTTTTACAGTCTGATGTAGTGAAATGATGGGCGGCAAGGAGGGAGTTCACGAACTGGCTCGTGTCTTGTTTTCCACATTTTAAGAACTCATGAGGAAAAGTCTTAAAAATGCTCAAAACACACCAATAATAACAACAACAGGTTAGGTGAGATTATAATGTCAAAGAATAAACTGATGTAGTAGAAAAATGAACACAACCCATATTTGAAATCCTGCCTTCAAAAAAATGCAGTTTTTATGAAAAAAAATTATGGAGTTATAAAAAGAAAACCAGAACTCTGTTATATAGTCACAATTTCATAATATAATGTTAAAATAGAAAAGCAATTGAGTACCACACTTGAATAGCAAAATCGGTGGTTCAAGCGTAGATAAAGTAATGATCTAATCCTTGTATTCAATCCTTGTACTATATATTTTTGTTCATAACTTAATTATGAACAATTCCCCTTCAGGACCAAACCTACAGAATAAATACTCTACACTAATGCAACAACGTAAACATACTGTACAAACTAATAATTAATTATATATTAACGACAGCTTTTTTTTCTCTGATGTTTTAATCCGAACTATAGGAAGGATAAATTGATAACTTATGTATAAATTGCATGTCACTGTTTTTTTTCCCCAGCAAAATCGAGAATGGGAATTTTTTTCTATAACATGTCTGGCATTTACGTGAAACTGAAGCACAAAATGTAGCGACAGTGTGACATTCAAATAGTCGCTACAATGTGCAATTTCTCCCGCTTCCGTATTTATTTGTAAACTCAAGAACAGAACAAAAGAATCTGTATGAAAATGTCTTGGTTTTTGCTCACAAGAACACACAGTGAAGCTGCGAAGAACCAGGAATGACTTCTATGGTGGGGAACTAGATTGGCTAATTGGTTCATAGAAAACAAAATGGAATTGAAGCTATATGGCGTTAGATAAATAATGTCAGAATTTCTCTTTTTTTTTCGAGGTGAAGTATTCCTTTAAAATGCTGCCAGGTTAAATTATTTATTATGTTTTTCAGGAAATCACATTTTGGTTCCATTTCTTTCTATTGTGTGCCTGTGTGTGTGTGTGTGTGTGTGTGTGTGTGTGTGTGTGTGTGTGTGTGTGTGTGTGTGGCGCCAGTGCTGGAAACACACCTACCACATTGCTCCACTTTCCCTCTAAAGTAACTTCCAACACATTTTGTCATTTAAATCTGTCGCTGCATTTTTCTCTATGCTCTTTGTTCATCCTTTTGCATCTGGCCATGTTTTCCTCATTTTCCTCTACTTCCTTTTTTGCAGTACCATCTGCTCAGAGGAGAGTGGTACCTGGACTGCTTTGGCTTTGCGGGATGAAAGTGGCTGCCAAGGCTGGCTTGGATTTCCTGTCTACGGGCCAAACCGAGTCTTAGGAACAGGAGCCAGACCAGTTGTGAAGCTAAGAGTGTGATAACCAGGGAAGTTTTGCCTTTTTGTGAACTAAAGGCCACAGACTGATGCTTTCAGCGAGAGGTTGATGAATCTAAAGCAAGGTGATAATTAAAGTCTGCTCACAACCTCAAGGAGCAGTGGGATGTCTTGGTTTGATAAGAAAAATTTCATTGTGTTTTTAGGCTGTTTTCTCCTAAAAATGCAGATGCCGAGACTGAATGCAAGGCTATTGATGGACAAATATTTATAATAGAATAGAATAGAATAGAATAGAATAGAATAGAATACAATAGAATAACATAGCCTTAATTGTCATTGTGTCACTGGATTCCAATGAAATTAGGAGCGCTTCTCTGTTTGGTGCAATAAGAAAAATATAAAATCAAAAGTACAAAAAAATTCCACACTGAATAAAACCAATAAATAGCTACAATATATGAAAATGAGATACAAAATAAAATGGCATGATCCAGTTAATCTAATTATAACACAAAATATAAAAATACAAACAATACAATTTGACATAATATACAACTAGAGTGCAAAAGGCAAAATACAAATAACAATGTTCAAATGAAGCTTTCAAAGGTAGATATTGCTCGAGTGGAGTAAAATATTGAATATTAATTATACAGGCATAAAAGCTATTAGAGATGGAATGACACAATAAATAAAGAATATTTTTTTGAAATATTGATGGATGCATTATTTAAAACATGGATGAATAGATGAGAAAGTATATAAAATTAATAAGGAAATCAAAAAGAACTAAATGAAATGGTAATAAAACGAGCAGTGGAGGAATGCACAGCAAGGAATGAAAGAGATTCTTGATGAACAAATGCGTACATGTAGAAAGTTACAATACAGTATCGTAATACGGAAATTGTTTTCATATTTGATGGAACAAGTAATTTTATAAAGGAAATCAATACCAAAGGAACAAAAAATGTCTGCAATTGAATAAACCCTGACCATGACAGTATTAAGCGGAGAGATGTTTCACGAGACAATGAAATGAATTTATACCAAACAATACAATTCCCAATCTCTTAATATCAAAAACAGACTTTCACTTAATCCGGTTCGAAGTTAAAAGGAAAAGTCAATTTCAAGAACGATAAATCCACGTGAGATTGAAAAAAGGGTAATAAAAAGAGAAATCAGTTATGTTGAACTGAAGAATGACAGAGAGAAATCCACTTCATTTTTGAAATTTGACTTTGTGCAGCATCTCTTTTTTAGTTTTGTCAACTCAAATTGTATTCTGCAATGACATGGATATAGATAGTTTTGTTTTCAAGAATCCACAAAGGAAACTTAAGTAAGTCAGATACTTTTGTGAGAAAACAAAATTAACAAAACTGAGTCTACACTGTATGTTAAACACAAAAATTGTCTGATATTGAATTAATTAGAAACAACCATTGGTTCACAACCCTGCAATGACAAGCCTGTGTTATACTGTAGAAAAACATATTGTGTTTGGCTGAAAAAAGCAAACCTTCCAAGATGTTTTATAATCACACACATTTTCACAAGCAAGGGACTAATGATACTAACGAATCAAAGAACATGTGACAACATTCAATAAAATAATAAATTGTGGTAAGAAAGGCTTTAAAGCAGCAGCATTCAAAAAGCGAAAAAAGTAACCTTGCAATTAACCTCACCGAACACAACACTCACAATACGAAATGAAGTTGAAAGTTGAAACTGAAAAAAAAAAAAATGTTAAAAATGTGCGAATTCTGTTCAGTTTGCATTGTGGTAGTGTTGTTTAAGTTAATATTTATCTAAAGAACAGATCCCCAACTGATTTTGAATTTTTGGGATATTCATGTGGCCACAAAGCAAACAAATACATACGATTTGTGATCTATTTAGAATAACACTATAATAAAAGATATTTAAAGGGGAAGGCAAGAATTATAACAAGGCAGAAGTTCAAGACAGGCAGCCGACATGAAATACATCACCGACTAAAACTACAGAACCAAGACAAGGAAAACCACTACAATAAACACTCAACAGTTTTTAAATCGACTGATCAAGCAAATGCATTTTTGTGATATATTTTTTTCCTTTGATACTTTACACAATAATCTGAACTATACAACCGAACAACAAGAATAGGTGGACGCCCAAATACATAAAAAAATAGATTTTTGATACCCTGTTCAGTAAATAATTGATGAATGAATTAATAATGCATCGTATCGTCCCCAAATCTGTTTGATTGGCAACGCGATGAGACTTTAAAGAGAAAGATGTGACAAGCGCTCACAGAGCATAGCCACCAAATACACATCCATTAGGTTTTTCCACCCTCACGTGTCAGAATAAAATAAAAAATGGCACGAGGTTCTTTCACTCCGTGCAGCTTTCCACAAAAGCCATTTCGTGTCGTGCAACCCTGAATAGCACACATCTGTTTTGGTGTCAGCACGAGCTTCTCTTTTTCTCTAGGTACAAAGCATCTACGATAGAAAAAAAAAATCACTGGACCTTGACTGACGGCTGCTTTTATCTACAACGTTCTTTTAGTTTAACTCATCCCAGTGCTGGCAAATGGCATCGGATGTGCCGCAGTCCCTCCTTCCCAACCTCCTGATGCTCAAACCTCATCCTCATCTAGTCAAGTGGCCCATGGGCGCATGGATAAATCAATTAATCCTGATGTCTTTTGCCAATCTGATCGCTAATGATCGCAGGCCTGTTGTGGTTTAGCGCTTAACTGATTCATCATCCCCCAACCTGCAGTTCCCACGCTACTTTACATATAAATTACAGGACAGCCAGATGAAAAAAAAAAAAGCAGAGATATAAACAGGTCGGGCAGTGCCATCTTTATTCCCCCGGTCCCTGGTTTCATTTGCGGAAATGAAAGCTGATGGGAAGGAAGATGAAGTGGGAGCAGGATGGATACAATTACCCGACGCTTTTCATCACTGACTGGGACCGGAGAGTAATCTGAAGGCTTGTACGCTCACCTCCGCACAACATGGCGACACACGTCAAGACCAGAGGTGTGGAATCAAAGCACTCTTGGTACATTTAAATCAGCCGCGGGGTTGAAGGGTGAACCGTCTTTATGATCGGCATCATCGTGTGGGGAAAAAAGTTGCTGAAAAGTTGTTAAACTCCTATAGGACTTGATGATTCAAAACCCACGCCGGCTGGTTCTACAACAGGGTGTGTTACGGACAACTGGGTTTATTTGTTGATAATGTCAATATGCTCCCTAGTTAGGGTGCCTACACTTTCTGAAAGATAAAATTCAAGCACTTTCAAGGTCCAGTTTTAAGTTTATCTGGCACCATACAGTTGGTAACATTTACATTTAAAGCGATGCCTAAATCAAAATGAAACATTTGCAAAGTTTGTAAAGTTTTCTCTAAATGTAAAGTTCATCAAAACACGTTTTAGCGGTTACTAAGTTGTTAGTACAGTAGAAAGCTGTAGAACTTTCTCTGTTCAAAGTTTAGACGAGGAAATTTAATAAGCCTTAGAAAGGTGTCTAACTTTTAAAACTAAAAAACAAATGTAGATTTTCTTAATTTTGATCATAAGAATTTGAATTTTGATAAAAAGAAACTTTACATACCATAACACGGCTGTCTTCATCTGTGCCAGTGAGTTCAAATGTTAAATCACTTTATATTCGTTTTTTGGTCTAACTTTTTTTTATTATTATTTTGAATGCATGTTTGAATACATGGTTAAAATACTAAATTGAATTGAACTAACAAAAACATCTTCCCCCTGGCCGAGGAAAAATGATCAAATGTCGACTGGTCTGGGACAACAAAAATGTTGGGGACCACTGCGTTAATGCATTAACATTTGCGTGCATTGAGATTGATAATACAGTGGCATTGATTAAAGTTTAGTAAATCTCGGACGACCAAAACGTTATAATTTGTGGAACAAATAGGTTGTAAAATTGTCTGGACAGAAAAGGAGTCAGGTGGCCATCGCAAAGCATTTTGGCGTTCATCCGAGCCATTCTCAAAAACAGAGAAGCTTGGCAACATAACAACAACCCTGAGAGAAAACGTGAACGAAAGAACAGTCAAAAGGCTTTGTTTTGATGATTGAAATACGGTCTATAGTTGTAGTAGTTAAAGTAGTAGTGGGGGTGTGACGAATCCACGTGACTTGTCTAATGTGTAAACCGCAAACTGTGCCTAAGATCAGGTCCGGTCCCGAGGACTGCACTTATCCGGATTACTCTGTATAATTATATTTTCAAGCATTTTCAAGCACTTCATTTAAAATTCAATAATTTTCAAGACCTTGAAAACACATTATAGAAATTCAAGCATTTTCAAACCCTGCTAGTGGCCTTATTCACAATCTCACTCACTTTCCTTTTCAAATAATTCAGTCAGCATTCAGTCTCTATGCAATGTGTTTTATGACCTCTAGAGGTCACTTGTTCTGTTTTTCTTTGCTTGTCATTTGGTTCAGCAGTGACTGGTTAAGACTGTGTGTTTAAGGGTTGGTCTTTCCTTAGTTCCGCATTTTAGACTATTTCTTGTTCTCAAGATATCTGCCAATGGTTTGTTTTCTTTGGTTTTGTTTCATTGCGAAGCTTTTGATTTAGTGTGTTTGCAAGCGATAAGAACCCGAGTTGTATTTTTGGAGATTTTTTTCATGGAGCCTTTTTTTCATTGGATGCTTTTTTTTGTGATCTTAGAATCTTCATATGCCAACCCTGCAATCGGTGTTTGAATTGCTGACAGTTTCCTCATGAATTAGGAGCCTCTTTGTGAACAATATTTTTGACAGAATGATGACCAGTCAAGAATCTTGACTCTTGAACAGGCCACGTACAACTGGCCATGGGAGAAACAGCTACTTCTCGGGTCAAGGTCGGCCATCTTCAAACTCTGCCCTTGTGATTGGTTAATCACATGTGTGAAAACAAATTGAATCAGTTAGGATATTTGACAACCCCACCCACTCATGCCTTATTTATGACATTACGAGAGATACCTAGTTTAAGCGTAATTAATATAAAAACCTACTATATAAATGTGGTTAATTACTATAAGCGTCAAATGATATGGAGACTGGCTTAAGATAAAGACCTGGCCGCTTTTCCTGTCACGCTGACTTGCACTTGCACTTTATTTACTGTACCGTGCACAAGAGGTCACTTTAAGATGATTAAACATCTTCACTTTACATGGATCACCTGAGTCACTTTTTTGTATTTTGCTCATTTTATTGCATTTTTATCTTTTTCTTCATCTTCATAATTTTTCCCTGCATTTTATTCATTTTTTTATCTTTATCTTTTTTTTGTTGTACTTTATTGTATTTTTCTACTCGTATCTTTTTATTGTATCTCTTTCTCGCATGCACGCTCCCAGCCATCCATGTTTAAATGCTAGACGATTGGAAAAATACATTTCATTGCATGTTATACCATGTATAATGTGTATATGACACAAAAAATATTATTATTATTTTTATTCAGCCAATCAGTCAACAACTCAAACGGCCAATATGAGAAACCCTGATTTGTACAGTATGGACAGCACTCCACCTAAACCTAAACCTCCCTCCTAAACTAAAAAAAAAAAAACATTTCTTAGTGAGAACTTACATCACACAATTCCAATTTGAAAAAATCCAAATAGCAGACAAAAATCTAAGGAGCTCCAAACAAGTGGCTACAAAGTATGAATATGTCAGAGAGAAAGCTCTGTTGACACTACAACAAATTGTACAAATAGTCTCCAAAAGTTTCAAAGAAAGTACCAAAGAGTGCTTACATTGAGAAGAAGACTGGACTTCCTCTAGATCTCGACATCACGTGATGAATCATGAGGTCAGTGAGTCACATGACCTGATAGAGGCTTCTGGGAGATTGAGTTCTGCCACTGTCCAGATCTTAATATATTTCAATAATTGGGGTGGTAAATAATAAGTAGTTTTAGTAATTGTAATATTGAGTTATATTCAAAGAATTGTATAAAAACTGTAAATAAAGTTTTGTGTGATTCATTTACTAAATTTATTTAACTTACATCCATATACTTAAAGAATATTTTTTACACTTCAAATAATACATTTCAATTATACATTGGAATTCTCAATTAAATTGTAATAAAACATTGAAACATTGTGCATAAAAAAAACACATTATTACAAAAAAAAAAAAAACATTTTAAGGTAGTAAAAATTTGTGGAAACTTTATTATTTCAGGTTGCCTTTTAAATTAACTTTCAGGCCCATTACCATAATGTTCATTTAAATTGGTAATGCGTTTGTGTTTTGTATGTAAACGACCAGTGCAGGAGGCAGTGTGTCCTAATGGCCAGAAACGCTGACACGTGGAGGTATCTGATCAAAGAGACGCGCAGTCTTTTAGCTGTTGAGGGACGTGAGGCAAACATGTTTAGACACAAGCAGATGCGGCAGGTGTCTCCAGATGTCTTCATCCATCTCCCGAGTGTCTTTCCAAATACGTGGCGCACAGATGGGGCTAGCCTAGCGCAGACACCCGCCAGACTGCTAACTCTCTCCACCACTGCTTTAGCGTCAAAATCAGAGCTGAAGACGTGGGCAATCCGTACGGGAAATAAATATATAAAACATTGACATTGACAAGAAAAGTCGAGCCGTTTTACAAAGTTCTTTAAAACGTATCTTTGTTGTTTTTTGTCTTCTGGAATCGGATTCATACAAGAGAAGAATTGGAGGGTCTCGCCAATCCCGTAATTATTTTACCTAGAGTTTAAATTTCTGTTCTTGTTATTAAGAGCAATACTGTATCATATACATGCTACATGCTACAGTGTAGCATCTCGCGAGTGCTAGTGAGCCAAAGCGTCACCAGCTAAGTCGATAGACAAAAGATTGCGTTTGTCATGCGAAAACAATATGTGACTGCGTCCAATCAGGTGACACAGTCTCATTGCAGAGGCTTGTGTGTGTTCATTTTTGTTCTTTTTAATTTACGTAAGTTTAAAATTTTTATCTCAAATGGATGGATGGATGTAAAATAGATAGATAGATAAATAGATAGATAGATGGATGGATGGATGGATGGATGGATGGATAATTGGATGAATGGAAAGGTAGATAGGTTGGTTGGTAGATTGAATTATGGATAGATAGATGGATGGATGGATGGATGGATGGATGGATGGATGGATGGATGGATGAAAAAGTGTACTAAATGCATTCCTTGAAACAGAAATCAGGCCATTGCGTTTGGAAACATATCGCCTAAACCAACACAAACCACTTATTAAAATAAAAAACACAAAAACACAACACAAAATAACAAAACACAAAATAATTCCGTAGCTTTGCTGGGGCCTAGAAATAAAAAATAAATACTTTACCACTTCAACTCCACTTTTATTGATCCAATATGTAAGAGGCTTTGGATAAGTGTCTGATCTCGTCTAGGATCTAACACACTTTAGATGTAACAATATAGCATGACATTTTTATCTGAGAACAAATTAAAGTTACATTTGGATACTATTCTACGCTCTCTTTGAAACCAGACAGCGGTTTGATCTTCCAGCTCAAGCTACATTCGTTTACGTAGGCGTCTCCTTTTCTCATCTCCTCACATCTTGGCCACTCTAAAAATGCACACTAAGCGGAATCGAGTTTGAAACCGGGTCTGGTCGCTGGACGTTCAATCCATTTGGGCTTCGGCATCAATGTCTTAAACAATTTCCCAGTTGTTTTTGGCTGTCAGCTGTTTGGTGTGTTTGCGAGCATGGCTGGCTTGTGGCGTGACAGCGGCCGGTATTGAGAGGCTGTATGTTTAATAGAATCTAGAGGGAACGGCAATTAGACTTGTAAGATTGATTCAGCTTTCAGCGCTTTCTTCTGAGATCTGCCTTTATTCCTTTAAGACTTTGTTCCAGGCAAAGCCATCATAAAAAAAAAAAAATCATACGAGATAAAAAAAGGGCTACAACGACATATTAGTTTGAGAAAAGACACGCAAAATGTGTAGAGCTAAGCTATTTTAATTGGGTATATATTTTTAATTATATATATATAATTATATATCATTTCTAGTTTGTGGGTCAAATATTGGTTCTATAATCTATAATCTATCTATCAGGATCTGACTATCCATCCATCCATAAATCCATCTATCTACATATAATCCAAAGAATCAAAGTACAAAATAAAAAAATGCTTTGTCAGGGCAACATATAAAGCAATGAATATACCCTTTGTTATAAATATTAATATTTATGTATATTCACATCCAATGCTTCAAATTCATCAGTCATATGAAACAAAACTGCTTGTTCTATATATGTGTTGACATTAAAAAAAAAAAATGTAAGATATTTTTTAAAACATCTCGTTTTATGAATTTATTAATGATTTTATTTATTAGTTTTATTAGTTTCGCTCTACATGCTCTTTTATTGTAATTGTACATATTGACCAAATATTTTATTAAAGGTCAGAAAATGTTGCATCATTGAAGAAGATGTCAGCCTAGCAACCGGTTTCAATACTATTCAACACTCTGTGTTAAACTCAGCTATGAATGACAAACAACTAAGATATAACTTTGGAACGTGACTAAATCTAACTGTTCATATAGAATAAGCAACATGTAGCGGTAATGAGAAGCTATCGGCCCAGTGCCACTCGCTGAAACGTTTACATCTGAGCTTTCTCCACTCAAGACTTGCACTTAATCACTTTCCTCATATCATCCGGTTTATTACTAGACATTTACACACACTAATCCCTAAACTGCCATTTAGTCCCCGCTAAATCACAACACAGATGTCAATATCTCCGAATTGCTTTGCTCTTGAATGGCAAGGAGAGGTAATAACCATCGCCGGTGCTCGCAGCAGGAACATAATGGCTTTATTCAGATTGTTGTAATCTCAGTAGATTTGTGTAGCTCAGCACTGCCATTTCTCTCTAAACCCGCACAATTATTGCAATCAGTCATTTCATCTCTTCAACAACCCAACTTTCCACCGGCGTTCCACTCGTGCTCCTCAGGGTTACAGATTGCTTCGGGTTCAATCTGTGCCCGAGAAATACACAGAGCGGCCTGTCGAAAAATGAGATGGGTGTTTCCTGTTGCATGCTGGGAAACAGAAGCCCCTGACCAACTTTATGTCCTGCTAGCACTCACCCTGTCAAGCCGAGCGGCTGCGGGGAAATGCACGCTGAGAGAAAAAAGACTTATGCGCTTTCTCCACACAGTGGCACGTCAGTCTTGTTTATCTCACAGTCTGTTACATTCATTTCTCATACGTGTTCCTCATACTCTATCATACTCGGCTCGGCCGAAGGAAAATCAGCTTTAATCAATCAATACTGATTCAAAAGAGCCAGTCAAGGAAAAGTGGAAAGAGAGAAGATAGAGAATAGATGTAGAGAGATTATAGACTATATAAAGGACAGATTGAGACAGAAAGAGAGCAAGTGGGGGGCTTTACTGTAAATATTGGACAGAGAAACAGAGACATTATGGTGGATAAAGGACCAGAGAGAAAAAGAGACTTTACAATATATTAAGCACCGAGAGTGACAGAGAGGAAGAGATAGATATTATAAAGTATATAAAAGACAGAGAAGAGATATTCACTGTATAAAAATGCTGAAAATAAGTGAAAGTGTGTGTGTGTGTGTGTGTGTGTGTGTGTGTGTGTGTGTGTGTGTGT
>MU204326.1:12084279-12100989 GCA_017309775.1 Paedocypris sp. Pulau Singkep | reverse complement strand
GATGTTGGAGATGGAGCTGCCAGGGAAGAGGGCAAGAGGACGACCAAGAAGAAGATATATGGATGTTGTAAGAGAGGACATGAGGTTGGCTGGGGTCAGAGTAGAAGATACTCAAGATAGAATGAGGTGGAAAGGAATGACTCGCTGTGGCGACCCCTGATAAGGGAAAAGCCGAAAGAGAAGTAGTAGTAGTAGTAGTTCACATTTCTAATCTATACCAGTTTGATGAAATATATTTTTAATGGATGATAATTTTCTTCAATTATAAATGTATAATAATTATAGAATTTTATACAAAAATAATTTATTCTAGACTAATATGTCCGTCTGTTTTTATCCAAAAGTTTGTCTGTTAAAAATGCTTAGTTTTAGAGTGTTCAATAAATGTTGATCTTGTTTGGCCCCCGACTTAAAGAATTAACTATTATGTGCATTAGAAACATCAAAGTTTCCATTCATTTTGGAAAATAAAGAATCATTACTATCAAATAATCAAAAGAATCAATTAACTACTAACATGTCACCTGAAGGTAAGTGTGTTAATGTGTATATGTTGTTAAATCTCAACCTTCTACATCATCATCACTGACTCCACCCCCACACACCAGCTGCTCATCATAGTTTCCGCCCACTATATAATCTCACTCACTCACACTTCCCTTTTCTGACGTCATCTACAGTTGTTTTCCTGTTCCACAACACAAGTTTATGTCCCAGTTGTTCCCTGTGTTTTTTGTTCCCCATGATCATAGTTTATCAGTCGTCACAAGTGTCATAGTATGTTACTTGTAGTAAGTGCACTTGGTAGTGGAAATAAACACAGTGTATTGAATCCCGTTCTGTTTTTCCTTTTCACTTTCGCACTCGCTCACTTCTCCTCTATTTCAAGCGAGTGTGAGACACGTGTTATATAAAACACCATGCAGTAAACATGCAGTATTAATGCAGACTATTTAAAAAGAATGCTTTATCTGAACATACTGTAAATTAAAAATGGTGGTGCCATCTCTGTTGCAAAATTTAGCCAAGTTTATTTGCTAAAATCACTAAACTAAACATTTTGTAACCGCTGCAATTACCTGTAATTACATTTGGTAAATTTCATTAAATTGGTATTTAATGAAAGCAACTATTTTTAATAAATTCAATGCATCTCTTCAATACATACCCAAAAAACCCAAAAAATAACTCCTATCTACTTGATTTAAACTTTGTGGTTGGCTTTCCGGTCTTAAATTAAAGTTTTTTTCTTAAATTGTGGGGTTTTTCTTTTACCATAAAGAATTAAATTCCTGTAGAAAAGTTTACACTAATGCATTATTCATGCCATCACGCAGTTAGTAAAATCTAAAACTCAACTAAAAACAAACAGATCAGAGCGTAGAAATCCAACTTAACTCTAGCATGATAACTCAGAAATAATTCAGTCATTACAGTTTATTCCCATATAATTCCAGGAAGCACTAGACGCATCCCTTTCAAAAGACACAGCAGTCGAGATGATTTGTGCAAGCAGTTCATACAATGAATAATCTTCTATTGTCTCGAAAGACTATTTTCTACACCGAAGTTCTGAGAAGTCTGATTGTCTT
Organism: Paedocypris sp. Pulau Singkep; assembly: GCA_017309775.1. Classification (NCBI taxonomy): domain Eukaryota; kingdom Metazoa; phylum Chordata; class Actinopteri; order Cypriniformes; genus Paedocypris; species Paedocypris sp. Pulau Singkep. The sequence goes on along the minus strand of MU204326.1, from coordinate 12,099,397 downwards.
TGAATACATATATCCGGAGACGGTTCTGCCTTCTGAATATTGCATGAACTTCTGCACTGTACAGAGCACCCATTCATTTAATTCCCCCAGAGGACATATCCCACAATGCAATTCCCAACTAATGCCACTGTGCTGGTGAGACACTTAGTTTGTGCATTTCCAACTAATGTGGCTAATTCCATTCTTCCTCTCAGTTTGGGAAAAGTAGCTGTCGACGACTCTAGATTTAACCAACAGAGAACATGTTCCTCAAAAAGTTTGCCCAACTCATCAGGAGAGCATCAGATTTCCACTATACGCTTCAAGAAGTGTCAGAATTGCCGCTTCCCTGTCATCTACTAATACACACTGATGTTTTTTTTTTTTTTTTTTTTTTAATTTCATTGGAAAAGTAGACTGGTCATTTTCACTTTTACAATCTTGTTTTCCAAAAACCATATTAGATGGAGTAAAGATAACACTCGATATACCCGATTCAAGTGCAAATCTTCTCTGAGCACTTTAAAAGCTTTCCCATGGGGAGTAAAATATTCATATGGTGGTTGTGTGTTACCAGATGTGGATGAGAAAAAGAGAATAAGAGTGAGAGAGAGAAGGAGGAGAGTAAAAGAAAAAAAAGGGAACAGGGAAGCAAGTGAAAACACAAAGAAAATGAGAGAGGACAACTAAATGGAGACAAGAGGGGTGTACATTGATGAAGAAATAAAGAGAAAGGGTAAAGAAATATATAGAGAAAGAAAGAGAGTGAATTTGCATTTAAAAATTATTGCACGGTGCTGATCAAAATCCAGAGTATTCATGTGAATCAATAGAATGGGGGGGGGGGGGGTCTACATCCAAAAGAGGTTGATTTAATCCCCGATAACGCAGGTATTTCCGCATCATCCTCTGCAATAACCTCTGCATAATAACATTTCTCAAAATTTAGATTTAACTCAACTAAAGAGCACAATAAAACATGAACAAACAATCTAGTAAACAACAGTTTCAGCAACGCCAAATCCGATTGTGTGTAGTCGGTGGAACAGTCTGTGCCCTCTGGATCTATGTGATGTATATTAAGTCTTTGCTCTGAACATGGCATTGTTCAGCAGGATTTGACCTCTGTGGGGATTTGGAATTTAAGCCATTGGTCTGAATGAAAGACTTTTTGTGTCCTGGGACATCATTGCTATGCAACCCTTCTCAAAAAGTTCAAGTAAAACAGAAAACGACAAAATATTTTGTGGTCTACATTAAACTTAAAGTTATTATAATTACATTTTTGTACATAATGGGTACATTTTTGTATTTATTGGGGTTTGAGTGTCAGAATAATTTTAAGAAATATGTTTTCACGGTCTGAAAGCCTCTGATAGGGTGTCTAACACCAAAAGCTAAAATAAAGACCACAGAGATCAGTTCAAAACAGAGGTGTTTCACACCATAGAATCACACCTTAGTGTCTTCGTTTTTTTACAATTTCACACATGTGCTTTGAGACAGTTGTAACTGTGAAAAGTCCCCTACAAATGCACTGAACTTGAACTTGAACTTGGTTGCCAAGCTCTTGTTCGTAGAACCCAGCAGGCTTGGTCTGAAATAGCCAAAGTCAGATAATTTGTTGTAAATTTTTTTCATCTTTGTGTTCTCCAGTGAGGTGAGGTTGCCAAAACACTCCATCAATCTGCTCCATGTCCGGCCCCTTTGTCAAAAGTTAGTCCCGCGAATCAAAAGGTTTGCCCTATCTCTGCTACAAGAGGGGTGCATTGAGGACCCAAACCACCTACAAAATATCTGGCTGTTATGACATGAAACATCAACAAGAGTTTCACAAAGTCTGGGATCTGAAACACAACTCCTGGAAAGATGTTACACGCTCTTCTACTGAGTTTGTCCATGGTAAGTGGCGGTGAGTGGGAGTGGGTTTGCATTTAACTTCCCAACTCAGTTTTACTGTCACATTTTTACCTCAGGATGTTAAAGTTATTTTCCAGCATCTTCATGTGGTGTTTCCATTCTCAGTGTGGACTTTGTCTACGTTCAAAAAAGAGGGGTGGAGTTTCATTGGAGTTAACAAAGGCACAGGAAAGCATGCAAAATTGAAACATAAATATTATGGCCAAGGTACCATGTTAAAGAAACAAAGAGGAGTTTCTATCTAATTAAAAAGATGAGTTTGTCCATTTCAAATACCATGTTTCAAGTATATCAAGTCCATCAATACAGATGGTACCCTCTGAACAAGGTCAATGAGCAGCTTTGTAGTGGTCAGGGCTTCACCCTGACTTGCCCACTCATGTTAAGACAGATGCTGAGCTATCAACTGATTATCCCCTGGTGATGACTTGGATCTGGTGGGAGAAGAGGAGGAAAGACAGGCTTGGGTGACCCAGTCTTATCCCAAGAGTATGCTGGGAACGTCTACCAGAACTCTCCATCAAGGTGACTTACACTCACTTTAAAATTTACCGGCATGTTCCACAGTGTCAACTTTTTGTAGAACATTTTCCCTCTCTCCTTTGTAAATTTAGCTGTTTGAAGTTCTGGGTGTAATGTTTCTGAAGGTTTTTGGGGTGGAAATGCTCAATCCTGGTGGTGAGAACTTAAACTTAGTGGGTGTTGTAAAGCTGACAAAATTGTGTTTTCCACAACTCGGAACACCTGAAGAAATTACTCGGTTTCAACAGATTCATATTGTCCAATGAACACTTCTACAATCCAAAACTTACTTACAGTAATGTACTGTAAGCTTTGGATCATGTCAGAAAGAACAAAGTAGAATTCTCTGCAGAGTGTCTGAAAGAAAGGAAGTCTGAAAGAACACAGAGTAGCACCACTGCTCTTCAGCATTGAGAGGACTCATCTGAGGTGACTTTTTCAGACTTCTCTGTAATGTCTATGTTGGGAGATAGTACCAGGTACCATTGGTCGACCAAGTTTCAGGCATGTTCCACCAGATTAAGCCCAAAAAGAAGACCCAGGGATCTTTTAAGTGTTCTCCTGGAGCTGGAAGAAGTTTGGCATCCCTGCTCAGACTGTTTTGGTGACCCGGAAGAAATAGATAAAGCTGGATTGACGGATAGAATTACATGTCTTTGCTTTTTTCTCTTTAATCTTTCTATTAAACTGAACAAAAATAGTGTATTTTACTCAAAAGTATCCATGTTCAAATCATAGAAACTGAACATGGCTTAACTATGATCATCCTAAAACTACAATATTATCGTCCCCCTTCTGATAAATAAGGTGAAATTATGAAGTCAGGCCCAGAAGCCCAAACCTCACACATAAAGGGGAGCAATGTGCTTTATGCTACTGAATGCAACAAAGAACACCTTGACATGAAGAAAATGGTACAAGCCCTTTATAAGCCAGTAGCTCAACATAGTGAAACCCTGCAGGCGATTCGCATTTATATGCATTTGAAGGGCATGGATCACACGCTCAAGGACAGCAATGGCAGGTCCAACTCAATTGAGAGACATGCAACACTTTTGCATAGTTCTGTAATAAAATCTAACAGCATTTGTTATTGTACGTGTGTGTACAATTTGAACATTTCAGAAAGCTACAAACTTTGAGTAGCAAGAAGAAACATGAAAAGTATGTTAAACAAAATGACTGAAAGGATTAAATCATTTTTAACAACACACGCACACACACATACACACACACACACACACGGGCACGTAAGTCTGGTGTAAGTAAATGAAAAAAGCAGTTCTGAATGAGATCAAGTGAAAGGCAAGATTGGCCTTGGGAGAATCCTGCAGAGCGTCTTCAAAACAAGCTGCTTTAGATATTAATCTATTGTCAGCTACTTCAAAAAAATACCTTTTTACTTGTTTACCACTGGAGTTTTGCTGTAAACAAACGAAGAAATCTGAAGCAGCGCAGTGAGACAACAAACCGGAAACTGCCACAGCTCAACAGGATGAATAAACACATCCAGCTGCTTTAAAATAAATACATGTATTTCTCCACAGTGGTGGCAGAGACTGAAAGCACCGTTTAATAAATATATGGTTTGTTGAGTAAAGCTGTGCATCATATTTACAGCCAAACGGTCACTTTAGCAGGAAGAAGATTTATGCATTCGGATGATGGTTTGGCTGAAGCATTAGATGCCTACAGCTTTCTAAAAGGGCTTTGGTGAAGGAAGCAATTCATCAATCAACCAATCAGGGTTGAAAAAAATAGCTTTGGCATCTTTTAGTGCCTCACCTTTACGGTCTGTTAGTTTAGCAGCAACTTGCTGCATTTCCGCTTCAGAACTTGCATGGTCAGATTTTTAAAAATGTATGCACTCTCTAACCACATAAATGTTATTAAAATTAGGTCAGTATATATAAAAGTAAATAAATAAAAAACAACAAAGGCTGCGAAGGAAAGTTTCACATCTCTTCAGTAGACAAGATTTTCTCTTCTTCTGTGGTAACTTCCTGCTGGGCAGCCATTCAAGGTGTGAACTAAGAAAGGAATGAGTTCAGTTTGTATTCATGTTAATGAATTAGTTAACTTTCTTTCCTGTGCTTTGGGTTACGCTCTGTAAATTACCATAATTCATCCAGATCTTGATTGCACATATTTAACTATTTAAAGTAAAAAAAAATGTTCAGAGGTTCAAAAGAGAAGGGCTGGAATCCCTATTGTAATAAACTATCCTTACTTATCCTTATCCTCACTTCATCCTTCACTTCTCATGACCTGGTATAAATGGTAACATTACAATAAGAGAATTAAGTATAGGTCCTTGTGGAATTTACAACATAAACAATAATACATTATTACAACATACACAATAATACATAATGCACAACAAAACAATTGCCATGGTTGATCTGGAGACAACCTCAGAAACTCTGGGCCTAAAAGCGGTACACACACTGTGGATTGATGGGCAAGTTTCAGAGTATTTGCTCTACGGTGGCTGGTGTCGTCCACTTGTAGGGAGTTGGACCTGGTTAGATGGGTTTTACAACTAGGGCAAGACACTGACAAATGCTCGCCTGGGCAATGAGTTAAGACTGCCCACTGCTCCAGGTTTGTTTGTGTTCACTTCATTGTGTGTAACTTCACTGGATGGTTAAATGTAGAGCACAATTTCAATATGGTCCCTAGTAGGCATTTTGACACTCACACTCACATCAATAGGCATCTTTTATAGACTACACAAAAATCCAATGAGTATGGGGAGAACATGCTAAATCCACAAGAAAAGACCATGACCAGCATTAAATTTGAGTCTCGATATTGTCCTCATTATGTCATGGACTCTGGCTCCTTGCCGAGACAAACTTTTATTTTGAATCATTTGAATCATTTCTTCCATCATTTGTCTCGTTTTATTGCCCACCTGTTCATCATTTTTGTATCTTTGTGTACTCAGTTCTTGTATTTAAGCACCAGTTTGTCACCTGTTTTGTTGCCAGTTTGTCAGTGTTCATTGCCTTTCATTCTCGCCGTTTATGCCGTGTCTTACCTAGACTTGTTTATGTTTTATTGTCATATCTAGTCCTGTTTTGACCCATTTGACCTCATCTTGATTACCCCTTGGATTTTGATCATCGTGTACCAACCTCTGCCTGCTTGACCACAACTTTGGAAATAGACCCCTTGTTTTAACTGTTAACCCTTGGTGTTCCTCTCGTCCATGCGGGTTCTACACCGAGTACTATGTCTCCATTCTGCTTATGCACATGTTGTTACAAACTCAAAATTTAGTTTCATTGCTAATCATTGGCAGTTATGGTCAGTGGTAGGGAGTTGAACTTGCCACCTAGGTGTTCCATGTTTGAATCCCAATATTGCCTGGGTTTGTGGAAGTTTACTTCAAGGGTTGGGGTTGGGTCTATATAAAATATAAAACTATATAAAATGCAGAGCACGCAATTCCCCACTGAGAGACTTCATGGGATTCACTTTTATTTCTTTCTTATATGTAACTTTTATTTAACTTTCTTATATGTACTTTTTTGAACAAACTGGTGGTCTTCAGATTCCAACCTAGTGTGGACAGCAATAGAAAAAAGTGAACTCAAAAACAGTTGCACGTCTGCAAAATGTACAGATTGACACTGACTGAAACAGTTTGATATTATCTTGATATGTTGCATAGATTATGTGCTGGATATTTTCAGGCTGACCTTCAGATCTGTAAACAGATCTCTCCATGACTGATGCCTTCTTTCTTTCAACACAGACTGTCAGGATGTGGGATGAAACATTATGGTGGTGCGGCCAAACCTCCAAACCCGAGCAGAAGAGTCCGTTTCAATGCGATTAAGTAGTTCAAAACCAACAGCCGGTTGGTTTTTAACAAGAGCTAATGAGAGCTTTTGAACAAACGCTCAAGAACAAGAACTACAAACGGCACATATGGGAATCGGCACTAAAAAAACGTGAAATTGGCAGAAAATGAGTGGAATGATGTGTGGAAAAATGCTAATCGGGCTTTCAAACCCTTGATCATTTCGCATTCGGTCACCGACACCACATGAGCGGCTTTGGCTTTCCGGCGATGATGGATTTGATGTAGACCTGAAGGGCAGAGTCGACAACGACCTGCCAACGAACATTTCGAGACTCGGAAAATTGAAAACACTACTACTTTGGTAAGTGTTAAACGTGATAAGAGCCAAACGATACTAAGCTTTTTGGGGAGTATCAAAACCTGTTTTGAATTGATTCTCCTACATGTTTTTCTTCCCTGCATTTTGACCCGGTTGGACTCTCTTGTGTCCGGATGTGACCATTTGGAGTGCCATTATGAGCGTTAGCAATTATGGACAATTTATTCCTTGTATTCATCGCGGCAGGCATTTAAATGTGTTGAGAGGCAGCGGATCCACAATGAAGCTTTTAGGATGTAAACGAATAGAAATTCACATCATGTGCAAGTGACTCACAACATCATGAGTCATATTTTGGCAGAAAAATGGCTGCATCAAGGTTCAAACACATCATGAATGTTTTAGATGCTAAGTGTGTAGTTCAATGGGCAAATCGTCATTAAAAAAACTGATTATTTTAAGACGAGAGAGAGAGAGGGAGTGAGCAAGTGAGAGAGAGAAAATACTCTCTCAAGGCAAGATTTCTGTTGTGAGCATGAATAAAAAATCCATTTTATTCAGGAATGCAAAAAACATCCCATTCATCAAAATCAAAAAAAAAAAAGCCATTGGTTTGCTAATACAGTATTATATTTTGTAATAATTCCAATTAATGGTTTTTTTTTTCAGAGAGTAAGGCACATAATAACCTGAACAGGTCAGAATAATAACGTAATAATTGGTGGAGAAATAATGAGAAGGTGTGTTAAAAAGACGAAATGTGGTTCACACACACATTCACCCTCCCCCCCAAACACACTTCGCTTTCTCTCTTTCTCTCTTTCTCTCTTTCTCTCACACACACACACTTTAACACACAGCATTTTTTTCCTAGGTGTGATTACTTTTTTTGTTTCTTCTTTCTGTGCCTCTGAATTGTGCATTTTAAACATCTAATACTTTTGAAATAAAATAAAAAATCAATACTGACATCATGTTTTGCCTGCCGATCTCCAATCTTCAAAAATTGACTATAAGACGCAGTCCAGGTATATTTCAGGACATCCCAAATATTAAAATGTTGTATTAAAATTGTCTTCAAGTAAACCATTTACATAGAATCGCTTGCTGTTTAAGAAACTTCATGTCTCTGTTGCAACTACTTGATAAAATCAGCTCATAAATATACATTTACCAGTCTTCCTTTAATATTCGAGTCCTTAAGCAAGCAAATCGGATGTGATGCTTTTATCCGTGATAGTGAGGTTATTTGTCCGCGTTGGATCTATTGCAGCAGGGGTAGGTCAAGACCCCAACTGGTGAGAGATCATTAGCATAAAATTAACATTTTAATTAGGCTAGTCCATAACAGCCAATAATCCGTCATATCATGAATCGTGTCCTTTTCTATTGCGATCCACAATGCAATTCAAATAAGTGGGCACGATGACCTGAAATCCCACATGCATTGCTTTTGCCCATCTCATTTACGGCACGATGCAGGAATCTAAACAAGAGGGCAAACAAATGCAGCTAAGGACGAGGCGCCATATTTTGTGGCAAAAACTACCATTTGAAGGACACAATTTTAACTGATCACATTGTGCTAATGATCTAACAATCAATAAATAATGAGCATCTATAAAAGGGCAACTGACCAAAGTCAATATACTAATTCCTTTATATCTACAGGTTGGTAGATTCAGGTTTGTGGGTGTGACCATTTCCTGTACAGAAAACCACTTCCACACAATGTTGATCCAACAGGCTTGAAACAAAAGCGAGTTTCAGTTGAAAAATGTCAGTAGGATCAGTGTTGTAAAGTACTCGAGTAACTGACCTTTGTTAATTTACTTGAGTATTATTTGGCTACTTTGTGCTTGCTGTGTATAAAAAATATAAGAGTTAATAAAACATTTAATAACAAGTAACACCTCATAAGTTCATTGATAATAATGGATAATTTATGACTTTTACTCAAGTCTTCTTGGTATTGGTGACTTGTAACTTGTAATTAAGTAATTCTTACAGTAAGGTATCCATTATTTTACACAAGTATGGATTTCAGGTTCTCTTTACATCTCTGTGTGAGACCTAATATAATTCTACAATTTTCATCCAGGTCATTCTGGTCTTCGCAATTACGTGTGTGTTGTATTAATGGCTCTCCAGGCTAATTCTTCTGTAATTACCTATTTGGCTTTTATTCACAAGTAAATGTGGCTTTTCAACTTTATTTTAGGCCTTTAAGTAACAGTAGCAATTAAAGGGGGAAATGATATTGGGAAAATGAGACCAAAAGCATATATGACAGGGATAGATGGATGGAAAAGACTGACATATACAGATCAACAGACCTAGAGGACAAAAAGCATATCACTGTAAATGTGAGGATGGATAGTTGGTTGGTTGGTTGGTTGGTTGGTTGGTTGGATGGTTGGATGGACAGATGGAGGCATGGAGCGAAGCAAGGACTGACAAATAAATTGAACAATACATTAGAGAGATTGAGAGAAAATAAAAAGAGATTAAACAAGAAAAGGAAGTGAGCTTATCAATGTGGCCGATAGGGACCATATCGAAATTGTTGAGTCTTTTATCAAAGCAAAAAAAAATACTTCTTAAACCTCTGTGAGGAGAATTTTGACTAATACAATATGTTTCTTCATGTATGACATGCCGGATGCATCTTTAAACAACCTTCCGATCCATGTTGGCTTTTTCTTTTGGTTGTCCATTTCAGCTTAATTCCTGTAGGACTTGAACCAAACGCAAATACTTTCACTCTCACGCTCTCATACTCACATGAAAATCATCACTCTAATCTTTCTCATCAGCATCATCATCATCGTCATCATCACCATGTGCATAACTCCGTTCAAGTTCACAGGAATGTGGAAAGATTACAGTTCAAACAAACCCATCAAAACCAGCTTGATTCAATAAGCCACAGTTTTTGAACTGCCAGCAAAGGAACCATAGAAGGTTTCATCAACTCTGCATGTCTTGGTGTCGTGTTTACCACATGTGAATCATTGTGACTAGAAAAACCAGATATAATTGGCCTGAAATCTCAGCTTAACCCTTCCTTCTAGAAAAAAATAAAAGGTTAATTGGGTTTTAGCATCTGAATAGTGAACAACGTTTTAAGGAAAAGTCAATGGACAAAGTCAAGACAAATCTATGGGTCTGTCTGCACGAGATTAGAAGGAACGTGTGGAATGTGTCACTTAATAATTTATATATTAATTAATCAGCTTCGGCTCTGCCATCGGCATCACTGATCCCACTTCATTCAGAACGCAACTCGAATAAAAGCACTTCTACAGAACATTTCAACGAGAATCTTGTTAGTTTTCAATGTTGGTTTTTATTTTATTATTTTAAAAAAACACGCCAACTTACAGAACTATGAAGATTGTGACACATCAGACTCATTTATTGCCAAGCTTGTCTGTGTGTTCTTTGTCTACAATTATGATTATTGAATGAAAATGCATTATGTAGTTTTGATTTTAAAGATCGACTTTCATAAAATGCTGGAAAAGAGAACATGTCACATATTATTGTGATATTGCTAAAATATTAATTAACAGCAATAATAATAATAATAATCATGGTTTATTTATTTCTAATCCAGTAAAACAATTTATTACTAAAATAAAATGTGCAATTTTTCCAATAATTTGGTAAATTTAAAAATGTAATTTTTAGGTAATGTTATTCAATAGTAACAACACTTACAGCAGCATTGTTTGTGCAGCTTATGTTTCAACCCCAAACCAGTTTCAATTCTGCTCCTAATTTAAGTTACATCTTTTGATTGAAATTACAATTTATATATAAATTACTCACTCTAAACTTCTCAAGTATTTTAAAAATAAGTACTTCAGCACAAACAATTTTTTCTTGTTAACATCATTGTCTTAGTTGTGCAACTGAACAGAGCATTGTGGGAAATGTAGTATGAGCAAATGAAGCAACTAATTCCAAACTAAAATGAAATTGAGTTAGACACAGATTAAAACTAATGATGAATGATGAAAATGAAAAAGAATTTGATTTGGAACTTTAGTTGAGAAATTCTAAAAGTAAGATTTCATCTAATAGCCATCTTGGTGCTATTGTCATGTATATGATTTCTATTATCATCTTAAATGCCATTGGAGGATCATCTGATGACAAGCTGTTCTCATTCACAGTCCGCACACTCCGGCGCTCTGAGCACGCTGCCTCACAAGCCTCGCATTGTTCATTCTGAGCGTTCACGTTTCACTTCCAACTTTCAGACAATGGGTATTTTATGTCTGCGTGTGACACGGTGGCTCGGTGGCGTGACATAGGACAGTTAGCATTTAGAAGAATTAAAGACTGTCAGCTTCTTTCTGAAGGTGCAAGGAAGTCCTTAAATCTCTCCATGAATGCTTTTCACCCGAACGTCAAGAAAGGAGAAGACGGATGTTTTCAATAATGGTGGTCTTGAAATACCTGCAGGAAAGGATAAATGGACAATAAACTGGAAGAGGGTTTTTTTTCCTGGACATCTGTTTAACATTTTTGTATATGTTGATAGAGGGCATTAAAATGACCAGACAGCACTTTGTATTAATAATAAATAGCAGACATAGCTGTAAGCAGCAATATTGGGGGCTCTGCCTTTGTGTTAATAATGTAGATCGATTACAATACTTTGTAAGAATTTTGGTCTAAAGGTGTGTAAACCCTTATTGAATTTACTGCAATACTAGACATATGACACGCTTATGAAGAAATACAAAAACTTTAAAACATATGTTTTAAAACGCGGGATTATCTCTGATATATAGCAAAAATAAGCATTTAGACAGCATAACATAACGTTCAAGATTTGCATTGATAGATGTGCTCCTTTTAGCCTGAAAAGATCTTGCGGTCTTGAGGAAATCATCCAAGGCCAGATTTGTGGAAAAGAAACTGACAATAAAGTAATGTACTGTGTAAAATTCATATTTATGAGGTAAAATCGTGTAATCTGTTTAAAATGTTTTATGAAAAAGTAATAATCCTAAATTCTTTAATTTCCTTCATAAAACACATCAATTCATATGTGGAATTTTGTAGCATATTTAAATCATGTATGAACTGGATGAAAACCAAGAACTCGTACTCAAAAATACAAAATAAATGTCTTGCAGAACCAAATGCACATTTTTTTAGTATGAATCCATTAAATGTTTGCCAAAAAAAGACGGTTTATTATTGGCCCAATGTTTATGGGAATTATATCCAGAATCAATTTTAGCAAAATACCACATTTTTCATTGCATAGTATTTCTCAAAGATTTAGTTACGTTAAAAGCAATTCTGTGAGTAAGGTTTTCAGGGTTGGCTAAAAGACTCGAGGCGTACCATCATGTCAGGTGAGTGTTGTTTCATCATTTCAAGAATTGTTACCCTGACCTCCATGCCAAATGAGCCTTACACTGAAGCACAAGTCAACGGGGAATGTGATCTATAGACATATGAATCTCTGTAAAGGTTGTCTTGGGGTTGTTTCTGTCTAGGTCACTCAAACAACAAACCAGACTCAGAAGCTCAGCTGAATTTGTCTTTATGATTTGTGCTAAATCATATTCATTATTCCAACCTGGCAAATTTGTATGTGGATTAAAATACAGCATACACAATTACAAAAAAAAAGTGCATACATCAGACAGAAAGATACATTTATGGATATTATTAGACAGACAGGCACTAAAAAAAAGATAAACCGGAATAGTGGTGAATGGATTATAAAGATGAAAACTAGACAGACTGAGAGACAAAAAGAAAGATCAGTAGATGGACAAATTGCTAGACAGACAGATACAATATTGAGAGACAGATAGAAAAGCAGATACACAAAGATACATTGGCTTAAGTTATAGATACATTGAGATCATATAGATACATATAGATAAATTGCAAAAAGTGCAAATTGTAAGGCCATGAAAAAACAGACAGATAGACGAGTGATGGATGGATGGATGAGTGTGAGGATAGCACAACATACAAGATAACGATGGCAAATAGACAGTGTGGGACACCAGCACTATGCAGGACCAAGGACAGAGTCAGCAGAAGCTGCAGGACTAGGGACAGCGCCATACGTTAAGGACGTATGGAAACCAAAGCTATTCCATAATATTAGACTTTTAAAGAAATTAAAGCTATTTTAAAAAATTACTCAAGTGTATAAACGTACAATTTATATTGGGCCTTTCAGCTCCGAAGTTCGCATGTTCACCATATACTTGTGTGGGTTTGCCTCCGATCTCCAGTTTCCTCCAACAGTACAACAACGTGTGTTCAGGTGAACTGAAGTTTGTAAAATTGACCACAGGTGCACGTGAAAGTGTAAATGTGTATGTTTTTAATTGTTTTTAATTATTTTTAGTTATTGTTTTTAGTAATTGCGTGTCCAGCTCAGTGAATAAATGGCCACCACGTTAGACACACTCTCTCTCTCTCTCTCTCTCTCTCTCTCTCTTTCTCTCTCACACACACACACACACACACACACACACACACACACACACGCACACACACACACACAGTCAATTAAATAACATCACCATTTCTTTTGCTCAACAAAGTAGCATTTTCCCTTACTATGCTTATTACAGAAAATGTGTTATTTTTTGTATATTTGTATATTTATTTTTATTAATTTTATTTAATGCTGTTTCATTTGTTTTTTTTCTGTCTATTTTTACACATTTTTTTACATCTATTTTTATTTTTATTGTGTGATGGTTACCAATAAATTATCTGTCTTTGAAACTTGAGGTCATAAAAAAAAAGTTCAAGAACTTGTACTAACTTAAAATCATAATTGACTTCTTACTCAACCATGTGCTAACAGGACAAACAGGCCGTGAAATCCTACTTCAGGCACACTGACCCACAGTGCTGGAGACTTTCACACTGTCCTTGGCCCTCCAATCTCTGTCTCTACACTAGTAGTCATGTCCCCCGAGTCCCTGTGGCCTGACAGATGTCCGAATCGCTGCGAGCCACATCAGCGAGTCTCTATGCCGACAAACAGCCAATAAAACCAACTCGGATCATTTCCTTCTGCATCAATGACACACTGAAATGTTTATAATGTTCATTTTCCTTAATTGATACATACATAATTACATGTGCCATGGTAAGAAGAGACAAAATCAATTGCTACAGCTGTATTTATTTGTTAAAAATAGAAAAAAAGAAAGGAACTGATCAGGCAACGGCATAGAGGGCAAAGTTAAAAAGACATGAAGATAATGAGCGACACACGTAAACATTAGAATAAGAGGAAAACCTTGACTTGACAGCCGTACGCTCACCTAAGAGAATGGCATGGGCAGAATACCAGTACCATCAGATCCACCGCAGTACTTCTATGATTTACTATTACTATTATTATTTCTACTTACATATTTAAAGTTGAAGTTGTTGGTTTTTATATTAGTTCCCTATCAGAATTACTGTTTATGAGAACACATAAAAAAAGAAAATATTATAAGGACGCTTGATGAGAAAAAATATTAAAATGAAAATCAATCTGTTTGGACAAGTTTGTAATTTCTTAAAATTAGTTATTTTATTAGGTTTATTAAGTTCAAGTTGGATAAGACAAAGTTTTATTTGTCATTCTGCTACATGCGTAGACAAGTAGTAAAACGAAATGTCGTGTCTCGGACCACGGTGCTACATACACATCTAAGTACACAATTACACAAATAGACTGTACAAGATATTTACATGAATACTGTGCATGAAATTGGATTGTGCAGAGGATATTTTTTGTACATGAGACTGTAAAAAAGGAAACATTTTGTAAACATTTTAGTGCAAATAGATTTTTGTATAAAGTGAGACATGAAAGTGGGTTGGATGAATGCGTTACCACAGGTGGTTTGTATAGTACACTCATAATTGCACATTCAACTGCAAACAGTTTTTAAAGAGTTGGGTTGGGATGTTTAGGGTATCAGAGGAGGTTGTAGTTGAGAGCTCTCACAGCCTGGGGAAGAAAGCTGTCGAGCAGTCTTTTCCCTCTAAACATTAAAAGGAAACGTTTAGCTGATAGTGAGAAAAGTCTGAAGCTGAATAATTATTTGAATTACAGGTGTTACACCTCACAGGTGCCATATCAAGATGCTGATTAGACTGCATGATGATTGCACAGGTGCGCCTTAGACTGGCCACAATAAAAGGCCAATTGTCATTTTTTTTTTCCACTGGAGGGTCTGGGAAAACCAGTTAGTGAGGTGTTACCACCATTGGCCTCTGCACATCTCCTTCACGTTGAGTTGATCAGATCTTATTACTGTATGTGTCCGGCGGAATTTTGATCCACTCAAAAATTGCTGAACATTCGCAGAAACTAGAAATTGCTGTTGTATACTGTATGCCAATCCACAGTTTCCCAAACATACTCAATGGTGACATGGCCGATGAGTTTGCTGGTCATGCGAGAATCTCTCTCTCTCTCTCTCTCTCTCTCTCTCTCTCTCTCTCTCTCTCTCTCTCTCTCTCTCTCTCTCTCTCTCTCTCTCTCTCTTTCTCTATCTTCCCTT
>MU204326.1:12060886-12084179 GCA_017309775.1 Paedocypris sp. Pulau Singkep | reverse complement strand
CTCTCTCTCTCTCTCTCTCTCTCTCTCTCTCTCTCTCTCTCTCTCTCTCTCTCTCTCTCTCTCTCTCTCTCTCTCTCTCTCTCTCTCTCTCTCTATCTATCTATCTTCCCTAGGGAGTGCATGGATTGTAGCACAACTGTAATGCAATGCAAGTCACGTAACTGTCTTTCTTTCTCACTCTCTCAGTCTTGAATTAAAGTATTAATGTCACAACACTTGGTTTCTTCTTGCGGTCTAATCAATACCGTAATTACAAAACAGTCAGATAAGTCGGCCATTTTTGCAGCATATATAAGACTCCAGTGACTTCCATAAATGGTAAACCTTTTGGAATTAGCTGATTCCTTTACATTCCAAGAAAGATTTATTACTACTGCACACTTCACATACTCGTTTTTTTTACCCTGCCATTCCATGCCATTTTCATCAACCCACAAGCTGTCTGCATCCAGACTTTAGGAGCAATTATCTTTAATGCCTTGTCTTGAAGCATTGTCTCAACATTTATAAGGACTAATGAGAATTTCACAATATAAAAGTTTCCCCACTGCTCATTTTCTCAGTTCTTCTATAGCATCTTTGAAGAAGAAAAGAGCAGCATAAGAAAGTCTCAGATTAAGATCCAGCTGATTTGGCACCAGAGAAAGTGCTAGATATTTTTAATGAGCACACAGAAAAAATCCATGACGGGTCACACTAATGACACAATGCCGAGTGGCAAAGTGACATTCCCCCAGACGTTTGACTCATCCAGCTTGAACTAGGAACGCATTTCAATGCCAATTTTTCTTTAACATCAACCAAGACTAAAACCTGGCATTCAGAAAGAGACGACGTTATCTGGCATTCCACTGGCGGATCAAAAGTTGTCTTTTGCACGGAATACGACATCTGGGAAGGGTCAAACTAAATCAGCCTTTACCAGTTCATGCTATATTATGATTATACATTTTCAACATTTGAGGTCTTTTCGCTCAAGGAAGCACTTAATGTTCCCGTCGTGAGTAATATTTCAGCATATGTCTAACACTGAGGCTCTGTGGATAAATGAATGTAAACCCAGTGGTGCAGCTCAACCTTTGTTAGAAACTAAAGTGGAGTGGAGGGAAATAGAACTGACTACATGGCCATGTTTCAAAAAATTGTTTTGCAACAAGACGTTGATGTTCTTTTGTGACTGTATGACTGTACGATTTTTTGATAGATAGATAAACACTAAACACCACTGGTGTAGTTACTGAAGGGACTTTAGAATTTAATTGCGCAATGTTCAGTGTAAAAGAGTTTGCTTTATGGTGCAAATAGCGCTGCTCCATATATATAAATTATAATATAAATTAACAAATAAATAAAAACTACTCGTTAGCCACTTATTAGCTTACGGTGGTTATTCATGAACTCAATTAACATAACTATCATGAACCTAGATTGTTCTAATTGAATTGAATTTAAATGCATTTAACTTAGAAATCTGTTTCACGTTGTTTTAGTTCCGTCTAGGCTAGGGCCTCGTTGTTTTTGCATGTTTCTGTACTAGTGCCAATGATATCATTTTATAGCTAAGCCTTCACTAGATCAACCCTCGGATAACTAATTTATGATTATGGAAAAAAAGTGTAACATGCAGAAATAAAATGGTCTCCCTCAAGATTCCTTGTCATTTACACTGCTAAAACTACTCAGAACAGTGTTAAGAACTTTCATTGGTATTGCTTGAAATTCGAATGTCACATCTCTTCCACAATAGCCCCAACACACATATAACTGAATAATTATTATTATTTATGAATAATTGTGTCTTTCATAAATGTGCTTATATGAATGATAACTGCAAATTGGAAAAATTGTTTAAGAAAAATTTGCCCCTCTTATTAAATTAAAATACTTCTCTTATTCATGTTCCTCAAAAACAGTTGAATATACCAGTTGTACCGATTCACCAAGTGCTTCGTCTGAGAATTTGGTGACAATGCTGGTCTTCTCAAGTGAACTCATTTCGAAATTGAAGAAGAAAAAAAATAGCATCTGCACGCTGTATTCTATAGTTAGAGAGTCTGCAAATTGTAATCTGAAGTCGGGGGCGGGGCTGATGTGACATTAACCTGCATAGTAACAATTGATTGCTAAAGTGTAACAGGTTCAATACTTAAAAAAAATAAAAACTTGTCTGGATGCAGCACAATCATATAAACAGATGGATCGCTGGGAACTATTTTATGTTCATCCAAGGACAAAATATAATAACATCCATTTGTGATTCAGATATTGTTAGGTCTTCAGAGAAAACTTTGAAGGCCTTGCTGGTCCGCCACTGAAATATACCTCTTCAGGACACAGTTTGTGTCATGGGGACAATATTTGTTCACCAAATATGAAACAATTGAAGCCCCCCAGGGTAAGTGAGATGTTTCAAATATCTGCGACCATATTGCAACGGTTGGCTACTCAACAGAGATAAAGACTATAGATATTTTTAAGCCATTGCTGTACAGCTCATTGCTCCACAAAGCAGCGTAGTATTTAAGTTGTGCCAAGCTGAAAATGGAGAGATGAGTTTCTCTTTTAACACAGTAGGGTTTTCCTCAATGGACACAGAGCCTGTAGTTCTACATATTGCTGCCGCAAAGCAGTTTGATTTGTGTGGTGGGCTGTCGGGCAATATTTAGACCTGCTTGCTTTTAATACATCAATGAAAGGGTCTTTCCCAGGGATTGAAAAAGGAGAGCAAGCCAAAAAAGATTTATGCTTGAAACCCGCACATTCAGCCTCCTCTGTGGTCCTGATTAGGGCTACAGCTAATGTAACGGCTTGGACACAAGCACATTGCCTATGGAATCAATATCTCATACTCCTATGAAATTGGGTTTCAGTGAATGGGAGTGAAAGGAAAAAAAGGAGGGAGGAATGAAAGGAGGAAGAGAGCAAGAGAAAGACAAAAAGAGAGGGAGGTAAACAGGGTAGCACAGATAGAGGGAGCGTGAATATAATGATGGTGGGAGAGAGATAAGATGGTATGTGTACAGGCGTTAAGATCAAAGTGGGACCATATGGGCACTGGTGTGAGGGGAGCTGTGTGTGGACCCTACACACTGCAAAAAATACATTCTTTGACCAACACTTGAAAATGACACAATAAATCTTGTTTCATTTCATACAAGAAAATAGGTCTTGTTTCAAGCTGACTTACCAATAAAAATTCTCACCCCATTGGCAGATAGTTTTACGTCTTTTTAAGTCTTTTTTTTTATCTTTTTAAAATCTTCTAAAGATGTTCATGTGCGTTTTTTGCATTGAAACTTTGAAGTCCATTTTGAGGGTTTAAGATTAGTGATGTGTCATTTGTGAAGGATTCGTTCAAACTGAACGAGTCTCCTCAGTGAACGATTCGTGAACAACAGTATCGAACAACATTACTCCAATTCATATGTGATTTGTTCAAATGGACTATTCCTTTATTTAAGGTGTCACGTGAGAGCCGAGCCACGCCTGTGCTCTGTTGCAAGCAGCAGCACTGAGTACGTTCGTGATTCGTTCAAACAGGTCATTAGTTCTTTGTTCATTTTGTTTACGTGTCACGTGACCACGGTCAAGCTATTTAAGCAAAGATGATAGGGCAGATGCAGGACGTAGATCAAGTTTGACTAGGAATTTACGTGATTTGAATAGTTTTGTAGCAAATTATATATTATTTGATGACTTTTTTGGGCTGATCACTGAGTAAGTGGAAGGGAATGTATTGTTTAGGATTTAATATGGAGGAACCCCACTATGATATAAATACAGTGCGTGTGTGAGTGTGCGTGTGTGTGTGTGTGTGTGTGTGTGTGTGTGTGTGTGTGTGTGTGTGTGTGTGTGAGAGAGAGAATTGTGTACAACCTGGTTTCTTTTACCGTTATACAGTTTGTGTATTTAATAAATAACGGTCAATCATTTTACTACAATCTTTAAGCAGGTGAATTTCTAGGTTGTATTCTATTTATAATACTAATTAACAGGTGTAATATAATATTAACAGGATTCCTCTGACCCCATGATAAGTGTCAAATATGTGCAGCCATCTTCTTGACCTGAAAAGTGAATTCCTAACCTGTAGACTTTTCTGAGTTCTCTACGCTCCCTTCACTCAAGCCTTCACTTCTTTCCACATCAGCGTGAAGCTTTGAACATGATGGAATCTTACAGGTAAGGACTGAGAGACAGGGCAATGGACAGGTGTCTAACAATCAAACCCAGATGGAGACGCAGCACAACTCCACACACAACTGCATTGGATGCAGACTTCCAAACCATTATTGGAGAAAATATAGAGTAAATTTTAATAAAGCAGCCTAATGAGGGAAAATGTAATTTATATATCAATCTGTAGTTTGACTTGATAATGTAAGACAAAATATATATTTAACTGAATATCTTTGGACTTGATTATTTTGATAAGGGTTATACATTTGGTAAAATATGAACGAAATGTTGTTGTGTTATTAAAACATTGGCAAAATTATTGGCAAATATTTCTGTGTCAAACTAAAGACAGTACTTGAATAGTTCTCATGTCAAAATGACTATATCATGAACATGTTAACCCCAACAATCCTCATTAGTAATGCTTTTTATTATTATTTAATTAAAATTCAGAATGACATTCACAAAAAATGGGATAAAATGCTTAATTCCATTGCTCTCTTGAACATTATGCCATAAATGCAACATTTGTTACTTTTCATCACAAAAATTATTTTATGTCTATCCTGTATGTTTCTGTATTTAGTGGGAGAGCAGGAAAGGTGCGCTTGGCCAAGAATGGAGCTTGACCCGTCTTTGTTGGCTCACAAGGGAATGGAAAGGCATCCATTTGATTTCCAGGAGTTTCTCTGTGCTGTCGTCATTGAAAGAGAGAAGTCACTGCGACATGCTGCAGACTCCAAGACTGAGTTATCAGAAATGGGACCACCAGCACAAGGTTTATTTATATAAGCTTCAATAAGCAATATACATTTGAATGAACAACAATGTTTGCCTATTTCAACAAAAAAAGGACCTATTTACCAACCGTTTAATTTGATTTTTAATAGTTTTGATCCTTGAGTTCCACTTTGTCTATGCTATTGTTTATGTTCCTCTACTTTGTCTATATTACTAACTTCTTTTGGCTGATTTCTTTCAGGGTTCGCCAAAGTGAATTTCTGCCCCAATCTAAACCTTCAGCATTGTCTTCTTTTATGCCAACTTCATGTCCTTTTTTTACTACACGCATAAATCTCCCCTTTGGTCTTCCTCTAGACCTCCTGCCTAGCACATTCAGTCTCAGGATCCTTCTACTCGTGATACATCTGAGTATGTCTCGTCTGCACCACCCAGCTCTGACCAAATCAACAACGAATTTTTCCTAAACAGAAAATTTATACTTATATGTATATATATAGAATATTTTCATATACTTACTCAACATATGACCATGCCTGGTCACATATTCTTAAGCAGTTTATCTGTGAGCAGATTTTAGACGGATACAATGTCAATTTCATAACTCTGGGCTTGGCTGAGAGCCAAACTGTGAGATGCAGCTGAAACCAACCGATTTAAGACAGGGTTTAGAGAGTTAGAAAGAGCCAAACGCTCTATAATTGGCGTCTTTCTTGTCTTATTAAAAGAAAACAACTCCCCGGTGCAACCCTTAAGCTTGATGTACTTGAGTGTGGACACTGGGCGAAGACACTGTCTGGATGGTTCTGTGTGTGAAATTGTACCTGGATGTGGGAAGCGCTTAGAAAAATGGGGTAATTAGCTGGTCGGATGAAATGGTGGATCATTGTTGTTAAATGGAAGTCCAGCTATCGCTCTCTCAAATTTGGCCGGTTAATATTCTTTCATTTGTGTGGCGACAACATTTTTATGGGGAAAAGGGAAATCCAGTGAACTAATTTTTCCGACAGAACCACCTGGATGGCGGAGAATCTCCACAGACATCTATTTTAACAATTTTACCCAAAAACTAAATTTTATAAAAATGGAAAGAGTCCATCTGTCAAAGAGAATGTGCTTTAAAAGGCTGTAATATTAAATAAGCTTGAAATGTGAACGAGAGGTCACGTTGACATTTTTTATTAAGTGTGTGTTGCTTAATCAGATTGTTGAAGAGCTGGAACCATGAAGTTTGGAGACGCCTCACGCTAGAAGTGATATCTTTGGTTGTATGATATGTAAAATGTCGTAAAATATATTTGTAAAATATGACATTCTGCTTTATTTGTTGTCTAATTATAATGACTGTATATGGTGATATTTTACTGATGTCCAATTGGCTGATGATACATGTCGCACACTCACTCTCTCTCTCTTAATTAACTAATTTAATAAACTATTAAAATACATACCGGTAATACAAATCATTATTATAAAATGTCTTAAAATTATTGTGGCCTTCCAGCTATGAAGTCAGATCGCTCTACTAAAACTAGGCTTCGTGATCGTTTGGCCCAGGTATTGTCCCACAGTTTGGCACAGAGTTTCTGGAATTGGCTCTGGCCTCAGCAACCCATCATGGACCAAAACTGATGGATAAAAATAGAGTAAAGAATCTTTGAAAATATTATCCA
This sequence comes from Paedocypris sp. Pulau Singkep, assembly GCA_017309775.1. Taxonomy (NCBI): domain Eukaryota; kingdom Metazoa; phylum Chordata; class Actinopteri; order Cypriniformes; genus Paedocypris; species Paedocypris sp. Pulau Singkep. Next base: position 12,077,586 of record MU204326.1, on the reverse strand, counting down.
AAAAAGTTTTTAGAGCTTAGCACAGCGCTTCAAGCCAAATAGAAGGACAGTGTCTGGGCTGGCTGAGCTGGTTATCTCCCCCTTGAGGAAACGGTCTCCTTCGTAGATCATTAAAGTGGTTTGGAATCCAGACAGTCTGTTCTACGGGTAGGAAGATCTCGTTTTTTCAATATGGCTGGTCTTCCCTTGTTAGAGCCATTGAATGTTGCATATCTATGTGGACAGAGTTCGTATGTCAGCTGGAGAGACATTCCCTCTGAAGGCATTTGAAACATTCCTGCAGGCATTGTCATAATGTGGATGGGTCATTGGCTAAAACTCTTCGTCTGCTATGCAACTGTGCCTGACAAATTGAAATTTTCCTTGTAACTGCCTTGTTTTAAACTATTCTAATATAAATGTTTTATAACATAACAGCTCACCTGCTAAAATGTCTTTCCAAAATGCACTTTTGAATTATTTAGAATGTCATTTGTTAGTGCAAACAATCGCTACATGGAGTACATAATCACTTTTATTAATCTAATTTAGGTTGTTTTATTTATCGTTTATTTTCGTAAACTTATTATTCAGCTTTTACTAGTACAGTATATACAAAAGCTGAAATTAAAAAGTGCTTTTATTGGTTATAGTATTGAATGAATACTAGCGTGATCCATATTGCAATTCATTGTTAATTAATCCTTTAGGCAAAGAACATGGTCATATAAACAGACAAGGATAGAGACAGGCAGCGACATAGAAACCCAGAAACACAAAAGAGAAGTTCAAAGGAAGACAAAAATCAACCAGGAATCCAGGGCATATGCAGAAATCCAACAAACCACAAGAGCTAGAAGTCAAGAAATTACAAATCCAAACCAGCGAATCAGGAAACCAACATAAATCCCAAACCACAAATAACCAAGTCATGCTTTGCCCCATCACAGTGTCTTTTGCTCTATCATGGAGCATCTAAAATTCTTCACTGGATTGTTGTGATGGGCTCATGGAGCTTAGTTCTTCGACTTGTTTGCGCTTCCAGGAAGTTACAGTTATTGCATGTGTCAATAATTAGTACCCTACACCAATACATTTCACACTTTCAAGAAATGAGCAAAAAAGCTCCACACATAACTGTGTTTAGCTGTATTATTTTTTAGGGGTAGTGAGCTGGCGTTTCTAAGAATCACAACTGTGCTGCTGTGGTTCTTCCTTCAAAATGTTTTTCTACTTCAAACTTAGACGCTAGGAATTCAGTGAGAGCATGGCAATCTCCAAATGTTTTACTACAGTAGAGTTCTGTGCTTGCAAAGTCTGACCGGCTTTAACTGGAACTGTTACAAGAGTACATTTGTGCAACTGTAATAAGATAATACCTAGAGAGAAAACACACAATCCCGGAGCAGTGGGCAGGGTCAGTGTCTTGCTAAGGTGCGAGAGGTCCTGGGTTCAACTCCCGGGGTTCAAGTCCCCATTTTTTTGTTTTAACATCTAGGGTAGTCATACATAAAGGATCCCAAAGGTGGATTTTTTTCCCTAAAAGAAAACTCCTTTTATTTATCTCCTTTCAGTTTTCACTCAACTTAAAGAGTGCATTGTTTCCCCACGTAAAATAACAAAAAAACCTAGAAAGAATTTAATAAAGAATTTTTTAAATCTGAAATGTGTTATTCCAACATAAAAGAGAAAACAAAAATACAGGATATCTTCCCATATATATTCCCTTTGATAAACATATACAGACGATAAAATAAAAACATGGCAAACAATAAGCGGAAAGCACTCAAGCTCAAAAGTTCACACACCTCTCTCAAAACACCAATTTCAATCATTTAAAAAAGGAAATTGCCACAATTTTGTTTATAACCAATTCAGACAAATAAAATGAACACAAATTCATAACAAAACTGAACCACTACTGCATGAAGAAGTGACCTCAGTAGTATTTGTCTGCAGTAGAAATATGAAGACTTATAAGTCTGCAGGCAACAATTATCTTAATTAAACGATTAAACGAACTATACAATAATTAAATGACTTCTGGTGTACACTTTTCTGAGTTAATACCTCATGATCGATTGACCACAGGTGTTTTATTTTTACACAAAATGGCCCATTTAGGCAGAGGCTTCCATTAAAATTATATTTTTGCCTAATTACTTCCCATTACAATTAAAAAAAAAAAAAAAAAAGCTTAAGATACACTATTTCGATACGGTCCCTAGTGGCCATATTAACATTCTCACTTACTTTGTTGTAGGTACTTCCGCAACCTTACAAAGGTTGTGGAATTAACTCAAGCTCACAAATGACCTAATATTAAGATACTGAGTTGGAAAATTAATAGATAATATTCAAATCTATTCAAATCTTGAATCTATTCAAAAATTAGTTGTACCGTCTTAAGTGAATATTACGAGTATGCTAAACATTGCATGCTATTTATTTAGCATTTTAACAATAAATGTTTTTATCAGGCATATTTATACAATGGATATTTTCTTGCAATTCTCACATATTCACCAGTTTTATCTCTGCTTTTGACCTTTTCACTCCATCAGTTGCCTGTAACCTCATTAACCACCTTTGGCGGACCTTTATTTGAGGGAACGTGCTAGAAAGGGGAACTAATCAGATCTTCCAGTTGACAGTGGTCTGGCTGCAATCAAGCGTAATGGAACAAGCCTGCGGATCAATAGTGCTAGAAGTGATCGTGAACTGACAAAGGTTGTTTAGTAGTAGGTTTGTACTAATTGAAATCAATGGGTAATCTGATGACAGTTCTTCTCCCAATACCGCGGGGGATTCAAATGATAGGTGAAGATTATTAGAACGGGCGCTAAAACTGATTGGCTATATCTCCTTTTTGCTGATTCACAATTTGTGGGTCTAATCTCTCCGATGCGTGTTAAATAACTCGGGTCGATAGAAGCAGTAGTAAGGATTTAATGGTGGTATCTGTACGCTCATGAAGGTTTGTCAATACGCTGTTAAACACCATATCTGACACGGCTCTTCACTCGAGAAGAATCTGGTTAGGCTCCTCAATCCCCTATGATTCATTTACGGTTTTTGCCCATAGCTTCTACAGAATTTGTCACGTTATTCATTATCATTGGCCTTGACAAGACACTTGAGGGGTAATTAAAGTTGTATTCGTTATTAGAGTTCTAATGATGCGTGATATCTTTTTAACCACCTCTTGGTTCATGCAAAAAGGTGGTAGTTACTTCATGAGATGTATGAGATTTTTTTCCTTGTCTAATGAAATGACTGGTGTGGTCCATCAGAGTGCAGTTGAGTAAGTCACTTGAGTAAGTTACTAGGTACCCGGGTGCCTTCGGTTTATGGCTGCCCACAGCTTTGGGTTTGTGTTTGTTCACTTCACTGTGAGTGTGTGTGTGTGTGCGTGCGTGCGTGCGTGTGTGTGTGTGTGCGTGCGTGTGTGTGTGTTCTCTGAATGGTAAAAAGCAGAGGATAGTTTTATAATAGTCCCTAGTGGCCATATTGCAAAATTACCTCACTTTAAAACTCGCTTTAAATTATACTTGTTATTATCGGCTATTGAGCTAGGGATGTTGAAGAATGTTTACAGCTCTCGTTTTCTTTTTTACATTTAAATGTGTTATCAAAATAGTTGTCGAGATGAATGCCGTGAACTTGGGTGGGCATGAGTGTATGAAAATTGTACAAGATCATTTCTAAAGTTCACACTTTGAAAATGTAATGTGAACGTGGATTATTTTAAACAATTACAAAATAATTAGTATTATTAGTAATAATCCTTAGTTTGAAATATTATTACATTTTACATAAGCAGAATACAGAAGACAGGACATGTAAACAGACCTCTAAGTTTAAATGTTTTTAGCACACTGAGACCTGAAAACAAATTGTTTTTGTTTTGTTTTTGTAAAGATTGACAACCCAGCTACAACCCAAAACCAAAGCTGTTGCACACATACACTGCCAGACACTTACGAGGCTGTTAAATCATACCTGAAACATTGTGAAATCCAGAAAAAGCGAGAATGAGCATCAGCAAAGAGCCATTGGACTTCGGCATCGGCCCGAAGTTTAGCTTATCATGCTAGATGTGTTCCAAGCCAACAGAAATGGTACAAGAACCTCAGAAAGCTGAGGAAAATCCTGATCACCATCTACAGAAGAACCATAGAGAGATTATTAAGCAGCAGCATCATGGCATGGGAATTCACACCAGCTGTTTTGGTACACTTGACTCAAGTTTGTTTTACCACTTGGTATAATTCATTTGGGAAGATGTGAAAGTGACAATTGTTCCTCAACGTGATTTGTCCTTCTCCTTCTCTGCTTGTAGTGCTTTTCTTTCTGTTATTTCAGTTTGGATGAGTACATTAAAGCACAAAGCGAGTACATCAAGGATGTGAAGATGGTGCTTGCCTTTCAGAATTCACACCAATTCAGAATTGTTCGGACCATAGATAATCTGGTCTGGTGTGAAAGCAAACTAAAGTGGCAGAAAAAGCTACAATGTATCTTTTGTTGGTCTGGAGCAATTGCTTGGGAATAGAAACACTTCCCTAGTGAATAGTAAAAACAGGTGAGAAGATCATCTTTGATACTACAAACAACCCTCAAAACATTTTTCAGACTCCTGTCATCTGGGAAGAGTTACTAAAGCGTTCAATCCCTCACGACCAGGACTGTGTAATATATAATTGTGCATTTTTTACAAGCAAAGTGTGAAATCCAGGCATTGATAGAATGTGATTAAATGTACAGATCAGAAAGACCTTCGAAGACCAAAATTTGAAAAACAAATGAAGAAACAAACATTGGCTCTTTCTACCACAAGAATGGTTTTTATTCTGAGAATAATAGCTATATTTGAAGGCCACTTAGCCTTCTGGATGAAATGCTTTTCAATCTTTTGAAAACGATGACTTGCAATGAATCGGCATTGTAATCTTTAAGAGCAGACCGTTATAACAAGAAAAATAATAGATATTTAGCCACACATTAGAAAAAATACTAAATGAACAAGACATTGAAGCAACAAGAGTTTATAATCTATTCTGAATAATGACTTAATTTAATTGCTTACAGAACAGAAGATACACAAAATAATCCAAGAGTGTACAGTAGAATCGTAAATTGCAGGAATTGATTTTAATCTACTGAGACAGAGACAATTAATTTAACAGAATAGAACAAAGACAAAATGAGCAACAGACTCTGGCACAGCGTGGAGCTACATCTTTAAAATCCACTGATGAGATTTTTCCACCAATTTCATACTTTGCCTGCACTTATTTGTTTTAGGCAAAGAATGAAATCAGGCATTTTATAGAATGTATCTGTGGTTTTCTTTTAAATGTATCTCTCTTATTTTTTTTAACAATCCCCAACTATTTTAAAATGTTTTGTGCAGCACCAGGGCCATTGTCTCATTTCACTCATTTTTCTTTTCATTATGTTGTTGTGGTAGCTGTCCATCTTCACCAAACCACCAAAGTTTAAAAATGCACATGAATTCCCCAAAAAAAGCCAAAAGCAAGGTCAAGAAGTTCTGAATTAAGGATTCGGTTGGAGTGAGTGAGTTGGGTTCTCTAAGCTGCTGGCCTCCACTGGGAGACATCTCTGAAGTGTCTGCACTCTGGGGGGCTATTAGTGAGATTATGTGAAGTGCAGTGTTTGATTTAATTAATCTGTTGGGAGAAATATTGTGTAGATTTACTCGCATCCGTTTTCTCAATGTTACCTCTCGATCCCCTACGCATACCTAATTAAACGCATAAACTTTCGTTTATATCTCGTATCTTGCTGATGTGATGAAAGCTGTGGTGAGACGCTTTGATCTACATTTTGTAGCTTTTCATCATTGGCTTCACATATTAACAATCCTCGTGGACGTTTCCGGCCTCGGAGGTGGGTGATTGAATTAAGATGCGAGTTTGAGTGATTTGCAGAGTTTTGCTTTGTGGGATTGACTTTTGGTCAGGAAGAAGGTCCTTGAGACAATCCTATGGCTGTAAATAAGGAAACTTTGAAATCGGATGGGTTTTTAAAGACAAAATTCAGCCCTGTCGAGCTTTGCATTTCAGCTCATTTGGAAGCAGAGCACCTCTGCTGTATTTGTCCAGCGCTTTGATACATGCAAGTGCACACTTTCTTATCCCTCAGCTTAAGTCTTCAATTGCCATGGACAAGGACACTGTGACAATTTAAGGCCGGATCTCTATCCTCATGCCTTGTGTGTTCATCCTGACCTATTCCTGCTCCACGTCGGCTGGATTTAAGCTGCAGACTCAATTATTCAAGCTGTTAGACCTGATTGAACGGTTCCAATTGCAAATGGTGATTTCATGGAAAGCGAAACCCAACTTCGGTTATCCAGCATTGAACTTTTTTACACTTAAGTAAGACTCTTTTAGTTTTTTTTGTGCGTATGACTCCTTTTCATCATTGTGAGGTCAATGTAGAACTGCAAGGCGATTCAGGGCTATTTGAAAAAGCGTCAGACAAGTGCAGAAATGTATTGTTAAAAGAAAAAATGTTGAGGTAACTTGAGTTTGAAATACAAAATCAAATCCAAACAAGACTAGTCTATGAGACAGACATAAAGGTGCAATTAAAAATGTACTAATGTACACATAATGTACCTTTTAATAACACATATGCATATGTATTAAACATGGGGATAGATAGATTTTCTCAATCTAGACTAACAAGTCTCCTTGTTAACTAGTTTAATCTGTAGTGAGTGAGTTTGTCAGTATGGTCACCAGTGAGCATAATGAAATAGACATTTAACTATCCAGTGAAGTCACACAAACACAAACCCGGAGCAGTGAGCAGCCTTAAGCCATGATACCCGGGGAGCATATTGTGGTCCGTGTCTTACACTTAGTTGTAAAACTATTGAATAAACGTAGTTTTTTTTTTTTTTTTCCCAACATGCATTTAAATAGGTATTAGCTCTAGTGGTTAATCTGTTGGCAGAGTAGGGATATTGCTAGTCATTGGAAATCTGCAAACCTGCAAATTACTAAATAAAATTTGAATATAAATAATGCACAACACAAAACAATGTGACTATGGAAAAAAAGTAGCAGGCTATCAGATTTGGCCTGCAGGTTGGAGGTTAGGAATCACTGCATTACACAGTAGGTTCATTATTCTGTGTACATTATTCTGTGCCATGTTTATAAAAACGTGCTGTAATCAAAAAGTTATTTAGGTAAAATTGATTCTATCCTTGACTTGCATCTTGAACTGAGACCAATTTTGTACATTTCATATGGTTATTTATAGCCTCAAAGCAGAAGATCTTCAACTCTATTTTTTTTAAGGATAAACTCCCATCAGTTTCTCAGTCAGTGTCCTGAGTACCCTTGAAATACTTTACAGTGAGAAAATGACAGTGTGTTTCCGTCTCCGCTGAGACTAGAGCAGCTGGAGTCTCCCGCCGCACCGGCTCGTCCGGCTTCAGGGTCATAAGCATCTCAGATTGGATGATGATGATGATGATCATATAGAACCAGGTTTAGGATTTGATGCTGAATGTACGAGTGAGTGTGATTGCCACAGCATGGGAGACGTTTATCTAGATAGTATTATTATTCAAAGCTGACCTTGACAAGGCCAATGTGTCCAGAAATCAAGATATGTGATTTCTGAATTGTTGAGGACAGGGAAGCTTGAATAGACTTCCTGCTTTTAGTGTTTTTTTTGGCTCTTTACAGAGAGATTGACGTTCGCTTTACCAAAGTAACTGAAAATGATTTTGACGAAGGTGGTTTGGATTTAAGCTGGTGGCTGTTGTTCTGTGAAAGGCTTCTTAATAAAATTGGCATCTATCATCTTAACAGTTTGTTAACACCTAAGTACTATCTCTTCTAAAAAAAAATAGTTTACTACAAATATATATATTTTTTAGCATGTATCTCATTTATGATACCTATTTGATTTACTTTAATGTTTTTTATCGGTGTCAGGATTCCAGTTTCTGGTGGAAGCGAGACTGGTATTCAGGCAGAAAGCAAATTAAAAGTCCTGTCAATGTTTTTTGCCCTTTTGTTTTGCGTAAGTGTCTTTGTTTGCCCTTATTAATAAGTCAAATAATAATGAATTATTGTTGTAGACAGTCACCTGAGTTTCATCAATTTCTGGAGATAATTTGTTAGTTTATTGGTTTATTTGACTCACCTGTGTCTCGTTTGTGTGTTTGGCTATTTAAGGCCCTTGTTTGACTAGTGACCTTTGTCTGTTCTGTCATTTTGTAGAAGTGTTTGTTAGACTTTGCCTGTGTCGCATTGTTCAGTTTCCCCTTCAGGCTTTTTTATTTTATGGTTTACTTAACAACCAACTCAGCAGCTGTTTATTTCCTCCCTTTCCCTGTTCAAAACATCTTTATATATATAGGGCCATCACAGTAACCATTTATTGTTCCAAGTGTTCACCCTTATCATTTTATGACCCTCACCCTTTTGTCATTTCTAATAAAACCATATAATTTTATTAAACAATGTTAGAAACTCAGCAGACTTACCACTTCCGTTTGTTTAGTAAAAGAAATGTGTGGCCCGTCTATCAGACCTTTAAATAATGTTTGGCAAAATGGCTTGTTCCATTTTGGGTAGTGGGTGATGGTGGTTTTGATTTTGTGTTAATCCTGAACACATGTTATTTATATTTATCTTCCTTGCTTCAAATGTATTCCTGATTTGATTAAATTCGGGTTTATGTTGCCTTTCTGTTATGTTAATGAAAATTATTTAATTTTTAATTATTTAACTTTTATTTTCTTGTTCCCCCTCCAAAGCAAGAAATTTGGTTTCGTCTAATCTGTTTTGGCGGGAAAATGGGCTCTAAGAAACACTTCATTTTGTAGGTTCATCTAGCTAGGTTGGTTGCTAGCTAGCTTATGCACTAGACCTGGTACGTTAACACGCATGTAATTCCTGTATTGAGTAGATACAGGATTTTATGTTTGTAAAGGTTTTATTTTTTTTGTTAATAATAATAATTTGTCTCTTCAGCTGGGCACGTTCTCACAATTACATTTCAGGAGGAATTTGAGCACAATCTGCCTGCTTCTATAGACAATAATGAAACATTTTCTTGACATTTAACTTAAATAATTATCAAATTAAAAAGATGGACCTATACTGGGTTGTGCAATTTTGAATTCCAGCATATAAAATGATTGAAACGGAACAAAAATTGTAAATGTTGTGCCCAGCAACACCACGTTCTTGGGTTTGAATTTCAATGAACTCTCAGGGAATTCTTTTAATGTTGTACCAGTCACTTTGAATAAAAGTGACTAATGATTAAACACGGCCGCAGCATTTTGAACTCGCCGTGGCGCCGTTGCAAGCAGTAATCGATTCTTCGTACCGTTGCTTTTCTCAGGGTATCAAATATTTATCGGACAGAAGAACACAGTGAGAAGTAGATGCTTTAAATAGGCAGTAGATTTTTTTTTTGTGCGTTTAATCTAACTTTGAGACACATCTGTTTAGCAACGCTGTGCGTTCGTCTGGACCGACTCATTGCCTGCAGCCGTGTGTGTGTTTGTGTGTGTGTGTGTGTGTGTGTGTGTGTGTGTGTGTGGATCATGTGTCTGACTAGTGTCTATGGTCTTTCTAGCTGCTTCAAAATGAACTCTGGAAGCTGCCGCAATTATTAATTCATCTGGAAGCTTTATATCTCAGACAGTGATGCGCAAACTGGGAATATTCGTCTGATTTGCAGATGGAATTTAGAATGACTGGCGTACTCTGCTGTGGAAATTGGTCTTGATCTGTCTAGATAATAAAATGAAAGTGTTATTGAGTGCAAACTGCTAACGTTTTAGCCAGGCTTTGGTGGACAAATCACTTTTCTAGCAAAGATGTCTGGAAACGAACAAGGTCAACAGAAAATGAACATAATAAAATAACAACATGCTATTGTCCAATCTCAACAAAACTATCCAGTTTTGTGATTGTAGAAGATAAAAAAAAAACATGCTTAGCAAATATGTAGCAAACAAACAAGCAAGCAAAATAAGCTAGTAAAGGGGAACATTGTTTTACAGATTTTCAAAAATGTCTTTTCAACAATTCAGCGTTTACAGACTATTATCGCAAAATGAAAAATTGATTGCTTACTATATTCCAAGATTATTCCCGTTAATCTATTCTAAACTGGGTTGGGAAATGGTCTATACCAAGGTCTGAGAATTTTCACTTTGACATCTTAACATTTACGCTCTTGTACCTGTCACTTATGCTGTTTCATATTGAGAGACATTTTTGTGAGACGTTGTTTTTATTAAAAGGAAATATAACAAACAAAAAACAGTGCTGCACGGGGAAAAAACGTTGCAAGCGAATGATTACCAGAAAAACAGTCGCGACCAGCAAATACGCTGCGGGCGGCAAGCTCAATCAAAGCAATAAACCTCAAATCAAAAAATCAAATAAACTTTATTTGTACCTGTGGGGCACATGGAAACACGGGAAATCTCTAGACTCGGGAACCAAACATCACTAAAATACAACACTTAACACTAACATACACACAAAGAACTAGCAACTAAAGGCAGGAAACGCCAACTTTAAACACAAGAGCAAATGAACAGTAAACGAGAGGAACATGTGAACGAATTCCAAATGAATAATTAATCAACTACAAATGTAACGAGATGTCGGGAGAACAAGGACATGACACATGCAAAAACTATAAAAAAAAAAAAAACACAATAACCAAAGTCAAAAAAGTTACTTTTATTGTTGTCATTATAGATTAATATGTATTATTATTATTATTATTATTATTATTATTATTATTATTATTATTATTATTATTATTATTATTATTATCCTCATTCATAATAATAATAATATATTATTATCATCATAATCATCCTCAACAACACAAAATATTCAGATCACTTTTTGTGAAATGATGTTTCAAACAATTGATGTACAATTTACAAAATGTTTGGGAAAAAAATGGACATTACAAAAATGTTTCACACTTCTACAGTAAAATCATCACGTCAAGCGTGACATGCTAATGTGGATGTTAAGTAACAGATTGTGCACAAGAACTTGAAGATCGATGCATCAATATAAAACAGTACATACAAAACAGAAATTACTCCGAGCAATTTGACCCAAAGAATTTGTATTCACTCATAATAAATAAATGGTTTAAAATAATTTTTATCCAAATACAATATATAGTATAAATATAATAACTCAGTCTTAATATTGGCCACTATTTATTTACCACTTTTCATTTTTTTTCTCTAGAGCATAACAAATTAATGTATTTATTAAATATTAAGGGATTCAATTCAGTAAGTTCAAGAGTACTATTGTTACAATTCAGTACGGAGCAGGAAAGCCGGAGTCTGTGGGCTACAACAAACATACATTTAATGACATAACCAACAGAACTTACAGAACAAAGAAAGAAACTTAGGAACACGATGAAACATCAGAGGGTGCAAGACAATGACTGACAAAGATGATGGCACAGGAGAAGACTTAAATACACACAAATGAAGAACAAGTGAAACCAATAACAGATGAAAACATGGCAGGAAGCAAAGGCTCCTGGGAATTGGAGTTCATGAAAGTGACTATAATATATATATAAAAGAAATGTTTGCCTAGGTGTGTGTGTGTGTGTGTGTGTGTGCGCGCACCACGGGTTGTGTTTTCAAATTACATCCTTTGGTATGTAGTTATTTTCACAGTCTGTTACAGTTAGCACATGTTACACATCCCGAATAAGTGAACGCTGACATTTTCTGACTCCTGCTCCATTTCTATTAACAAAAATCAATCAGCCAATCAATCAAAGACTTCCCACTAGGTAAAATCATCATTCATAAGTAGAACTTCGCAAGGTGATAGATCTAACCGTTTTTAACATTAATAACAATGTTTTTTTTAAAGCTGTTTGTATGTGCAGGCCTTCTATATATCCCGCCTCCTGGTCCACAGTTTCTTTAGTTTAGTTAGTTTCTTTAGTCCACAGGATTTTCTCAAGTCTCCACATGACACAGAAATAAAAAAAGAAGTAGAAAATAAATGGAGTTTTTAATTTCTAAATATTACAAAAAACTAATGATCCAAAAAATTGAGCATAGAGTGACAGAAAAGTCGGATTATACTCAGGATTCGACCCTACAACCTTTGGCTATGAAAAATTCAAGACAAAAAAAACAGTCATTAGTTTTCTCATAGTCTTTAGGCAAATTGGATTCTAGTTTACCTGATGTATTTCCTGCCATAGTTCCTTCTTTTTATCAGTCAGAGTAGAGCCTGATAAGCTCAACGAAGCAGAATTGCAGTGCCATCTACTTTAATTAAAAGTTTAATGATTTAAATAAAAGATGATAGATTGCCAGTGGAGAAAAATATGTCTGACACACTCAAACGCACAACCACACACACACACACACACACACACACACACGATTCTAACGAGGGAAACGGCAACTTTAAACACAAGACCAATGAACAGTAGACGAGAGGAGTATGTGAACGGAATCTATATTTTATATACTATCTATAACGGAATATATGTATATTCTCATTATTGCAATAATCAGACTTTGTGTAGACTTTTTGTTATTATTTTCCTGACAAAATTGTCTTTTGCACACTCAGCACATTCATCTAATTTTCCTCACTGAGAGGTGCTTGTATTTATGATCAGGGTAATTTTCTGTCCATGACTTTGATTGTTCCAGAGAAAAGCATCTTATTACAATATTTGGTTACACGATCTGAGAGATGTGAGCAGCTCCGGAGTGTCGATCTATTTTTCTTGTGTGCACTGAACTTTACTGTGTGTGTCCATGATTTTATTTTCTGAGAGGATCTTCTGTTTTTCTGACACAATGTTATTTCTGAATCAAAAAAATATGCATGCTGTGTATAATCTGAACTGAAGCAATTGTTGAAGCGTTGCTCATAGTGTTTATTATTTGCTTTACAATAAATGTGCAAATGTCCAAAGATTGAAAACCAATTATTTATTGCTTTAATAATATGTTAAATTGTAAAAATCCAAACTTTAATTTACAATTTGTCAGAAGCTGTTCAAAAGAGCTATTTATGGAGTCTACATGTTCTGCTGTGTTTGGGTGGGTTTCCTCCCGGTCTAAACATTTCCACAAGTTTAAACATGTGTTCATGAGAATTAAAGTCTGGAATTTTGCTCATAGGTGTAAGTGAGAGTGCAATTGTGTGTGTCTATGTGTTTCGCTCTGTGATTGGTTGGGACACCAATGTGTGTCCCGCCTTCAGACCAAGAGTTGCTGAGTGGCTCAAGCTCCCTGTGACACTGAAATGAAAAGCAGTTCAGAAATGGTTGCATAGTATCAACAATTATTAAAAAATGATGTCAAATTCCCCACAGATATTTTTAAACAAGCTTTTTAGAACTTGGTAATTCCATGTCCAGGGTCTTATTCTGGACCACAGTGCAAGAATCATCACTTTCTGTGCAAAATATAGTTCATTTTGCACCTTTTGGTAATGGCACAGTGATAATTATCATGCCACCGTGATGGAAATCATCAAAATCCCTTCCCTCAGCTGCTTTTGAAGGCTCCGTCAGCTATTTTGAGCTTATCTGCAGCATCGTCTCTTCAGTTCTTTGCTGGGCAATTACTCCAAGCTCTGAAGAGAATGGTGTTCCACGAAAATCAAACGGTGACTTCCTTTTATTTCTCCACTCCTGAGCAAAGTTTCTTTTTGAGTGGTCTTGTACCCAGAAAGAATCAAGTGCTCAGAATAAAAAATAAAATACCAGCATAAGTGAGCTGGTAAAATGTTTCCTAAATGAACAAACAAATGTAACATGGACAATTAGACCTAAAGGTGTAATGGGTGGATAATTAGAAATGTAATATAACTTATATTAATAATTACTAAAATTAATTATTTATTGAAACATATTACCGGTACATATTTTCCTCTATATGTAATTATAATGCAGAGATATATTTTGCAATTATTGGACATGGACTCGTGTCCGAAAGGTTGCAGGTTCAAATCCCCCTACAGGGTTCTACAACTAAGTGTCCACTGAACCCCACATGCCCCCCGGGCGCCACGGCTTAAAGCTGCCCACTGCTCCGGGTTTGTGTGTCTCACTTCACTGTGTGTTCACTAGATTGGGTTAAATCAGTATAGTCCTAGTGGCCATATTGCCATCACCTCACTTCCCTTTCCTTTCCTTAACTTAGTGCAGCCAGCTACAAATGAGTCCAATGTGTCATTGCAGAAAGTCGCGATGAGAGAGTCGAAACAGTCGAAAATGAAGAACACGGGCAATGAGTAAAAAAAAAATCCAAGGAACAGACACAATCAAAACGCTCAGTCGCTGCACAGGGGATAAATAATCCTTCGCTATGGCGTCAGATAAACAGAGAGCTTGAAACAGGCCTGAGCTTGATTCAAGTAAAATATGTGAAAATGATAAGAGTCACAAGTTAGGTTCGTTTAGTAAAATACTATTAACGTATACTGATCGACAAATGTTCAATTTTGTGCCTGAAAAATCATGGGGGTGCATATTTTCGCAGGATGCTTTTATTCACCATACATTAAATTAAAGGTAGTTAATCTAATTCTACATTCAGTAAAATAAAAGCCTAATTCTCTAACCCAAAAAAGCATTGAAAAAAGGCAAAGAAAGTAATGCGCTGAAAACAACTTTACAATACTGGAGATCTCTTCACCTCTGCTCTCTGGTACGGGAGACTGAGCTACTCGAGCTGAATTTACTCCCAGACATTGCTTTCACTCAAGGACAATCACAAATCTCCATCTCAGATGCAACAGAAAAGCACCACTGTCTATTATCCTGCTGTCAATTCAGTCCCTTTGGACCCGACTAGCGCTCGGGCCGCGCACATATTTAGCGTCAACAGAGATGCGACATGAAGGCTGCAAATTTAGCTGCCAGCTCATGAATTGAGAGATAAAATACATGAGCCTTCAGGTATTATAAATTGCCGCGGTCCGTTCTCTTCTCACGAGGCTGTAATAGAATAACCCCAGGGACACGTTGCCAAGTCCAGTCGTTTAACGGCCTTGAGTCACGGAGCCTGTTTTACGATAAAGTTTGTGCTAGACGCATTGCAGCTTGTTAAATTTAATGTGTAAAGTGTAACAAACGAGGGGTCGCGGCCCCGTCCGGATCTGCATTGTCGACTGGAGCGGTTCTGACCCGTACAGTTAGATAAAGGGCCCGCGCGATGAAGAATTTATAGTTGTGTATTAATTTCATGGTCTAATAAGACGTGGACTGTGGGCGGGAAGACGTCGCCTCCTCTCACAACAGGAGTGAAGACACAAGCTGCGCCTGCGAAAGGCTTGTAGCTGGTAATTGCACTGTTTGTCGGTGGTGATTTCCTCCACGCTCCACATCCGCGCTATTTATACAACACCTTGTTAATTCAGATGGGTATAATTAGCTCGAGCTGCTGAGCTGTTGATTTCCAGATTAATTATGTTGGAATCAGTTAATGACGGAGATGTGAAATGCGTGCGGTTTTTGTCAATTGTCGCCCATGTTCGGAAGATTTTGTTTGTGACCTTCAGA
Organism: Paedocypris sp. Pulau Singkep; assembly: GCA_017309775.1. Lineage (NCBI taxonomy): Eukaryota > Metazoa > Chordata > Actinopteri > Cypriniformes > Paedocypris > Paedocypris sp. Pulau Singkep. The sequence goes on along the minus strand of MU204326.1, from coordinate 12,062,001 downwards.
CGTAATCATTTCTGTCCTTGGAGTGCTTTCTTGCCGATCCGTATGTCTCTATTCACTCTTTCTCTCTCTTCAAATCTACTTGCTTTATTCGTTCGCTCCTATTCACGTCTCGCTGATCCAGCTCTTAATATTATCTATTGTTCTCTGTCAACCTGATTTTTTTTTACTCCAATGCTTTGTTGATCCTTCTGTTTCTATCTCCCCAATTAGTTTCTTTTGTGAAAATACAGAACACTTCTACATCTTCTTTATTTTTCTTCATTACCTTTCATTACATTAAATGGATAAAGTTAGAAATTATTGTCTGTAAACCTAAATTCACAGAATTCTGAAAAAAATAAAAATAAATAAATAAATAATAATAATAAATACCGTATCATGCAAAAATTAGCCCCTGCGGAGGGGTGCGATTTATCCGACGCAGTGTGAAGAGAATCAAAGTGAAGGATTATTATCCTCTGTTTAGCAGACCAAGCGTTTTGATTGTGTCTGTTCTTTGGATTTTTTACTTCTTGACTGTGTTCTTCCTTTTCGACTGTTTGTTAGCGCTAACAAACCAGACTGCTAGCATGTGGGGCGGACCATTATTTAAAGACGTGCGCCGCTGCATAAAGACGACGTGTAATCATGCGATTATAAGCACCTCCCCAAGTTTTTGAGCGTTGAAAATGTAAAAAAATTGCTTATATTTACGTAAATACGATATTAATAAAATATAACTATTAATGAGTATAAGTATAAATATTAAAACATAACATGTTTTTATTCAATGTGTATTATTTTTTATTATAAAATATTAATAATTATTATTTAAAAAATATATATATAATGTTAATAGGGACTATAGGACTTCCTAAATTTCTAAATATTTCAAGAAAAATGCAATTTTATGTTCCTCTGAAACTTTGTGTTCAAAATTTCTCCAACACAATCAAAACTACTGTAAACTTTCGCCAGAGTTTGCACACCTGTATTAGTCTGTTCAAATTTGAATGCCAAGTTTTTGTGCGTTTAACAAGGATTTGTAGTAAAAAAAAAAAAAAAAAAAAAAAAAAACATGCATTGCATTGCAGGTACAATAATACAACTTTCTTCGAAAATTGATCCTTAAAATT
>MU204326.1:12021721-12057463 GCA_017309775.1 Paedocypris sp. Pulau Singkep | reverse complement strand
ATATATATATATATATATATATATATATATATATATATATATATATATATATATATATATATATATATATATATATATATAAACATAGCACAGCACACAACAAATTTACTAAAAAAACAACATATCAGTTTTTAGATTAGATTAATTTGGCTAGAAAAGATTATCAGTGTTACATTATAAAAAATATTGAATAATATTTTATAATATTTATAAACATTAACTAAAAAGGTTGCAGCCTAACAGTCTCCGTTTATTGCTTAAAGCTTAGGGTTGCTGTTCTTGCCATCATCGACCTCTCAATGAGCCTCCAGCTCCATTAGTCTGTGCTGTAGTCGACGACCTCTGGAGCGCCGCAATCTTCTCTAGTTTTCCCTCCAGTTTCTCACTGGATGCTGGTCTCTTTCACATGTTCTCACTCTGATGCTTAAGAGCTGCCCTGTAGGGACTGAGGGAAGTTCTGATGACCATGAAAAATTCTCTTGTTCAGAAAACTACAGGTAGTAATTGAAGTCATTTTTCTGAGCAACCAAAGGTTCGTAAGTGCCGGTGTCCAGATTTATTTTTCCCAACTTCATGTCTGACAAATACGCAAGTTTAGTACAATTCCTGATCCAAATTTTTCAAATGTTTTATTCAGAATTGTGCATTTTTTTGAGTTATATGCTGTAAATGCTACAGATGTGTTATACTGTAAACTGCAAATAGTGAAAAAAGTTAATTTCTATGAAACTAACAAAAATGCTTCACATTTAGATTTGTTTGTTTTTTTTTTTTCTTGCAATCTTCACGGTATCAAATGAAACTTTTTTTTCATTTTTTTACTTTTTTTTTGTTTGGACTTAAGGCACTAGCTTCGGCCCACTAGTTGGGGCGGCCCTTACTCTAATTGGCTAGTGAGAATGTGATTGGCAGCTGCTTGACCAGGAAGTGTGGGACGAGTGTCATTCGCCATTTTTTTACAATAAATTGTGATTAAAGTGTTATTTTTGCACAGCATAACTACATTATTGTGGTGGCAGACTGCTTCAGAATAATAGTGTTCAATTTTGAACAATTGAACAATTGTGAATAGTTGAACAATTGTGTTCTGACTGGTTATTGTCATACTGTCAAATCATGTTATATACGTTTTTTTTTTTTTTTGTTTTTTTTTGGCTTTTTTTGTTTTTTTAATTATACTTAAGTGAGCAGTTGGAAACTGTTGTATTGTGAAAATCTGGTTGAGTAATAGATGCATTTGTCTCATTTGTCAGCAACAACTTCATTTTCAAACAAAATGTTGCACCTTTTCTAATTTACTATAAAAATTGTTCAAAACCAAAACGACATGCTGACAAACCTCTGTACGTTAAACCCTAGTTTCCATGGTGATAGTCTTCAGATGGCAATATTTCTAAAACTTTAGACGTGTTTTGCCTTGACATTGGCTTTTTATAAACTCGTAATTCATCAGTTGTAATTTTCCTCGGTATTTCAGTTCTGAAATTGGACAAAGGTTATGCATACTGCCTAAACATTCCTGTACGTCAATGTTACGTTGTCAAGATGAAACATGGATGTATTTCAGTGCATCGGAATTTTTAGCTGATGTGGGTTTTTTTGGGTTTTTTTTTCCTAGACCGGGACAACACATTGACTGAGCCCAGTGATCTACACCCTCTCATTATAAAGATCTATATTTTATTATTAAACCAATGAGCTTTTTACTATTCGTCAATACCCCTCAGCCCTCTACTCTTCCATCCAAACAACAAAAAGAAAATGTCATAAATCCACTATCAAATCCACTTAAGCTGAAAACATCCCGCCTCTCTGGGCACCTCTGTGTCAGCGTGAGCTCTATATTGCTTTTCTTTTTGGCACCAGAGCCATATAAGGATTAAAAGCGGATTACACAGACAGCTGACGGTGCAGTTTGAGGAGGTTAAAGTCGTCAGATGTAAATGACTTGTCAACTCTCAAATCAGGTTGGTAAAAAAGTAAACTGATCTTGTGTACAGGAATATATAAAGAAAGAAAATATAAAAAATCTTGAGCAATTTTCTACTCATCCATTCGTGTGTGTGATCTTTACATGGTTTGGGGCATGTAACTACATTTATTTGACAGTGTTTGTATCGACATGTCTTGGTGTACTGTAAAATAAAGTGATTAGAAAGGAGTCCCGTAAGCAGATTTTATACGGTGTCCTCTGATGCACCAGAAGCCGGTGGTAAAAAAAAAAAAAAAAAAAAAAAAAAGGCAGAATCGAGGAAAACGGACACATTGAACATGAATCAATGACGGCGATTTAGAGAAAATAAAACTGTTGCGCAAATAGCTGTGCTTGTTGTAATGGTGATCCACAAGGGCGTATACTTGGTTCTCTTAAAATTTTATACAACTCACAACAATTTTTTTTTTCTTTTTTGTTCATGATTTTTTTTCAGCACGTTCACATTTCTAACTAATAATCTAATTTTGAAATTATATGTTTTAAGGATCACAAAATATTATAAGTTTTAATATTATAAATTATAAAACATTTTCACAAAATATAAATACTGTTATTTAACAATGTGCCTTTATTTATATCTGTTCAAATGCTCCATGCTTTGAGTTTTGGCCCCCATGAACATAGTCCCATTTGTTTTTGTTTTTTTTTGCTGTGCAAATAAATGTTTTGTTGTGCATGTTGTAATGGTGTTCCACAAGGCCGTACACTTGGTTCTCTTCAATTGTAATGCTTCACTAGGAAATACCTGTCGTGGGGAGAAAAAAAAAAAGAAAGCAAGCATCTTTAAGATCATCCAAGAATATCAATGAAATGGAAGTCGGCTTATGATGATTCATTTTCCTATAGAAACACATTTCCCACGCTGCAATGCGTCCATGCCTCGTTTCCATCGTGCTTTGCATTCAATTTCAGCGCTTTGCATTATTCTAAATGCCAAACCAACATGAAGCCGCATCCAGGGAGCCATTACAAACACCATGATGGGTGGGCTGCTTTGTGCGTCCTCAACCAGAGATACCGGGCACTCCATAATTCAGCTCCGGCTCACTGCTTTGTCTTTTATTGCGTCTCATGAGTGGCACACGGGTTATTTTTCACCATCGCTTCTTCTGTGCTGCACCTCTGTGCTGTCGCTAAAGGCCTTGGGAGTGAATGTGACCATGGATTAGGTAATACTAGGTGGTTTTTTCGAAGGTAATCGGCGTGAGGTGGCCCCATGGGCGTTTATTAAGTTGGTCCTGCATCCACACCAGATGTGCGCTGGGAACAGCTGTCCACCTTTGTCGCATCTCTGGATGGTTGAGAACCTTGTGCTTATTAGTGCAATGGCATTAGATGTTACTGCCACACTGTTAGCTAATTAGCTATGCCGCAATGCTAAACACTCCAGAAAGCCTTAAAGGAATTGTGGAATCAGACTAAAATGTTCCCATTAGTTAAATAGTTTCAAATGATTCCCCTGTTAACCACACGGTGTGAATGCCAAAGGTAGTTTTGGAGGCATGGGAGCTTGATGTACTAAGATAAAAATATCTGACCTAGGTTATGTAATAATTACTACCTCTTTTTTGTTATTATTTGAAGATGTTTGCAGGTTGATCCGTAAAGTTAAAAAAGTGGTGGGTCTCACTGCCAAAACATTTTATATATATCACCCCACAAAATCATTTTATCTAATGCTTGTTTTTAATGGCCCAGCAAAAAGAAGAACTGATAACACACAAACTACAGATCCCATAGTCCAGTGCTTTAGCTGCCTTGCTTTATATTTGTTTCAATGGCATAATTACAATTGTAGCATATACTTAAAAAGACATTTTTTGTATTTATTTTGTTCATAATGTTTTGCAGCCTGTTCATATTTCTTTCTCAACTTTTATAATTTTGACAGAATATGTGAGTGTGGTGGTGCTGCTTTTACAGCTGTGTTTATGTTGTGTCTTCTTAAATGTAACTTTTTACATTAACATTTTTATGGCAATTAAAATCTGTCCTGCTGCAAAAAAAAAAAAAAAAAAAGTAAATTCTCTGGTGAGGAGCCACTAAAACGACGTCTTTATAATGAAGCACAAACTTTTGAGACGTTATGGCATTTTGTTCTGTTTGGTCCACAACCTTTTTCTGTCCACCGCATGAAAAAGAGGATCAAAAAACAGCAACACAAAATGTCTAGTGCCAACAAGATTAACGCAACAAATTACAAGACGACAAGTCATAACTCGTCAGTTAAGTTTAAACTGTTTTTTGTTTGTCAATCATCATTATTATTAAAATAGTTATGAAATAACATTAAAAATAATCAATATCACAATTATTAATTAATTAAATTGGTTAAATAATTATGTAATGTATAAAAAGTGTTAATGTAAATATTGTGCTTTTTTTCGCTTTTAGAGCGACCATTGTAGACTTTTGCCCAAGTCACCAACCGTCCCATCCGACACTTTAGCACTTCCACCTTCCCTCCAGGATTTCACAGTATCTGTCATGGCATTAATCTTAACACGACAGGAGATAAAACTCTGTCGCTACGATCACACCTTGATCTTACGGCTGAGATTCCTTTCATCTCCGAAACACAATTGTTTGCAATCCAGCGGCGTGACGATTCCCGATCCTGACAGCTCATTACGACGTGACCCTCATAAGCTGTTGCTCACTTTGACGCCTTGTCAAAGAACCTTTAATCGTGTAATTTTCACCACACTATAAGCGTTTTTTCCATCTCCTCAGGTCCTGACAGGTGACCAGCGGCCTTAATTTGTTTTGTTTAGAAGTTTTAGTTCCGCGTTCAGCCTGCGGAGACGCCGTCAATTATTAGCATGTTTCCTCTTCCCGGCTCTTATCGTACGAGTCCTGCTCGTATAATTGGACCTAAGGTGGCTTCTCATTATATGCTTGTCGAACAGCAATCCAACACTTAGCCAGCTGTTTATTTTAGCGTTAATCATATTCATTCTCCGGTGATATTATTCCAGATGGCTTCCATAATTGTGGCATTTCTTGTGCAGCTGTTTTATGGGCCGTTTATGAGGCGACACCATCGCAACTGATGCTGAGAGCCTCGAGGCTTCTTCTCAGTTTTACACTCTTCTTAACGCACCTTTCGTTGTGTAGTCCAACATCGAAACAGCTTTTGTTGAAGACATGAACTTTGGTGTTGCTAAAATCTTCTGCATGGACTAAAAGACACAGGTTTATCATCTTGTAGATGGTTTGACAGCAAAATGATGAAGGTGTGGGCAAAAAACATCTCTCTCTCCATTTCATCATTCCATCTATCATATTTTCTTCCTGCCTTTCGTGCCGTACTCTTGTTTAATCCCTTGCTCTCTCACTTTTAATCTTTTATATCTTGTCTATCTCTTAAACTCTTGTTTACTTGTCTCCTATTAACTATCCGGTTCTATCTACCAAACAATCCATCGGTCTTTTCTGTAAATCTTTTCTTCAACATTGTTTAGTATTTCATTTTTTCCACGGCCCTTTAAATTCTCTTGTGTTTCCTCTCTCTATTTTTCCTGCTCACAGCATTCCTCTATTTCATTTTTTAATTGAATCTTCCCGTCTATTGGTCCAGCCAACCATCTCTCAAGCATAGTTTATTTCACTATTTATGTATTTCTTTTTTTTGTCATTTCTATCTTTTCATCCTTAAAGATACATAAATCCGAGGCAGGTTATTCCATATGATGCAAATACAGATGTGCTTTTGACACATCTGCATACCATCTTCAAACTGTTGATACTGTTTACAGTTTATGGTGGAATAAAGAGGCATGATGAAATGTTTTTTTATTAATAAATCAGCTCAATTACATAACTGGTGGTAATATTATCTAAGCAGTACCTGCTCTTGAAGAATGAACACCATTGAAGAAGTCAGCAGGTTCTTTATTAGACAGAATGGGGAATAAAAAAGATGGGGAAAACACTTATAGAGTCATAAAACGAAAAAAAAAAAAAAAAAAAAAAGGTTAGATTAAATACAGAACGTTTACCAGTAAGGAAATATTTTTTGTTCAAAATGTTAAAAGTATCAAACATCCAAGTCTCTCTGTGAAATGTACTTGTCATCTATTGACCAACCGCTTTCTTTATGAATGCGTTTAATCTGATCGTATGAAATTAAAAAGCCTCATTATCCTGTCGCGCTGCTTATCAGTGAGACCTGATATGGATGTTTTGTTTGTGCTTTTCTTACACACTCGTATGACTGATCTTTCATCCTTCCTCTGATTAAAGGCGAGCGGTTTTATTATTCGTGCTTTGACATGGATCATAGAAATCACTGTACGCATTGACTCAGTCCAAACGTGATGATTAAGAAATAAAATCACATTAGAAACATTGTCTTTTCTTCAGAGACAATGTTGAGGGATTTGTCCCATTTTCTAATTGATTTGTTACGCTCAACTGCTCAAATACCAAATGTTAGAATAGATTACATTTGTATATGTGAATGTAATAAAATTTGAGAAACTGAAAAAATTGTATTGGTATACTGGTTCTGTTCTGTACTGTACTGTACACACACACACACACACACACACACACACACACACATTTTTGTACATAGTATACACTAACCTTCAAAAGTTTGGGGTCAAATATACAGTTTTCTGGCAATTTCTCGCACAGAATTAATTTCTAAGAACAAGGATAGTTTGTCGAGTTTCATGAAACTATCAATTTCTGGCCATTTTGAGTTTTTGATTGACTCCACAAATGTTATGATCCAGATTCTCAAACAGGTCAGTTTTATAGCTTCTTTAACCAGCTAAACAGTTTCCAGCAGTGCTAACAAAATCAAACAAGGGTTTTACAATCATCCATGATCCTACTGACACAATTAGCAAACACATTGTACAATTAAAACACTGGAGTGACAGTTGCTGGAAATGTGTTGATATTGCACCATACACCAGACATTAACAGAATAGATATTTACCACAGTAGCAATGTTTAGAGTGTGTTTCTGATTAGCTTCATTTCTGATTAGCTAATTGTTTTCATTGACAAAAAGTTGAAAAAGCTTTTCTTTCAAAAATAAGGACATTTCAAGTGACCCCAAACTTTTGAACGCTAGTGCGTGTTACAAGCAAAGTGCGAAATCCAGGCATTCTATACACAGATGTAAACACAAACGTGTCAGGGTGTTCAGGGGGGCAGACTCAATTTCAGCTTGATGTAGAAAAAAAGGTTTTATAATAAGAAAAAAAGAATTAAAAAAAACCCACTAAGTAGCCACTTATGAAAAAGCACTTCTCAAAGAACAAAATTAAACTGATACAATGATCCATAAATGACTTTGCCAAAAACCAAATGGAACTTGGACTCGGCAATGCAAAACCATAAATAACTCTGGAACACATTTAAGGATCTGGCGTGGAATAATACAAAAAAAAACTAGTATGAAAAACTAGGAAGGGCATAAAATAGTCAAACAAACTGTTGAGAGGTTGAAACAAATGAATGGGCAAATTAAATCTTGAGGGTAATAACAGTAAAATACAGGTGAAGAGATCAAATGTAATTGTCACAAACCAATCACTGTCATCAGCCCCGCCCGGCCACACCCAGCCGTAATCACTGACGGTCATTATTTAATCCAGCCGCTGCATCTCCAGGTTTAGTTATCCTACATAGATTTTTTCATTTGGACTCTAGAGTGGACGGGACGTTCACAGGTTAACAGTTTTAATTCCTGAATCAAGGCCAAACAGGCAGGGGTCGGTACACAAAGATCAGATTCAACAAGGGTCAGGCAAAGGCAGTCCAGGAAACAGCACAGGTCAAGATCAGTATCAGAACTGGACACACAATGGTCAAAAAACGGGCAAGGCAAGATATAAAATGGCTGGATCACAGGCAAAACACACGAACAATCTAGCAAAGGTGAAGACAAGTGCTTAAATACCAAACGTGATTGTAAAACTGAAGACAGCTTTACCGTAAAACGATTGCGAAGAAAACCAGAAATACAAAAAAAACGGAAGTGTCAAAATAAGAGTTCACACCGGCTATAAGCTAGAGTCCGGAGACACGTGACGGTAATAAAGAGCGTTACAAAAAATTTTACAATACACACAACACAAAACATGTTGCCAACCAAACAGTCACTTGGGCACTGCCAGAATACCAGTCTCCATAAAAGCAGAAACAAAAATGAAGCCTGGATCCTTATAATATGTGTGTAGATTACAGTCCATTTTATATTTTACCTACCCAAAGTTTTTCTAGTTTTATTACATGGCAAATATGGATTCACCATTACAACCAATTTGCAATGTTATCCTGCGGTAAAAAAATTGTCAACTGTAAAAACAAAAAACATTATAATAAAATGCATCAGTTGGGGAGATTTGTTGAACAGGTTTGGTTTTAACCTATAAGCATTGGTTTTTAATATATAAAATAGTTTTTATCTACTGTCCAAGGTTGCCTTTTATAGGCTGCATTTAACACTTTGTGTCAGTCTGATGCATAAAATAGCTTTTTGTGAAATGTTAATTATTTAATACCTTGGCCAAGTATCTTTATTGTGCCCAATACCAGGAATTTCTACAGAATGCTGGATTTCACTTTATGTGTGGCGACTTATTTTGTGTGTGTGTGTGTGTGTGTGTGTGTGTGTGTGCGTGTGTGTGTGTGTGTGTGTGTGTGTGTGTGTGTGCGTGTGTTAGGCTAATTTAATTCTCAAGGTTGACTTTAATTATCCTCAGAAATGTCTTCTAAATACAACAGTAAGAGCATTATTCTAATGGAGCTTTTTCAGTACTACTGCTTATGGATGTTTCTCACTCATAATGGGACATTAGCAGTGTTTTAGCGAGTGATGTATTGAGTACAGAAGCTCCCACCGTCTTATTAGGCATGTGAAAGATGAAATGGAAAAACACAATTTTCAGCAACATTCTTTCATCATTATTTTTTTTTCTGTTGATACAGTGCGTTATCGGTTATATCACTGCTGGCATAGAAAAGAGGTTAAACTTTGCTAATGTTCAGTATTTATTTCCCGCTGAAAGGCTTTGGTACGTTATGCATATTTTCTACAAATGTAACTTTCAAGGAGCTTGGTAAATATTTTAACTCTCGAGTATCTGTTATTGAAAAGTGATTGTTTGATGTTAAAAAAAATACAGCATTGATAAAAGACATACATGGCTAACTTCTATTTGATAATTTCTTTCCCAAATAACAAAGGCAAATGTCCTTTTTATCGTCCTTGATGAATTTTACTACCGTCTCCAAATGTGGGAGCTAAAGCTCGAGGGGCTCGGTACATAAAAGAGCTTTTGTTAGTTTTATATTTAATACAGATGGGTTTTTATTTTATGTGTAACAGGATTCATTGGTTGTAAAAGACAGGTTCAAAACCCCAATTAATTGCATTTGTATTTTTATACATTCGTTGTTGTCATAATGTCTTTAGATGCTGCATTAACTATTTTAAGGACATGCTGTCAAATGTCAAGATTCATTATCAGTCCAAAGTTTTTGAGCAAGATCTGTGAATAACTACACAAATATGGTCTTAATCTTTAGTGGATCGTAAAACGGTATTTCAAGCATGATGAACGGCAACTCTGTAAGAATGTTTTTATTGGTAAAAATCTACATTTTATGCAATGGAATTTGCATGCACTGTGATTTTTATGCAGATTTTTGCACAGATGCAAATTCAGACAATTTGTTATTCTTCGCAAGGAGCCATTTTTTCTGTCTGGTGAGTGGTGAGTCTTTCAAACGTGGACATATGGGTTTTAGTAGAGCTTTGCTGAGTCAGTAGGCAAATCCTCAATTTTTGAGTTCAATGTCAAGTGAAAGAAAAGCCCATGTGCTTTTCCACATTTCAACTGCTTTAACATCCTCGCGTGTATGTAAACTGCTATTTGTCATACTAAGGTCCAGTCAATAGCCATTTCAAGAGTCACACGGGTCATCACACCACGGCCACTGCACTGCGGCGTGTATGTCTGCAGACGAGGTCGTGCAGTTAGTCTATTCTGATGATTTGGAATAATTGTGTTATCACCTGCCAAGCAAAGACCACGGCTTTCCAACAAGCCTATATTGGATTTCTGCAATATTTTAGCGGCCTATTTAAATGTGCTGCACTTTCCATGAGGATCAATTCCAAAGCTTGACCACACTTGACTTAACTTGAACTGAAGTTGCCAGCAAAGGGCATCGAAGTCATCATGAAGAAATACAAACGGTTGTTTTTTTCTGATAACCCTTAAACAACTTTATAACATGAGTTGAATGCACAAAGCTTAAGTAAAACATTCCGTGCGATGGCCTGCGATAATCATTCATGGTGAACAAAGCAGCCTGGTCAGAGCTCATTTAATCACATATTGGCCCTGTCAGCTTCCTCCACTTTCACCACAGTTCCAGGGGTTGAAAGAATCTCGCCTTACAGGTCTGCAGTAATTGATCAATGCAGTTTCCCACAGTCTCTTTGGTTGATCTTTATTTTAGGCAGAATTAGGTGAGTGATTCATTCATTGGATTCCGGCTGCTTTTTGTTCTCTGAGCTTAAGCCCGGGGCTTGTTCTTGCACGCGCTTATTGGGTTGTTCAAGCTCAAATTAACTATTTAAATTTAAACCCTATTACATTTTATCTCCATGTTGCAATATTTCTGAAGCTGAAAGAGGACTTCAAAAAAGTTGTTTCTACCTGATGTACCAGTTGCGGAGATCAAATGCAAGGCTGAAAAAAGTTTCAAGTCTTAAAAAAATGATATGGCAAGTACTGCTCTTAGTTGTAGTTTAGTCTTAGTCCAAAAACCCATTTGAATTATGCAACTCGAATGGGTTTTAATCAACCGGAGAGGACATGTGTAAATCCACGGCTTGTCTTCTTGTAATGGTTATTACTCTAGTTGTTGTAGTTGCTGCAAGATTCAAATTCAAAACTTTAACATGGATATTACTATAGAACAACTTAACCATTCTCATAACTCTCACAGCATCTAACCTACTCTCAACAACAAACAACCCTTGTTTGTGTGTTCTGTGTGACTGTTATGATCTTCTGTCTAGTGCAATTCTCGATAATTCTTGTGTAAAGCACTTACATAATAGGTTTTTTTAACACGTTGCTTCTAATGCTCCTCAGTTTGTGCGTCTTGTTGGATAAAAGTGTCTGCCGGTAAAGCAAAGTACAGGTCATAGACAGAACATCAAACAACCTGCAGGCTGTCCAGAAAGCAAGATGCGGTGGTAAATTTAAATTAGAAACAGTTATGAATTAGGTTAGAAAAGGTGCATTCTGAATCACAAAACAGGCTAACGCTATTACAATATTTAGGCAAACTGGCAATACTTGGGAAAAAAAAACGGCCTCTTTAAAGGAGTCAGAAGAAGAGAGAGCAGAGACTGGCAGAGCTCTGACTAAAGCTCCCTCTGCTGATATGGTGGTTCCTTACACCTTAGTATAGTACATGAACTTTTAAATATATGCAAGACAAAAATACTCACAAGACTGCCCACAACCAAGGTGAAGAGAGCACACAGTTCTATAAATATAACTTCACAAAATCTCCTTAGAAATGAGAATAGACCCGTCGGTGCTTCTATTGTAGACTTCTGTGGGATTAACTCCACTTGTGTGATTTTTACAGAAGTGATACAGGACAAGGGATTTCACTTTCTGGAAAGGCAGTGCCAGCCTTATGTATATTCAGCAGCGCAGGAAAAGCTGATGGTCCATATTGAAGAAGTGTCGCATCCTATACAAGCTTCAAACCAGGAGGGCACGCTGCCAAGCTGGCCGAAGATTACCGTGAGGAATACAGCCGTGACCTGGGGATTAAAGTCTGCTGACCTTTGAATGTTTGATAGATGCTTTGCTGCATCATCGTGAACTACAGTGAGCAAGAGGCCATTCCTTTGACAAGGACAGGAAAGTTTACATCACTCTCTTAAAACAGTTTGTAATATACTATTGTAGAGCATCATTGTCAAGGTTTTCCGAGAACTAGCTGGAACTTTGTTTTGGAAAAGAACTTGTGTGCTGTGAGTTCGATTTCTTGTCAGTGGAGAAAGAGCTCCATATCTTCTTTGGAATAAGGTGTACTATATTCCAAATTTTCCTATTGCAGTTTTCAGAATCACACTTCAGTTAAGTCTTTGTTGGCTTTTGACCATCAGTCTAAGTAGAAGTGGCAGTAGAGTAATGGTCAGATAGGGATTCACTTTGTCTCCCCATGAAAACGGAATGCCGCAGAAGTTGTCGAAATGCTAAATTCGTAATTCACCTAGTTACTTCATGTGCGGACTAGGCTGGGGTCAACCATCAAAATGTGCTCAGCTTCAAGTAGGACACCATGAAATCCCTGGACAATCATGGGGAGCTGGAGCCAGGGAGTTCAGAGTGTAAAAGGGGGGTTGGGTTTGCAAGTTCTAAGCCCTTTCTGGCTGGTTCTACAGCTGAGTGTCCTTGGGAAAGACATGGTCTTTAGGGACAATCTCACTCATTTTCACTTTAATCAAACTTCTTGTAATGCCATTTAATCTAGGTGTAGAATTCAAGTCAGTTATTTCAAGCGACCTGCACAACCTATATTCGGCCATAAATGTGTGTCGCCAAAATAATAACTGGACTCACACTGAACCAGCTTGTGTAAACTTGGTGAACTTCGAGTTATCTTGCTTTGTTTTTATATTTATGAGTATGTAAGTTGAAAGCAACCAACGAGTGACTACAGCCTCACTTTTACACAACAACGCACCGTTTTGAATTTTGAGATGTTTCACGTTTGACACCAGTTGTGTCAAATGCCACATCCTCTTGTGGATGTTTGTGATGTGTCATTTTGAATCTTCTAAATGATGTTTAATGGCTTCAGGCACAGATTATTTTCTTATTCCAAAAAAAAAAAAGATCTGACTTGTCATTTTTCCGCTCTCTTCAATACTCTGATCCCTGGAAAGAACTGTGGCATATCAAAACATTTCTCCGTCTCCTTGACTTTTTTTTTCGACTGAACCCTGTTCTTCTGCTGTGAGCAGTCCGTACAGCTGAAGCTCGGAGATATCTCTGCTTTCTTTCAGTTATGAATGCTGAATATTTACAGGTAATGAATGGAGGCGTTTACCTGGAGGTAGAACACAACAAGGGCATGTGCAGCTGGATGATGTGGATAAGGAGCTAAATGATGCGAGGATTTAGCTTGACTTCTCTTCCGGAGCATTGTACCTTGAATAAAAGAGGAAGTATCAAAGGAGATTTATCTGTTTTTGTGTTGATCACCAGACTGCAAGACATGTAAAGAGTCAACTTGCGTTCAAGTTTTTGCTCAATATTGTATTTCACAGTTCAGAGGCCATACTGCACCCCCTGGTGGTGGTGGTGGTGATGAAGATGATGATGATGATGATGGTGACTGTAATTACCTGAATCATTGTAATTGCTGCGCATAAACGAATAGTTCAAACCAGATCTTCAGGTCAGCTGACCTTGGAATAGTACTGTTCTTTTCTAGCTTGGATTTCCAACTTCAAAAAAAGGTTTCCACAACATGTTCAGGATTCTTCAAGTCTTCAACGCTGTGTAACATGTGTCATGTTGTAACACGTTGCATGTTTGCAACAGTTATTAACAGCTCTACTCTAGATTGGACAGATTCTGTAGTCATTACTCAGTAATGATGTTAAACTTGCAGCATAGATGTTTGACAATGTTTCCTTTATTAGTAATTTTGTTATTACAAAGTTATTACAAAAATGATCTTCAAACGTGTGTAATATAATTATTAACATACAGTATATTGATTTAAAGCCAAGTAGATTCGTTTTTTTTTTTATTTAAGATTCATGCTTATGGTCATGTTTCCACTGTAATCATTCTCTGATAATATTATAGTTTTACATTTTCTATTTAACTTTTTTCGTATTTTACATTAGTTTGCTAAAGTTTTTCTTCAGTGTTTTCCCCAGTGTCTCTGAAGAGTATTTTTAGTTGGAGATTATGACCAGTGGCTTCGCAACTTGAAAGCACAAACTGTCCTGGGATCCAATTTAGATTTTTCTTTGAATCACTCCAACCAGAAATCGTTACACGTGTTGGACAAAAAACTATTTTGAGAAAACCGCCATATTTCTCATAAAATTTGGTGAGGAAAAGCATTTCTCATCAAGAAGTCAGTCTCACTATATCAGAAAGATGCAGTGAAAATAAAAAGTAACCTTTTTGTTTTTTTTTTGTTGTTTTTACATTGTAAAATACACTTGCACCCTGATGGACACACTTTAATTCTTAATAAAAACACTTTAATAAAACAAGCTTTTTGTGTATTGAGAAGATTATTGCAAATCATTGTGTCTAAAATTCAGACCATAAAATCTAATTTTTCATGCATGTCTGATGCATAAAAATTATGTTTCACAATGCTGTTCGGAAATAGAAAATCTCCAGTCCGCAGTCTCCTCCTGCTCTTCAGATCTTCCTGATCGGCAGACAAACGCTTAATTACAATCTCTAAAGCGATGATGGAGATGGTTAGAGCACTGCTTCAAGAGCCAATGCCCATTAAAAGATTTTGCCATTATTTGTTTCAGCTTCTCCAAGGACGATCCGAAGAGCTATTGACCGGCACAAAGCGGCTTCATTTAGGCCAGAGACCAACAAAAGTGTCCAAACACACTGGTACACACGTTGATAGTCTACAATGATACACTTGTACAAACACTCATTTTTATTTTCTATGGTTTGATTTTCTAACTTCTTTTGAGGAGAGATTTTACAGCAAACTTTCTACTATAAATACATCCTATAGCACACACACACACACACACAATATGCTGGTTTCACAAAAGGGAATTGAATGGGAATGTAAGTGTTATACAGTACGCTCTTATTTTTTGTTTTTCTTCAGATTTGCTCATTTGTCACACCGGAGCATTATTCCCTCAGTAAAGCGCTGCTGTGGAATCAAAACCAATTTAGCTGATCAAATGAAAAGTTTTGTACCATTTTACTTTTCAGATAAAATACTTTTTACTAGAGTATTCCGATGGCGCATTTATAAATAAAACCTACACAAACAACTGATCTGAAATTAAAACTTATCCAGAAACATAAATGCTCAGTTGTTTGTTTTTATAAGTTGTATCAAATGCTTGAATATACATAATAATTCAATTACAGCCTTCGCCAATTGCCTCCGTGTTATTTGTCTCCGTGTTACAGGGACACGAGATTGGTCCATGTTTTCAGTAATCAGATTGTGTTAAAAACCTACATCCAATATAATGACATGAGCTACGCCAACATTTTTTTTTTCAAGCTAATCTTGCTTTCATTTTCTTCCCCTGACATTTTAGGGAAAGATCTTTTTACATTTCTATCTCGTTGTTTCAGCGTTGTAATTGTACCATGCCTTCAATTTAGTCTTTATAATGTGCGGAAAGTACCGGTACACTTTCCATCTCATTTTAATTCACTTGGAAAATTGTAGATTGATTGAAAAGAATACATTGAATTGGAGCACAATTGAGTAAAAAATGTTTTTATTAGAACAAAGTGTTTAAGATGTGAATGTGAAATTATTTTTGCATTCAGTAAAAAAAAAGAAATGGATAAATTAAAGAAAATCAACAACAAATCAACAAAAGCAATTGTCATACTGTATACTGCTAGATAATGTCACTTAGTTATGAGGAAAACTGTTTTATTTTTTTTACTACAGTTTAACTTTCTTTACAACAGATCGAAAGGAAACGTTACTTTCATAACCTTGGTTCCCTAAATAGAGAAGAAAATGTTCCTTTTACATACAGTATTTTCGTGTTTAGGGTGTCACACATATGCAAATTCATACAGCCATTGAACTTGTTGGCAACAACTTGGTTTAAATTTAGTTCCCTTCCATCAGAACATCTCTTTCCCTTCTATCAAGGAACCAAGACGTTTTTTTAACAGATGCGAGTTGATTAAATTATAAATAATATCTATCCTTTTTTCTTTGCATGACCACTTTATTATAGAAAATTTGAATACATCAATTACCTCTTTCAAGATAAACATAGAGATGTAATGTTGAAGAGTAGCCATGTTACAATAAAGCGAAACGACTTGAACACTAACTTAATCTTCATGTTGAAGTGTTTGTGTAGTTGCACCAAAACCCTGAAGTCTTTTGTTGTTTTTCAAGCTGTGCAGTTATATTTATTGCTATCAAGGGCTTTTTTGTTGTCCTAGAAGTGGATGAAGTGCTCTTTTACCCTTATTTTTATAATTCAGAACCATTTTTTCTAGTTTTAATAAAAGCAATCCTTTCAAATGCTAAGCGCTCTCAAAACACTTTCCCGTCGAATGAATGTGCTGGTATATCGTGTCAACACAAAGACGTGGCTTTTGTGAATTGTTCCACAGTTTGAAAAATGATTAATTGCTTGAAATACCAGGAATCACTTTATTGTAGAAGTTGAACGTCAAGATTTTAGCAGTGAAACACAACAAACTGCTCCTTTCTAGAAGAAAAATTCATATTGACCAAATATGCTGGAAATTATGTGACAGCCTGATGATTATAAGATTTTTTTAATATTATTTTAATTGAAATGTTTTGCAGAACAACATACTTACAGACATAACAAAAAATGAACAGACAAACACACCCTTCACTGTATAAGATTTTTTTTTTCAATAAAATAATGCTATCGGCTTTTAAATAAAAGTTTGGCAACTTTGTAATTTTGGGCGTAAAATTGATCCATTCAAATTTTTTGAAAAAATGGTTTCGCTCCTCCAGTGTCAATCATGTGAAATGCGTGGTTTCAAATTTTATTCAAATGAACAGTTTGATTTTCAGATTCTAAAAGCCCTTTTGTCCAAGACAGGGATTCTCCACCTTGAAGCTATGCCAGTGTAGCAGGGAAGAGAACATACTTCCTCGGAAAACACGTTTTTGCGCCTCTAGAGTAATGTGTAAATACACTAGGTGGCAGTAGTGCGCTCGATGTCAGCGTGCGTTGACCTTGTGGGGAGACTTTCTTATCCAGAACATTCTAGATGCATTTCACAATGAACTATTTCACAAATCATTAAACAAGTGGCTTCTGCGTTACTTATTTTGTTATTCAGAGTTTGTTATTTTAATCAATACATTTTCTGCTCAAAAGACTTCATACATTTGAACAAAGCTGTGAAAGATAAACAACACGTTCAAACTGTTTTCAAATGACATTCTGTTTCAGTGAATTTGTGAACATAGATCTCTAGTGATGTATTACTGTGAAAAAAAGATTCATAAATAACATTAAAAAGTTATCCAAATGGATCAGCTGTTTATTAATTGATAAGACTGCAATTTTAGTTTAAAGTGTTGTTTTATTTCTTCAATCAAATGTTATTATTTAGATTGGACAAAATTGTTAGACATTGCGATAATTGTAAATATATTTGTTGTTTGTGCTCACGCATTAATCTTTAAGTACATATTTTACAGATTTAACTAAATAATGTGTGAGCATGGATAAACAACAAGTCATCCATTAGATTTCTGAATTTTGTCATAGAAATTAAAACAAAAATATACAGCACTTGCTTATATATATAGCTAAACTATAGTATTGAGTCCTATTATTGAAAATCAAATTATATTATTTATATTATTATATTATATATATATATATATTATATATAATATATTATTATATTATATAACAGTATAAAAACAAAGCAAAAACCCTAAATAACAAAACAATTGGATACAATTTTTATCAAAGCAATTATTGTTTTATAGACTTTATGAGCGTCTCATTTTGAATATGTCCAGGGACAATCTAAGGATGATAAAATAATAATTTTCAGCTATCATTGGTTATCTGATGAGTGACCTGTTGGGTTTCTTAGGGCTCGTAATGGCAATGAAGTGAAGACAGGGGATGAGCATTGTGCCAAGTAATTGAAGCAAGTTAAACGTGTCCGGGGCTGCGATTCTAAAGTAATTGTTTTATTATTTAAAGCATGAAATATTAAATGGAGTTGACCCCATGAGAATAGGGAGTTGCAAACCAATTATTGAACATGATCTTGCACATATTAAACACATCAGCCTAGTGAATAACATTCTTTTTTATTACCCTGATTTTTTTAAAGTCATAACGTTAAGAACATTATTTTTTCATAAAGCTCCTACCCCATGCATTTATTTTTTGCGCCTATCAAAACCCTCACTGTCTTTTAAAGGTCACCTTTTAAAATAAGACAACACACACGCTATTTAAGAACATACAAAAGCCGCTCAGAAAGGCCCCAGTCGGCCCTCGAAACTCACACCTTGAGTCACAGACAGAACCTTCTTGCTTTAAGACAATAGAGCTACCCACTGCTCCAACGTGCTGCCTTACATCTTGCGCCAATGTCATTCGTTCAATCAACCAAAAGAATAAAGTTTCAACCAAACTGATATTGAGAAGAGAATTAATCGACTGCTGATCATCTTTCTTAAATCTGAAACTTGATGTTGGACAGTGCAGCACTTTTCAGAGGCTTCTTTCTCTCTTTAAACTTGGAAGCAACAGAGATCATTGTGAGTGTCAACACAAGAATTCTCAGAAAAGTTTTCTACCTACAGCTGGTCTGCTCTGAGGTTGTAGAAGCCAGATACAGGCTTTTTGTGACATTTGAAATGGTTCCCCAAGGGTCAGTTCTTCTGTGGAGTGAACTGACAAATTGAGAACATGTGGAAGGTCAGATGTGGACAGTCTGATGGTCGCTGAAGGTCATGTTGAAGAACACAAGACACTGTGAATCACGCCAGGGGAGCAGTCTTGGGGTAGTTGTGGTCCCTAGTAGTAGGCATTGGGAATTTGATTCCTGTACAACTGTGGGTCTGCAATACATCAACTCGCAATGCCCTTGTGATCCAAGGCTTAAGGCTGCCCACTGCTCCGGGCTTGTGCGTGTTCACTTTACAATGGGTGTGTGCAAATTAGCCATGAACAATTGAGCAATGGCTTGATTTTGATGTTGGGCAAAGATCGTTTTCAGTAGTCAAAAATAGAGCGTCAGAACATATTCACTCAAATTGAAACTGTGTCATTCTTTCGCACTACGTCAGAATGTGTTGGACGCAATTTCCCAGAAGTACTCTAAAAAAAAAGGCACTTTCTGGAAACCAATTCACGTGGAAAAGGAACGTGAAAGTCAATGGTTCCCAGTCCAACTTTCTGGAAGTCAATGTTTCCCATTAAAAAATTTCCTAACCCTTGCTAATGGGTCAAACCCCGTGTTCTTGGCTTTCTGTGTGTGTAGGCCACACTGCTGTACACTATTGATCCGGCTTCAGTGACCCACTACAGCTGAAAAAGCACAAAACAAACTCCACCTTTGCTTTAGCATCGATTATTTTGGGGTTCTTTTTCGCTCTACAGTACAGTCTGATATTGAAAGCAGTCATCCCAGCTTCTTTCAGTCGTCCGATTTTTGGTTTTGCACATTAGAGGACATTAAAATGAAAGGTGGAAGGAATGCTTTGGTTGAGGTGTTATTTGGTGGTTTCTGTAGAAATGTCACAGCAGACTGAGTTTAGAAACCCCTAGCAAAAGCACAATGCAAGCCACAACTTTATAAACAATGCAAAGAACGTTGGGGTAAGGCAGAAAAGTGCTAAATCCTCTCAAAGAGCGTATGAATCTTTCATGAATGTGACACTCAGGCTGGCTTCATAAGAGCAGGGGAATGTGGAACAGTCTCACTCACAGGCTCTTCACAATTATAAATAAGCCTCGGCTCGCTCTTCCATGTTCTGACAACAAAATGCAAAGTTGCAGTTACTTCTGCTGCACTTGGTGTGAATTAAATATGAGAGACTGTTATTGGGAGAGCAAAACCGAGTGGCTGATTATCACTTTTATCTTGCGTTTTTTGTAGTCTTTTTTTTTTTTTTTTTATAAAACGATTGAACAGTTACGTAACTATGTCTGACCTGGACAACACATAATGAGAAAAACTATTTTTTTATTGAAATGTGTTGCTTACTGGTCTCCCAATGTCCACATGATTTTCTACAGTTTTTTTATGATCAAAATAATCTCATTTATTAATATATATATCAAATTACATCACTTACTGTTTATCACACAACATTGCGTTTCCCTACAATTTGAAAGAAATTGATAATGAAAAAAAAACTGTTTATTTGAGAATGAGTGTCAACAAATATGTCTCCTCTAGGTCTCCTCCCACTGACAAAAAAGCATTGTTCAGGTGAATAGGGTTTGGAAAGATGGCAAAGGGTGTGAATGAAAGTGTGAATGTGTGTGTCTGTGTGTCCCGCTCTTTGATTGGTTGGCTTGAAATCCAGAGTGTGCATCCCCATGACATACGAAAATGAATGATGGCAGTTATGTGTATATTTATTTCTGCTTCTGACATGAAAAATGTCCAGAAACATTTTTTTAAATATTAAATGGGATTTTTGGGGAAAAAAACAACAGCTATTTAAATCTTGACAGACAGACATTGACGTTGCGTTGGTCTGGAACTAAGAACAGCGCTATATAAATAAACTTGAACTTGAACAGACAGACAGATGGGCGGACGGATAGATAGGTAGATAGATTAAAAAAAATGGAAAAAAAAAGGCTGATAAGTGGGTAGCGGTATGGATGCATGGACGAATGGATTGAAGGATGGAAAGATAGATAGATGGAAGGTTGGGTGAACGGATGGATGGATGATAGAAGCATCCTTCTCACTACACTGAGGTAGAACACAGTCTAAATGAGTTATAATGAGGGGTGTATGTGTTAGAGAGAGAGAGAGAGAGAGAGAGAGAGAGAGAGAGAGAGAGAGAGAGAGAGAGAGAGAGAGAGAGAGAGAGAGAGAGAGAGAGAGAGAGAGAAATACAGTTAGATAACTTTATTAATAATTTAACTAAAATATTCATCACAAAAGTAGAAAATGTTAAATAAAATAAACCGTAATTAAATAAACTAATAGGGATTACAGAAATTTCCCAAACTGTAAATTATCTCTTGTCACAAGATAAAAGAACAAATAACCACCAAAACTCTTGGTATATATATATATATATATATATATATATATATATATATATATATATATATATATATATATATATATATATATATCAGAAAACCACACAATATTATCCAGTTCTATAATAAAGTAGTTCACACTCACTTTGACCTGGTCGTTCACCAAGCGCTGACAGTTTTCCACTTCAGAGCTCCTGACATTCAAGCCTTCAGTCTCGCCTCATTTAGCAGCAGATCAATATTGAGATTGTAGCTGTTTGCTGGTGATCAAGCCGTAAGTAAAGACCGTCTGAACAGAGTCCGCTGTGATGATCAGGCTCCGAAATTCAACAAGCCGAAGTTTTTTACGTTAAACACACTCATCGATGACTTGATTTTGTATTAAATTTACTCTTAGTTGAAGTGCAATTTGCATTGTTCCAAACATTTGTGATTTATATCAGCATCTGTTTTGCGAGCAGTGGAAATGCTAGATTTTTGGTGGTCATATCACGCTTTATTTCACTTTCACCTTGCTTTAACCTTGTCTTCTCTTTACCTTCGACACCCTGGGGCTAATCTGTAGAGCAGATAAGAGAAAGTCTCCAGCACAAAGGCTGTCAGAGCTCCGGTCAGGCATCTCAAACTCCAGTTCACAATGCTCTTCATGGACCTCAATGGGGAAATCTAAATGTTCATTGTTGTAGGGTTTATGCAATGGGGGTGTAGAAGCCGGTCAGTGCATTTAATGCTGGACTTTCCAGCTTTGCATCATTTCTGCTTTGATTTGTGTCTGGTTGTGGAGAAGCCCTGAGGTAAAGGCTTCAGGTAAGGTCTGACATCCTGCTGTTTGCGAATAATAACACGCCCGGCCGTCCTTTGACGTCAGTAGAGGTCTGTGTCAACCTGAGACTGAACAAAACCCTTTCACTCCGAGCAAAGGTTTCCTCCTGTGTTTGTCGTAATCATGAGGACAATAGCAGTATCAAACATCTATAATTTTGTTCTATAATCTATAATATTATTGTTTATGATATGTCCATAATACCATTATGTAACCCTTGGAGCTAAATGTGGCAAGTTGTAGTTAAAATTCCATTGTGTATAAAAATTGTAAAGGAATATTACTTTTTGCTTTATAATTTATAATTTCCTATTTCTGTCAGGATCTACGCTGGCAGTGATGTTCACGCCAGCGGAGAGACTTTTTTTTAAACATTTTTCCGAGTATTACTTTGAATGTCACCTGGAACTTTGGTTTGTTTACTTTCAGTCACTTTCTGATTTGGTTTGCTTTCGTTAATGTTTCAATCATCTGTTTCAGCTGTTTTGGTTTGTTCTGATTAATTGTTTAATTTCTTGATTATTGCTTTATATCGGTTAAGTTCTGTCACCTGTTCCCTGATTTGTGTTCTCTGATTGTCTCATTATTTAAGCCCTGTGTTTTCTGTGTTTGTTGCTAGTCCGTCACTTTATGTCACGTTCCGTTGCGCCCTGCGCCTGCTGTCTGAATTATAATCCGTGGTTTATATGTGCCTTGTTCCTGAGAGATTCCTCAGTGAGTGGTTTTGGTTTGTTTTGTCATAGCCATGTTTTTGGTCCCTCGTGACCCGTTTCTGTTGTGTTTTTGTTTGTTTCATTATTAAAAAGCATCCTTTTTCATTCAATTTCATTCAAAAATAAATAACACCGTATTATTAAAACGCTATGAACAGAAACACTTTTATCTTTTAAATTAAAAAAAATATTTTTTGAGTATTGCTATTTGCTAAAACAAAATTGCAAGTTAAAATTCTACTATATTATTGTATTGTATTAAAATGATAAAGTCTGAATTTTGAGTTATTAAGATAGATTTTACGAGTTTTAAATTCAGAATTACGAAGTAAGACCTTGCAATTCGTTTGTTTGCTTTTTTTTCTTTTTGGTGGAGGTATCTAGATTCCGCACAATTGGGGGAATAAAACTCAACTAATGTAATAAATCTCATTGGGACTAACTCACGCACCCAAACACTCTAGACTCGGGAGCCAAACATCACTAATGTGCAAGACTTAACGCTCTGGCACTTCTCCGGCTTTGTGTGTGTTCATTTTCTTGTATGTGTACCTTCACTGTATTGTTAAATGCAGAGTAAAAATTTTATACAATCCCTAGTCACCATATTAAAAATCTCATTCACACAAACACACAGTCAATATAGATACAAGAAGGAATACTTGTTATTTAGATTTTTCGGTATTCATCTATAAGGATGGATGGTCAGACAGACAGCTGATTCTAAATATAGAGATTGAGAGATACATAAATAGCTCGCACGTTGCCAGGTTTTTTAGAGTGAAAAGTTTGGAGGTGTTTGTAGTTTGTCAAACTCTCATTTCCAAAGTTCATGACAAATTTGATCCCTGCAGAACAGAACCTCAGCGGGACTCTAGATCCGATATTCAATCCGCTATATAAAGTAACTTCACAGTAAGTTCCTCTCAGGTTGTTCTTTGACATTTCTACTCCAAAGCTATTTAGCTCCTTGAAGGCCTCAGTTCGCCTAATAAAAGTCGATTTCTACCCGTCTCTCAGCGGCCATAAATCTCTGATTCAATGCCTTGGGTCGTGTAGGTACATTCTCATTTTCCATGACCCTTTTTTTTTTGCCTTCATCTTCTGTCCATTGCTTCCCTTCTCATTAGGAGCTTTCCATCTTCTGAAACTAAGCTTTGAGATCTCCAGCGCTGATGTCTTTCTGCCATCTCTTCCTTGTGGTGATGTATATGAGCATCCTGGAGGTTTCTTCGCTATGCACGAGTCTTTTTTAGACATTTGAACGCTTCTTGAAATACGTATTTCAGTATCTATTTAATAAGCTTGATCATTACCCTTCATTACAAACATTTAGTGTCATCACCGATTTCTCTTTTATTTTCTATTACTTTTTATTAAATGATTCCTTGTAATTATTTCATGTTCAGTGTGTAGGTTCTTTTTTGATTTTTTTTTTTCATCCAATCAGGTTTCAGCCTTTTTTTAGCCTGTTCACTCTACCTCTCTCTTGTTCTCTTTCTCTCTCTCTCTCTCTCTCTCTCTCTCTCTCTCTCTCTCTCTCTCTCTCTCTCTCTCTCTCTCTCTCTCTCTCTCTCTCTCTCTTTCTCTCTCTTTCACTCTACCTCCCTCTCTCTATTTATCTATTTATCTTCTCTCTACTTCTCTACCTCTCTCTCTTTCACTCTCCCTCTCTTTCTCTGTCTTTCACTCTACTACCCCCCTTCTCTCTTTCTCTCTCTCAATCAAAGTATCTCTTTATTTTACCCTGTCACTCACACTTTATCTTTGCTTCTCACGACTAATGTAATGTTCTGTCTTCATCTCTCACTCTCTCTCACCTCTCTTTCTAATAGAGCAATGTAATAATCAGATGTAATAATTGAATTTGTAAAATGCAGTATAATGGAATCATGATGGTTTGGGTTTTTTTTAAGGCCGGTAAAGTCGGCTATAGATCCACTTTGCAGTGGAGAAACTGTGTTCATTTTGGAGATGCGTGTTGCACTGGTGGGAGTAAGCTAAAGTTTGCAATGCACTGGTTATATTTCTGCTCTTTTGTTCTTGTGGGGGCTTGGGTCTTGATTTCTGTCTTGTTTTGAATCTTCAGAGTTGTCGCACTCAAGAATTCTCTCTGTTTAGCTGGAGAAACATAGAGGCAAACGGAACATCAACAGCAGAACAACAGAACATTGTTAGTCTTTGACTTTTGTGCTTGACGAAAGATGCCAAAAGTCTGCACCCAACAGAAGATGTCAAGCGTCACTTGGTAACTGAGACGTCGCTTTGATATGCAAAACTCATTTGGGAATCAAAGCCGACTGTTCCAGGTGGAGTCGGACACTTTCAGTGGAGCCTTGTTTGTCGGCTGTCACAGATGTGTTTTTGCGCACCTAATTATGCGAGTTTCTCTAAAGGTAATGTGAAAGCAGACGGATAAAGACGCGTAGGGAAGAAAATCAGTATGGAAGAAATAAAAAGATATTTTTAGTTTTCACGTTTTTAACTACAGACACACACACGCGCACACACACAATGCAAATATAATACAACGAGAACAGATTGGTGAAAGATTGTAAATAAAGGACAGAAACATATGAATGATGGATGGATGGAGATATAGCATGGGTAAATGGATGGTGGATGGATGGATGGATGAAAAGATGGGTAAACACTATAGATGGATTGATTGGAAAAAACGCAAGACTCAATATCAATAGATAAACAAGTGTAGATTGATGGAAGAAAGAATAGATATACATCCCATGGGTAGATGGATAAATGAATCAATGAACTGCTAAACCATCTCAGGGATGGATGGATGGTTGTTTGGATGGATGTATGGATGTATAGATAGATGTATAGATAGATAGATAGATAGATAGATAGATAGATAGATAGATAGATAGATAGGTAGGTAGGTAGGTAGGTAGGTAGGTAGGTAGGTAGGTAGGTAGACAGACAGACAGACAGACAGACAGACAGACAGACAGATAGATAGATGGATGTATGGATCAATAGATAAATGGATTTATTAGTTCGATTGATGGATAGATTGACAAATATATGGACGCATTGATATCTGGAGGGTCAGAAATGTAGCTTCATAATTGTATGGAGAGAATTTTGGAGAGTTTACACTCCTCACACACACTTTCTTTTCTTGACTACTCTTTGCTTTACCAGCATGAGTATTGTTGTTTGAGATCTGACTTGGGTTGAGGAGCACAACATGCTTCATGATTCTCATTACAGCAGTGAGCTACAGATGTCAAGCTTTGACACAAACGCTCTCTGAAAACCATCTCACAAGATGTGGAAAGCTATCAGAGCCTCCAGCGCCACATTATCGCCGTGATGCTCCAAAAGTTTCATACAATTTGTCGCCTGTCCGAAACCGGAATATCAGATCCAGAGCCACACCGTGCTGAGCGTGGCTCTTCTAGGACCTGAATGGGCCTGTGAATAACTGAGCGTCTGATGCAGGATGACACCTTTTAGATGGGGACAAATGGGGAGCCAGGCCCTCCGCTGGCTTCCCGACCCCTCGACACGACACTTTTTGTGATGCTGTAAGGGTGGGTCTCTGGTGCTTTTCATGGAGAACCGGATTAAAAGGTTAATGGATTCAGTTCAGATGACCTGCCAGTCTTTTGCCTTGTGGAGTGAGAGCTGGTCTGTTGGACTATGGAGCTTGAGTTTTTTTAAGGTGACTCTGCTGCCCCCTATAGGCGATTACGTAAACTTACAAGATCAATGCGTGTATCCTTTAATGAACAAAATGTAGCCTTTTGGTCGTTTTAAATGAGCAATTATCTTGTTGTCTGCCGTTGTATGTTTCTTTGGCTTGAATGATGATTAGGGTGGTGAACACGTCAGGAATACTAAGTCCAGCTAAGAGTAAAGCTGAAACAGACTTGTGCTGAAGCATTGTTGTTTTGTTTTAGGTCTGTCTCTTGTGTGAGTGGTGCGACGTGCTTTCACATGCCTCGCAGTGCTGCGTCTGATCGCTCCACGAGACACAGTGTGTGCTCGGCCAAAAACAACCAGAGTCACTGACCAGAAACAATGTCAGACTAGTTCAGCGTGTGCTGCAGGCGAGCACTAACTCTGCTGCTTCAAACGGTAAATAAATTAACTTGCAACTTTAGATAAACAGCTGACAGGCAGTTTGATGGATGGATGAGAGGGTGGATGGATGAGAGGATGGATGTATTGATGGATGGATAGATGGATGGATGGACGGACAGAAAGACAGAGAAAGACAGATGGAATGAATGGACGATGGATGAACAGAAGAACTGACAGAAAGACCATTGTTGATAGATAGATAGACCGATAGATGGATGGATGGATGGATGGATGGATGGATGGATGGATAGACAGACAGATAGATAGATAGATAGACAGACAGACAGACAGACAGACAGACAGACAGACAGACAGACAGACAGACAGACAGATAGATAGATAGATAGATAGATAGATAGATAGATAGATAGATAGATAGATAGATAGATAGATAGATAGATAGATAGATAGATAAATAGATAGATTGATTGACTGAATAGAAATGAGTTTTTTGGAAAGGTGGGCAGAATTAAAGCTTGAAAAAGGAATGGGCAATGGATGGATGGATGAATGAATGACACATTCATTCACAGATTGATTGATAGCTGGATGGATAGACAAACAGATATGGATGGAAAGGATGGATGGAAGGATGGATGGATGGATGACAAATAGACAGACACATTTACAGATAAGGAGATAGATGACATATAAAATGTCAGATAAGGACAGATAAATGTATTGACAGACTACTACATAGTGGATAGACTCATGGATAGACTTACAGAGAGGTAGACAGCGAGATGAATAGACACAATCAGACAGACACTATCTGTCTTTCTGTGTTTGTCTATCTGTTCATCTGTCTCCAATTGTCTGTCTGTCTATTTATCTATTCACAATCTGCTTTTCACTAAGACGATTGTATGACTTTAATCTGCGGCGTTGAGTCTGAGATGGATTAAACTCGCCACAGACAGAGATTTTGTGTGAGTCAAGCCACTGATAGATGCTCATCCTCTCATCCCAAGTCCAGCATTATTTCCTGGCCACATGCGGCGGGAATAAAAGCCACTTTGAACACAGCGGCGTAACGTTGTGGGATTTGCAGTTTCTTCTGTTGTACCGGTTGCATCAACTACTGCTTTTTTAATCTTTGTAAATAAAATATTTGCACATCTAAAGAGCGGTTCAGTGTTCGCTGGTCTGTGTCTCGCGGCAGAGTCACACAGCGAGAACGTTAGGAACCATATCGAGACCAAAGAAGTCAATTGAATGAGATTTAATAATTCTGAAATATGGATCGGTTGGGAAAACGGTCAGTGAGTTTCCTCTGTTTGCAAAATACAGAGACAGATAAATAGACAAATTGATGGATGGATGGATGGATGGATGGGCGGATGGATAGATGCCGTACAACAGACAAACAGACAAATGAATGGATGGATGGATGGATTGATTCTTGGGCAGTTGGATGGGTGAATGGATGAATGAATGAATGGATGGAGAATGAATAGATAGATGGATGAATGGATGGATGGATGGATGGATGGGTAGACGTACAGACAGATGATGTACAACAGACGAACAAACAAATTGATGGATGGATGGAAGGATGGATGGATGAATGGAGGGTGGACGGATAGATGGTTGGTTGGATGGATGATTGACAAATGGACAGACAAATGAATCCCAGTGGGAATTATAGAATTCTTACACAATCACTTTAGAGTAAAGAAACGACTGGATAAAAAGGTAGCAACATTTTGAATATTGCAGCGCTGAATATCCAAAATTTGGTTAGTTGTACTGTATTATAAAAATATGAAAAGCGTCTCCCAGTTGAAGAGATTCAACTATTGAAAATATATTGCAAATAAATAACATATTGCCCATTTGATCTAACTATATGTCTTTCTTCCTGTCTATCTATCCATGTGTCTGTCGACATGTTTGTTAGTCTGTCAGTCTGTCTGTCTGAATAATTAAACTGTGGATGTATTTTGATACATAAGTGAAGAAAACTTATTAAAGCCAAAAAATGAGTTTTGTCGGACTGACATGTGGAAATGTTTCGAGGGTATTTTCTTCTTTTTTACTCCCTCTTAGCTAAAACTTGAGAAAATGTGTTGATTTCCCCTGTGAGATGAAAAATAAGTGCACACCACCTCTCTCTCTCTCTCTCTCTCTCTCTCTCTCTCTCTCTCTCTCTCTCTCTCTCTCTCTCTCTCTCTCTCTCTCTCCCTCTTATACACACACACATATTCCCCATCTATCATATTCTCTCTTTCTCTATCACGCACACACTCTCCCTTTCTCTTAAATCACTGCTGTTTTTCTCGTGTTGTGGTTTGTTTGAATTTGTGTATTAATATTGGTCTTGATTTGAAAAATGAAAAAGAAGTTCAAAGAAGATATCAGTGTTGCACAGAAATTATGCACATATAAAAACAAAATACATGTATTAATCATGACAAATGTATTTCCCATAGGCGGCCAGTAGATGGAGCTCAAATAAAATCTTTAAGGGATAACGAGCAAAGATACAGGATTTACAAAACAAAAATATGTGTGTGCGTGTGTGTGTGCGTGTGTGTGTGTGTGCGTGTGTGTGTGTGTGTGTGTGTGTGTGTGTGTTGCTTAAAGAGTTTTATAATTAATACAAAATCATTGAACAGTTGAAAATCAACATGTTTTTTTATTTCAAAATAGAAATAGTTTTCAACATACAAAAACATTTGTACTCATCCTATGCATCTTCTTCATAAAAACTTCAATGAATGTAATACAAATTCTTCATATTAGGACAAGCTACTCTAAAAAACAATATGTTTCAAAAGAAGACAAAAGATTGGCAGTGCTCAGTAATAAGTTATTTAAATAAAGTTCCTAAATATTGCGCAATGTAGTCCATTAAGTGTTCAGTGTGAGTCAGAAGCTTCTGACAGTTCCTTCCTGCTGCAGCTGTGGAAGTTTCCGGGATTTCCGGGACAGCCTCTTTGGCCAGGACTCCAAACCCAGGATTGTGATTGGACGGTGCTGGTCATGTGACAGGATATAATGCCGCTCATGTGGGCCCCAGAGTTTTCTGAAGCTTTTCTTTGTCCTGCTGTGACCTTCTGCTTTCACTTTTGAATGTGTGTACACTCGGACATCTTCACCGTACTCCTGGTGCCATTAGTGTTCCTCCTGTTGGGAGATCAACAAATCAAGTCAATCTAAAATCACACAAGCATTTTTAATTAAAAGCGAATCATTTTTTAAATAATTTTTAAATATGCGAGAAAGAAATAACTTGCATCAATTTACAGACACGTAGATTGACTGATTGAGAGAGAGTCCCACTGACAGACAGATAGATAGAAAGACAAACAGCAGATAGCTTGATAGAGACAGACAGACAGACAGACAGACAGCAAATAATTTGACATGGAGTCTCACTGACTGACAGACAGACCGCTAGTAGAATGATAGAATTAGACAGACAGCAAATAGATTGAGAGAGACAAACAGCAGATAGATGAATACAGATACAGACAGCAGACAGATTGACAGAGACAGGCAGAAGATAGATTGACATGGAGTCTTACTGACAGACAGACAGCAGGTAGATTGAGAAAGGACGAGTTAAAAGAACGATTGAAAGAGACAGACAGCAAATAAATACAGATAGAGTCAGACAGCAGATAGAACGAAAGAAACAAACAGCAGATTGAGATTGACTGAGAAAGAGATAGACAGACAGACAGACAGACAGGGTGGCAGACTGACAGACAGACAGACAGGTTTCGTACCTGGTCCAGCAGTTTTG
The DNA here is from genome assembly GCA_017309775.1 of Paedocypris sp. Pulau Singkep. Classification (NCBI taxonomy): domain Eukaryota; kingdom Metazoa; phylum Chordata; class Actinopteri; order Cypriniformes; genus Paedocypris; species Paedocypris sp. Pulau Singkep. Next base: position 12,027,046 of record MU204326.1, on the reverse strand, counting down.
CAGGTTAAAGGCTTGCTTGGTCTCAGGACTCAGACATCTCGCTTTAGTGGCGTTCACAGGTTTCAGTGTCAGACTGCAAAAACAAAGCAAATTCATCAAATTCATCATCAAATTGCACGAGCAGTGTGTGTGTGTGTGTGTGTGTGTGTGTGTGTGTGTGTGTGTGTTAGACGCTTACATGATTTCAACACTGTTGCATTTTGCTCTTTTGGGAATAATGGAGAATTCCTCGATGTCTTCCTTCGGAACGCGCCTCTTTAAAGAGTCCAGGCACCAGCAGCGGTCCGGAATTGTTAAAGTTATAACTGTGAGAAAGCAGAAAAACATAAAAAACATTTAAGCAACAGATCAGCAAAGTCCATATACCAGAATAATAATGAGCTGTGCACAGAGACGAGGAAAGAGATTCTGCAGACGCACCTTGGCTCAGCTGAACACACACCACTGCGAGCTGCAGCAGCACAAGAGCCTTGGGAAAGAATGCCATGATGCAATAAAACTAAACCCGGAGATTCTTCCCGAAACGTTCCTGGAGCTTTGGAAGCTGCTAGTGAAAGTGAAGCAATGAAGCTCGGTTTTATAGGGGCACGGAGGAATTCCCTGTGATTTCCCAGCAGTCACACACTCCTCCGGAATTTCCAAATTCTGCTTGGGAAGAGAATGGGGGGAGAGAGAGAGAGAGAGAGAGAGAGAGAGAGAGAGAGAGAGAGAGAGAGAGAGAGAGAGAGAGAGAGAGAGAGACAGAAAGTGAGAAGTACAGTGAAGATAGAGAGAGGAAGAGGGAGAAAGAGAGAGAAAAGAGAGAGAGAGAGAGAACTAAAGAGGTAAAGGGAGAAAGAGAGAGAGAGATACAGAGAGACAGAGAAAAAGAGGGAGAGAGAGATAGACAGAGAAAGAGAGAGGCAGAGAAAGAGAAGGTGGGCAGAGAGAGAAAGAGAAGCTAAGAAAGAGAGAAAGAAATACAGTTTCTAAACATCAGAAATGCAATTTGTGATTTAACAAACATTAACACTATTTTTTTTTTTTTTTTTTTTTTTTTTATAAGTGGATTTTCACTGAATTCCAGCTCCATGATCTGTGGGTTGAGTCCTGGAATTTACGTGTTTTACAATTTTTTAATAATCTGTCAGGCTTATGACTCACTGAAAAGACTGTGTGATTTCCGGAAAAGAAAGTAAAGTAGACGCGGGTCGTTTCCACCTGTGCAAGTGCAATGTTCTACGTGTGTGGCTGCGTGTGTGTGTGAGAGAGAGAGAGTGAGAGAGAGTGAGTAAGTGAGTGAGTGAATCATTCAAATCCGTCGGGAAAGCTAAAAGTTACGATCGGAACATTTTTAATTATTCCTTCTCTTTTCGCACAAAAGAGAACATTCCTACATTTCTATTAAAGCCTTAAAGTCACATCAAAATAAATAAAAATCTTAAATCCAAATCTAAACTAAATACAATCGTCAATAAACGCAAAAGTGACATGTACACATATAAAAAAATGTACTAACTTATTTTTCAAAAACTTTTTTCCAAAAAAACATTAAAAAAAAATTATTTATTGAAGAAAAAAAATAAGCGCAGCTGCCTGACCTTTGACCTCTGTGTACTCATGGTGTTTTTACAGTAAAAGGTTTTCCTTTCCCTGATTTATCCGTGTCTTTCACGCAGTTCTCCGGCCCTCACAGTATCACGTGCCCTCTGCCCTTCAATCCGAGGCTTGTGCAAGATCCGCAGTGTTGCTGGCTGAAGCCCAGCATTCTTCTCCCCTGAAATAAATCACGGGCAGCGTGTCGGAGAAGCACGGCGGCTTATGAGAAATCGAAACCTAATGGGCCTGTGTTTATTAGGGCATGCAGCTAACGTAATTGCTTTCTTCTGTTGTTGTGTTATTCCAAACCTATACTTTTTTATTGTGAACACACACACACACACACACACACACACACACACACACACACTGGCGTAGTTCAAAGAGGCTTCAGTTGTGACGGCTTCAGGTCTGGGATTCGAACCTGCAACCTTTCAGTCGCAAGTTCAACTCTTTTAGCACTTGAAATATACAGTAAGTTCACATTTAACACGAGTACTTTAGAATCAAAGAGACTGATAGAGGTGCGTCATAAGAGTCTTTAAAATCTGGAATTGTTTACTTCAATTTACTTTTTTGAACACTGTATATTAAACTCAATAAAAATTTTTATAATAGGATGCATTTACAAATGATTTTTTTGCTCCCAAAGTAATATAAAAAGGCATACATTCAACATACATTCATACAAAAGACATACAAGTAAAATGTGTCATACAAACACTTTTTAATCTGGGTTTGGAAACCACAATCTTTTTCTAATATCAGTCGGCTGCACAGTTACATTTCATTCAAATATAATGTCAGGAAAAAAACGGTCATAAATAATCTCCTCAGGAATGAAACAAGCTGTAAGGAAGTACCACGCCAGGCCAGCAGAGGGTGTGGTCTCTCTGCTTCCTGTATGGCGGCCATATTAAACGGTTACTGGAATAGTTGTGCCAAACATTTAGTTCACAGTGTCATTACTCAAGTTCCTATCTTTGTAGTATTTAAAATTTTGAGTTTATGAGCTTCGTGACTTTCAACATGTTTGCTTTTTTGGACCATTTGAGTATGAGTTATGGCTTTGGGGGTTTTGCCTGACATCATTGTATTCCTACGGTATGATGTCATCACAAATGATGTCATGAAAATGCATGTGTAGGGTGGAGCCAAGTTTGTACTCATTCATTCATTAATTTGCATTGTAAAATTAAATTTTAATATCATTGTCCATCACATTTTTTCCACTAGTGTTCTTTGTTTATAACATTTTATTGTAACATTGTTTTAATATTATTTACAACTACTTAAACACAATAGCAAATTGTGTTTTAGGACTGAATTTGACAAAATAATAATTGTCAAATAAATAATAAAAAATAAGTGGTTAATTGTTTGTGTATCAAAAAGAAAGCAATAAGATGTTTTTTCCTTCAATATTTTGAAAATAAAATCAATCGCCATGTGGAATTTTTCATAATCGATGAAAAATGCTTGCAACGTGTCAAAAATAGTCACAAAATATTCTCAAAATATATAGCGTTTATTTAAACAGGTCAAAAAATAAATAAATAACATCTGTAATTTGAAACAAAAACACTGGTCCGTGCTTGTCTGTCTTCTAAAGCCTGAATCTAAAGCTTCAAGACGTGCGGATGTTGATCCATCATATCATACCGATATGTTCTTGTCCATTTTGAGCGCTTGACGTCCCACCATGCTGAGTCTTAGCGAACAGCCAGTCCAGGGGATCCTGATTGGAGCAGGCCTGAGCTTTGGAGTCCAAGGTCAGTGGTCCAATCTCGGGCCAGGACTTGTAGATGATGACCGTGCTGAGAGGCGCAGTGTGGTGTCTGGTCAGCCTGGAGCGCCGCAGGGGTCCGCTGAGCGGGTAAGTGGGTTGAGAGAGCTCTCGGATGGACTCCATGTAGTCATCCATAGTGTGCGCTGGGAGAGGAGGCTCCTGCAGCTCCATGATGGTGGGCAGGGGGTCTACAGAGGTCCGGCGCTTCTGCGGCTTCATGCTGGCACTAGGAAAAGGGGGGCGATTAATAAAAAATGATTATTATTTTATATGATAATTATTGAAATAGCATTGAAGAAACATGCCGTTTAAATTTTAATTGTATTTTAAATGTATTGTAAATGCATAATACTGCGCCTAAATTAATTGTTCTTGACATTCAAAAAATATTTATTGCGTAACCCAGGCTAACAGAAACTTAGCTCTGCCTAGGATTGATCGATGTCATCCGAAGTGTGATGTCATCATATGGCATCATCATATATGACTGGCAACAACATTTGGTTGCTATGGTTATTGCTACATATTACAAATACATAATAAAAAGTTGCACTTCTTACATTTATTTTGCGGTTTTATGTTGCTTATTGTTTTGTTTTGTTTTGAAGATATTTAATGCTAGTTATAAATATTGATACTTTTCAAATATTTAAATATCGAATTTTATATGATAAATACATATTTTAATAATAATTAGGATTACCAATTTGTATTTTGTAATGTTTTTGCCTAAACAATAAACATACACAAAAAAATCAAAATAAACATTCTGTACTGTTTCTGTCAGGGAAACATGTTGTATAATAGTAATGACAGTGTGTGTATGTGCACGCATAGAAATGTTCCGTGTGTATATTCAAAGTTTGTATCATTGTATATGTCACACAATGCTGAGTCTAAATTTTTTTTTTATTATTTGTAGAGTATTATTATTATTTATATAATATTTATATATTGTATTTCAGGTTTACAAAACCTATTATCAGGCAACACTATATACATGATCATATAAAATCGTACCTGCTTTTTGAGAATCTGCTGGTCCGTTATGTGTCACACACGCAGATCTTTCCCTCCGAGCTGCTTCATGTTCCGTTCAGGAGATTCGCTGTGAGATTTACTTGGACTTTAAATCCTCACGCATCAATGTCAAAATGCCAAAAATAGCCAAAGGAAATGCAGTGGCTTTAGCGCGCGAGTGTGTGTGTGTGTGTGTGTGTGTGTGTGTGTGTTTGTGTGTGTGTGTCTGTGTGTTACAATGCATATTTAATACATTTTCTTCTGTAAGTGATGTTTCTCTGACCTTCTGTTCACAGATCAGAAGAAATCGCACTTGCTGAGTTTTGTTTAAGTAATTCCCACTTTGATCCGTATATTTTTTTATTTTTCGTGTTTTGTCGTTTAATTTTTTAGGCTTAAAAATCATTATTCGTTTATATGCGCCTTTCAGAAACTAATTGGCTACATTTTCTAGTTTGAGCTTTTAGCGTGACTTCTAAATAAGCTTTAGGTCGTCCGGTTACAGAAGAATACTGTCCTTTACTTCTCCCACACCTGGTGAAGATGACGGTGAAGCCACAATCTTCATTATCTAGTCAAACACAACCATGTTAATGATGAGGAATGTATGCAGCATCAGAGGTGGAAAGAGTACCTGAAAAAATACTTGAGTGAAAGTATGGATAGCTTACTTTAAATAAATTATCCATTACAAGTTACTAGTCACTAATTCCAAGACTTGCGTTTTGATCCAATTTTAAAATAACTCAAGTATTTTACTGAATCTGAAACTAAATGTGATAAACAAGAATCTATTTATGAGGATGTATTTCCCAATATAGAAATTAAAATTAGCAGCTAAATGTTTCAACACAATAGATACAAAAAAACAGAACTCAAACTCAAATGTAAAAAAGTGCAACCACACGTTCATCGTGCATCCAGTACCTTCAGCATCC
>MU204326.1:11952821-12009256 GCA_017309775.1 Paedocypris sp. Pulau Singkep | reverse complement strand
TCGTGTGTGTGTGTGTGTGTGTGTGTGTGTGTGTGTGTGTGTGCGTGTGTGTGTGTGTGTGTGTGTGTGAACAGTAACCTCAATAATTTATTCAAATTTTGTTTAATTAATTTTATTATTAAGACGCTCTTCATTTTCTTCTGTTTATTCACATTCACAATTATACAACTAACGATTCAATTATTTTGAAACAGAAGTGTTTGCTTGAGAATAGCAATGCTTTAAAGTGGCGGTGCACGTCTGGCAGGTTATTTATTGGCGTGCTGTTGAACTGATGACACGTGCTGACAGATTCTTCTCTGTCTCCAGCAATGTTCAGACAGAACCAAACCTGTGTTCTTGTGTTCACTCGCAGAATGTACGACGGGAACAAGTGACCTCTGCTCCATACAGAAGAGGCTGGATGTCATTGCTAACCTGGACATCAATAGCCCCTTTCACACAGCATGGCCGATAAATTGACAGAAAATAAAGACTGTTCACAGAAGCACTGCCATTCCGGATTTTTATTGGGAAAACACCATTCACACAGTGCTGCAAAAATACGGGTATTTTCGGTGACATCATTACCATTAAATGTTTTGATTGGCTCAGAGAAGCCATTTACGTCAGCGCGTACTGAACTTCTGCGTGCTTATTCCGGCAATCTTCGTTTCGTGTTCACACGGGGCAGTTTGCCATCGATTTACCCGGAAAGTTACAACTACGCTTTGTAAGCTCACACACGACTGCATTCCACCCATTTACCCTTTTTCTCTCATTTCGATCGTCTCTCTTCCTGTTTTCTCCTTTCTCTTTATCCCTTTATTTTACACTCATCTCTTGCCTCCACTTGTTCCCTTTCTATATCTCTTTCTCTCTTTTCTTTTTTTACATCTCATCATTACTGTTTTCTCTCTTTCTCGTTCTTGTCTCCCTGTGTATTTCTCCATCCTCCTCCTATTCTTATTCCTCTTTTTTCTCCACTCATCACACATTATCACTCATCCAGTTCTCCTTCTCTAATCTCTGACGCTCTTAATCTCTTGAGTCTTTTGGCAATATGTCCGGCTCTTTCCTCAGTTTCACCACCAAATCTTCCTCCTGCATTTTTATACTCTCACTTCTCATTTCTCATTCAAACTATCTTCGTTCACTTTTAATATCTATCACACACACACACACACACACACACACACACACACACAAAACATACATTCTCTCTTTTTCTCTCTCTCTTAGTGTATCGATGTATCTCTCTCTCAATCTATTTGTCTTTCCTTCTCTTCTCGTTCTCACTTTCTCTCTGACTAAACATGTCTATCCTCCCTCTCTCTCACACTCTTTCTCTCTCTCCATGCTTTTTAGCTTTATCTCTCTACCCTTTTCTCTCTCTCTCTCTCTCTCTCTCTCTCTCTCTCTCTCTCTCTCTCTCTCTCTCTCTTTCTCTCTTGTTTAAGCCCTTCAGGTAAAGGTCATAAAGGTATGATTGGAGTAATCAGGTGAGCTGGAGCTGTGATGGAGGCTGACAGGTCTGTACAGTGTGTGTGTGCTTTCTACTTTTATTGAATGTTGGATCTGGTTTGAATGACTGTCTGAGTGAATGTCTTCAGTTGCTGAAGGGCAACAGTTTGCCTCTGATTTATTCGTTTGGGAATAGAAAGCTTTTCAAACTTTTGCTGCTGAAGAAAGCCACAGAAACAAATATCCAAGCTTGTCCCGTGAAGCGCCGGCTATATATTTAAGGAATGAATGTATTCATAGCGTCATTTAAAGAAGGATCCTTATATGAAATGGCAGAGAAGTGTAGACCTGAGGCCAGGAATAAAGAAGAACTATGCAGTAATTGCGGAACCTGTGGTCACTGATCTTGTTTCATCTTTGGTTGCAAAATTTGTGACGCTGATGTTTGGTATAATAAAAAAAATATTGAGCATGGTTTATAGCAACAGAACAGAAGGCAATTGTTCATTAAAATCTGTATTAAACTAGCAACAGGGAAACAAAAATTGATTTTGATTTTACTGTGCACATGTTGTGTGTGTCTGCATTTATATACCTATATATATATATATATATATATATATATATATATATATATTTATATATATTTATTTATTTATGGGTCATTCAATTAGAGCTGGTTTAATTAGAGCTAGACCTTTTCATCTATATTCCCAACAACGCCATAATTGGGCCTCAACCTTGGTTCTCAAACAGGTCCCTCTGTGAGATAACAACAGGATTTTTTCCTTTCAATAATCTTTGCAAAATTTTCCTTATTGCTGTTATTACTCTGTTTGTTTATTTTCTACTATTGTTTGGATTATTTTAATTTTGGAAAATATACTGCTTTTTGTTGTTGTTGTTGTTGTTGTTGTTGTTGTTGTTATTGTACGCTTTTTGTTAATATTTGTTAATTTTTCTTATCTGTAAATCCAGTAAACTGCAGAATTACAGTGTGTCTAAATTCTAGCCATTTCACGGAAAGACGCACAGAATCTCTGGAGCCACAACGTCATCTTCATGTTAAAAAATGTCGACTTCAAGAGCAAAATTAGAGGGCAAAAAATGTTAATGACTTACAAATGGGTATGTATCAGCGCTTCTGATGCTTTCACAAGCCGTCCGATCTCTAATCCAAATTTATAGCAATTACGCACATGGAGGAAATTCTTAGACGGGTAAATTAGAGACAGTCTGGGGTCCGAGTCACGTGCGCTTCCCGGCCTTTACGTTGTGAGTAACAGATGCCGGTTCGAGACAGGAAGTTGTGATGGAAGCGGAGTCTTAATTGCGCACCACGTACTTCTCAGAACATTTGTGTCGCAGTGACGTGCATTTGATATGACGCATGGACACTGACTGATGTTTTTCTCTGTGGCTGTTTACTAAAATTAAAAAAGACTTCCTTATAATAACAGACAAAATTAGTTAACAATGTAGCACATTTTTAATTGTGTGCAAGGTTTGTTGCGGTGTGTCAAACTTGAAACAAAACTTCCGAAAATTGAAATGTAAATTAAAAAAATAAAAATGAATCAAAACTATTGAAAATTTTTAAAAAATGTCAAAATTTACAAAAAAGTTGTAAACTTGTAACTTGTACTAGATTTTAAAATTAAGTTTGATGTTACTCAAAAACTTGGCTGTTGTTTATTCTCACTAGAACTACATTTTTAGGTTTGAACTTTAGTGAAACTTCAAATGAAGAATGTCATAGCCATTTCACAGATACAATTGTTCACCATGTATTAATCACTTATCCACACGCTTATCGCTTTTGAAAATACTGAAAACACTTTCTGGTGCTATTAAATAGGATATTATTCAGCCAGAGAATTTTTGAACCTGAAGAAATTGAAGTGTGTGTGTGTGTGTGTGTGTGTGTGTGTGTGTGTGTGTGTGTGTGTGTGTGTGTGTGTGTGTGTGTGTGTGTGTGAGTGATCCTCATCTCCCGCTCAGAAACACTGAGTTGTTGCTGACAGCGCTATCATTGGTGAGTCTTGCTGTGCAGGGGATGATGGGTAATTACTCAGGGCACTGAGGCCCAGTGTTGACATGCTTTACCTGACATGCCAGCGTTCAGCGCGTCTCTAAGGGTCTCGCATCTCGTTGTGCGCCAGCTCTAGATTTGGACTGAAAATTGCAAAGGAATTTGGACAAACAATTGAATTAATTTGTTTTATTCATGTAGCGTCAATTTTTTTTCTAATATATGCAGTATTTATTTACAGGAGGAGAGATTGATGGATGGATAGAATGGAACAAAAGAAAAAAAAACAGAGGAGAGACAGATAAATAGATATTAACACAAAATTTGACACATTTTATTTTAATTGGAAATTATTTTTAATAAAAGTTAGAGCAATAGATTTTACTGGAACAACATTTTTTTTTTACATTTTTTCAAACATTTTACTGTAATACCATTTATTTACAATTATTTATGAATTTTTGTAACTCATTATCTCAACAGCAAAAATAACTTTTCTTTTCTTTAGATAAAATCAAACAATAGTTCCATCAGCGAAATCAGTGTATTGCTGTAATCTCAGACTTCACATTCAGAAAGGAAAGGACGCTGTGTGTGTGTCACTGATGTCAAACACAGTTTGTGCTTCAGGAAACTCTGGTAAAGCTTTTTACGTCTAATTCAAAAAGCGAGACGCTGTAGAACAGCAAATGCGTTTCGGGGACACAAGACTTGGTTAATTGCTAACAATATGACCTCACGTTTGAAGCTCGGAGCCATATTCCTTTTTGTGTTAATGTAACCCAAATTCCAGCCTAAAATGCCTCAAACCGGAATGCTTTGATATTCCCGTGAAAGTTTTCTTCTATTTCTTGGAGGAATCCTACAGTAAACCAGCAAGGACGTACGAAATATTCTCAAATGTCTTTTTACCAACCCGCAATTTTCCAAAAATTGACAGCTTGAACTGTCCAGACCGATGCACTTCAAATCAAAAAGGAAAACATCTCTCCCTCGCGATGAACTGGTTTATCCGCACGACGCTCCGATAGGCCTTTCCTTCTCAGCTCATCCGTCTGACAGTGAGCGCAGGAAAGCGGCCCAGAGAGATATGAAGGTTTCTCTCTAATTGATAAAGCCATAATATGAGCCGTTTCTCCACCACGGGCTAATTAGAACCATGAAGGGGAAGAGATTGTATGTCTGGGGAAGGGGTCTGCCGTCTGAGGGGGTCTTTGATCTTTCTGACTTGTCTGCCGTGCTGTTTTCCTTCAAGCTTTCCAGCGCTGCTCGAGCAGACTGCGGCCTCCACTCTTGGGGATTGGCACACTAATGGATCACTTGAAGACCTTTTGCTTTACGGCTGCGGCTAAGCGGAATCAGCTGGTCCGAGGCTAGTGACCGCGGCGTCCGGCGACTCGCGAGGTTCTGTCAGAACACCCCCCCCCCTCCAGGAATAACAGTCGGCCCTTCCCGCTAGAAGTCTGGAAATGAAAAGATCTTCGGATTCTTCAGATGCTTTTGAACAACCTAGACTCCGGGATGCATATTGTCAGACTTCAATGCTTTAGAGTATTTTGTGAGTATTGCGATGAGATGTGTTGTGAAGTCCTAAAAAATTCACTTTGAATCAGATTGAATGCCAAAATGGCCCAAATTTAACAATCGGTTGTGTTGAGTTTTGAATTTTGCAGAATTTTGTGTCGTTTAATTTTTATGGCTGCTAAATAAAGATTTAATAAAGTTTGAATATTGCCTTATCAAGTCAAGTTTTTTTTGTCACACAGCATAGAACAACCTCTAGGGAAATTTAGTTTGTACAACTGTTTCAAATATTTCCAAAGAAATACAAAGTTAAATACAGGATAGATACATAGAATATTAAATAGTATTCAACAGTTCAAATGCATAATAATTAACATCAGTAAATTATTAACAATTAATTTACATTAGCAGCAGCTGTAGCAACTCAACTGACTCCAAGTAGTCAGGTTTACTCAAAAGATTTGTAACTTCAAAAACCCAAAAATGTCTTTAGTTTCCATAAATATTTTTTTCATTTCTTAACTCAAAGTTCCAGAACAGCAGAATAATACAGTCGATGAAATGCAGTTATTGAACGATGTGGAAGTCACAGATGAACTCTTTTTTTGTTTGTAGTCTTCTTCTTTTTTCCTTACTTTGCTATATTTGGATTTTTTTTAAAGAATGCATTTTACTGCACATTCCATTACATATGTTTATGTGAAAAATGTAATTTATACGTGTCCATTTTTGCTTCAAGCACCAGTTAGTTGTGTCATCACTGGTTGGTTAGGCCACAAACCTGTTGAGTGTTTTTGTGCACAGTTCACTATTAATAATACGCAGAATTAGTGTCACTTAGTAGAGTACGACACCAAATCAGTCGACTCACATTCACTTTTCAACTTTAACTAGATTTTGCGTGCAACACTAAAACGCTGAAGTCATGAGATACTTTACAAAAGTACAAACGAAACGACGGCGATGTTGAAGAAATGGGAATGACTTGTGTGTGATTGCGCAGGACGTGCGACTGACGGCCTTTTTCGGCTAATCAAAAAATAACAGTCCATGTGCTTTTGATTTAAAAGCCGATCCGTCCTCGACGACCATGACAACAAAATTTGCTGCAGAAATTGTTCGTCATAAGTTGCTTGAGTCACTAAGCAGTTGTTTTCTACATCATTTTGATGACACACAGCAACCTAGCTGAACAGAAATGGCGGGGCCGTCAGCGACTCCTTTGACTAGGTCGTAAATGTATCCAATAGCATGTGTTTCAAATTGCCCATTGGTTATGGATCGCTTTTACGAGAGCTGCTTGTTAGTGGCCCAGTGGCTTTAGCCTCTGTTGATTTACCCCCGGGGAACCAGGGGTCAATTAGTCAGGCACACAGAGAATCCTGTTTTCAAGAGGTTTGCTTTCTCCTTCCCGTCCCAGTTCTGTTCTGCCGCTGCCTTTGTCGTCGGCCTTTGCGGCCAAACTTCTGATTAACCTTCGATTAACTCTACTGACTTCTGTTCTGGCTCTCGATGAGAGACATGAGCGCCGGATCACAGCGATAGGTGTCACATGGGGATTCCGCAGACTAAAATGTTTCGACTTTCAAGAATAAAAGCATGGGGTGGGGGTAGATATGCTAATTTGTAGGTTTGCCTGATTGCTTAAGGCCCTAATATTGAGAATGTTGAGATTGATTATTGATTATTAGAATAGACAAAATTAAAATCTATTTGAAGCTATTTAAGAGTGTGTGTTATACAGAAGACAACGATTAAAATCAGTAAAACACTAAACCAAGTGCAAAATATGGTGAAAATAGCATGTGCAAAATCAACATTGTTTTGTGTGTGTGTGTGTGTGTGTGTGTGTGTGTGTGTGTGTGTGTGTGTGTGTGTGTGTGATTGTGTGCTCGCGTGCTTGCGTGCATGTGTGTGTGTGACGAAATTTTTTACTATTTATTTTCTTTTATTTTATAAATTTTATTATCTAAACTCCTGTATCTACTATCTTGGCAGTAAAAGGTTAATAAACACTTGTTGATCTAACACATAACAAGCCTGCTTGATGGTAGCTTCTTGTTATATTTTGTTGTAATATTTTTACATATATATTTACAACCTGGTCTGTGATCACTGTACTTATTTATTGACACCTCTGTTTACATGTGATTATGATCCTCAGCGAGAAACTTCTGAAGATAGAGAAAGAAAGGTTCATTGTGCTGTAGCTCTTTTTAGGCTTAGCTTGTCCAAACGTCAGGTTTCAAATATCAAATATGGCTTTAATGCTTTTACTCTTTTCTGTTGTAATTGCAGGGTTTAATGCGCAGTCAGAAATGACTAGCCTCAACCATACGAATCGCCTGAGCTCATTACACTAAATGACTCTATTAAATTCTTTGAATAAGCTCAGGTATCATTTCAAAAACAGTGAATAAGCGGATACTTTGTTGCTCTGTTCATGTGATGTATCTGGTTTTTATTACCAACAAAATATCTTGCTTTACTATTTCAAACACAAAATTGTTACTGCTGCAAAAATGTCATTGATGTTTTTAGCCAGCAAAATTAAAATTAATTTAACCTATTAATGTTGAGTTTATTTGATGATTAAATCCATTGTAAATGCATTAATATGAAACTGTGTGTGTTAAAGACGCAGAAATAAAAAGTGATTAAAGATTTGAAAGCATTTCATAACGTTTTCTTTAAACAAAATTACAGACTATATATATATATATATATATATATATATATATATAAAATTGTTATTCATAATAATAATAATAATGAAATATTATAAGTATATATATGATGGTATATGATATAACATGGTGGTGTTTCTCATCTATATCGCAGTTTTATTCATTTTCAGATTTCATCAATTAAAATAATGTGTATTCTAACTACGTAAATAAATCACAAATTTTGTCTAAATAACAAAAAATGGCAACTATGTACAAACAGCATTAGCGTTCCATGAATGCTTTTATTCCAAGTCTCCTCTTATATCTTCATGGAATTTCAGAGACTTTTAAATCTCACCAGAGATTCACAACTTTGAAGAAGAAACAAACAGGGTCAAAAGAGAAGGCTTGTTCGTGGATTCTGCACTACTTTATTCAGGATTTCAAGGGATCAGGACTGTTTGCTTTACTTAAATCTAATGCACACAAAAAGTGGCTTCATAAACCCAGGTAACGGAACCAGACAACACCATGCGATTTTTTCTTCAGGAAAAAAAAACAAAAAAACCTCTCCTATGGTTGAACATCAAACTTTGTCTTTCTGTTTGTTGACTGACAGATACTATGACATAAGAAAATGTAAATTACATTCAAACTCTCCATGTGTAAATAACGCTAACATGCGCCACAAAGTCTTGATTGGCTAATCTTGGGCTTTAACTCTTTGATTTAGTGCAACGCAAGAATCTCTGAACGTAATGGAAGAATCTGCACAAGAAACACTTTAAATTTCTGGAGGGTTTGGTAACACAGCATGCTCATTTAATTAAAGCTAAACTCGAATTATTCACATTAAAGCTGTATTTTATGGAGCTTTCATTCGTTTTAGAAGCGTAATTCTGACTCACGCATATCAAATGGCTTGTTTAGCACCACACCTCACACTCTTTATCACTGAAAGTTTCTCTATTGGAACACATTTGACCTTATTTTTGTGAGGATAATAGTAAGTCAATCGCTTGAGGGAAGACCGCTGTTTTATTGAAGGGGAAAAAAACTGGTTTTCCAAATTCCACTCCCAAACTTCAGAAGTCAAACAGCAACAGCAGCTTCAAACGACGACAACTTCAGCAAGTTTGTCCAGTTTTCTGTAACTGCACAAGAGCTTCTCAGTCATTTGGCTGATACCCGGAGTATTTGTCTTCGAGTTTTGTGGTCGCCTGATATTGTTTGTGGATCGAGGAGAAGATTGTCAAATCGATGTGGAAGAGCAGCTTTTCCTGGAGCTAATTACACAGGGGGAGGAGGCCGTTTTCTCATTTATTTCACCCAACATCATGATGCAATTTGGTTTTATCACCGACGGAATACTTATAGAGCAGCTGTACGATTTCCTGTAACAAACATGTGTGTTTTGCCATTAGAGTGAGTGATTTCACACAGCGGGATGCTAGTTGCACACGGATTGGGAGGCGAAAAACTAGCCCAACGGAAATGTTCGGCCGAAAAAACAACAACAAAAACAATCGGCCTGTTGTGTTTATTGGTTTTCTATGCGCACTAAACCCACCAATAGGACGGATGACATGTTTTTGAAAGATCTGAGACGTTTGTTTACATGACCCAGGCGTACAGACATGACGGGGCCTGAACTGATGACCGATAAAGAGCAGTTTTGAGCTCACAGACGTTCACATGAACACTTAGTCACACAAGACTCCACATCAAATCAAAATAGAGCCCGACTGGTCATACGGTTTATTGTCAAACCCGGGGCCGCGCTCATAATGTTCGAGTGAGCCCATGGAGCACCCCAGGGTTCAGTATTAGGCACGCAAGCATTGTAGTCTAGCTCTGTGGAGAAGCATATTATTGTAAAATCCTAAATGCCCAGGGACATCCATTAAGAAAATTCAAAGCTAACCCAACATGTCTCCAGTCAGCTTGACCCGCTTCGGATCCTCCGAGTTAAATAATACAAGCTATTTCAACAAGGAGATCAAGAAGATATGTGCCCAGCGAGAAGCAGAGTTTCACATAAATACCCTGTGCTGGAGTGATATTAGATAAATGAGATCAAAATTACATTACTGAGCTCTTTATAGAGCTGTGAAAAAAACATCGCCCACAGGTATGTTGCTTGGCCTCGTAATTCGCTGCGGAATTGTTTCCATCTGGCCTGACATTGGGGAATGCTTCTCTCTTAAAAACCTCAAAGCAAATGATACAAGGAAAATGCCATGTTCATAACCTGGTTTAGTGTTACTGGATGCTTGAGCACACACATGTGCTCCCAGGAATATCACGACGGAGATAATGCCTGTTTCTGGCATCTGGACTCAAGAGGGATCTGCGAGGAGCCAGGACTCTTTGCTTCATAAGCTGTCACCGCTCCGATAATTAGGTAAAATAAGCAGAGACTGATCTAATGTCAGCTCATATCCGTCTATGGGAGAGAACTGTGATCTTGTAATTACTTACAAGAGACTTGACAAACTCGCTCACTTTACAGTAAATCCTGCTCAGCTCTTGTGAGACGAGAAGGTAAATAAACACCGGAGGCTACCGTAAGGCCAATGGATGGTCAAAGAGGGCAAGTTAATAAATGAACGAGTCTTCAAGTTGGTCAAGAAGAATCTTGGTTGTGTCAAAAGCAGTTTGCGGGATGGTTTCACAGGCTTAATGCTGCTTTAAACACTCGCCAGTTCAGTCAACGAAGCCTCAAATGACATTTATTATTACATAAATTTACGTATAAATTATTACAATATATGTATAAAATAGCTAGGTGTACTCATAGATATCAATGTAAAATTTGAATTGTATTTCTATTGCGCCACTAGACACGCTGGAGCATTGGGTAGCGCTGTGTGAATGAATGGCCACAGAGAGAGTGTGTGCTTCTCAGAGTTGCTGACCTCCCCGTGATCCAGAAATGGAGTAAAAGTATCAAAATGTATGGATTTAAGCATAAACAGTAAACGGTACGTGTGTGTTTGTGTTTACATATTATTGGATACATACACACAACCAGATGCCCATGTACATACACATGCCTGTGCAAATACTGTATTTACACAAATATAAGCACCTCCCTGGTTTTTCAGTCACAAAATAACAAAAAAATAGGTTTAACATTTCTGGCTGAATACGATACTTCTCTTAAAATACAATTTTTTTTTTTTATTTACTTAAATATAACTTGAATATATGTGTAATTTGTTAGTGTTATTTATATTTACATTTAGGTTAATTCATGCATGCTTATTTACTTGTTTTATTCCTCATATAGATGTTTTTTTGATATATACATACATTTGACTGCTGTTGTGACATGCAATTCCTCGCTGTGTTTCCACAATTAAAGGCTTTTCCAAATCAATTCAATAACAGATATGTACTATTAATAATAGAAATCTATTCTACAGATCGAAACTCCCCCTCCCAGAATCCTCAGCGGGTCAGCAACCATGAGCCTTTGCACTTCAGTCAGTTTGATTGTGTTTGTTCCCTGGTTTCGACTCCCTGCTTGTGTTCTTAGTTTTAGACTGCGGTCTTCCTGCTCTGATGCTTTTATCTGCCCAGAGACTTTCTAGCCATTAGCACTGTTTTTGGTTATTTGGTTTGTCGTCTCTGTCTGTTCCAGTGTTCATTATTGTATGTAGTTTCTAAGTGTTGCTGTGTTTTTTTTTTTGTTTCTGTTTTTTAAGCTAATAAAAGCGTGTGTGTGTGTGTGTGTGTGTGTGTGTGTGTGTATGAATACTTATAGGTGTGTGTGTGTGTGTGTGTGTGTGTATATACACACATACAAAATAAAAAATATATACAAATTACCTGCTTCCTTTGATCTATCTACATATAAATTCTTTTTTTTTTTCATACATATATAGTGTGTTGACAGCAGGTTGTTGTTGAATCTTATTTTACACATTCCTAAACACAATTCATTTGCTGAATAGCATCACTGAGCTGTCAGCACACATGAAGAGGCACCGATGGAGCCGGGGAGGGCACCCGAGGGTCTGCCAGGAGCCGCCCACCGTCACTGCCACAGTACAAGAAAAAGCTGTTGCTAATAAAAGTTTAAAAGATGAGGATGAAAAGGAGGAGAAATTGAGCAGCCTAGGCAGTATTATTTGTTCTCCGTGAGGGAGCTGCCCTCTTGCTGGGCAGGCCGGCAGTGTCAACCCTTCGGGGAAGGAGGCGTGACAGGGACAGGGATGGGCTTTGGATGGGTATTTGGCCATGGCTGCCCCCGGGGCAGAGCAAATCATTTGCTTCTCAGAGGCTTCAAAGGCAGGCAATTACACTTAAGTAACCGTTTGAATAGATTGTCTTGCCGGGGAGCATTCTAGGGGGAAAACAGAAAATTGCTTTGAGGAAGTCACCACACCTCATGTTCCACCAAACAAGCACAACAACCGTCTGTAATTTCTCCATCGATATTCAGAAGAAGGAGGAGGTGAGGAAGGGGGGTGTTCAAACCGGCGCATGGGGACGAAAACTCCGGCGTGCTGCTACCCACAAAGTCGCTTTCGAGTTCCAGCTCGAGAGGGAGATTATTAGAGAGTCTTTTGAGTCCCACCTCACCTGTGGAGCGAAGACTATAGAGCTCAGTGGGCAAATAGAGATCACAGCAGCTGCCAGAGCTGTTAGTCCGAGAGCCCTATGGAGAGGAAGAAAGGAGGATGTAAGGCCTTTCAGTTCACTGCCACTTAGTAACAGCAGCCTTGTGGAAAAGCTTGCGGAATGGGGGCTGGGGAGGGTTTCCCATTCAAGCAAATATTAGAGTCTACAGCATTATATATGTATGTGATGGCTAAAGTCAAGAGGAACAAAACCAACTCCGAGACTAAAACATAGCCAAGAGTGACGTGTGAAAAGACAGGACAACGGAATAAGAGTCCCAGCGGGGCCAGCGCCTTTCGAATGCAGATCGCGGGCATGAATGTCGCACACGGCAGATGCTGAGTGGAAAAAGTTTGCGGACAAAGGAAATTTGTCGTGTGAGAATGCCGACAGGCGACTTTGGAGTTATTGTGCGAGACTAATTATATTTGTTTAGAGTCTCGAGGTGATTATTAGAGCTGCCCTGGATTACAATTTGCAAATAGTAGCAAAGTAATCAGATGCTATTTATGCTAATGGGATGTAGCATAAACCTTATTTCCATAAACTCGCATGTCTGTTTGAAAGTTAGCACGGCACTAACTAGATCATTTATTTGCATTGTTTAGAGCTTAAACACCCACATCTTAGTCATAAATGTCGTCAATAGCCTAAATAGACAGATTCCTTTCAGAGGTACTAGTTACAAATCGCCAATTCCAAGAAGACTTGTGTAAAAGTTGTAAAGTATCACATTTTTGAAAAACTTAGATATTTTACACTTTTAAAATATTTGAAAGAATAGAATTTAGGCTCAAAAAACACCAATAAATGTGGAAAAACTAGTTACTCTTTATTTATGAGGTTTTTGTATTCTAATGGAACAAAATGAAATTTAAAATGGCAGATCAAAATAGATCAAATATAGATAAAAAAAGAACTAAGTCAAACTCAAAAGTGCAAAAAGTGCCACCGCTTAATCACATTCACGGGATTTAGCTTATAAACAGCATCCAGTAACTTCAGTATCTGGCAGATGGCGATATCACCTGATCTGTCCAAGAATTTAACCGCGGTAGAAAAAGATGCCGACTTGTTGCATGTCACAACGAATAACTGTAAGTGTCCGTTCAAATGTAGTGGTGTACAGAGTACAGATACTCGAAAATGTTGGCAAGTAAAGGTTGCTCATATTTTGAAACACAGTAGCCTAAAATACTCAAGTACTTTACACCACTGGTTTGTTGCAATCACACGAGTGTTAGCAAGTTAGCTACTCTCTTTTATTAGCAGCTAGCGGGCTAGTTTTTGAAACAGTGTTTTTTTTTTCCCCACACTAAGTTTCTGTGGAGCTGGTTGTTGACTCGCACAGTAGCATGACACTCATTTCGGCCACTCTGAAGCTTCATAGATGTGAGAGGAGCAAACAGCAATCTAATCTCTTCATCAATAGCTCATAGCCGCTGCTAATTACTCCACTCTTGATAACAGACCTCAGAAAAGCCTTTGAAATGCAACAACTCAATTACCTGTAAGGTGGATTAATGTAAGCTTCCAGGGCCTGTGATCTTCCTCTCGGCCCGCCCCTCCTTCTCCTCCTCATTCTCCTCACACAGCAAGACTCAGATCCCTTTAAGGCATTACCCACACATCTCATTTACATCGCCTCACAGACAATTATCACACTTAGAAAAGTGCAATTGTGTTTTCTACCTCATTAAGCAACAGGACAACAAAGCCCCGAGTTCCTTCTTTCCCTATCTGGGTTTTTTTCCCCATAAACTCTCTATTCAGGAAAAAAGGAAGAAAGAGATATAAATACAAAAGATAGCAATGTATAGCCAAACAAATAAAACACTACATTTTGTGTGTTATAAATTATTTTATTAAAATAAAAGTTTTACATTCATTAACAATTGTATTATCTTAAAATATTTGTATAGATTCATAAATATAGTTAGATGTTAAAATATAGAATTAAAAATATTCTCAGATATGTTTTCATGTATATAAGTCAAGAGTATAATTTTATGTATCACACACTTATATTTATTATACTATGTGTGTGGCTAGATGGATGGATGGATGGATGGATAAACTGAAGGACAGACAGGCAAACACATAGACAGACAGACAGACATATAGATAGATAGACAGACAGACAGACAGACAGACAAATAGAAATGTTCTTATATAACTTTTAAGCAATTTCAAAGATTTCATTTAACAGCAAAGGTGTTTCATATCTTACCTGATTCTGAAACCAAACCTTGACTGTAATGAAAGCATCTGATCTCCCCTGATCTGAGATCAGAGTGGACAGTGAAACAGACATCTGCCCACAGACAGCGGCTCCGACCTCCTGCCTCGTGTCCTGTGAACGTTGTTAAAAGCTCAGCGCTCTTTCTCTATTCTCATTGAGAGAGACCAAAGACTGTTTATTCAAAGAGTCATTTCAACCCACCGGACCCCCGGTGCTTGGCTTTTTCATGGTAAAACTTTCAAATTGTAATCTCAGGAGAACCAAGCACACATATTTGTTCTGCCTGATCTCCCACATAATCGAATGACACCAGATGGTAAGCTGAAGGAGATGCCAGTGAACCTAACAGAGAAAGAAAATAAAATGCCATCAGGAGAATATGGATATTATTAAAGCAATTTGAGAGTCTTCAGAGGGTTTCAGATGTGCAGTCTCCAAGAAACTGATCTTTCAAAAACTTTTCAAATGAGAAATTGCACATAATTGTTGTGTGGAAAAGATTTGAAACACTGCGAGCAAATGTCTAATTACATTTGTTTTGGTTGTCCATGCGAAAGCAAGATATTCTTCACTTGGTCCCTGACCCTTCTATTAAACAGACAGACACACACACACACACACACACACACACACACACGCACAAATTGGGTAGATACTGCTGTTAAAACGTAGTTTTCAGGTTAGTTTAAAACTTTAAAACGATAGTCTAAAAGAGAGAGAGAGAGAGAGAGGTGAGTAGAAGAGAAAAAAGAGAGGAAAAAAGAGAAGAGCTTAGAGAGAGGGAGATTGAGAGAACAAGAAACAGGGGCAAGAGAGAGAGAGAGAGAGAGAGAGAGAGAGAGAGAGAGAGAGAGAGAGAGAGAGAGAGAGAGAGAAGAGAGGGAAAGAGAGAGCTAGAAAGAGTTGGAGAGCAAGAGAGAGAGAGAGAGAGAGAGAGAGAGAGAGAGAGAGAGAGAGAGAAAGGGTGAACTTTTTTAAAAATTACTTATCAGTATAATGAATTAAGTAACCGTTCATTGTATCAGAATAAAGATCCAATTTAAAGATTCAAGTTGGATTCAAGTCTTATGAACTTTTCAAGTATTTAGCATTAAGAGAAGCTGAGCACATTTTGTTACCCTTGAACCTAAGTGTTTGTGAAAAAAGCATGTGCGTGTGTGTGTGTGTGGGGGGGGGGCATGTTGCCACGTTGATGTGTGCATTCACAATCACACATCCACACACATGTCTATTCATGCTTCATTCGTGTTAATATGGACTGAAGATATTTGAATGACATGGGAACATCCCAATCAAAGTTCTTAAACTCATAGGCCACATATTCAAAGCTTCACTCTACTTTGACAAGTATATACAGTATTTGTATATACTGTGTTTGTATGTGTGTATGTATATTCACAGTAATCATCAGACCATTAGTTTACAGTTCATTAGTAACATTTTTTCAATATTCTATTTTCCAATTTTTTGGAAATTTTGGAATTTTTTTTAGTTATAAGTTTAGCCTATGTGAATTGTTGCCTCAGTTACTGTTCTTATCTGACAGGGGTGGCACCCGGTGTGGTCTTCTGCTGCTTTACTGCTCTTCATTCTTGGTCAAGAATTTCACGAGGGAATTTGTGCATATGATAATGAACACTTTTTTAACACTTCAGACAAGTCGATATTGTAAAACATTAAATTTATGTTATGTAAATGGCAAAAATAGTGCTGTTCTGAAACTGTGCTCATCAGTTCCATCCCAAAAGAGCAAAACGTTAATAAATGCAATAAATATGAAGTGTCATTGGTACTAAACATTTACAGATCAAAGTGAAGCAGAAGTAAGCATTTTGATTGCACATAATAGGTGGAAACAGATGAATCCATAAATGTTTCAATAAGCGGAGTATTTCTGGAATGTCAAGCTCACGATGACCAACATTTTGGAGCTGCTCATTTTGGAGCTGCTAAATTTGACCTGGCCTCTGCTTTTATGAACTGACTGAGTGGTTTCAACCGAGCTTGAAAATGATTGGAAGTGACTCCATGTGAAAAGAGCTGTTATTGGCTACATAAATTATGCGGGTAGCATAAAAAGCCAAAGTTGAGAGGCTGGTATAGGGAGTCTGTTCCCCACAACAGCCTGTCTACTTCTAATGTTGGTATTTAAAAACTAACGATTATACTTTAGTTTTTAGCTGTTAGCATTAATGGACAGATCCATCCAACTACCGGTATTAGTTTATTCATCCATTATTCAGAAATATACGATAAGAACGGTATATGTGTAAAGTGCATATACTGTATATGTGGGTGTTGTGTGTGTGTGTGCTCAATATTATGAAACTCAAGTTCGAGGCCATTCAGTTGTCACTGTGCTTTTGTGGGTTTCTTTTGGTGTTCCGGTAATGACTTTCTGTTCAGTCCAAAACTCTGCAAAAATGCAAACTGTTGTCTTTCCAATTCTGGGAATGTTTGACCACCAATATGTAGACAACAGTGCAGTTCAGACCTAGTGGTTGGAGTTGAACTTGTGACCAAAAGGTCCACCAAATGCAGTTCGAGTCCTGCATCCATAAAGTGGCTTAAGTGACATAAAGTGGATCTAAGAGCAAGAATCTGATCCGCTCATTCTGTGCATGCATGCTTGTGCTTGTGTGTGTGTGTGTGTGTGTGTGTGTGTGTGTGTGTGTGTGTGTTTTTAATTTATTTATGTTATCTCTCTATCTGACTGTCTGTCTGTCTGTCTGTCTTTCCCTCAGCCTTCTATTAATAAATCTGTCTTTCTCTGGTTTTCTTACATACATAAACATTTTAAGGTAACAGGCAAGACTAGTGTGCAAAAAAACAACAGCAACTCTTCTGCAAGTCAAGGCTTCAGTTTTATCCCATTTTCAGAGGCCCGTCTTGAATTACAAAAGAATGTCAACATAAATCAGGTTTACTCAAACTATCTTCATTACAGCTATTAAAAGTGCTGGTAATGGATCCCCCTTGATCAGCTCAATTATTTAACGTTTAGATTGTTGGGATTTGGTGGAGGGGGTTGTTCTGAGCGAGACCAGCGGGTTTGATTTGATATTCACCATGACAGGTCTGTCACCAGTAAGGGAGGTGTAACCCCCACGGCCTTTTACACAAAATTAGGGCTTGTGAGATTGTCGGTCAAATCGGTTCAAGATGAACCCAAGTATGAACTAATAAAATTCATCTCTTCGGTCAGTCTCTTTAAATGTTATTATTGAAATGAAAAAATAAATTATGCTATTTAAATAAAAAAAATGTAAATACTAAAAAAACAAATTACAAAGTGTAAAAAAAAAATAAATAAATAAATATATATATATATATATATATATATATATATATATACATACCTTCAAAGTTTAAAAATTGTATTTTAAATATACTTTATAATATATTTATAATATATATTTTACTTTTACTTGCTTTTGTGTTTTTTTCTGTAACGTACATTTCTCATGTACAAATAAAGGTTTTATCTATCTATCCATCTCTCTATCTATCTCTATCACAATTCGTAATCGTAATATAAATACTATTTGAAATCCTCAGTATTTATAAATATTAGTAAACTTTTTTCTTCTCCTTTTTTATCATTATTTTGGCAGTGTTTATTTTGTTCCAGGTCGAGTAAAGTGATGATTTACGTTCTTGACGTCATCGTTTGGCCTTGCAGCTATGCTCAGGACTACATATTTTGTGGACAATTGGTTAAGTGGAGTTAAACTGTTGCCTTTTCCTCCTCGAGGTACCTTCTCTTTTGATCCCACCGTCTCTGGCGCCTTCCAAAACGCAGCTCGTCTGGCTCAGTAAATGAGAGAGAAGAAACCTCTGCTCGCCTCTCAGCTGAGCCTTTTGTAACTTAAAAGCCCGTGACATGCCTTAAATTGCCTAAGTATTGTGTAACTTACAGCCCTTTCGAATCAATTTCTGCCCTGACAAAAGCTCTTCTCAATAAAGCGAGCATGAATAGTTTCCATATACTTTAGCAACGCAGTTGATTCAAAGAAACACGGAGACGAAATTTGTCTGATTTCTTTAAGGAAAACTAAAAAAAAAGTCAATAAGAGATTCACACTAACACGTGACTGCTTATGTCAAACGATTTTAATAACATAGACAATAGTGTTTGTATCCAAATGTGTGTCCAAATTCATATTTAATTCATATATTTATATAAATAAGCGCAAGTATTAAACAAAAAAATACATTTCTTTAAACTAGAAAATAACACACTGTAAAAACACATAAATAGAATTACATATTAATTAAAACTCATATGCACTCTATTCATATTTTATACATAAACTTTTTTCTTTTTTTTATTAATGTATTGCATGCAGCCCGACATAATAGCAAAACAAGCAGACCATCACAAACAACCTGTTGGCTGTTTATTTCTATGACAAAATTTTTTAACTGTGGAAGAATTCTATTGTCGCCCGTCGGATACTTCGAGAGCTTCCCCACTGTTTAATTGGGCTAAAATTGGTCTACTTTGTGCTCTAAAGAGTCAATCACCCCGCGGCCATCTATACATCATCTCAGCAAGACATCCGCGATTAAGTACTCATTTTTCTAAATATCCTCTTGAAGTTTCGGCGTCAACTTGACCACATGTCTTCTAAGGGTTTGGTTTTGATTGGTCATCACGCCACACGGTGAAACATTCCGACCAATCGAAAGTGTCCGCTGGTCAAGGGAGCGCGCTGATAGGCGGATGGCGGGATTGGGGCGATTATAAGTGTACTGAGGCAGCGCGCCTCAATCTGTGACCGTATCTTCGTAAAGTTGCGCTGGATGGTTAACGATGAATTCGCCCAAGGGACCCGTTGAAACGGCCGGTCAGGGGAAGTCGGACTCGGACAGCGAGGAGAGCCAAAAGCCTAAAGAAATGACCGCAGGAAGTGGACATAAAACTAAGAAGAACTACTTACCATTTAGTGTTGAATCCCTGATGGCGAAATCTAGTCGCCAAGTCGCGTGTTCCTCGGCTGTGCAGCCGCAGAGACTCGGGCTGGGACAGGACTTAGTCCGGACTTTCTTTGTGGAGAAAAGCAAAGTTTCTGTGGACAGTTTGTCGGGGGTTTCGGACAGCCTGAACGATGACAGCGAAGAATTAAGCGACAAAGAACAGAGCACTTGGTTAAACCCGTCTACTTTTACGTCTCCACGTAAGTTTCACAGTGATTTTTTTTCATCTGGTAATAAAATCTGAAAACAGCAGGATTAGGGTTTACTTTCACTACAAACGCGCACATTTTTTTAATCACACGACTTTAAGACAAAATTCGTGTTCTTGGGATGTATAAACATCTGCACATGCCTGTAAATAATGGAAGTTTTATTGTGTTAAATAAGAAAGGCTTTATTATTAACTACAGTAAATCATACGACGCAGAAAATCCCAGAGATGGGGTTATTTTATTACGAATAAAAGATAAGAGAATTTTGGCAAAGTAGCAAAGTTTTTTTTTTGTTTGAAAAAGTTTGTAAACTCACAAACAGGAAATCAAATATCAACACACATGGGAAAAGAACAAAACGACATAAAAGAAAAAAAAGAACAGATAGAAATTGATTCAGTAAAAAAAGCATGCAAACGTATTTGGATGGGATTGATACATGATCAGTAATTTATCATCACCATCTCAAAATGTAAATGCCAAAAATATACAAAATATGCATATAATAAAAAACAGCAAAGAACAGAACTTTGACTATGTGACAGTTGTTTTAAAATTACGTTAAGTTATATAATATATGTAACTCGTATTTATAAGCTTTCAAATACATATAGCTCATTAGACAATTTGTATCATATAAGCATTTTTCTTACAAGCATATACGTCTTTGTTATTTTGTTGTTGTTGTTTGGATTGTAACACGTGACGGTGTGTGTGAAGCGCAGACCTCGATTTATTAAGTTTTTTTTTTAATGACTAAATAATTGGTTGCTGAACGAAAAGATCAATGGTGTTGTTCTGTCGCCCAGGTCACCCGAGCCCGACGCCGTGCACCTTACGCAAGCACAAGACGAACCGAAAGCCGCGGACTCCCTTCAGCACGTCTCAGCTCCTCTCCCTGGAGCGCAAGTTTCGACAGAAACAGTACCTCTCCATCGCCGAACGGGCCGAGTTCTCCAACTCGCTCAACCTCACCGAGACCCAGGTGAAGATCTGGTTCCAGAACCGAAGAGCAAAGGCCAAGAGACTCCAGGAGGCCGAGCTGGAGAAGTTCAAATGTTCCTCCAAGCCGCTTCTGTCCCCGTTCGCGCTGCCTTTTCATCTGGGATCCCCGTCCTCATTGTACGGAGCCCCGGCCCCGTTTCCGAGGCCAGTGCCCATGCCAGGACTATTTAACGGACCCGTGAATTATGGAATGTATTACTTATCGTAAAACAAACTTTGCTCCGAAAGCTTCTTCCACGCTGAAATGAAACGACTTGCAACACCAAATTGATATACGTACTGAAAATCTGCTTTTGGACAAACCCACGTGTGAATTGAATGGGATAACAGTCCTAATATTACGCATTAGATCTAATCCATTAATTTTCTTTCTGTTTTTCCAGTGTTATACACGATGCATATTTTGTCCCATTCTCTAAACCCTCACTTTTTTTGGAAGTAAGCTGCTGTGTATTGGGGTGTTTGTTATTCTAATAATTTTATCAGTTTTTTGCTGACGTGCTCTCGTGGAGCAGGTATAGATAAAGTGTTATAAGATTGTTTGAAACGGAGATTTTCCGTCAAAAGTACTTAATGGCCTTGTGTTTAAAGTGCCTTGAAAGACCAAATATTTATTAGTTGATAAATGCCTAATAAAATAAAATGTTCGTTTTTTAAACAGAAGCCTTGTTTTCTGTTCTTGTTTGATGCTTTTTTTTCCTTTCTTTAGAAAATTGAACGAATTTCGGATTGGGACATGTTTCATCATATGTTTCATACGTTTTTATTAAGAAAACAAATGAATAGAATGCAAATCGTTCAGCAATATAATTTTTGTAACCAATGTTCGGTCTAACAGATTTTACTTTGCCAAAAAAAATAATTTTAAGAGCAATCGATGACGATTTTATCAATAAAATAATCCATAAAATCAAGTATTCTTTGTGACTGTTGACTAGAGCCACATATTTTAAAGGAAAAGTGCCAAATGAAAGGCATTTTAACAGCGAGAAAGAATACTTTGAACACCTTTTAAAATGTAAAACTTTTTTTTAATTAAAATATTTTTTTTTCTATACGTAAAACTAAAAGCTATTGGCTATAATGGCTTATTTACAATATTTTTATGGAAAACATTGAAATAATTTTGTTCTTATTATTAGGAAAACTTTTCAACGCAAGTTTTTTCTGAAATCCCGAGTAGCCATATGTGATTTGTCTCACTTCTGATAGAGGGCAGCACTGCTCTCACATTTTCATGGGATCAGATACGTAATATTTGTATTAAAACCATTACGGCAATTTGGATTTTAGCCGTTTTGTCATTTAATAATTGCTTTCTAAGATTTAGCCTATATTTTTAGTTTAATATTAATAAATAAGCTTTATAATAAAATACAAAGTAGTATAAATAAAGTTGGAAATGCTTTCTTAATCTACTGCTATGAATCCAGTGGTAAATGTTGTGTTTCATGACAAAACAGATTAAATATCCAGCATGTTGTTGAAATTTTTGACCAGGGTAGTCCAACTGCCCATGGCAGTGGTGGGAGTTGGACTTGCCACCCAAGCGTGTTCGAATCCTGCATTGGGTTTCACAACTTTGGCAAGACACAGACCCCCACATGCTCCCCGAACGCCACGGCTCAAGGCTGCCCACTGATTTGGGTGTATTCTCTGTTTGGATGGGTCAAATGCAAGACAAATTTCAGACTGAGGGGTTAATAAAGTTTCAATTATTGTACATTTTGATCAAGTAGAAAATTAGAACATTAGGGCATGATTATGTCTTCGGTGCAGAGAGATTTCTTTCTATGTTTCACTTCCTAAGTGTCAGACATATCAGGACAAGGTCCCCTCCTTCAGGTCATCTCTGTCCCCTCATGGGGGGACAATTTCATCAAACTTGAAATGGATAGGTGGGATCTTTGCTTGCCGTCGCAGTACAAAATGGGTTTCTGGTCAGAGAAACACGGTAACGATTAGCCAGAGAAAAAGGCCTTTTGTTGACGTCTCCTCAGATGAAAAGCGGGTTACTAACTAAACATTTACAAGAGTAAACTTATACTTGTCAGGTTGCATTAGAGATTCCATGGAGATGGATTGGTGTCTCTGATGTATGAAACATATCCACAATCAAAAACAAACTGAAATAAACCTTTTTAAATACCCAATTATTGTACTGTGGGGACTGTCCTGTACATAATTCACCCTTTGATCTGTGTGTTCTCTGTATTACTTTGCCAAAGGCATTTCTGTTTCTTCTCCCGTCAAGGATTGGGAGTTAAGTTATGACGTGACGGTGACGTATATTGCGTGTGCCGGAAGTTCTTTCATTCTGTTGGAAGCTTGCAATAAACGACACGCGTTTGTGAGCTCAAGCCGGGATATCCTTCGTATCCATTTATTACACCTTCCACAGTACAGTCATTTATCATAGGAAAGGAAAAGAAAAGTAAGAAACACACAGACAGTATTACAAGCAATGAAACACACAATCTCCTACAACAGAAAGACTTTCCTAAAATATGGAACGAGGGACATGGGATTCTCTTGGTTGCTCCCAAACACCTGCTTTTCAAACCTGATAGCCTTGATAGCATGAAAGACACACACACACACACACACACACACACACACACACACACACACACACACACACACAAACACACACACACAGAAACTGGCATGCTTTCACCAAAATTATTAACCACTAGACAGACAGCTACTCGAAGAGCAGGATAGCGTTTATGTTTATGGTTAGTTGTGCTCCATACTGACCCCCACATGCTCCCCAGGCCCCATGGTTTAAGGCTGCCCACTGCTCCGGGTCAGTATGCGTCCCTTCAGTGAATGGGTAAATGCAGAGCACACTTTGATACAGCCCCTAGTGGTCATATTGACTGTACTTTAGTTTACCAACCCTCTTTCATTGATCAAGAGTGATGCTATCTTTCTTTTGTTGTGTGTTTGTCATACATTTAAACTGACACAACTGTGTATGTACACAAGGCATGCCGTCGCTACATGTTTGTTTGCCGTGCTTTTTTAAGAGAGTGTGTGTATTTTGCTCTTTAAGAGAGCGCGTGTATTTACTCTTTCAGAGAGCGTGTGTATTTACTCTTTTATAAGAGCTGCGGGTATTTACTTTGCTTTCATGTCTTTAGGAGTTTCCAACGCGACTCATAAGCATATAGTTTTATTTATTTGTTTCGTTTAATTAAAAAGCTTTATGCTGTTGCTGGAATCAACCGTTCAACTAGTGTATATGGCCTACTATGGCGAAGGCACTGTTGTGTATATTTTTATATAGTAGTTGAGTGCACTTTCATATTCTTATATTGCTTTTTTCATTGAAGTTTTATTTTATTCTTGTTATGGATCATGATCATCAGTTCATTTTGTTGAGTCAAGATTTTTTTATATTCGACTAACAAGTGTGTATTAATTAAATATTTACCCCAAGATGCTGAAGAACATACGGTAAGTTACAATCAACACATTTATGTTGTATGAATAGGTGTTCATATTTTCCAGTCACGTAAATTACGCTTGAAGACGTAGTAAAATGGCGTGATTACATCATGACGTTAAAATAAACCCACCGTCGTTTGACTCAGAAATGGTTTTCGCAGCACTTTTATTATTGCGATGAAATCTATTATAGTACAAATAATACGCCTTTGTATAAAGATGCAATAATTAATAGCAAATATGCATCGTTAAAAAAACACGATTTTCGAAAAAATTAAAACGTTCCACATACGTCACTACGTTTTCCTGGCGTCCTGCGTCGTGACGTCACTTCGCCCTGCGCCGGGGGAAAATGGCGGTCGTGCAAGATGGGCCGATAGAGCTGGACGCAGAAAAAGAAATAAAGGCTGAAATAATAAGCGATGGTGCCTCAAACACAACCGGGAGCAACAACAGTGCGGTTCCCACCACGCTGCCTCATACTGCTGCGCCCACCGCGCTCGCCCCGAAACCAGAGGACCAGGAAACTTTGGTCGCAGTGCTGCAGTTTCTCAAGCGGAATAAGCTGCTGGAGTCTGCGGATATACTGCGCCGCGAAGCCGGTCTTTCCGAAGAAAAGGACGAGCTCCAGGGTTCCGATGGGGTTAAGAGTGAGGGCGGATCGGATGGAAACTCTCTGCTCAGCCGAGTGTCCGTCGCAGCAGCCGGCCACCAGACAGCAGGGGCTCCCGTCACCACAAAAAGTGAGTTCCAGGGTCGTTATTCCTCCAGATCTGTTGCTTATCTTCATTGTAATGCCATCATATGACGTAGAACGATACATAATTATTCGTTTAATGGCGCTTTATTTCACTGGTGATCGTGCGTGTTGTAAAGATGTACGGGATTGTGCCCTTCCGTTATTATCGTAACAATTAAATAAAAAAGGTTCTGGGGAAATTCTGTTATTTTTGAGTCATGAACATGCTGATCTGTTTAAAGCCACCGATCATGACCAGTTGGCTTATTAAGAATTGGGAAATTTTACACATTTATTAACCAATCTATTTGTCGTCAGTTTAAAATAGGTAAACAGTACAGCAACGACAATAAATGCCAGAAAAAAACACCAACAATAAAAGTAAACAAGTACAGTAAAAACTTGTGCAAAAATCAAAGAATCAATAATTAAGTGCTACTGAAGTAAGTAGTGTAATCGACCAGAAATAGTGACAAATCTTCATAGTGTATTTGTATATATGCAGTATGTATTTGTATCTGTTTAATCTCTATATTTGTCATCTGTTTCTATATCTGTCTTTATTTCTATGTATCTTTAAAGCTATCTATTTGTCTATAAATCTCTCTATGTCTGTTTATATCTATCTCAAATCTATATCTCGTTCTATCTGTATATCTGTCTATATAACCTATGTAATTAGACATGGCTAATTAAAGCTAAAAGTACAAGTTAACGGAAACTTAGTCTAGCTTCCACACTCTAGTTTTCCAATTCAAACATTAAAACACAGTAAAAAAGTGGTAGAAATAAAATAGCCCACATTATCTAAAGAACGCTGTACAAAAAAGCGTTGTAGTTAATAGTTTAGGGAATAAAAAGCATCAAATAATTCTATGCTGTGTGAGTCTTTCATCTCTTTTACTAAATGCATGGAATACAAATTATAAATCTTGTTTTCTTTCTGGAAAGGCTTGTATAAATTGCTTTGTATATCATTTCTAGTAGACATTCTGCTTTTTCTCTGTAATATCTTCAGCCTGTGTGCTTTGCTCATGTCGTGTTTGTGTGTATGCATGAATGGGCGGGTGTGAGTTGAATAGATGGGCAGAAGTGTATATGGAGAGAAAGAAAAGAAAGTGAGTGAGAGAAAGAATGTGTCAACATGGCCACTGGAGATTGTATTAAAAGTCTCCTGTGAAACCAGTGAAGTGAGCATGCACAAGCCTGGAGAAGTGGGCAGCCTGGGTGGGCAAGCCCGGGGAGCATGTGAGGGTCAAAGGTACACGAATGAGCAGTAATTGTGATGTTCTAGTTGCAGAGGACCAGCCGGACGTCAGTGTGGTGCTGTCGGCCTACAGCCAGCAGGGGGAGCCGTCTCTGTACAAGGTGTACTACAGTGGCCTGAAGAACTTCATCGAGTCGGTGCTGGACTGTCACCGGGCCGAGCTGTCGCAGCTCTTCTACCCGCTCTTCGTGCACATGTACCTGGAGCTGGTCTACAACAACCATGAAAGTGAAGCCAAGGCTTTCTTTGAAAAGTACATGCTGGATTTCCTCCGTTCCACTCTGTGATTCTCAACTGGTTAGACTTCCGTATTAACCCCTTACGTTCTCCCTCGCCAGGTTCCACGGGGACCAGGAGTGCTATTATATGGACGACCTCCGTGTTCTCTGCAGCCTGACGAAGAAAGAGCACATGAAGGGGAACGAGGCCTTGCTGGATTTCCGCACCAGCCGCTTTGTTCTCCGCATTTCACGCGACTCCTACCAGCTTCTGAAGAGACACTTACAGGAGCGACATAACAACCAGATCTGGAACATCATCCAGGAACACCTATATATTGACATTTTTGATGGCATGCCGCGCACCAAGAGCCAGATCGACAGCATGTCCGGCAGTCTGGCGGGAGAAGCCAAGCGGGAAGTCAATAAATTAAGGGTCAGATTGAGACGAAATGACTTGTCGTTGTTAGAATAGTTTAATCTGAATTGTTGCTTCACACTGTCAGGTTTATCACGGGCTGCTGAAGGAACCAGAAATCGAAGTCCCACTGGATGATGAAGACGAGGAAGCAGAGAATGAAGACGGAAAGCCCAAGAAAAAGAAGGCGAAGAAGGACAGCGTCGGCTCCAAAAGTAAAAAACAAGATCCTAATGCCCCTCAACAGAACAGGTAACTTTACAGTCAGTGCTGGTAATCGCCGTGATTCTGATACTGAAATTTCATGTTTTAGTATGTTAATTTATTACCATACAATTATATAGATAAAATATTGAAGAATGCTGACCAATAGGATTTACTATTTTTATTTTTTCTTTGTTAAAGCCCCTGTAGTTAGACTTTTTTAGAAGCTGTTTTTTAGATGAATGATTTGTGTATATTTTAACATGTATTTGTTTTAAAAAAATTGTACCTAATATGATTAAATGACAGTGAAATGACAATTAACTGTGGAAAAACAGTTCTTTATTATTTAAATATCATTTAAAAAAATTATTCAATTGCATATGCTATTATCCATTAGTGCTGCCTAACTTTTCATAACATTTTTCTAAACGCAATCTGAGGAAAAATTCAGCATGTTTATTTAAAATGTTGAAATGTCAGAAAAA
This sequence comes from Paedocypris sp. Pulau Singkep, assembly GCA_017309775.1. Lineage (NCBI taxonomy): Eukaryota > Metazoa > Chordata > Actinopteri > Cypriniformes > Paedocypris > Paedocypris sp. Pulau Singkep. Next base: position 11,981,733 of record MU204326.1, on the reverse strand, counting down.
TAAAAGTTTAATGTAAAAATCAGTCGATAGCAAACAATCCAATTCTTGTTTTATTAGTGCGACTTCTGCAGGTGTTTTTCTAAAAACTGTTTCAGAATGTCCATCCTTTCACAAATCAGGTTTAAAGTTATTCTGGTCTCAGCGTACAGTCATAATCCATTAAAAAACAGAGATGTAAATTAAAAATCACGACATTAGTGTGTGAATATATTGACCACAACTTCACATGCCCGTGGGCCGCAGGTTGCAGTTATTAAAAAAAACCTCCTCCTTGATTTCTTTTTCTTTTGTTTTCTAATCAACAGGATTCCTCTGCCTGAGCTGAAGGACTCGGACAAGTTTGACAAGATCATGTCCATGAAGGAGAGCGCTAAAAGAATCCGTCTCAGTCCGGAAAACCTGCCTTCCATTTGCTTTTATACGTTTCTCAACGCATATCAGGTTAGTAGTGTCCCATTTTATTCAGTCACAGCGTTTACCTCACTCTGACCGTGTTCATACACTCTCAGGGTTTGACTGCAGTGGACATCACGGATGACTCCAGTTTACTAGCCGGGGGCTTTGCAGACTCCACAGTGCGTGTGTGGAGCGTAACACCCAAGAAGCTTCGCAAAGTGAAATCTGCAGCTGGTACACGCTTCTCTCTCACACACCAACACAACCATCATGCTTGCTCGGTGTGTCAATGCAAGTCCGTTTTCTGTAGACCTGAATTTGATCAATAAGGAGTTTGATGATGTTCTGGAGAGGATCATGGATGAGGAGACGGCCACCGAGTCGAAGGTCCTCTGTGGTCACAGTGGGCCCGTGTATGGCATCAGCTTCAGTCCGGACAGGTATTAGTGTGTGTGTGTGTGTCTGTGCTGAAGAGATGCAGCCTTGTCTCGTGTTCTCATGTGGTGTGTGTCTCGTAGGAACTACCTGCTGTCCAGTTCGGAGGATGGGACAGTGAGACTGTGGAGTCTACAAATGTTCACGTGTCTAGTGGGCTATAAAGGACATAATTATCCAGTTTGGGACACTCAGTTCTCACCCTTTGGCTATTACTTTGTGTCTGGAGGTCATGACAGAGTGGCTCGGTATGTGTGTGTAGATGACGGTACACGTATCTGGTGTTTCAGAAGGTTCCTTCAGACTCCGTCCTTCATGATGTGGTTGTTAAATTTCCGTTATCGAAATGACATTTTGCCACATTATATGTTCTCCTTGTGCTTGCGTGGGTTTACTCTGGGTCTCCAGTGTCCTTTACCATGCATTTAGTGGAATAGTTCTATAAGCATCATATTCTTCTAATTGTGCTACTTTAATTAAATTATTGTATTTTAAATATTATTTTTTACATTTGTTTGGAATATTGTATATATTAGGGATGTCCAGGTCAGTTTTTGGCTTCCCATTCCAAACCATTATTATCTGGACCTGATCCACATTCCTAAACCAATAGTTTTATTTGAAAATATGAAGCTAATTCATTTTAAATGTTTCATTAATGTTATTATATTTGTTAATAATATAAGCGATATTATCTTATTTGATTGTATTTATTTTTTCAGATTTGCGCTTGTACATTTATCCTATTACACACTTATTATGTTATGATCATAAATATTATGTATAATATCCTTTGATTCGAGTATACGTTTTGTACTTATAAAATTTACATACTTTTCCCTAAATAATAGCTGACATATTACTAATTAGAAACATTTTTAACTAACATTTCGAGTTATAACACTTAAATATCAAAATTGTAGTAGTAAATTTTACGTTGACAAGATTTGTGCAAAAATGGTTCCCGGGTATTTTATTTTTTCGAAATTGATATTAGATGTTTAGATTAATGTTAGTTCCGTGTCTGACTGCAATGCAGTGGAAGTTGCTCTAGGTAAAAAGAACATTTCTTTGGTTTTCAGCTTGTGGGCGACGGATCATTACCAGCCGTTGCGGATATTTGCTGGCCATCTTGCTGACGTCACCTGCACACGATTTCACCCGAACGCCAACTACGTGGCCACAGGCTCAACCGACCGCACGGTGCGGCTCTGGGACGTACTGACCGGAAACTGTGTCCGCATCTTCACCGGCCACAAGGTAATAAGGTTTTTTTCAGTTTCGAGCAGATTTCTCATGTGTTCTGTTTTTCAGGGTCCCATTCACTCTCTGGCCTTCTCCCCTAATGGAAAGTTCCTGGCGTCCGGCTCAACAGATGGTCGAGTTCTGCTATGGGACATTGGACACGGGCTGATGATTGGCGAGCTAAAGGGCCACACAGACACCGTATATTCTCTGAAGTTCAGCCGAGATGGAGAAATCCTCGCCTCAGGTCGGCACTTATGCCCGCACTTGATGGAATTTGCCATCACAGCACGTATAATCACTTCTTGGTCTTTCTCCAGGCTCCATGGACAACACTGTGCGGCTATGGAACGCCACAAAAGCCTTCGACGACGTGGAGATGGACGACTTCACAGCTACTACGGGCCACATTCACCTGCCGGAAAATTCTCAGGAGCTGCTTCTGGGGACGTATCACTCCAAATCCACACCCGTCACACACCTGCACTTCACCAGACGCAACCTGCTGCTGGCCGCCGGGGCCTACAACTCGTAAATCACTTGATCACAGATCAGATTTTACCTTGCGAATGTCCAGGACTGTGTGTGTAAAGACTTTTTTTTATTGCTTTTCTACACCAATCACAATGCTCGGTCATTAGAACCTGCGATGTGCATTCGATGCGATCATTTTATCCCTCAAAAGTGTAAATAAAACAGGTTTTCTATAATGGTTGGAATTGTTTTATTTATTTTTACATAACTCAATTTAAGCGACTTCCGACATCCCACTTGTCTCTGTATACACTGCAAATTCTGTAAAAGAAGAGAAACGTTAAATCGAGCAAGAGACTTCACAATACATTTTTTTGCATTTCTTCCATACTTACTATTAACTAACTCGACGTCACGGCCTTTTGCTTCTTGGGCTTCAACTTGAAGAACAGGACGATGGCACCAATGGTGGCGTATGTGGCCAACACACACTGTGGTCAGAAGAAATTAAGTGTGTGAGGAAATCTTCCCTGATAAGGTCATTTCAGCCACTTACGTTCCTCCTGCCGGTGATGGTGTAGGAATTGAAGTACTTGGCAATGCCAGTAAACTGGTGTTGAGTCCCAGCGTCGTGTCCCCCCATTATTCCTCTACACAATCTGTAGGAAATTAAAGATTATTTAGATTGTGTAAAACACACGTGTAACTCAAGACTTTAGACTCATAAAAACTCGTCGGGTGCATTTAAAAAGGGCCTCGTATTGCACTGCAGTGCAATTTAAATGCAAATACATTTAAAAACAAAGCTTACCTTGGACTCGAACCCATGACCTTATGTTGCGAACAATAAAAATAGCATCTCCAAAAGTGTACACGTAGATTAACTAAATTATGACGCCTTTTTACTTGTTTGCCACATTTAATAGCACTTGAAATAACTGCACAACAATAGACACTCGTTTAATTAAAAATAAACTGGGCGCTATCTCGCCGCGTTGTTTAAAGTGTCGTGCTTGAATAATTCACTGATAATTGCGAGCGTCATAACACTGAGCCGCCACATTGTTAGGCAAACCACATTTCTGTTGAAAATAACGCATTTCAACAATCTATTAAAATAAACGTGTTGCAAATAGAAAGACGAAACATGACTTACCAAGCAAACTGGTGCCCTTCAATGGAGAAGCCGGAAGATGAACGATTAAAGGAAATCACGCCTTGGCCATGTTGACGCGAATCAAATTCTTATTTTTCATTGGCTTTTTCTAACGTCAATCATATATACTTGGAGCCAATAGGCTAATTCAACGTCAGTGCCATGGGTCTTTCTCCTCATTGGCCATCTTGTCGTTGGTTTGTTGTCCCGCCTTTCTGTGTACTTCCGGGTCGTACTCGTGTGTCTGGTTGAAACATGTGAGTTAAAGTTACATGCGACTATCCAGCAACCAAAGATATTCTACAAGCGAGCAGTTGTCTAACGTATGTATCTGTGTTGAAATCTTTGGATTTTTGTTAGAATTATACTGAAAAGTACGCTCTTTCGGGACACATGCTGGTTTCACGTGGTTACGCTTGCACGTGAGAAAACGTGTGTAACTTTAGATATAATGTTGTTGGTGTTGTTATTATTATAGCACTAGTGTAACATTTTGCAGCTAATTATAGGATGTTTACATGGTTTTTAACGTGGATTTCTTACAATACAGGTAATTAGTGAGGAATGGCGTCTGAGGAAGAGTGTTTCCCCCGAGGTGGTCCAGAGAAGAAGACCACCTCGACCAAACAGAAAAATGTGTTTGAAGTTGACAATCTTTTTGGGGTAAGGAGTGACGGAGGCTTAATCCCTTTGCACAATTCTTGTTCAAGACAAACGTAGATGACTATTATTCTCTTTCAGAACCACAAGACATTCATTATTGACAAGAAAAAGCCTGCGAATCAGTTTGCAGAGAAAAAGAAGGAAACGACAAAGAAACACGAACAAGAGTTAACAGTCGACAAGACCATAAAGGTCGAAGTTCTTCATTCAAGGGTAAGTGATAAATATTTCATACACCTTTGTGGAAAAATGATGCTTAAGTATATATTCAGCATGGCCTTTTTAACTACTGAAAAAAATAAAGCCTGAAGTATTTGTGAATTGAAAATGTTGACAATTCTGAAAACTAGCCTATATTGGTCATTTTGAACGAAAGCAATACTTGTCAAAACATACAAAACTGGCAGTATGGAAGAAAATGTAAATTATCTTTTTTTTTTTTATTAATACATTTTATTTGCCTTGGTGTTCAGCCAGTAAACGTGTCTGTCTTTGTTCAGTCTCTATGACACTAATATCTTGCAATCTAAAAAACACACTGTATGATAAAAAAGTATTTTTATTTATTTTTTTGTTTTTCATTTTTTGTCATTTGTTGAACCATGACAATCTTGACATCATCATTGTTGTCATTATAAATAAAAAAGCATTACCTAGTTGTTGCTTTTGAGGTTTCAGTATTGTTTGTATTTTTTTTTTTTTTTTTTTTTACACAATTGCTGTGCGTCTTTATTCTTATCACAGGAACAATACAATTTTTGTGCTGCTTTTAGGCTGCTTTATGTATGTATGTATATGTAATTCTGTTTGTGTTTGCGTCAGAATGTGAAAGTCGGTACTCTGATGCTGGGTTGCGTGAAGCAAGTTACAGACATCGAGGCGGTGGTGGCTCTTCCCAGTGGTCTGGTTGGTTTCCTGCCGATCAGCAATATCTGTGACCATTTCAGTGAGATGATCAATAAAAGACTGGAAACTGATGACAATTTAGAGGTGACATTTTTACTTCCAAACAGAAAACAAACACTCGTAAAAATGTTTAGTTGTAATTAAGTTATTCTGTGTTTTGTTTTTTTTTTTCTTTTTTGTAGGACGTTTCAATGCTCCGTGATATTTTAAGTCCTGGAATGTTGATCAGATGTATCGTATTGTCTTTTGGGTCCAATAAAGAAGATAAATTGAGTCTTCAACTCTCCATCAATCCAAAAGAGGTCAACAAGGCCCTGACTCCAGCTGCTTTGAAAGCTGGAATGGTGAGTTTTTCTTCTCGATTACAAATAAAATTAATGTCTAGTATGAAATCTAAGTTATTACAATTTAAAGTGATTGATTAAGTTTTAGCAATGACTGTTGTGTTTCTTATCAAGCTCTTGAGAGATTATTTAGAAATCTCTCAATTCTGAAGATTAATCAAATGTCACATCACTCATTTCTCTACATCGACCTTATTGCAACAAGGATTATAGTGTTAATTGGATAGTATGCCAGCTATTGATTGTTGTTTAAACAAATTGTTGTAAAAAAAAAAAAGGTGCTGAGCGGTTGTGTGGAAAGCGTGGAAGATCACGGCCTACTGATTGACATCGGAGTCGCAGCCAGTAAAGCTTTCCTGCCCATAAAGAGCATGTCCTCCAACACAGGTAAATTCGCACACAAAAACACAATATGACCATCAGCAGGTTCTAAAATGCACAAATCTGAAATTTTGTCTAATACTTTATATATTTTATGTTATTGTATTTTTATCTCTCAATTTATAATACTTGCATGTTTAAGATGCGAGTAATCCTAGTGATAAACAATAGCGGGTAAAGCAGGTTTATTTTATTTTTGTTGTTGTTCATGTTTTCTGATTATGTATTTGAAACTAAAACAATTGCCAAAACTCAATTTTATGACCTTATATATGTAGTAAACTTATAAAATATGTTCTTTCTGCCTTCTTAGAACCCGCGTTGGGCCAATACGTGACCGTGGTCGTAGAGGACGTGAAGAATAATGGCCGTGTGGTGCGGCTGTCACAGAATCCTCAGACTATTCAAAGCGCTGTTGCCACACTGAAACACTGCTGGTCTATCAACACTCTTTTGCCTGGACTCCTGGTTTCAGCTCAGATTAAAAGGGTAATTCTGATCTTTCTGTATCATTGTAGCTGAGGCTGAGATGACTCAAAGCATATGTTTTAATCCACGTATTATTAAACTTTTTATCACAAACCCTAGTAGGTAATTCGTCCTCTTTGCTTGCCCTAGACAAAGCTTCCATATTGAAAAAGAAACAGAAGTACAAATTAAGTTGCATAGGTGCAAGATCAAAAAAAAAACTGTCAATAAGAACTAGGACAATGGAATATTGAAAAAATAGTTTCATAAGTTTGTTACTTTACCTAAAAATGTAATTGTTACTTTACTTGGGAAATTTAACTTCATAAATAAAAAGTTTTTAATTTAAATACGACTAAAATACTTAAGTTCTTTTTAAATCGAATACTTGCGACTTTTTCCTCAAGTCGTTTTTACAGTAATGTGTCCGTACATTTACTCTAGTGTGATATTCAGGTACTCTTTACACCTCAGTAAGAATCCACTTGCAACACATTTTTGTAAATGAATTACTTTTTTTTTACAATTTAAATTTTTTTTTAAAAACAATACAAAAAAATTACAATTTTTACATTTTTAAATTATACGTTTTTGTAATTAACACATTTTAACAGTCTTCTTATTATTTAGCATCAAAACACTGTACATATAATTTAACTGGAAATCCATGTGCATGTTTTCACCCAATAATAACGACATCTGTGTGTTGTGTTATCTTGCTAGGTGACTTCTCACGGACTTATTGTCACGTTTCTTTCATTCACTGGAGTGGTTGACTTCTTGCATCTTGACATTGATAAAGCAATGAACTACAGTGTAGGAGAACAGGTAAAAGCCTCGTCTAATGGATCATCTCAATTATTTTAAACCCTATAAGTCATAGCAAGTTTAAGGAATCAAACATTGTTACAGGTTTTAGGGAGAGTTCTACACGTGGAGCCGTCCACTGGCCTGGTGGCTCTGACCTTGCGCAAACACCTTCTGCCACCAGGGGGCAGTGAGCTTGAACACCTCATCACTGAACGGTTTGGGCAGGTGGTGAGCAACTGTAAGATGACTGCTCTGCACTACAGCTCAGGAGCCATGATGGAGACCCCCGATTGCACCGCGGTCTTTGTGCATGTGAGTTATTAGAATTACTCATAATACTATTGCTTTTGTGTGCAGTATTTTAAACTTGTTTTCCCCCTCTCCCTGCAAGAAAAATCTACTGAAAGAGTCAAAGGATGAATACGACCCAAACTCCCTGCTGTCGAAGCCTGAGCACACCTTGAGAATATTAGATTACAGCCCCATGGAGCAGATTCACCTCGGCTCACTGCGAAGGTGTGTGGCGCTCATGATTCAGAAGCCATATTCTGTCCTGGAAAATCGCCTATTTGTATGTGATTGCGTCTTGTATTTTCTTTAAAAAAAGGCACTTCATTTTCATGGTTGTTAACCTAAACAATCATTATGGATATTACATAGACATCATTTAAGATTTAAGTTTGGCATGTAGTTTTTTAAATATAATAATATTAATAATATGGTGATATAGATATAAGGGAGCAAGTGTGACACTTCATGATGTCATTTATAGAGCAGCTACATATTGCCAGTGTTTTTAATAAAAATTCAAACAGTTCTAAAGGTTTTGGAATCATTAAATTACAACGGTGCCCAAATATATGGACCATAATATTGTTTAAATAATTATTGCACACTTTCTGTAAATACTGTAACCTTTTGTTTCACTTAAATATCACAGTGTAAATATCACATACATGATACATTTAACTGAACATTTTTATTGTAACGAACAATTTTTTGGTGTGCAAAACATTTTTTTAGGGATGGATTTGTCCACTTTTATGGATCCACACTAGAATCTGGATAATGACATTTCACAACTGTCGGTTTTGTGTTTTTCAGGAGCACAGTTGAGATGTCACTGTTCAGTTATAGGGAAATTACAGTGGGACAAGTTCTTCAGGTGAGTCTCCAGAGAACCTTCTACAAAACACACGCCACAGATTTACCATCACAAACTCTTCTGGTTTCAGGGTGTTGTCATCGGTTTCGAAAAACAAGGCCTTGGTTTGAAGATAACCGAGTACATCAAAGGCTTCGTTCCCAAACTCCATCTGGCGGACATTGAACTGAGGAACCCAGAGAAGAAGTTCTTTAAGGGAATGAGCATTAAGTGCAGGGTGAGGAACCGTTTTAACAGATATTTGGATAAATTAAAAAAATATATGTTTAAAATGCTGTGTTTATTTTCTAGTGTTGTTCTTGTTTTCAGTTCTTGTCTATATTAAAACCTAGTTAAAGAAATGAAAAATGAAGCCTTTATACATCTCATAGTGACATTTTGTGTGTTTAATCATACCAGTAAAGTTACACATACACACAAACTAAGGGCAATTCTGTGTGATGATAAAATTATAACCATCACCTTTTGCAAGGTATTATATTAACAATATATTTATAATTAGGCTATAAATGAACCCTTATTCAGTTTTCTTAATGAAACCACTACTTTCTCTATGTATGTTCTGAGAAATGTTGTTTTTGTTCTGTATTAGGTCTTATCGGTGAACCCTGAGGATAAAAGTTTGTTCTTGACCCTTAAAAAAACCCTTGTGGAATCGACACTGCCCATTTTCAAGACCTTCTCCGATGCCCAGGTCGGCCTAGTCTCTCACGGCGTCATTGTGTCTGTGAAGGAGTACGGCTGCTTTGTTCGCTTTTATGAAAACGTGACTGGTTTGGTTCAGACGAAGGAACTTTCCGCAAAGTGTCTGGTCCATCCAGAAAGCTGTTTCCAATCCGGACAGGTTAGTCGTCAAGTTTTAGTGTGTTCACAGAAGTCTGTGTGCTGACCTGGGTGCCTAAAATCAGTGGTGGTGTGTATGCAAAAAGTAGTTTTTATTTTTTATAAATTTACTGTATTTTTAAATGAATTATTGATACTTTTTTAAAATTATTTTTTTTATTATTTTTTATTTATAAATTAAGATTTATAAAATATAAAGCTATTAATAGTTATAGTTTAATTAAATAAACAAATATTATATTTAAATAAATATTAAACTATAATATTGTGTACAGAACCTTGACTTTTGCTGAATTCTTTCCCTGAATTTTTTACTTCCCTACTATGTTAAAATTAATAGTAAAGATTATCGTGTTTTTCGGACTTTGAGGCGCACTGGACTATAAGATGCGCCACTGATAATTGTCTCTTTCCTAATAATAATAAAATAAAAAATAAAATAAAATGAATACACTTTTTTTTTCCAGATTATAAGGCGCTCACTCAATTTTCTTTCCGCATCGAAAAATATAGGTCGAAAATATGATAATTTTATCTAAATGCTATGGAAAGTAACCACTGACGCGTGTTTTATTTTAAACAGGTCATCAAGGTCAAGGTTATTGGTGTAAACATGGACAAACAGTGGCTGAGATTGTCGGCCAGAGCGGTTACAGAAGATGATGTCATACAGGAGCAGACCGCAATGTTTGACTTTGAGACTGGAAAAGTGAGTGAAACAGACGGACTTTTAACAAGAATAGTAATCTAAATCATCACGTTTCTTTTTCCTATATAGGTTGTGGATGTGAAAGTGTTAAGAAAAGTCCCTGATGGTCTAGAGGTCTCCATTATTCCGGAGGAGACGCCAGCTTTTTTACCCACAGTGCATCTCTCTGACCATGTTACTAACTGCATCCCCTTGTGGTCAGCGGTGGACGAGGGCGACACCATCTCTAATGTGGCGTGTCTCGTCAAGAACAAGAGGGGCATTGTATCCTAACACACCTGTTACTGTGTTATACTTCCTATTACTTACTTTTAGCAGTCAATATCAGGTATAATATTAATCTTTACTTAAGTTATACTTGCTATTTCATAAAAACACAAAAAACACTTATGCAATATTTTAATGTGTTATGTGAAGAAATGCAGAAAAAGTGTTGCAGTTATTTAATGTAATAATTAAATGTATAATTATATATATATAAACATATTGCGTGCATGCAAAACATGTAAGAAATAAATATTAGGTTAGAAATTAAATACCAGGTCTTTTCTGATGGTTTTATTCTCCAATAATATGCAGCAAATTTTGGCCGCTGCAATATTGAAAAATTAACCATAATAGTTTTTTCCCCAATAACAGTCAATATTTATAATTATCACAATAAATGGATAATCCTGTCTTTGACACTTATTGAACAGTCATGTCTTTTTTTTTTTATTTATAGTTACTGAATTTTTGCCCAGGATTTTACCGTTTTGAGCCTTCAAGATAATTCAAGATCATGTTAGCAACTTTCAAGATCATGTGTTCAATTCCCAGGAATATAACTGCCAAATTCCATATTTTATGAGACCACTATCTTGTACATTTTGTTCTGTTTTTCAACTTGACCATCTCGTATTCAGATTCTGACTAAAAAACCTACTTTAAAAGCTTATTTGGAAGGTGTCGATGTCCCGAAGGATTTCTCTGGGCTGCAGGTGGGACAGCAGATGGTCGGCTGGGTCAAAAACTTCATGACTTACGGAGCCTTTGTCGACTTTCCTCATAAACTTTTTGGACTTGCTCCCAAAGCGGTATGTCAAAGCAGTTAATTTACACATCTCGCTCGTTCTGAAACGTATTATGCTATTGTTTTTTTTGTAGAACATGGCGGATCAGTTTGTCACAGAGACGACTGGTATTTTTGAGAGTGGCCAGACGGTTATTGCCAAAGTGACGAATTTGGATGAAGAGAAAGGCAGATTTCTCGTCTCTCTAAAAGCATCAGACGTTAGTCTCTATGAAGATGGTGTCCAAGCCAGAATGACCCAGGGCCTGCTGGAAAGGAGGACCATCCTTGAGATGATGGCTTCCAGAGGTATGGATATCTCCTTTATCAGAGTGAAGCTGTACTTTTGTTTTTAAGCAGTCTGGTGACTTGTTTTTGTGCTTAACCAGCAGATTCAGATGTCCTGCATCAGCTCTCTGCTCTCTCGGTGGGTGATGTGATGAATGTGACGGTGGGAGATTCCACAGATGATGGCACTGTCACTCTAAACTCAGATCAGCTCAAAAACGCCACCCTTTTGGCATCCAAACACCATACAGAAGGTGAAGTTCAAGTTGTCTGAATTATAATTGCTGCAGTTAATCCGTTAAATCAAATAATTGAGTTTAAACAAGTATAGGCACAGACCTCTGTTGTTGTACTTTTTGTTCTTTATGTTAGCTCACATTTGCACAGGACTTTTAAAATGTTCTGGCATTGTGTACTTTTCACTTCTTGTCCTAATCGTTTGTGGTGGGGGTTTTTTTTGTCCTGTTTTAAAAATGTAATTTTTTTGTTGTTGAGGAAATAGCTGGAAACTGAATTCCAGAGGTTTAGAAAGTATCTCTTCTCTCCATCTTTTAGATTTTTGGGGATGTTCAAAATTCGCATACTATATTAAGTGGGTTTTATTGTATGAAGACTGAATAGAATAGTTTTTTGTCGTTGTGAAAAAGCAACAAAACAAAATTTTGTCTGATTTTATTTTCGTATTGTACTGCTTTTTAACTTTTTTTTTTATATACGAAAAATGAATAAAACATAAAGAAATGACATGGAGACAAATTTAACTAAATTTTAAATATGAAAAATACATATTTGAAAGTCATAGGGTTACTCTCCTACTTGTTTCATTTTTATTCTTTACTTTTTAAAACCACTTATTACCATTCATTTCTCGGTAGAAGTTTAGTCTTTGAAACTGTCTGTTTTCCGGTTGTATTTACTGACCTGATGTTCTCACTGCACTCGTCTTTTTAGGTGTTAATTTGACTCCAGGCTGCAAAGTCAAAGCTGTCGTGCTTCACGTCGACCCACAGCAAACTCAGGTTCACGTGTCTTTACTCCCCAAGTTGACGACGAAGAAGAAGAAAACGGTATTTCCTTGATTTAATATGATCATTTAAATTTTTATAATAATTAATTAAATGTATTTTTTTTTATTCAAAATGTGTGTTAATAGTAGTATTGTGTTTGATTTTAGTTGGTAATTGGAAAGCAGCTGTCTGCAGAAGTCCTGTACTCAGATAAAGACTTTGCCGTGGTGTCGTTGGACGACACGGGTCACATGACCATCATTCCCACTGTAACTAACGTCAACAACATCCTGGAGTCTAAGAAGTTCACAGTGGGATATAAACTGAGAGTGGTGGTGAAGGAGCCGAGTTGTGAGAAGATCAACAACCTTCCTCTGGTGACGTTCCAAAGGCTTGACCGACTGGCGCAGACCCGGTCCCTGGAGCCGCTCGGAGAGGAGGTCACGGTGAAGGTGAAGAAGGTGAAGCCTTTAGAAGTGCTGGTGGAGTTGCCGACAGGAACCATTGGAAGAATCCCCGTGTCAGAGATTCAGGAATCACCGGTGCCCGGCAGCTTTCCCACGTCCACACTGAAGATCGGGACAGAGGTCACGGCCAGAGTCTTTGGAGGTCACACGATTCGTGCTAACCGGTAAATACAGGACGGTTAATCACTGTTGTTGTTTTTTTTGTTTGTTTGTTTTTTATGACACAAAATTACATGTATACATACTTGCATCCATGCAAATGCATTTAGTTAATGAATCCTAAATATTGTGGTGAAAAAATATCCATCTGATTTTACAGATTTTACTAATCTATGTATATTTACATATCCAATCAATTAATGTATTTATGCAAATATAGGCTTCCCTTTTATCCAATTTTAGAAGCTTAAAAACGTATTTTATAAATCAGGGTGCTTATATGTGCATATTTCAAATATTCCACTACATTTAGAAATAATATTTAACATTCTTTTTTTTATCTCTTATTTAAGTAGATGAGTCACAAGTTTTTAGATGTATTAAGAGTAAGGATTAAGAGAAGTATTTAGCCTGAATGTTAGATTTCTGGAAAGGGGGTGCTTATATTTGCATAGGTACTGCAGTTTGTGTAATTTTGGTAAAATTAAAGATTTCTATTCTAATTCAAGAGAAAAGTTAATCTAAGTGTATTGCAAACCCACAAACTTTGCTCTTGACCAGGTTCCTGCCCATCAGTCACCCCAACTTTAAACTGTCCAGGCCTGATCTCACTCTGCTGCAGAGGTTTGTGTCTGATGTTCTTATCATCACACTTTCTGTTCAACCTGTTTTTGGCCGGTAAAACAAAATTTCACTTTCTCTCTTCCAGAAAATCTTCTGACACATTTAGAAGCTACAAACCTGGAGATGATGTGATGTGTTTTCCGGGACAGGTATAGCAGCTTCGCTAAACGTGTCACACACCAGCACATTTCCGCTGCTCTCAACTCGGCTTCCTCCCTTTTGCAGTATTTGAAAGCGTCGCAGTGTTTGGAAGTTCACGTGAAGTCCAACGTCGTTGGTTCGGTTGACCTGTTGAGCTTCATTCGAAACCCAGAGGTGAGTTCTTCTTCTGTTGTACATTCTCTCACTTGTGACTTTTTTTTTAATTTATTTTATAATTTTCTCTGTGTTTTTACGGCATCACTTTTGCTGTCAAGCATTCTCTTTTTAAAATGTTTTTTCTTTGCTCTTTTCCTCTTCTTTGTCTCGTTTTTTTTATTTTTGCTTTTAAAACACCCACATTTCCCCTCTTTTTTTCGTTTGTATTTATAAAAAAATAAAATGTTTTTTATTTTGCTTTATTTACCTCTTCCTGTCTTTTTTTTTTTTCCCCAAAATGTTCTTTATTGACAATAAAACTGACTTTGACTTTGACTACTCTTCTTTCCACTAACTTTAATTTTCTCCCTTTTTCTCTTTTCTTTACCTGATATGAATTTACCTTTTTTATCGCTTTGACTCTCTCTCTCTTTGACTTATACTCCTGTCATTATTGTTATTATTAATATTCTATTTCTCTTTCCTTTTCATGTTTTCTCCAAACTTTTTCTAAATTTTTCTTGTCCATTTATACATAACATAAAATAATTTGGGATTTTCTGCATCAGTGATTATAGCACATACGTAACTGCTCATCTTACGTTTTTCAGCACTTATAAATTGTATTGGTAAAAATTGTTGTGGGTGTTGTTGAATGCAGCAGTGGAAATACTATATGAATCCCACTTCACAAACAACTGAATAATAATTGCGTCCGTGTCCCCGCAGCAAATAAAATGCGTAAAGAAGCTCTTCAAACCAGGACAAGCTGTTTCTGCAAAGGTTGTTGGTGTCAGTCGACACAGGTTCTCTCAGCTTGCCCTGTCATTTACAGGTAACACGTTATATTGTGATGTCAAGTACAGTCAAACTTTCCGCTTTCAACCGTATTCCACTGTGACTTGTGTTTTAATGAAAGCTGTAGTCACACTGGTAATGCGCTGTGACGCACATGGTCGTCCCCTGAGCACGCTCTCTGTCATCTGTTTTCTCCAGGCGAGTACAAACTGGATCCAGGAATGGTCACCTTGGCGATTGTTCGGAAAATCGACCCTCAGCTGGGGCTCCTGCTTAAACTCCCGTTTGAGAATTCCGCTTTCGCATTGGTGACCGATCTCTCCGACTCTTACACCAACAAGCCACTGGAGGCTTACAAAGAGGGACAAGTAGTTCGGTGAGTAATAATGGAACTTCCGTGTCCAGTGTGGAGAGAAGACACGAGGTTTGATCTGGCCGTCTCTGAACTGTGATTGTTCTGTGTTTTTGTCAGCTGCCGTGTTCTGGAGAGAAACCATGACAGTTTTCACGTTTCGTTACGTCCCTCCAGGTACATGATGGAAAATGGCTCTATACCACATTTATTACTTTTGGTTTAAGTGTAATATGTCTATTGAATAATAATGATTCATTTCAGTGATGTATCAAATTCAAGTTTATTATTCAGCACTTCACTTGGTTTAAGACCTAAGATTCTAAGTGTCTGTGGGTATAGTATAGATTGATGAAATGCAATTATCTATTTACTTATCAATGCTACTTATCTATTTTTTTCATATTGTAACTGTTATTAAATGTTCACTATGAATATGTATAGGTAATTTCCTTCCATTTTATATTTACACATGACTGTGAATAATTTATAAACAAGCACAATCCGCAATAATCTGTATACCCCTAATATAGAACAATGTAAATGCCATTTCTTTTTTTTATTTTGTACAAATTGTAACTATTTACAAGACATTTACATCTAATTAATATATTATGTATGTACATACACACACACACACACACACACACACATTATATATATATATATATATATATATATATATATATTATAGATAAATGTCTAATTATGTATAGTACACAATAATACTTGCAATTAATATACTATTCTAATATACTATACATCTCGACATTTTCCATATTTTATCCATTTTAACAGTGATAATTAAATATAATAATGTCCATAATATATTTTATTAATTAAAAATCTAAATAACAAGCACGAAAGTTGCTGATCTGAATGTATCAGTTAAATAATTTTTTTAAATAATTTTTGTAGTATTAATATTTATTATTAATATTTTTACATTTTAAACTTGTTTTTTTCTCTTCAGACTGCAGAATGTAGTTAAAAATAATATTACGGATCCGGAAATACAGTCCATTTCTGATCTAGAAAAAGGACAGATTCTCAGAGGATTCGTGAAGGCGGTTGGGAACCAAGGAGTGTTTGTGAGGTACATCCTATGAGCCGTGTTAAACCCTCAGTACACACGTCATTAACCATCATTCTTCATGTCAAAGGTTGTCAAGTGCCGTCATAGGACGGGTTCTCTTCCACAACGCTACCAAGTACTACATAGACCAGCTGGAAAACGTTTCTGAATATATTCAACCCAACACACTTCTGACTGCCAAGGTGCTCAGGTAACCAAACTTCCATTATGTGCTTATGTCTCCAGATTGCTTTCAGTTTACAAAACGTTTAATGACTATTGACAAATACCATGTGTGGATTTTACGCAATCCAATCGGTATCGAGGGTGCTAATTCAAACGGTTTGTGCTTAACCAATCACAAGGCTAGATTGGAAGAGATGCATTACACATACACACAAATAGAGGAAAAGAAATTTCTGAAGAATTCTGAATTCTGAACCCTGTGGATTCATAACTAGTAATTTTTTTTTTTCAAAAAAGTGTCGACGTTGAGAAACAGCACGTGGACTTGTCGCTGCTGTCAGAGGATACCGGGGAACCAGACATAATCCCGGAGTCCCTCAATTTCAAAATACGTTGGAAAAAGAACGAGAACGAAGACGCTAAGAAAAGGAAGCGTGACGCTTCTGTGTCCCAGGTAAGAGACAAGGTATCATGCTTTCGTGAATATAAGCACCTCTTTTTTTCAAAATTCTTCCGATGCTCAAAACTTACGGGGTCCTTATGGGGGAATTTTTGATGTTATTGAACGTCGTCTTTATGCAGCTGTGCGCTTTTACGTTGTTTCTTTTTTTTAAATAATTGTTCTTTCTTTAAATAATAATCATATACTTAAGCTTTTATTGGCTCAATAACAGAAATAACGAAACACTAGTCACAACTTGACACTTTTAGTAAACACAGTTGTAAACCTAACCAAAACTCAGTTGTAAACCAAATACAATAATCAATGTTTGGACAAACAGGCGTAGAAATGGCAGTCGTAGATCAGTGCTAACAGCTAGAATCAAAGTCCATAGGCAGGTAAAAACATTTGAGCAGGAAGACAACAGTCGAACACTGGCAAGGAGGCAAAACCAGGGAACAAACAAAATCAATACGCTCGGTCTGCTGCACAGGGCAAATCAATACTTCACAACCTGAAGTGTCCGGTAAACACAGGCTGATGGCTGCAGCTGCCCTGACTGCAGTACCAAACCTCATGGGAGGAGTTCTGAGTAAAACCATACTGAAGTGATACTAGTCACAACTTAGGTTTGTTAAAATTGAATTTCCCCACTGCGGGATCAATAAAGTTTATTCACTCATTCATTCATTCATTCATTAAAAGAGGAAGAATTTTAGCCAGAAGAAGATTTTAGCTAGACATTTTAGGCTTTTTTGTTTTTTGAATTTTTTGTTTGTGCTGGAAACACCAGGGGGCTTCCTTATAATTGCGTAGTTACGGTATTTGTTTTCAAAGACGACCCGTTTGATCTCGTGATTCTTCCTCACAGCAGGATGAACAAGAACAGAAGTCGAAGAAACTAAAACCCAGTGCTGAGAAGCCAAACAGTGTTGAGGCGCCAAACAGTGGCAAGGTGATTGGGACGAAGAAACGGAAAAAGCAAAAGAAAATTGAGGACAGTGACAGCGGAGTGGAGGTGTTCTTCAGAGAAGACGACGAAACGGAGTCGTCTAAAACAACTAAGCAGGTGAGCGTTTCTACGTCTTCACTCTTTCCTTGGCTCTCAAAGTTCAATCACACATTTATTTTCTCCTGGTTTTTAGAATAAACAGAAATGTCCAGACCGGCTGCAGGTTCCACTCAGTTTCCCGTGGGAATCCACCTTGTCGACTTTAACTCCTGCCGCTTTGGGCAACAGAGAAGAAGAGTCCAGTGATGACGAGCAGGATGTGAAGAACGTGGTGAGATCACATGCTCCCCTTTACCCTGTAACTTTTTTCTTTGCTTTGTGGTGTTTTTTTTTTTTTATATTGTAAATCAATATAACACACACGGTTACACGCGTAACACTAATAATACGTAAATTACTCCAAATATGGGGTTAAATACACTCAGTCCTGCTGCTAATTATTGCCTTCATTTATTTACTTTAGTAATTGTTAGGCTACTCAAACTTTATTGCAATATTGAAGAATAACAGACTTTATTTTGCTAAAGTTTTAAACTTTTGATACTAGCTGAGAAATGTTTTGTACTCGTTTCTTCTGTCAGAGGTTTTGGCAAATATAAACATGCTGCTGAATGCACTACACAGTAACATAAATTATTAAAAAGAAAAGATTTTTTTTTATATGAAAATTGGTTTTTGAAATCACTGGGTCATTAATGAAATGGAATAGAGTAGAATAAAATAGAGTTATCAGAGTTGATAACTAGTTAATAGCTAATATAGTAGTACTTATTGTCCTTGACCATGCATAACTATGGATGCATATAAATAATAAATACAAAACGTATTAAAATGCAAATATGATAGTAAGGGTCTCGGGCCTTACGTTGCAGACCCCTGGTTGAACTTTATTTACATACTCGGTAATCATTCATTTTCTTGTTTGACTTTTTTTTTTTAATTACTACTGTATTTTACTATTTTTGTTTATTAATAAATCCATTACTTTATATTAATAATAAACCATTCATTGTTTTTATTATTTACTATTTGTTAGTTTTAATAATGATAAATATAATGCAAATATAATTTGAAATGTTGACTTTTTACTTGTTTCTACTATATTAATTTCTTTACTAATATTAAGTCCATCATTGTTTTTATTATTATTTATTTTTACTAATTATGATAAATGTAATTGGATATTTTGACTTTACTAATTTCTACTGTATTATATTGTTACTAATAATAAAGCATGTTTTTTTTTAAATGTTTTTATTATCATTATTATTAATATTTATTGTTATTATGAACATTTGTGGTGTATGTATTTTGCTTATGAAAAATAAAACTATTTCAGCCAGTGAAGAAGTCGCGTAAGGAGCTGCAGCAGCAGCAGAAGGAGGCGGAGCAGCAGCTGAGCGCGCGGGAGGCGGAGCTGATGGACACGTCTGCGCGGCCGGACAGTGCGGCGGCGTTTGAGCGGCTGCTCCTGTCGTCTCCTGACAGCTCGCTCCTCTGGCTGCAGTACATGGCCTTCCATCTGCAGGCCACACAGATGGAGCAGGCGCGCAACGTGGCCGAGCGGGCGCTCAAGACCATCTCCTTCAGGTGAGCGTGTTCCCGCGCCCCGTCCCGTCCCGTCAGCTGAAGGCGTCTGTGTGTGTGCGCAGAGAGGAGCAGGAGAAGCTGAACGTCTGGGTGGCCATGCTGAATCTGGAGAACATGTACGGCACACCAGAAACCCTGCACAAGGTGTTCGAGCGAGCCGTTCAGTACTGTGAGCCACTTCCTGTCTACCAGCAGCTCGCCAACATCTATGCCAAGTCCAGCAAGACCGACGTGAGCCTGGTTTTACATTGTGTGTGTGTGTGTGTGTGTGTGTGTGTGTGTGTGTGTGTGTGGGAAGGCTGAGTGGAGGGATGGAGGAATGAAGCTGTGTGTCTGGGAAGGATGGATGAACTAATGGATGGATAAAATGATCTCTGTGGAAGGGATGGATAGATGGATAAGATTGTGTAATTGAATGATGGATAAGTTGTGTTGGATGGAATGATAAGGGTTGATGTCTATAGAAGGATGGATGGAATAATAAACGTTTGGACAAAAAAATGATCACTATGGCAGGGAGGGGAGGATGGATGGATGGATGGAAGGATTCGATTTTCTAATTGAAGGATTGATAAGTAATGTGTTGGAAGAAAGGATAAGTTGGATGGATGGTGAAGTTGTGTCTGAATAAAAAAAAGAGAAAGGAAGGGATGGATAATATTATCTCCTTCCATGGAAAGAGACAAGGGTGAATGGACTAATACATGGATGGATACAATGATCTTAAAGACAGGGAAGGAAGGAGGGAGGGATAGAAAAGATTGTTTAATTGAAGAATGTATTAGTAATGTGTTGGAAGTATAATGGTTGATATCTAGAAGAATGGATGAAAAAAGTTGTGTCTGTGAATGAAGATAGTTGTGTCAGAAAGGACTAACTAATGATAACTAATGAAATAAATAAAATATAATTTATTTATATATTTTTTTATGTAATATATGATAATTTAAATAAAGGTTAAAATTGTACGATAAAAATTTAACAATCTAAATGGAAAAGGCACAAAAAAGTTAAATGGTAAATAAAAATCAGTTAGCTTGTGTGTGTGTGTGTGTAATATAGCACGTGTGTGTGTGTGTGTGTGCACGCAGGAGGCGGAGAAGCTGTACAAAACCATGGTGAAGCGCTTCCGACAGGAGAAGAGTGTGTACGTGAGTTACGGAAGCTTCCTGCTGGAGCAGCGCCAGAGCGACAGCGCCACCGCTCTCCTCCAGAAGGCACTGCAGAGCCTGGCCACCCGAGACCGTGAGACGCCGCTCCGCTGGCACGCCTGAAGCCGCCGCCCGACTCAACCTGCCCGTCTTTTCCAGATGTGGACCTGATCAGCAGATTTGCGCGGATGGAGTTCCAGTACGGGAACAAAGAGAAGGGCAAAACCATGTTCGAGCAGGTCCTGGCGACGTACCCCAAGCGAACTGACCTGTGGTCCGTCTTCATCGACCTGATGGAGAAACACGGCTCCCAGAAGGACGTGAGGTAAGAGCGCTCCCATTCACTCGAAATGTATCGGTTATTTCGATTACTTTCCGGAAGCTTAAAAAAACTTCAGAATGTGGGGTCACGTGACCGCGCTCCGCTCTTGGAGTGAATGAACAGCTTGATTTGTACCGAAAAAAGCACGGCCTCCATTATTTGGACACATTTTGGCTTCAGGAAAGAAAACAGAACCGAATGAAATCCCATGTAAACGCTGCAGAAAAACAGTTGCAACACGCAAAGGTAACGCGACAAACGTGTAGCTCCGCGTCAGAGCCGCGCTGCTTTTTAGTTCGAGTAGAACATGAAGTTGTTAAACACTCTCGCGGTATCTGAGTAAGAACTGATAAATAAATTTTTATATACGATCACTAAGATCACCTCTTGACAACAGTGTTGAACAGAATTCGATTTTCATCACGACAATATGTTGTTTACATTATTTTGCAATGTATCACCTCACTTTCCTATCAAAGTGTTTGTTTACAGAAGATGCAAGAAATGCACAGGATATATCTTATCATAAACTATATCTTATAATAAACAAGACAAATTTTATTTAGCAGATAACTGCTCATTTTCCATATATTTCATAAAATATTAAAAATAATGTATTCTGTTCCCAAATGTGCAAGCTATTTATTTTGACTTTTTTGATAAACAAAGGGATTGTTTGGCTGTGTTTCAGTTTCAGTTGTTGATGTTCAATAAATAATAATATATGACTTCTACATGATCTGTGCGTGTTTCCTTCAATTATTTTAAAATCAAGTAATGCACACTTCATTCAAAAATCTCTCACTTTAAATTTGAGCATATTTATTGTACAAAACATGTCAGAGAACTATGAGGGCAAAACAATAAAATAAATAAAACAAATAATATACTGTATTATAAATAAATAATAATAATTCAGTTAATCGCAATTTATATTTTTGGCATAATCACTCAGCCCTACTTCTGTCTTCTAGGGAGATTTTCGACCGTGCGATTCACCTGAGCGTGTCGGTGAAGAAGATCAAGTTCTTCTTCAAGCGATACCTGGAGTACGAGAAGAAAAAGGGCACGGCCGACTCCATCCAGGCCGTCAAGCAGAAAGCGCTGGAATACGTGGAGGCTAAAGGTGGCGACGCTAGCTAATCATCAAGGACATTCAGTTGGTTACGTGAGGAATCTTTTGCGCCCACAGATTTTTTATTTTGCGATCTGCATCTTTTGTGATAATGAATGTGACTGTAAAGAATCTTCCAGTCACTTTGCCGCAATAATGTCAAATTCATTTTTGAGGAGTGTGACTCACATCAATTATTATTGTATTGCAAATGCTTTTATTAAGTTTAAACAAAGGACCAGTCAGTCTTGATACTACTACTACTACGCTATGTCTGGAGGAAAAAAAATCTTTTCTTTGCAATTAAAGAAAAGTCTTTTCGCAATTAAATTCCATATCCAAAGATACTAGAGCCTTATTTTGTTTTTTGGATAGTGTGTGTGTGTGTGTGTGTGTGTGTGTGTGTGTGTGTGTGTTGTCCAATTGTCAATGTGTGTGTGTGTGTGTGTGTGTTTTTTCTTGATCATGTCAAACTTGAATTTGATTTAATATGCTATTGCTTTGCTTATCTATTCTGATAATCAATTCATACTTTATTCTGATTGGTAGATAGTTTCTTTTCAATTAAGAGAGAATATTCATTTAGAACCAACACCTAATAGAAAGTGTTTATTCACTCAGTCCCATTAACTATCGAATGTCAATTGAGTAATTAATAATACCAACCGTTAATTTTAAGTACATTTAAAAACGGAATCAGCAGCTTTTGAATTCCGTCTGTTAATGTAAACAACAGCTAACATACTTATTAATGAAAAGCGGAATCACCAATAAAAGTTATTTTTTTAATGAAAAACAAACAATTCAGAAAAGGGAACAATTCAGGCAAGAAAGCAGAACTGCTGGTGGATTATAGCCGACATGTTTTCTTCACGAGTCCCAGCGGTTCCAGTCCGACTACACCTACGTCCTACGTTACGCGAATATATGGCTCTCGCTGCCGATGCCAAACCTTTCCGGGTTCGAACCCCTGAGGCAAGTTCTGTCCCTCCATACTGGACACCATATATAC
The DNA here is from genome assembly GCA_017309775.1 of Paedocypris sp. Pulau Singkep. NCBI lineage: Eukaryota > Metazoa > Chordata > Actinopteri > Cypriniformes > Paedocypris > Paedocypris sp. Pulau Singkep. The sequence goes on along the minus strand of MU204326.1, from coordinate 11,958,791 downwards.
GTCAGTGTGTGTATAAAAATGTATATATGTTATTACAGTTGGCTACTGGGAGCCGAACTGGGTGGTCCTGGTTCCGGTCGATGGCTCTCCAGAGCAGGGAAGCTGTCCGTCACACCTCCTCAGGGTCCTGGAGCCCCTCGGCCCCCCGCACTTCACCGCCGCTCTGCAGGCGAGTGATGGACTTGTTGCACATGGGACAGACGCTGCGGATCTCCAGCCATTTCAGCAGGCACCTGCAGGGGGCGCTACAGTCACTCTGTGCTTTTAGTTTTAATAACGAATCGGCCCCGATTTGTTTAACCCTTAGTTCACATGCAAAGTTTGAGATGCAGCACGACTAGAAACTGAAACTGGATGGATGGATAAGACAGACAGACAAACAGATGCGCAGATGGGCAGAAAAATATTTATATTATCATGGATAGACAGACAGACAACTGGATAGATAAGACAAACAAACAAACATAACCATAGAGATAGACAGACAAGGAAATAGATGGACAGATAAAACAGACAAACAGATATTTAGATAATAGAGACAGAATGACAGATTGGTTGACAGACAGACAAGCAGATAGATGTATAGATAATAATATAGACAGATGGATAGATAGACAGATAACTGGGTGGATTGATGGATGGATGGATAGATAAGAGAGACAAACAGATTGGTGAATCACCAGACAGACAGATATTTAGATAATCATTAAACAGACAGATTGACTGACGATCAAAGGTCATAGGTCACCATTTTACTGTGAGGACCTAGCATTTGAGGCCCAGCAGTGATGTAAATGTCAGAACACACACACACACACACACAGTACATGTTTTGTGTGTGTCACGTGTAGCGTGTGGATTCCAGACAGGTGGAGGCAGGTCTGCAGAGGGACTCACTTCTTGTGGAAGGTGTGTGAACACGGGCAGACGCCCAGCTCATCTCGGCTCCTGAACTCCTCCAGGCACACGGCACAGGGCTGCTGGGAGACACGCAACACACAATCACCTCCGGGTTCCCACACGGCCGCAATGATTTGCATTCTTCTTCAGCCTGAGGTTTGAATACTCAGATCTACATGATCCCTGATGAGGTTTGTCTCAGGTTGCACATGCTGTGGGGCTTTTATATATATATATTTTATTGGTTCAAAAAGAGTTCATGTTTTTTCCATTCTGCCTGATTTTCATATGCAAATTTAGGTTAATGTGAATTTGATTTCTGTACTGCAATTTACTGTATGACTAAGGGCAAAATACAGTAATTCACTCTTTGTGTGTCTGTCTAGGACTCAATTATACAATATTTTTGTCTTTCTTGCATTTGTCCATCTATCTGTCTGTCTGTCCACCTGTCTATCCGTCCGTCTGTCTGTCTCCATATATTGTATTTGTCTGTCTGCCTATCCACACACTTGTCTATCAAAGATAAACAGATTAAACTCAAAGCCTGTGCAAAATTATAAGCTCAAATTCGGACTTATGACTTTATTAAACCACTCAACATTGTTTTCTGTGATAATTCAAAACGATATAATTCAAAGTGTAAAAACTTACTCCCAGCAGACTCATCTTCTTTCCAGCACCTTTTAACACCACCTGAAAAAGACAAAGATGACAACAAATGTACATAATTCACGTTCAAGAAAAACCTGTGTAATAATTATATAGTAATGTGAAGCAATTTCAGAAATAATTCAAGAAATAATTCAAGAAAAACTTGGTAAACCATTTCAACTTCAATTCTTCATTCTTGACCCTAATCTGCAATAATTCTATTATTACAGGTGCTTACACTTTCTTATAAAATGTATCAAATAAGAAACACACCTGTATGTACATGCATATACATTTTAAATGCTCCCAAAATGTCATATATAAAACAGCTAAGGTATAATTTGATTCGTGTTTTTTTTGTAAATTAATGAAGAAATGTCTTTAAAAAGTATTTAACCTACAAATTAATTTTCATTTTTTAACTCTTATTGGCCTCAAGGTGGCGATGCAGCAACATTAAACATTTTCACTCATAACTCCTAAACCCACTCATCAAAGTTTGTATTTTGTGAAAATGCTAGGACAAACAATTTATGCAACTTAGACCGCAAAAGAATTGTGTAATTATAAACCCAATAAAACTTATGAGTGTAGGACAGCAGTTTGAGCCTCGGGCTTGAACACATAATTGGGTATTAAAATAATTACAAACTGGATTGACAGAACCATCTCCTTTTCCTTTTTTTTTTTTAATCTTCGTTTAACACTTGACTTTTCTTGTGCAGATGTTGTGAGTCGGTCTCACCTCGCTGTAGCTGTGCTGCTCTCTTGTGCCTTGCTGCTTTAATCTGAACACGGAACAGTGTAGAAAGACAAAATGACTATAAAGTATAAACACAATCTACATGTAAAGTGTTTTTAAATAACATTATATGTGCTACGTAGAAAGAAAGAATATAATTTAGAGAATCACATACATTTGATTTCAAAGTATAGATACCATGCACGTATATTTAAAGACAAAGAAAGAAATGAAGAGAGAAAGCTAGAGAGGAAGGAAAATAAAAAGAAAAAAATAGAAAGAAAGAAAGGATGGAATGAATGAAGGAAGGAAGGAAAGAAAGACAGACACAGAAAAACATTATTAAGAAAAAGACAGAATGAATGAAATAATGACTGGGAAAGAAAGACTAAGGAGGAAACCGAAGGAAAGAAAGAGATGTAAACTAAGATGTAGACTAGGAAATAAACAGGAGAAAACAGAAATAATAAGAATGGAACAAAAGGATGGAAGTAGAGAAAGAAAAAGGAAGGAATATTCAAATATAATATTAAAGATTAAATACATAAACAATGGATAAGGTAAGATTAATTACATAAACAATGGATAAGTAAAGAAAGAAAACGAGCAGTAGATTTTGTAAAGCCAGATGGAAACAATAGATGGATAGACACACAGTTGTGTTTGCGTGATCTATATAGGCTAAGGATGATTTGTGTGTGCTGACATTGATTGGTCACGTGACACTCTTGCCTGAACAGATAGCAGCAGAAGATAACGCTGAGCATGAAGATGAACATGCCGATGCCCAGCACGATCACGTACACGTTGAGTGGCAGAGGGTACTGATCTTCCTCAGACATGTCACAGTCAGAATGCTGCAGTCCCAGACCACAGAGACAGCCTACGCACACACACACACACACACACACTGTCAGCAGGAAGAACACGCCCACTTCCAGGGGAATTCTGGGTAATTAGCTGTGTACCAAACAAATAGGAACCACCGTGGGATCAGCGCCAACCAAACAGCATCTGGCCCACAGAGAAGCCACACACACACACACACACACACACACACACTCGATATGAGAGTTAATGCAGCTGAATCCCCCCAGTCTGAGTTTGTGGAAAGGTGCTTATATATCAGGGGGCTTGTGGAGATTATTGTAAGCTTGTCTCATCCTCACGGAGTGTGTGGAACAGACTTTGTTTCTTAGTTTATTAATTACAACAAGTGTTTCACAAAACACACAAATAATTTTAGCATTGTTGTTTTATTATATTTTAATACTTACTGTATATGGGCTTGTGCATTTGCATATGTCAAGTTTATTCCAAGGACTATACGGTGTGTGTGTGTGTGTGTGTGTGTGTGTGTGTGTGAGAGAGTGTGTTGTGTGGGTGTGTTTTGTAACTCAATCAAAACAACAGGTCACAAGAGGGAGGATTTTTGAATGATTTACTGTTTGGGACGGGGCCAATAGTGCATCTCATTAAAAGGCTGTTTTTTTTACCTTGTGATTTAAAAATCTGATTTAAAAAAAAAACACAAACAACATTGACTGCGAAAGTACTGATTATAGATCAGATTACTGATTGTTTTGGAGAAGATGTTTTCATCCAGGCAGTTTCATTTATTCGCCTGCAGAAACTTTACCTTTTTCTTGATTCTAGAACATTCTAGAAGTCTTGTACTTCTTGAGGATTTTTGGTGTGAATCCTATTATTTGCGTTTACTCAAAATTAAATCAATACCGTCAGACCGTCATGTGATGAGACCGTTATTAAAAGTGAGAGAGAAAAAAGGGAATCAAACGATGTTTATGAATATGCAAATATGCATAGAGATAAACTACATTTCCAACTTTTTAAAATATTTTTAAATCATGTTTTATTAATGGAAAGTCACTCTCGCTCTCTCTTTTTATGAATTATTAAGTATTAAAAAGGAACTTATTTAAATAAAATTTTAATTAAGTGTTAAATTGTGTAGATGGATGGATAGAGAGAGAGAGAGAGAAATTGGTAGGTAGACTGACAAACAGTCACACAGATTAACTCGCATTTTAAAGCGCAAGTGAGAGAAGCCTCGCTGTCAATGCGGTGTTTCGATCGTTATCTTCTAAAAATAAAACTCCCTCTCAGTTTTCGCACACAGAAGGACTCATGTCAACTTTCCGCCCGTGACTTTTGACCTTCTCAAACGCCTTGGCCTTCTCCAAACTGGTTTCTCGCCAAACTGGTCTACTGACAATCCGGAACCCGAACCAATCAAACCCTTCACTCACCGTTACACCATTGGAATGGTTGCATGAAATCGAACTCCAGGCGCCGCTGTCGCAAACTCTGCGCCCGCCTGGATCATGCAGGAACCGGCCACCGGCTGACAGAATCCACGGATCTTCTTCCCGAATCTCACGAGCTGTCTGAATCCGGTCCTAAACCGCAGGGCGTGACGTCGTCCGTCTAATCCCAACCATCCCTTCGATCGCTTCACTTTTTTGACGTATGTGTCGATGAAGGACTGATCCGAATCACTTCTTTCGGGCGCTTTGTTGTGAAGACAAAGGAGACGCGAGCATGACGTGCCCTTGAGATTATCGTGCGTAAACGTGGCCGAATGCTCAGCGCTGTCGTGCAGTTCTTTTGCCAAATACGGCACAGTTGTCAAAACTTAACGGATTCTTCGATAGCGGACATCGAGGCGTCATGTGAACACAAGCGTCAATCCAGATCCGAACACGCTACGCAATAGCTTGTCTCTACTTATATTCCCTTATCGCAAAGACTTTGGCAAGCTCCGCGTCTGTCTGTTCCGGTACTTTGCCTTTTCTTGATTTACCAGTTTATTTCTCCTCATTCCTGAGATTTATTCCATGTACAGTACTGTACTGTATTCCCAAAAGCGGAGAGATGAGTGCGCGCGTCCGTGTGGGGGAGTATTCCTCCTCTTCTTTCCTCCTCCTAAAACCATCTGTTCTCTCTCTCTCTCTCTCTCTCTCTCTCTCTCTCTCTCTCTCTCTCTCTCGCACGCGCGCACGCACGCACGCACGCACACACACACACACACACACACACACACACACTGCAGGAAAAGTAGGAAGAAGAAACGACAATCCTCCGCTCATTCACCGAAAGCCGTAACCAAGGGCCGGTGAGTCGGCGGCCGCTTTCCGGCGTGGTCGCTGTCCGCACGGTTGGAGTTTGTAAACAGAGCTCGGCTCGGCTCATGTGATCCTGGTTTGCCTCGCAACTCTGTCGTCCAATCCCACCCTCCCGTCCCGAGCTCGTCCCCTCCTCCATCACCGGCGCTCCGGGAGGCTGCGGCCGCAGGACGGACTCGGTTTCGCCCCTGCGCATGTTTTGCTGGGTGATGAAGAGATTTGAGAGTTTAAAAATAAAAACAGCGAGATTACAAAAATTACTGCACAAATAGACATCTGCTCTTTGCGTGATAATGAAATATCGTTAATATTATAATACGGTACGTACATTGTTTTACTAACATTTATTTTTAAAAGTCACACAATAGGCATCAAATAAATTACGATACGTTACCCCTATGACTTTTGTTTACATGTTTTTTTATTTCTAATATATCTTTTGATTATCTCGCTATTTTTACCTAATATGTACATTTATTTATTTGCAAATGTATTCTCTAAACAGATGCATATTGTCTGTCTGTCTCT
>MU204326.1:11918754-11952796 GCA_017309775.1 Paedocypris sp. Pulau Singkep | reverse complement strand
CTCTGTGTGTGTGTGTGTGTGTGTGTGCGTGCGTGCGTGCGTGCGTGCGTGCGTGCGTGCGTATGCGTGTGTGTCAAACTCATCTCACTTTAAAAACAGACACGAGAAATGTAGGTCAAATGTTAAAACCGCTTGCCACATTCATCAGGCAGACCCCAACACTCAAGTTTCTGCTCTGAAGAAAACAGATGCTGCTTGTCTGACAACCAAATGCTCTTTCACACCCAATCTTCATGACTTATCTCCGCCATGAAGGAGTTTAGTGTCCGATGTACGAAATATAGCTTACAGTAATTCCAAGTATGCCACACATCCACACTGAAAACCCTGATAAGTTGATATCACTCAAACGGTTTGAGTAAACTCGTTGCCTCAAATTAATTGAGTATTGCCTTCCACCAAAACTTGCGTATGTAAGTTCATTTAACTTGGCAGTTTTGCATCGAGGCGACATCAGTGTTCCAGTCGCGCGGCTGTTAATCGGTCGGTGCGCGCGGCAGCGTCTCTCCCTGACGGACCGTTAAACTGCGATTAGTTGGTGAAACGGCGTCTTTCTGCCGCAGAAACTGTCGAACGCGACCGCGACACGATCAACGGCCTGAAGCTCCACACAAACACTCGAGCGGGACTTACGGGAGGTTCTGCAGGAGGCTCGGCGAACTCCGGGTGCCGCTCGCGAGCTGCCTGGTACTGCGGCTCTCCGGCCATCAGCTCCATGATTGCAGAAACTCTTCATGAAGAAGAAGAAAGAGGGAGATTTACGTATTTATTCGCAGTGCAACGGAACAAAGAGATTAACAGATAAACACCGGCAGTACAGATGCAAAAAAGTGTGGAAGAACAACGAGAGGTTGACAGGGAGATAACGCGCTGTGCTCTCGTGCTAACGCGCCGCACACAGTTTCAGTTGATCGTGAAGATGCTTCTTAACATTAGTGGATCTGACGGCGTGTGGTCTTACCGGTGCTAAACTCGAGTCTGGACGGTAGAAATCGCGGAAAACACTGTTGATGGAGTCAATACTGGTCATCAAGTGATGGAGTCAAGTTCGCGCAAGTGACTTTTTAAAATCAATGCGAACAATCTTTGTATTGGTCAATTAGTTGCCGCTCTTCGTCTCTATTGGTTAGTTTGTTTCCGCGGGACTCGTTCCTCAGTGACGAGCGTCATGTAAACATAATCTTATTTCCCATTGGCCAGTTTGAAACTAGTAAACAAACACTTCATTTTTATTGGTCAGACTATAGTTTGTGGCAAGACAAGGATCATTTTGAAAATTATCTTTTCTATTGGTCAGTTTGTTGCGGTGTATTGTTTCACACGTTAATGCACATGTTTTCACAGTTTTTTTTGCTTTGCATGTGCTGAAGCATCAGTAAATAATCAATTATTAAAGCTTTTTTCCCTACATTAAAAAACGTGAGTGAGTGTTATTATAAATGCTTCTGTAAAGGCTTTATTCCTGCTTAACTAAATACATTTACAGGGAGATACATACATTTTCATAAGGTGCAAACCTTTTGGCTGTATGGAGGACCAAAACCGCCAAAATCAAATATAATAATAATAATTGAACCTTTATTAGTCCCTCAGTGGGGAAATTTTTTCTCTGCATTTAACCCATCCGATCAGACACGAACTCGGAGCAGTGGGCAGCCACACGTGGCGCCCGGGGGGCATGTGGGGTTCAGTGTCTTGCCCAAGGACACTTAGTTGTAGAGCTAGTCGTAGGGGGGATTCGAACCGGCAACCTTTTGGACACCAGTCCAAGTCCCCTACCACTGTACCACAACTCCCTAAATATAATATAAATGACAATGAAATGAAATGATGCATAAATACATTCAGAAAATCATATGTACAAATAAAATGTACAATTGCATATATTTATGTTTGTACGCTAGTCTGTAATTCCCCCAAACGCTAGTAACAAGAACAAGAAACTTGACCAATGACTGAGCAGTAGAGCTGCACGATTGATGATAAATTGTGGAAAAAATTATAAGCTCTGTTTAAAAGCACTTTTGAAATTCTTTTCAAGTTTTTTTTCTAAGTTCTTATCATTATTTTTAGGAGGGCTGATAGAATGATTGAATGTTCTAGTGCAGTTCATTAAGCTCACGTGACCGCTGCGCAAAACCACAGTGGGCCATCTTTCGGCGTTTGGGACAGTGCAGCGTTTCCCTCAGCTTTTACATCAGGGCGGAGTCCCAAAATACGACAGAAGTAATGCAAGATCACCTTTCCTTAATAATATTTAAATGATTGCACACTTTGGTGTTATGCACCGATGCGCACGCACACACACACACAAGCTGACAGAGAGAGCGCTCATCGTAGATCAGAGTTTGGCAGAATTGTAGGATAATTATGCAGTTGAGAATAGATGAATTTTGAGCCTATTTCTAAAGGTGGGCAGTGACGTGATTGTCCGGAGATTCCAGAGTCGAAGTGCTGAACAAAGGTGGAGAGGCGGGCGGAGGGAACGGACAGGAGACCAGCTGAAGAGGAGCGGAGGGTACGCGCTGGTGTGTGTGTGGCTCCAAGAGGCTGGAAAGATAGCGAGGTGCCAAGTTGTGGAGGCTTTGAACGTGACGATGAGAATTTTGTAGATGATGGGTGATGAAATTGGCCAGTTGAGATTCTTGAGAATCGGGGTGATGTGATGACCATAAGGGGTGTGGGTAATGGTGCAGCAGAGTTTTGAACCATTGGAGTTTACGGAGGACTTTTTGGGGTAGACCTTAGAGCAGTGAGCTGCAATAATCTAGGCGGGAGGAAACAAGAGCATGAACAAGTGCAGGTGACAGTGAGGGACGGATGCGACTTGTGTTGTGGAGATGAAAATATGAGCTTTTGCAGATGGATGTAATTTGGGCTGTGAAGGACAGTGTCCAGGATGAGCCCTAAACTCTTGACCTGGGATGCGGGGAGGACAGTGCAGATGTCAACATTGAGGCTGAAACTGCCACCTTTAGAGAGGGTTGACTTGGTGCTAATGAGGAGTACCTCAGTTTTATTACCATAAAGCTTGAGGGAATTGGATGCAAAACAGGTGTTTATATCTTGAAGGCAGGTGGTGAGGGTGGCAGGAGTGAGAGAAGCAGAAGGCTTAGTGGAAATGTAAAGCTGGGTGTCTTCAGCGTAGCAGTGAAAGCCTATATTGTGCTTTCTACTCAGAGATACTCGTATGACCCAGAGGGAGTGTGGAAGAGTGTGATGGCCATGTAGATGAGTTTTGTGTGAGAAGGACGGCTTGACCTCTGGGTTGGACTCGTAGACGTCAAGTCGTCCTCTACACACTCTTATCCTCAGTACGGGGGCCGAGTCCTGCGGGATGCCGGAGCTCCTGACGTGTGTGTGGCACAGGAACATCATTGACCTTGCTGGTGCAGGAACCAGAAAATCCCAGAGGCCACTGGACGCCGGTCAGTTCATCGTCAATGTTGACAAAACTGTTGTGTTCTGGTCCTGGACTCTGTCTGCATCCCAGTCAGCGTGGTCCTGAGGAGAGAGCGGGAACATTGAGAGAGCTGGACATTGCAACTGTAGTGTAGATCTAATAAATGGAAAAAGAAGAATTTGAGAAAGAAATTACATTTCCAAACATTTGTCTATAAAGAATAAAGTTTAAATAATGTTTCTTTTCTCCTGAAAAGCTCCATGGCTTAAAGATTGCAAGCGGGGAAAAAAAATCTGAAACTAAAATGTGAAGCATTTAATCTAAATGTATTTTTGATATTTTTGCATATAATATAAATATATAGAGGTCGTCTTTCATCTTATAATAATAATAATATAAGTATTTGTAAGGCACTTTTCACAGTTTTAACTGTCTCAAAGCGCAAGTGTAAATATGTAAGGGAATTGTTGCTTTTTATTCATTTGGTTGTCTGGTTGTTGATGTTTAAGTAAATGGCTGTGATTATCACTATGACTATGACAAGACAAAGACCAAGACCAGCATCTTTTTCGTTTCATGTCATGTTTTATTGTCATTTTAAACTATTTGTTTGATTATTTCCATCTTTAGCCAAACGTCTGCAGCTACCGACTTACTCTGCTGCTGCTTATTGGAGCGTGTTAACAACTGGCTGACACCTCAGTGGTGTGGAGCTCCATTGTGGTTCTGTGGCCCTTACAGTCCAAAGTTACAGAACTGACATTTTCACCACTAGGTGGCGCTCGAGGCCCAACAATGGTTGAGAACCAATTTTGTGAGCCACAACAACAGTACAGAAAAAGTAAAGATGTTAAGAACAGTGTCTGTGCCATTTCATTATGTGTACACACAAAATTACAATTTGAGTGAGACGCTTATCGCGAGAATCAATGGACGTAACATGTTTTTTTATTAAGTTATTACAATATTTTATCATGTTATAAAAGCATTTTTTTTATTGGAGGTATTCTAGGATTTATGTGCAAAATGCGGCCCATTTATGAAATTTCCATTTCGCAAAACTGCTATCGGCACAAATTAATTTTGACTGTAAAGATTGAAATGTAGTTTTCAGAAATTTTATCTAGAAAATCACGTGTATAAAAGCTGATGAACGCTAGTAGTTCGACATGCTTGCTTAATGTAAAGTCAAGTAAGCAAGCGTTTCTATTGTATTGTTATTAAATAATGTTTCGAATAATTATTTGCTTAAAGGAAATTAAACTAATAATTATCAAAATTGCACAAGTGTATTTATTTTTAACGCGCATCACGCATCCCGTGTAGGACAAAATTTTAGAACAGTTTTTTAGAACACCGACTGGTGTTCTGAAAATTCTTCCTACAGCTCAGAATTTTCTACACTATGCGCATGCGTGTTAAAAATCACGTCATTGCTCAGCTGTTCTTAGCTTGTCTCTTAGTTGGCACAAATTAATTTAGATACACTGTTTATGTATATTATAGAAATATAACGTTTCTGGCTTGTATCACTTTAATGCATTTTACTTGATTAATAGTTTTTACTTGAATAAATATTTTTAAAAGGGTATTCTAGTGATTGCAACTTCACATGACTTTGTTTCTTGCTGTTAGTTCTCATCTGCGCCTGTTTTATGGTTATTTTTCTGTTCCAGTATTAATTATATTCTTTAGTTTAAGTATTTGAACAGATATTAATTATTTGTAAAGTGAGGTGATGGCTGCATTTAACCCATCTGTGAAAGTGCACATACACACAGTGAAGTGAACACACACAAACACGGAGGGCATGGGGTCCGGGGGGCAAGTGGGGTTCAGTTTCTTGCCCAAGAACCAGTGGGGATTCGAACCTGCAACCTCTCGGACACAAGTTCATACCCCCATTCACTGGAACACAACTCCCATAGTTGTGTATGTATTGAGTTTGTTTGTATTTCTAACACTGCATCTATCCACTGGCAAGTGTAGCGGCGTGTGAATGAGCCAATAAAAGCAAATATGCAAGTCTGCCTCCGGAACCATTATTTAAAGAAAGTAAAGTGGACATTATGATCCTGAAAACACAAATACTACAATTTTTGGACCTACTTTGACCTGAAGTCCTACACACACACTCAGATTAACCGAGATTACCGAGTAATTTAGATTACCGATCCTAAATTATAATTTTTTTTTACATTCCATAGGAGCATGAGAACGACATAATCACTTGTGTGTTTGTTGTTTTTTTCATCAAAGCACTGTTATTAGAAGTGTAACGGACAAAGCAAAAGGTTCGTTCGGTCACGTGATGGTGGTGGGTCACATGACTGGTGGAAGACTAATAAGTGTCACAGGTGCACACTAATGGTGGTGGAGAGAGGGGGTGAACAGGGTGCGGTATTTTCCTTAAACCGCACAAACGCACAATTCATATGGACAAAATGAAGAATTGGAAATGACAATAAAAACATTTAAACCACAAACGTGCACGTTTTGGATGACCTCATGTGCCCTGGATCAGCCTCTCAGCGGCGCCCCGGAACTGGCTGGAGTTTGGCCGCTACAAGAAGCATTATATACTAGTCCATAAAAAATTAGCATATTGTGATAAAGCTCATTGATTTCTGTAATGTACTGATAAACATTATGATTGCTTGATAAGCATGATGATATTTGCTTACAGCTCATGAAAAAATTAGCATATTATGAAAAGGTTAGGTAAACGAGCTATTAACCTAATCATCTGAATCAACTAATTAACTGTAAACGCCTGAAAAGGACAGAGAACTATAGAGAACTGTGAACCTCACTGCAAGAATGTTCCGTTTGAAACTCGAGGTGTGAGTTTGAGGTCGGTGTTCTAAAACTCTTTCCTACATCGCGCTTTGCTCGTGCGCGATATATAATTACGTAATGTCCTGGCCACCTCGGGAAGTAAAAACGGATAGTTACTGCAACGTTTAATATGCATCAATCCAAATTCAATGGTAGTAAACCTTTCTTCCATTCTGTAAGGAATTTGAACTTTATTTCAACACTATCGGGTTCGAGCAATTTAAAAGCCTTAAAAACAATTGAGTTCTGTAATAGGTTCAAAGTATTTGATTAATATATAAGTTATCAGAGATGGGTGACTCGAGTCACATGACTTGACTCAAGTCTGACTTGAGGTACATTTTTCATGACTTGCGACTTGCTTGATTAAAGTAAGAACATTTCTTGACTTGACTTTGACTCGGGAGCAGGTGACTTGAGACTTGACTTCGACTTGAAGTGGAAGACTCGAAATTGACTTGAACTTTGGCATATAACAAACTTAATTGTGCCTCATGAGCAGCACCTGTGCAACTGTGATTAGCGCCTGCCTGTGACCTAACAGCACAAATCGCTCCGTGAGTGGATAGCAGACAATAGTCGAGCTCCACAAGCAGTCACGTTTGGCTATAAAGACGTTGAACTGGATCATTATATTGCCAATAGAAAAAGATTGAACAGATGCAGAGAATGCAACGCAAGAACATCCAATACGACAACCACAACGTCAAATTTCATGCGGCATTTCAAGAACTACATGGAAAGGTAAGAAAGTAATTTCTTTATAAGTGTAATAAAAAAAAAAATATTACTTGAAACTTCACATACATAAACTAGAGATGCTCCCAAACAAGAGTCAGTCGTTATCTTTAACAGAAGATGTAAATTTTAATTGTTATTAATTTTTGTTATGTTTCATTATAATGTATGACACTTGAAAATTAATTTTCTGGAAAATTCACAATAACTTTTCTTGAAACTTCACATACATAAACTAGATATGTTATCTTTAACAGAAGATGTAAAATGTAATTTTTATAAATTTTTGAACGTTTCATTATAATGTACATATACACTGAAAACCCTGATAAGTTGATATCACTCAAACGGTTTGAGTAAACTCGTTGCCTCAAATTAATTGAGTATTGCCTTCCACCAAAACTTGCGTATGTAAGTTCATTTAACTTGGCAGTTTTGTCGACTATACTTGAACCATTGAGTTCAATAGACTCAGCACACACTTAATGAAAACTTGCATATATAAGTTTATTTAACGTGGCGTTTTTGTAGACTATACTTAAATCACTGAGTTTATTACACTCAGCACTTTTTATAATTATCAATATTTATAATGTATTATATTATTTAATTTAACATGGAAACTCTGGAAGCTGTTGTACAAAGTTTAATAAAACAATGAACAACATTTATCTGAACAACACAGCTGATTTGACTGCACTTTAGTCTTTGGAGAATTAGGTCCTAATGACATTAGTATATGTTGAATAAAATCAAACATGGTGGCGAATAATTTTGGGTAACTCAGGTCTAGGACAAAAAAAAATAATAAAATCAGTCCATGAGACAAATTGCGTGTAGTAGGTCCAGCTATTTGTCCTTCACCACTAGGCCTTCAATTATTGTCAAATAAAAGGAGATGTATGGCTGAAGATCAGTGTCCTCCAAGAAGATCCCCACAGGCACATAGTGTTGCAATCATCAGACACCTAGTGAGGAAAAAAAAAAAAACACAACAAAAAAAATATAGGTATAAATAAACTATGTTCAGCAATCAAAAGTCCATTATCTAAAGTTATTAGAATGCCAGCTAAGTTTGTTTTCGCGCATACAACTTTTTGCAAAGCTCGTGGTAATTTTATGATAAATCGATACTTCTAAATTCTAAATCTATTCACTCACACTAAAAAGCTTGGAATAACCAGGATACAATTTATTGTAACTGAATGGCGTGAAAGTTTGAAAACCATGCGGTAATCGATTTTTGGGTGAATGATCCCTTTTAAAAAAAGATTTACCTGCTGAACATGGCTTGAAGAAAGAGTCGTCATCATCCAAAAATGGGTTCAGAACTCAGCAAGATGGGTTGACTTCTTTGAAAAACATGAAATGACAAAAACTCCTTAGTCTACTTTAAGCATTGTAATGACAATGTGATACAGAAAAATTGACAGATTTTTAAAGATTGTTAACAAAATCAAACTAATCTAAAGTTATAGTTTTCTCAAATTTTGCCATCATTCACGCACCCTAAATTTGTTCCAACCCAATCAGTTCTTTTGTGGCACAGCTCACATGTAAGAAAGTAATGTAAAAAGTAGTCAATGCTGCATTAAGATTGTTTGGTTACACGCATTCCTTTTAAAATATCTTCCTTTGTTTTCAACTTTAAAACAGGTTTGGAACCACTGCAGGTAGAAAAATGACTAAAGTTTAATGTTTCTATCCTTTACAATATGTTAAGATACTGACCTGTATTTGCTGTAAAACGTTTGACAACCGCTGACCAGAGGACATCATTTTAGTTTAATAATTATGATTTGTGAACTGGGTCTTGTCAGGTCTTAAATTCTCTTCAAAGCTCATTAGCCTGCAATTCTGTTGTACTTCATTAAATGTATACCTGAGGAAATATAAGGTCTCATTAGCTTCCACACAGACATGTTTTACATGCTAACAACTAATTAGGAACTAGTGAAGAAGCTGTTTATGTCATTTACTCACTGAACATTATTTTGCGTTTTTTTTGGCTTCATTGTCTTTTCTCGATGGCATTGCTTCAGTCTTGTCCGTGCCTTTTCTTCCTCCATGAATTGTAACATCAGGGAATCCCAAAGCTCTCTTTTCTTCGATCTAAAAGTCCACATTTCGACAGGCATTGTCGAGACAAAACTCACAAGAAAATATCCCGCCCAAATACACGATTACGAGAACACGCTAGAAATACACGACGATTTAATTTGACTTGTGCTCAGTATTACAAATAAAATAAAATCTATAAGCATGTTACACTCAAAATACATTATTACTTTACAATAAACTTACCGAACAGATGAAACTTTGGCGTCAGGAACATTCAAACTAGCTGCTGGACTCCACTGTGACGGGCGCTAAACTCCACCCCCAGCTGTCCCGCATTCCCCTCATCAGCGCTCAGCCACCTGCCTCCCCTAATCAAGCCGTCATGCGTTTGGATTACTTATAATTTTAAGTTAACTTCACTTTTGAAGCAATTTTGATGGGAAGTAGTTGAATTAACTCATATGTTTAAGTTACATAACCAAAACGCAAAAGTTTAAGTACCGCTTAGTCCACATTACTTGATTGTTCAAATAAAGACAACATCAGGGTTTACAGTGCAGAGAGGGTCGTAGTGGAATGTATTCATTTTAATTTTCACAGTGCAGTATAACAACGAATCACATGTCCAATGCATATGCAGACAGAAGAAAACACAAGCAACTACATTATAGAACTACTGTACAAAATATTGCCAAAATACATTGGAATGATTCGTTTTGATGAAATTAAAAACCGCTGTAAATAGCCATTTTTACAATGTTTGGAAATATTTATATACGCAATATATACTATATATTTATATTTATATTATAATTATATTTATAATATATACCCCTTATCTATTAAACACAACTTACGTAGTTATTGGTCTTAAATGCAAAATAGCATTTTGTAGCAAACATTTTGCAGCAAAAGCAACATTTTGTAGCAACTTGTAAGGTGTCACTGTACTTTTGTTGTTACGACCTCTAGTGGCCAAAAACTAGACATTCGCTGTTGAAGTCTTTTTTCTGCTCTCCATAAAAATAAAATACACCGAATATAATTATTCATATCAACTATATAGAATCAATTACTTTATTGACAAATCAGGAATCACATTATTCATTAAATATTCACATTAATATTAAATATTCTTTAATTATAATTAAAACAATATTTTGCAAAAATGTTTATTTCAAGTCTTTACAAGTTTATCGGATGATAAAAGATAACGTATCAATACAATTGGCTAATATTGTTGTTTTATTATTCACACAGTATAAACTTGCTTTTATAGTTGACAATCTCACTTTACTTTTATAGATAACGTATAAAAAAAACCCTCTTGGGGTCCCCCTAGTGGCTCTTTCGCTTCTAACATTCTGGCTGTTTCAGACTTTAGAGTAATACACCTTCTTCTGAGGACTTTTTGCAGAACAATCTTCACTGATTAATTTATTCTGGCTAATGCTAGTATTAGCATAGCGATCTGACCAACTGTTTTGTTTCTCAATGCTAAAGCTAGCATTATCGTATCCGCTCCCTGGGTCTCTATAGTCTTCTGTCACTTGACCATTCTTCATTCCATTTTGCACGTCGATATATTCTCCGGTTTTCTCGCAAACAGGCCTTTCCTTTTTAGCATTAGCATTCATGCTAACATTTCCATTTTGTCCAATTGCTTCTCCAGGCCTCCTGAGACTGAGCGCCGGCTTGCATGTGTGCCAGTCCCACAGTGCTTTATTCATAGTGTCTTCACGGCGAATCCCCAGCAGTTTATCTTCAGATCTGTCGTCATCATCGTCACTGTCGTCTTCACTGGAACGACTGTCAAAATCCTGAATCTCGCCACTAATGTCCTCAAAATACTGTCGGATGCAGACCTTGGCAAACGTTTTGGCGTGCTCCGTGCAGGTCTCGTCGAATATCTTGCGTTCTGTGTCCACGTAGTGCGACCAGTATTTGGTTTTTAGGAAGGTGGCCTGGCTGAAGCACGGGCGAATGGCTCGGATCAGAAATGCAATGATAGTGATGGAAATCAAGAACAACCATCCAAAACCCTGAAATGTAAAAAGGCTTTAGATTGATGAATTATACGTATGTGACTTCACACAATTCCTAATTCCAACATTACCAAGGACGGATTGTTTTTCTAGCGCTTGTACCATGTTTATGCCAAATCTGTGTTTGTAGCCAATAGCATAAGCTACTGATGAAATGACTACAACCTTCAAAATGATCTTGATGAAAACTGAACGGCTGAAATCGTAAATTTACAAATTTGTGATTGTGCAAAAACAAAGTTGGTTCTTTATTTAAAACGACTGTACTCTATTAAGAAATAAAACACACTACACGGGATTAAAGTTCATTTCAAAATCGCCTGGGAGTGTCTCAGACTGAGACTAAGCTCAGCAACCGTTTCCTTCAGATCTCTCTCAGCTTCCGTCTCTGTCTCCGCTCCTCAGTTTATAATCTCTATTCAGAAGAGAAAAGAACGTAAATGTAACAACAATTACGCCCAAGCCAAGAAATGTATAAGAATCAGTTGCAGATGAGAAAAACATCACCATATACAGTATAGTCATTGAGAGCGTGAAGAAGAATCTCAGAATGCCGTATCAGGACATGGCATAGTAAGAAGCAAAGAGACCTCTACGGGAAGTTTGCAAGACTTTTGCTTGCTTCCAGGTTCTAGTACTAGACAAATCTGATTTGAGCAAGACGCACACACACTTAGAAAAAGTCAACTTAACCTTTTCATCTGCAATCCAGGCTTACTAAATATGAAACGTTTAAGACAGTTTAAAGCTTATTATCTTGAACAGTGGCACAAGGACACACATCGCTTTCTTTACCTGAGAGATGCAGCGTATGTATCTGGCGGCCGCTTCTCTGGACACCACGTGCTGGCCATCAAAGATGTGCTTGCACGGAATCTTGGCCAGAGTCCGTAAGAGTTCCTCCTGAGACATTCCATGAGCGCTGGCGTTCCTGCCAAACTCTCTCATGTCCAGATCCGTGCTGTAGGCACAAAGGAAGCTCTTGCCGTCCATCAGGGTCACGGAGATCCACACGGCCGGAGCGATGAGTGACCGCTGGGAGATAGAGACGCACATGTAGCGTACCACACTGGATTCCTTCCTCCGGTGGCCCAGCGGCCGCTTCCACTCCTCAGACAACATGGACACGTTGTTGTTCAGCACAAAGCCCAGCAGAAAGAACCAGACGGGTGGGATGGTCAGCATGCTGATGCCGTACGAGTAGTTGTACTCGGGCATGCAGGGGCAGTTGAACTCGAAGGACGTGTAGAGCTGAGCGCTCGCCAAGGCCATCACGCCACAGATGCCGTTCATGAAGGACTCTTGGTTGGACTGGAGGATCTGCGACATCATGCGGAACTTGTCCATGTTCTTGTCGACTCGTTCTAGAATGTAATAACGTGATTTTACACTTCCTTATAAGAGGCTAAAGCTTAAACCTGGAGTCATCAGTTTCTTAAGCATTGGGCTATTTTTGTCGATTTAAATTATGCTTTTTAAATATCGGTGAGAAATCAGAGAGATTGGTGAAGGAACCAAAAAAATTTCAATGATAAATGTCAGTTTGATCTGTTTGGATATTTTTATGACGACTCTTTAAAGCTATTATGAAGTCTTTATATTTAAGTCAGTTACTTGTTCACTCACTCAATGACTTAATACATATAAATCGATATAAAATAGTTATAAAGAACTTTTAGAGCTCAGGCTACTTACACAAATACAGCCGTTTCAGTGAATCCACTTCTTCTCCTTGAATCACAGAGAGATTAGACCTCTCTCTTTCTCTCTCTCTCTCACACACACACACACACACACTTAACATATAAACAAAATTTTTCATTACAATAATTTCCATGCCGCTGCCATGGTTACTGGAAGAGTGTTTCAGATTAGGCAAAGTTTTTGCCTCACCCTATTCAAATGAAATTTTTTGTTGGATTCTTCACTGTATACAGTATACGTGCACGTACACGTTATATTTAGCGTTTTTTATATAGCGCTTTTCACAGTCCCAGACCAACTCAAAGCCTCTATGCGGAATTAGAAAAAAGTCATTTACAAGTCATATCAAGTAAATATAGAATAAAAAATAAATATATAGTAAAAATAGAGTATACATACATGCTTGTAAATGTGTGTGTGTGTGTGTGTGTGTAGTATATAATGACCTTTATTTTATAACCTAAAATGTACATGTACGTATACTATGTGTGTGTATATATATATATATATATATATATATATATATATATATATATATATATATATATATATATATACAGATAATTAATTTATGCTGATGTAACTATCTGTACACTGTCACGTCACCTTCAGTCACTGTACCGGAAAGGGACGTTGCACAGCCTGACACAGGAAGTGTCTGTCAAACTCTCTCTACATCCTGTGTGTGAAGCTGAAATGAAAACTGAAATTCACAACTGAGGCTTCTGTTGCAATGCTCCTGATGCTCTGCTGAAGTTTGTCGGGAAGGTGAGCTGTGTTTGATTGTATTTATTAAATAACAGAGTTCTGGACACAAAATATCTATATTTGGAGCTGTAATAACTATGATTTTATATGACAGCTTGATGTCTTTGTGAACAGGAACCGCAGAATGGAGGACACAGTCTTGAACTTTTTGTTTGTGGTGGTCGTCAGCTTCCTGGTCTCGAATGATCACTATGTCTTTCGTGAGTCTGAAAACGACATAGTCGCTCTCCGAAAGCACGAGCACTTCCTCCAGAGAGAACGAGAAAAGCTTGACCTAGGAGATGTTACGTCTCTGAACTCTCAAAGTCCAGGAGAACAGTGGGACACATCAGATGCTCCACAAGCGACGCCAAAGATCCGAACAACCGACCTAGAAGAACAAACCACCTTAGTGGGAAACCAAAAGGCGTTTGGACCAGACAATCAGGCATCAATGGACGTTTCCTCAAGTTCAGGACAATCACTACAGCGGGTCAGTTCTGGTCAGTCTCTAGAAACTAAAGCCTTTGAGAACAATATCAAGTCAGAAATCAACCAGATTGAGAACCAACATGGAAAGTGGGCTCAAGTGGCATCTACAGACCAAAACCCAACTTCCAACCTAAGTGCCACCTTGAAAGTTCCCGAAAAGCCGGATTATAGCTGGTACTTCTGGCGGTCGCTGTCTTTGATCTCCATAATTCGTGTTCTGAGGAAATTCTGGAGAAAGGATTCCAAACGTGCCAAGACACCGAGAGAAGTTTCTCATCTTGACTACAAAACGTTATCTCATTTCACTAACCAGATTGCCCTGGTCCAGTCCAGCAGCCAGTATCCCACTCGCATGTTTGTTGAAGGATTGGTTCATGCGCTTCTGGAGACCATGAGAAACCAGAATTCAGCAGAAGCAGAACTTGTGATTGGGGACTTTGTGGGTTTTGGCAGCTTATATGAGCTCTACACTACACGGAAGAACGTCGTGTGCGATTTGCACGTAGTTCTTGAGCCATCGAAGCGGTTTGTGCTTGAGTTTCACGATTCAAGTTCCTCAACTGTGCAAAAAAGCTGCAGAATGAAGTTGGTGAAAGCAACGAGTGAGAATATCTGCCCCTGTCGCAGCTCCAATCCAGATGGTGATATGCTGTGTCTTCTTCACCATGAGAGCGATGGAGACCACAAGCGAGAGGAACACACACACAGGCTTCTGTGTGGAGATAATGGACAATATCTTGCCAAATCACAAGTCACCAAATGGTTTCATTCAGCCATCAGCAGATCATGGGATGAGATCAGCCACAGGTACGAGTTTGTTCTGAGGTTCTGCCACCAGGATATCCTAAAAGTGCAATTCCGTTCTGGTCGTGTCATTCAATTCAAAGTCCTGCCTGTGGTCCAATATAATGATCACGCACATTTAGTTCCACAGTGTTTGAGTCCCTCGGACACAATCTGGCCTGTATCATTCCAGCAATATGAAAATGCTCTTCTGGAATGGTTCACCAGGAAACTTCCGGAAAACTCTTGCCATATCCAGTGTCTCCAGATACTTTCCTTTACACACCAACATCAGATGGTCCTCACTGGACCCTGTGGACTGACCAACCAGCATCTGAAGAACACACTGCTGTTGCTTCTGAGCAGTAAAATAATGTCATGGAATCCAGATCAGATGTCTGCAAGGCTTCAAGATCTGCTTGGCTTTCTCAGGCAAAGCATTCGTGATAAAGACCTGCCACATGCCTTGATTGGAAACACTCTGATTCCCAGAACTATTGAGTTTCCAGAGGAATTTGGAGACTGTAAGCCTGTGAACTTGTTTCTGCATCTTTTAAATAAGGAAATGCATTTAAAAACCAAGAGACACTTGGCAGAAATGATCAAGAACATGCCTCTTCTGATCCAGGAATATGGAGGTGTGAAGAATCGCAAATAAACATTGTTCAGATTTCCAAGGCACAAAAGAAAATAAATAAAAAAATAAAGACAAATCCAGTTTATTTTGTATAGTTCCAGATTACAAACAAGTTAGTCCGCCGCTTCCCAAAAGAATTCCATCTCATCCTGCTCTGGTTTATTGGTAGATGCCAAGACTTCTGGTAAAAGGTCAGCAAAGGTTCTCCTAGGAGGCTTCAGCTCCCAAGATTTGCTGACGGTGATTTTTTCTGGAAGGGGAGGAAAAAAAAAAAAAATAAAAAAATAAAAAAAAAAGTACAAGGTGAAAATCAGTTACAGGAGTGCATTATATAATAGTGTCAAATCTACTTTGTAGAAAGGTGTAGACCATAGCAGAATTTAGTAAAAGATCCCTATACAAGGAACAATTATGGACCAAACAAGTAAATGAGTAAACCAGGTGTAAATTGAATATTAATCAGGCACTAAAAAGGTAGCTTGCGTATACACACACGTCATTTGTGGATGGACTAAAATCCTCAACTACGGTTAAACAGACCTTTTTGGCCCAAATCTAATATTGCACATGTAAATTACAATTAGGCAAAAATTTCAGGTCCTTTTGATTGTTCCTCAGATTTAAAAAAAAAAAAAAAAAACCTCAGTCAATTACGACCCGATCTTCTAGAACAAGTCGACTTTGTGACTCGCTCCTTCTTGGATTATAGTTTAACCCCCCCCATCGTACCAGTATCGGCACACAGAGCATCATTAAGAGGACATTACCATTTTTATAGTGACTGACAAAACCGCTTATAATATATTAGTGCAAAGTTAGTCACTGACCTGAATGTTTATGAGGAGCAGGGCAGGTCGACTCACAGCATTCACAGACTGACCGGTGCGTTCCGGACAACTCACTCCAACTGGTCAGAAAGGAAAGATCATAACCAGATCCATGGCAATTCATCCAGGTTACATTAATTACTCACGTGTTGGTGTGTGGATTAAATGTACAGGACTTGTGGCTGGGTGAAGGGGTTTTCCTTCCCAAGTCCAACTCGCAATGCAGAAACATGGTCTAGCAAAATATGAACGGCAAATTAATAAAGGAACTTAATTGGTCTGACTTGATTGGCGTACAAGTACCTCTTTATGCTTAGGGTGGGCAACCATACTGTTAAACAAAAAGGCGGCAAAGCAGAGTCGGACAGTGCTGTCATCTTCAGCCGAGTGAAACCTGGTTAGATTGCTGTTTTTGCTGTCCACCAGGCATCTATGTTGGTTATAAAAAAAAAAAAAAAAAAACACTTACCAAATGATGCACTCGGCACCACACGCTATAAAAATTACCCATAATTCTCCACCACAAAGTATTTCTCCTTTGAATGTGGGCTTGGCTCAGACGTGACAAAACAGCTGTTGATGTACAAGCGTTCATCTGAATCCTTGCCGGGGGCTTTGACTTCAAAACACACAGGTTTGCCCAGGACAAAGCTGTCGCCAACAGGAAGCAGTTTCCAAGATTCTGAAACCAAACCAAAGAAAATCCACATCCACATCCAAAATTTACATGTTACAAGATCTTTAGTTATAACACACTGAATTGACAATTAAATTATAATTTTAATTGTAATTGGACTGCAAACGAGCTGTATAATGGTGCAGTTATTGCAGAATATCAAAAACAGATTTTGCATTGAATTCAGCAATCACAGCGTGACAAATACTCAGGACCGTTTACATCTCATAAGTGTACAATATCAATATGTATTTGATAAGGAAATTTCAATAATTTAAAATAATGTAAACCGTACCATCCATTGCAGCAAGAGAGGCCACCGCTTTGGACTGCAGGCCTCGATAGAACGTCCCCCCGACAATCTTGGGTAAGAAGCCCACTCGATAGGAACGATGAAACCTAAAACATTACTCCCTTCACATTTCTGAAGCACTACGAGTCAATAAACAGAGACCCCGACCTGTTGTAGTGGCACCGGACTGGAATGGTGAATGGCAATTCCCACACCACTGGCTTTGTGACGGGGGGTTTGTAATGGAGCGTGTTCGTGTAGGTGACGCGATCAGCAGTCTCCTGCAAAAATAAAACCACAAAAATTACTGTACATTTCATTGTACCAAAAAATAAATGTTGGGCCTTTGATTCGAGTTTGACTTGGGCTTATGCTAAAAATGCATTTCCAAACACCATTTTAAACAAAAAAATGTATATATACATTTATAATCGTTATCAATTCTAAAAACGAGTTTTGAGACCAACCGAACGTTTGATCCCACATCCTTTCAGATAGTTGAGGAAATAGTAGTGCTGGCTGGTGAACTTGTTGACGGAACAGGTTCCCAGCATCAGGTTCTTCCAGGCATGCGGGCTGCTGAACAGACTCTTCTGGACCCTCACATACATGCGGTCCAGGTGACACAGAACCTCCACAGCCTTGCCCAAGCCGTGGACGGGATCCGGCGTTTCAGCGGGAAGCGCCGGCAGGAGAATCGACTTGAGGAGTTCGCTCACCGGCCTGTGTCCCTTCTCCGGGACGAAAAGCTCCTTGTGAAGCTCAGACGCCTCGATGCGAACCGACTCGGGCAGTCTGAGCGGATGCACCGGAGAACGAGCTCTAGACCGCGGCATCGGCGCCCCGCTTTCGCCATTGTCGTCGTTAAGCGCGAAACTCTCGAGCGCGTCCCATTCCTCCTGCGCGTCCGGCACAAGCGACGATTCCGCCAGCAGAAGAACCTGCAGGAGCCCGACCAGATTCACCCACATCCTGCCTGCACCGCAGCGACACACCGTCACGAGCCGAGGACCGTTAACTTTATAGCGCAGTGATTAGACGCACCCGTTTGAGGTTTTACTTAATTGTCAATCGGAAGCAGCGTTCAATCATTAGTTAACAATGAGTCATTTTCACATAACAAAACAGGGACAAACAAAACCGTCATATTCTGGAATATTGACTTGGTAGACACACTACGTAACGATAATAGTTCTAACTGATTATGAGCTGATTATTGACACGCATAGTGTGGCACATGAACATTCAAGAAGTTTTATGAAAAAAAAAATAGATTTTTGTCTTTTGCAAATATGAGAACTTTTACCTGTATTTACGCGTTTCCAAGTTTTCACAATATCGTCAATGCTAATTTGACCGTTTATAAACACATTAATAAAGTTTACTAGTCTTCGGGCTCACATTTGAAACACATAAAAACATCATAAAACAAAACATGTTTTCGATTATGCGTGGAACAGTGTTGTTGATTTACCTCATATGATTATTATTGCAGACTCGCTGCAGGAAAATAATTTGTTTTGAATGTGGTGGCATGACAGTTGACACGCGCTTGACACACAAAATAATAATTATAATGTAATTAGTTTATTGTAATGAAACGTTATTTTTTTCATTTTACCATTAAATGTGTATTTGTGTAAAATTATCCCCCTGCAGAAAATCAACAAATAATATTTATAGTTTATCTCGTTGTAGCGTCGTGCCTGAGTTTTCTATTGGTTGAGCTAAGCGTCACTCAAAGTTTCAACCCAATCACCCGATTGAACCACACCGCCTAAACGCAGTAATCTGATTGGTCCACATGGGTTTCAGTCGGTAGGCGTCTGTGCTTAGCTTTGTCACTGTTACCGCGTCGAGAAATGAATGACTGTATGTAAAAGTAATCCGTTCTTTCAGCGAAATAAGACACAATAACCTGCCATGCAACAGTGGACGTATAGGAATTAAAGGACGCGTAGATACAGTTATCTTTTTTCTGTAGTTTGCTTCTGCTTTTTGCTAGCTGCGCGAGCCACACCAGAAGGTTTAAGATCTTAGTTTCTGTACCAACAATCGACGTTTTAAAGCAAGGAGACATTTCTAAGGTATTGTTCTTCTGTCTGTATTACCAGTTATATAATGGTTAATATGTCAACAACGGCTTGTTTTTGCTAGCATGCAGTTACGTAAGCGCGGTGTTGCGTCATGTTTGTTTATTTACCTTTT
Organism: Paedocypris sp. Pulau Singkep; assembly: GCA_017309775.1. Taxonomy (NCBI): domain Eukaryota; kingdom Metazoa; phylum Chordata; class Actinopteri; order Cypriniformes; genus Paedocypris; species Paedocypris sp. Pulau Singkep. The sequence goes on along the minus strand of MU204326.1, from coordinate 11,933,345 downwards.
TCTTTATTTATATTTCAAAACTCAACACATTTTCTCAAAAAGGACATTCTTTTGAGTAATTACTTTAGAAAATTGTGATTTATGAGAGTATCTTGCCGTCAATCTACAAATTAAATAGTGTGAACATTAAGGGGCGGACACTTGTAGTTACAACGTAGTTGGCGAGAAAAGTGGGAGTGGCTTAGACATGTGGTTTAGTGTTTAACAGATTGTTTTAAGTCTTGTGTTCTGTCATTTTGTGCCTAACTAAGGTAACTTGGGTCTGAAATGTTCGTGAATTATTTGAAATGTTCTACATAAGTAATTTCTTTCTTCCTTTTTCCTCACAGATATCTCGGTCAAGACCATCCTAAGGCCTGAAGTGCATTATCCAACTCGGACCGTTTTAATTTAGACTCATCCACTCTATTAAATCACTGCTGTTTGCGGCCACTGAGCATGTCAGTGGCTCTTCTCGTGCGATTTGCCACATTCAATGGGTCCCGCGTCTACTCCAGAGCTGCCCTCGGCTTGACCAGCACCCATCACGACAACCACACCAGGACTCTGCACTGTCCGTCTTCTCCACGGCCCAGCAACTCGCGCTTTGATCCGGATAGCAGTGGTCGTCCCACCACCTGGGACTCCTTTGGGATATGGGACAACCGCATCGACGAGCCCATCTTACTTCCCTCAAGCATCCGCTATGGTAAACCCATCCCCAAAGTCAGCCTGTTCAAAGTGGGCTGCGCCTCTCAGATTGGTCATCGCAAGGAGAATGAAGACCGGTATCAGTTGTCACAAATGACTGACAACATTATGTACTTCGCTGTGTTTGACGGCCATGGAGGTGCTGAAGCGGCGGAATTCTGCCACAGAAACATGGAAAAGCACATCAAGTAAGATTCTCTCAAGTGATGTAAGCTGTCCTGTTTACCAACAGTTCTTGGTATTAACCTTCAAGTGAAAAGCGCTGTGCTTTTAAATCTATTTAAATGATTAAAGGGCCTTGAAACAGCAGAACACTGCGTTGGTGGCAGAACTAACTGTATTTTTGGAATGTTTTTCAGGGACATTGCGAAGGAGGAGGAGAATTTGGAGTTTGTTTTAACCAAAGCGTTTCTTGAGGTGGACAAAGCATTAGCACGCCATCTTCACTTTAGGGGAGATGGTAGGTCTTGTTTTTTTATTTTTTGCTTACTTTTTGAACATGTTTATGAGCTTATAGATTTTTATAGCGCGGAACTATGTACGTATTTTAAAGTGAATGAAAACTTTATTAATTGTCCGGAGGAAGCTCAACATGTAGCACTTTTAACACTATTAATACAACTCTTGCAAGAGGAGGGAAGAAGTTTATTTTTGTTGTTGTTAGTTTATTTAAATATTGTGCACTAAATATCCCAGATTTATTATTAATGCCCCTTGTGTCCAAAGTGGCAGAATTTACAACAAACTGGAAAAAAAAATACTTAAATATGTTATATATGTTTTTTATAGTTCTTCATTTTTTCGTCAAAATTAGTACTGCATTTTTAATTATGCAAAATCCATATTCATATTAACGTGCACACTACAGTTTATGTCGCATTTATATACACACATTGCTTGATAATACATAGACATGTCAAGAATGAATACCTCCTCTGTCTACAGTATGAACAGTATAATCCTGTTGGTAAATTTATCTGAGTTGATAGTGATTTGTAATGTCAAGGTTATGACGGGTGTATTTATATGTGGTGTGTGGCCCACTAGCGCCGCCTGCTGCATGACGTGTGTGCGTGTTATATCCACAACAGTCACCGACAGCTCTGCAGAACCTTGCAGGAGGCCGGAGGGCCAGATTGCTTCAGCCGGGCCTTCCATGGACTTCTGGAAGGTTCCTCACATTTCTCGCTCTTCACTGTCTCCGTTTAATTTTTTATTGTGCGCTGCCTTCATGTGTTGGTTGGTTGGTTGGTTGGACACGATCGGTTAGTGATTTCAGTGTGGGGAGAAATTGGTTTGATTTAGGACACATTTATTTTGGAAAATACATACATTTTTATGTTCAAATAAAAAAAACGAAATTACATTTACACAATTTTTCAGGCACGAAATAAAAATTCCATAAATATTTAGCTTTTTGCATGCTGGACTAATTTTCCGGCGCTAGCTGTTAGCTCAAGTTTTGTTATTGAGCTAATAAAACCTTAAATGCACAATTTCCATTTATTTGTGATTGCTCCTGAACATGAAATATGAATAAATGGGCCCTTAAATTTACGGTCATCTTTAAAATCAGCGATTATAAGCACGCGCAAGTGTTTGAGCGTCAAAAATTTAAAAAAGGGTGCTTAAATTCACGTAAATACGATATTTACACATTATTCAATAAAAACAAGTCATTCTGTTGGCCAAACACAATGTGTGCAGTTAGCATTAGCTCAAAAAACGTGCAGTGCATGTCAAAGACGCAGCGCTACCTGCTTGCCTTGTTTTATTGCAAAGTTTACATGTGTCATTTTCTCTTTTGCTTTTTAAAATAAAGCACTAATTATTTGATAACATAAACAAATGCAGCATAGTTCCGTAGTATATAAAACAGCGTCCAATGAGGATCAGGAGAAACTGCTTTTCTTTGTATTGGTGTGATGGAACATGATGGTTTGCTCTGTGGTGTGTTGCAGCCTCTCTGTTGAGTGCAGGGACCACGGCCACGGTGGCTCTGCTGAGAGACGGCATCGAGCTGGTGGTGGGCAGCGTCGGCGACAGTCGTGCCATGCTGTGTCGCAAAGGCAAGGCCTTGAAACTCACCATCGACCATACGCCCGAACGGAAGGATGAAAAAGAGAGGTGCGAGCTTCCCTTCTCTACTGGCCCGGTGCTTTATGTGACTGTGTGTGTGTGTGTGTGTGTGAAGGATACGTAAAACTGGAGGCGTGATCACCTGGAACAGCTTGGGTCAACCTCACGTCAACGGCAGACTGGCCATGACACGCAGCATCGGAGACTTTGACCTCAAAACGTCCGGCGTCATCGCTGAGCCAGAGACCAAGAGGATTTCGGTAGCTATGGCAACATTGTGTATTTGTCTGTCTGTCTGTGTATGTGTTATAATGATCTTTGTGTTTTCAGTATAATCTATTCGGTTTTTTGAAGTGTGTCCTCATATATGTACTTGTTTTTTGTATGTCTGTTTGTCTTTGATTAATCATCTAATTTCTTTTTTTCTTTTTCGGTGTGTGTCTTCATATTCTACGTTTGTTTTTCTTCATTTAAGTATCTTTTTTGTACTTTCCTTTTTTTCTGTGTGTCTGTCTTCATTTCTTCTTTGACTCAGCATTTTATTCTTTCTTTTTTTCCTATGTGTGTGCATATTACCTGCATATTTGTTGAACACACTAAAGTAAAACTTAAATAAAAAAAATTATCACCGCAACCAATAAGAAAGCTGAAAGCTTGACATGTGACCTGGAAGCGCTATATCAGGGCGGGATTTCAGGTTAGGTGCAAAAAAGTAAAACCTTCTCACTCATTTATGAGGTTATAAATATGTATTTATCAGTATTAAAATATAATAATTAGCCTTTGTGCTAGGAAAGTGTTGTCTTGTAGTGGAGAAAACATTGTTTAGCTGTTTTCTTTTTTTCTATTTGTGTTGACTGATTAAATGAGTGTTGATTAAACGCGTGTGTTCTCAGTTGCATCACGTTCACGACTCTTTCCTGGCGCTCACTACTGACGGCATCAACTTCATCATGAACAGTCAGGAGATCTGTGACGTCATCAACCAGTGCAACGACCCCAAAGAGGCGGCACAGCGCATTTCTGAACAGGTCCGTTCCTCGTCAGCCAGAGCGGGGTCGTCTGTGAAAACGAAAATGAGCAAAAAAAGAGCAAGTAATAGTTTGAAAAAGCAGAATACTTATATTAATTGAATAATAATAATAATAATAATGATCACAGCAAATTTTTTTTTTTTTTTTTGAGAGGCAGAGTTTTTGTATTTATTAATATTTGTTTGTTTGTTTCCATGGTTTGAAATGAAAAAGTACCACATTTTATTGTGAATAAATGACACATTTTATTAAAATTGTTTTATTTTTTATAAACGGTTATAATTTTTAAAAGATGTATTGTATTTATTACCCAAATGAAACAAAAAAAGGCATTTCATTCAACAATATTAAGTAGTTGCATTTATTTTATTTATTTATAAGATGCATTTCAGTAATATTGAATCAATTATCGAAATGAAACTTAAAAACAAGTGTATAATCCAAAGCTTTAAAAAATAACTTAATTATTATTAGAACTTACTTGAAAGAACTAAGTTATTATACTTATTATTATATTTATTATCTTGATTATTATTATACTTATTATCTTGACAACTTTGATTTTTAAGCAGCTGTTCTTAGATGAAAGTTTGAATGGTGTTTTTGTTGCCTAAACTATACTATAAACTATAACTTTGTGATTTGGATCTTGTTTCGATTTCAAATGTAGAATTGTGTGTGTATTTTCAGGCTCTACAGTATGGATGCGAGGACAACAGCACCATCATCGTTGTGCCGTTCGGTGCCTGGGGCAAACACAAAACCTCAGACGTCAGCTTCTCCTTCAGCCGCAGCTTCGTCTCCAGTGGACGCTGGGCCTGAAACCTCCTCTAGTCGTAGAAACAAGACAAACTGTGTAAAACATAACCACAGTCGACCAACGTGCAATACTCACGACACACACCCCGTCACAAACGCCCTAAAACAAGCACTATAGTGAGAGTTTACACCCCTTCTGAACAAAACTGAGCGTTCTTCCTCGGCTTTTATGACACTTCTTGTCATTTTTTGGTTTTCAATTGCTTTTCTGGTACCAGTGTGAGATACACATGGATTCCGATCGACTCCATTTTAGCTCAGTGCTATTTTCCGATGTGCTATCTTAGCGTTTTATTTGACAAGGAATTTTAAGCACTTTCAAGTTCTGGGAGACTCTGATATTTTCCTAATCCTCATCACTGCCTTTGTAGTGTCCGGTGACCCAGCACAAGCACACTTCAGCGCTCTCAGAGCTTTTCCGGTGGCCATTTCTTTCCCCATGCGACGCTTTCGAATATTCGCACTGAACTCTCATTCAAGAAGCATCTTGAAAAACCGTCCCCAGATTTTCCTGTGCCTTCATTCCATCATTCACTTGCTTCTGCTTGGGTAAGTAGCTGTTTTTATTTTTAAATAGCATCACTGACGTTTTGAACTGTGACGTGGTTGCTAGGCAAACTATACTCCGACATTCTACCGTAACCATGTGAATGATGGACCGTAATCTCTGATAAATATGACGGTGTAGATGTTTATATTTAAATGTTTATCTCGTTTCTCACTGAAGTCTTTCGGCTGTAACTAGTGTATTCTCATCAAGTCGTTGGTTGTTTAGAGCCAAACCAGTGCAACCGCATATTCTGAAGCAGCTGATTTCAACTCTTTCTGATTCTTTCAATTCATTTTCTGCTTTGTTTGTCGTCCTCTTCGAGGGCCATAAGCACATCCAGCTTTGTCTGTTTTCCGCCCACGTGTGTGTTTTATTCAGTGTTCGCACTGTACGAGGACCTTGACTTGAACCATCCGCAAATGTTTCTTCGTGTGAAGCTACTGTTGCGTTATTTAATTTACAGTATGTTGTAAGAAACAAGAAACAATGTTGTAAGAAACAATAAAGTGTCAGCCAAAACATCTGTGTAAATGGTTTTATTGGAATGTTCAATGGATGTTATTTCCAAGTGTGTGTGTAAAATGACGTATGCTCACTGAAGGCTGAAATCCTCATTCTTAGGACCCCGATCCCACCCTCTGCTTCATCTATATAAGCCCCCCAGTCCCAATCACGAAGCCATTTAGATTTTCCAACTCAAGAACATCTTGCTGCTGGCGAGTCGTCTCTGCAAGCCTTTAGAATCAGGTAAGATCATTCCTTTCCGATCTGGAAAGTGTAAATTTTTAAAAATACAATTCTGAATTACTGTAATTAATTTAATGTGTAAACTTGTGGCGTTTTTTTTCACATTTTTTTTTCAATTTCAAAAATTTAATAAGGTAATATGTTTAATATAATCAATAATACACACAAAACGGCCACTTTATTATCTACACCCTACTAGTAGATTGTTGGACTCCCTTTTACCATCAGAACTGCCTTAATCCTTCTTGATAGAGATTCAGGAAAGTTCTGGAAACATAAATATGATTCATATAGACATTATAGTATAATGTCAATATGATTTTTAAATGAATTCATTAAATGAAATATTTAATAAGTGTAATTTAATTACCACATTAAACTTAAAGATAAAAAAAAAAAATCTATTATCCAAAGCCTGAAAGGACCAGTTTGATTTTTAAGCAGCTATTGTTCTGATTAAATTCCTTTTTTTTTTGTTGTTGCTGCTGATCGAAAAAAGCAGAATGTACTTTTCCACATTTGTATGTACTTTTATGTACTGTCTGAACGTCACATCAGAAATCGAGCCTCCTTAGATCAGACAAAATTTTCAGAAAATTAAATTGCACAATTTTTCTGAGCCTGTGTATTGTAGCCTTTTTTGAATTGTAGTGAACAGTTTGCTGTTCTTATCTGACGGGTGGCACCCGGTGTGGTCTTCTGCTGCCATTCTCCTCAAAGTTCGACATGTTGTGCGTTCAGAGATGCTCTTCATACCAGGGCTGTAGCGAGTGATTATTTGAGTTACTGTCGCCTGCAGAATCAGTCTGGCTATTCTCCCCTGACCTCTGACCTCAACAAAGCCTTTGTGTCCACAGAACTGCTGCTCATGGGATATTTTCTTTTTTTTCCTGACAATTTTCTGTGAACCCTAGAGATGGTTGTGTGTGAAACAAGTAGATCCACAGGTTCTGAAATATTCAGTCCATCTGGCTTCAACAAACCCACTAACATCTCCATTCTGATGCTCGGTTTGACCTGCAGCAGATCGTCTTGACCATGTCTACATGCGTGAATGCATTGATTTGCTGCTGTGTGATTGGCTGATTGTACATGTTTTGTTAACAAGCAGTTGAACATGTACGTATATACACGCATTATTTTAACACATGCATACAATTTTAAATTAATTAATCAATTTGAGTTTAACCTTTAAATTATAAAACTATATTTTAAGAATAAAAATGTTTTGCTTCAATATAATTTATTAAAAATAAAAAAATTAAAAATGAGATGACGAGGCCTTTTTTCTCGAGAAGTATTTCTTCTTACTGTTTCTTTCCATTCTTTCTGTTTCTTTCTCTCTTGCCATTATTTCTGTTTGTTTCTTTTCCTTCCTTTCTATTTTTTTTTTTAATGTAATGATTGTCAAACTTGAATTTGTCTCCTGAACTTCCTTATCTAAAAAACTTTTAACTTGTTCTATAACAATTTTTAAAACTTTGTTGTTTTCTTTTAACTTGGTCATATTTAAACAGTGTTTGACAGAAGATGACCGACAACCCTGTCTTTGAGAACGACGAGAAGGTGGAGGAGAGCAGAAGAAATGGAAGGTCCAGCGTTGTCATGATGGAGCCAATCAAAAAGCTCCGCGGCGCCACCGTTTCCTTCCACAGCATCTGCTACCGAGTCGAGCAGAGCAACGGAGCCGTCTGCAGGAAGACCACAGTCCTCAAAGAGATTCTAGTGGACCTCAAGTGAGCTTTACACACAGTGTGTGTGTGTGTGTGTGTGTGTGTGTGTGTGTGTGTGTGTGTGTGTGTGTGTGTGTGTGTGTGTGAGAATAGTCTTCAATTTCCTAGTTTGAATAAACTCTTCCTAAATATACATACTTACAACATGTATATATGTGAATGTTTATAATGATGCATACAACATACCAGTGTTAATCTATTTATAAATGATTAAGAAATATGCTGTTTATATAATATACATATTATATATGTATATAGATAAAATATGAAATCATATAAATATATTGTTTATACAAATAATAATAAAAATATATGTATTTATGAACTAATCTTCAAAGCACCTAAAAAGAATCTATAGTTGACCAAAGTGACCAAATATTTGTCTTTTTTCTTTTTTTGTAAGTTTTTTATTTCTTGGTGTACTTTTATTAATTGAAATGTATTAATTTATTCATTTTAATTTATATTTTTTATTCACTCATCTTTCTAACACACACACAAACACACACGCACAGATTTGTGTCTTTCTGAGCTCCGTGTGCAGCTGGTTAGTGCTCAGACTTTCTCTCTGTTCTAGTGTTAATTATGAGACATTAAGAATGACTTTGTGAAACTAATCTCTTGATCTCTCATTCTGCGACCCACCAAGACGCACAGATAAACAAGGTCAAGTGGGATTAAACCTAATCAATGACCTGAAGGTCTCAATTAAGATGATCGAGTTCAGACTAGAAGATTCTCTCTCTCTCTCTCTCTCTCTCTCTCTCTCTCTCTCTCTCTCTCTCTCTCTCTCTCTCTCTCTCTCTCTCTCTGTGTGTCTGTCTGTCTATCTATATCTAATCAAATTGTCTATCTGTCTGTCTGTCTGTCTCTTTCTCTTATCTTCCTTCTTCTTCCGTCTTTTGTACAATCCCTTTTTGTCTATTTTTCTTTGTCTCTCCTTTTTGTCCATAACCAATGGCATGAACATAATTGTGTTTGTTGTTTCTTTATTCAGTGGGATCATGAGACCTGGTTTAAATGCCATTTTGGGTCCAACAGGAAGTGGCAAATCTTCGTGAGTAAAATTTGGATTTATATCCTAATAAGATATTAGATGCTTTTGTTCTCTCGCTGACTCTCTCTACCACTTTGTCTCTCTCCCTCTCTCACTTCCTCTCTCTCTTTTTCTTTATCTTTTCTTCCACCATATCTCTTTTTCTTACTATATCTTTCTGTCTCTTTCACTCTCCCTATCTTTCACTGCTTCTCTCTCTCTCTCTCTCTCTCTCTCTCTCTCTCTCTCTCTCTATCACTCCCCCTCTCACTACTGCTTTCTCTCCCTCTCCCTCTCACTACCTCTCTCTTTTTTTCATTCTCTTTCTCTCTCACTCACTCACTCACTCACTCACTCACTCTCTCTCTCTCTCTCTCTCTCTCTCTCTCTCTCTCTCTCTCTCTCTCTTTTTCTCTCCACATAACTTTAAATTCTTTAACTCACTCTATTCCAGTTTCTTTGTTTCTTATTTACAAACACTCTCATTTATGCCTCAGTCTCACTTGGTCTCTTTGAGAACTTCTCCCTCCTCACCCCCCACACCCCCTCTTTCTCTCTCTGTCTCTCTCTCATCCTTCCTCATCCCTCTCTCTCTCTCTCTCTCTCTCTCTCTCTCTCTCTCTCTCTCTCTCTCTCTCTCTCTCAGGATGACGTACTGATGGGAACTCTAACAGTGAGAGAAAACCTCACATTCTCGGCAGCGCTGCGTTTGTCTTCACGGGTCGATCAAAGAGAGAAGGAAGCTCGGGTCAACCATCTTCTGACTGAGCTGGGCTTGAGCAAAGTGGCAGATGCAAGGGTACAAATCTCTTGTGAAGGCGATGTTCTCCCACGCCGCTTCTGTGTTGAACATGTCTGGGTTGGACAGGTGGGCACACAGATGATTCGAGGGGTCTCGGGTGGGGAGAGGAAGAGGACCAGCATCGGGATGGAGCTGATCATGGACCCCTCGGTGATCTTTTTGGATGAGCCCACCACTGGTCTGGATGCTAGCACCGCTCATTCCGTGCTTCTGTTGCTGAAAAGGTTTGGAGAACCTGGAATTTGCTGACAGAACTTCCATTTTACATTCCGTTCTTGTCCTCAGAATGGCCTGTCAAGGACGCACCATCATCATGTCCATCCATCAGCCTCGCTATTCCATATACCGGCTTTTTGACAACCTCACCCTGCTGGCCAATGGAAAACAAGTCTACCATGGTCCCGCTCAAGATGCCCTCAATTATTTTTCTAGCATTGGTAAATTGACGTGATTTTGTGGAACACCACTCTTGTTTAAATGCTCATGGTTAAATGTGTGTGATGTTCCAGGATTTGCTTGTGAAGCACACAACAATCCAGCCGACTTCTTCCTGGACGTCATCAATGGAAGTTCCACTGCCGTTGTCAATGCAAAGATTCAAAGAAACGGAGGTTCGTATTTATTTTATTGCAATATGTGTATTTATTTTGTATTTGTATTCCAATTGTGTACTACTTTTTTGTTTTTACTATTAAGCTACTTTTTTTCAATGGAAATTTACTGTTACTGATTGTAATTTCCGATATATGACAGTTACTGTAATTCTAAGTTAATTTTAAATGTCTTTTATTTTCATTACTTTTACTACAAAATCAACCGTGTAACAACTTAAACAAAACAACGTACTTAAAAACGGAATATTTAATGAAAGAAAATGTTACAGTATAATTGTAGCAGTATGATATACTTGAAGATCTTTGACAAACTGCATAAACATTTAAGTTAAATGTTACAAGTTGTTTTTTAAGTGTACAAAATAAGAAAATTATAACTCAAAACTATAACTAAAATAATTGATTTAAATAATTCATGATAATACATTTGTAACTGAATGTGTAAATTATTGATATTACTGTGAACTTAGTTATGTATACTTTTAAATGTTGAAAATAGATGTAGGTAACTTTAAAAAAAAATGTAGAAACTTTTGAAATACCGTCATTTTTTTGACGCGGTTTGTATTAACATCACTTGCTTTCAATGATCAGATTTGGAGAGTGATCTTGGTCGTCAGTGCATTGAAGATCAGCTTGTGCACAAGTTCAACGGCTGCAGCTACGCACAGAGCACCAGGTCCGAGCTGGAGCAGATCCTGCGGGCCAGAGATCACAGCCGCCGAGTGCAGGGCCAAAGCATCACCTACAGCAGCTCTTTCCTCCAGCAGCTGCGCTGGGTGATGTGGAGAACCTTCTGGAATCTGATGCTTAACCCACAGACTTCAGTTGCACAGGTAGAATCTCTCACATCTGTCTGTCTAGTTATAGAGTTAAGCAAATGTCCTCTTTTCACCCGGACATGTCCTCTTTTTACATCTTGTCCGGGGCGTCCGGACGGGTTTTATAAATAAATTCATGAACATGTCCGGGTTTCACTCTTTTTCATTAGGCGGGTTCAGGACCATTACGCGTGTAGATAAATCGACCAGCTCTTTGCACACAAAACACGGCACTACTTTTTTGCGCAATGAAATTACGGGTCTGCGCACGCACGCACACACACACACACACACACACACACACAAACTTACGTACGTCCAGGTCGGTACAAGTGTAAAGCTTTATACAGTATACAGTATGTCTCTTTGTCAGGTGCTGGAGATCTCAAACCTCACATTATAAAAAGCTAAAAGCCTTGTATCTTTGTGAAACTCTTCTATTTTTCTTCTTATCAAGAGTAATTGTTGAGTTTACTTACTTCTTAGTAAGAGTAAAAGTTAGATTTTCTAACAGAAGAGTTGATATTTAGAACAAATTAAAGCTTTTAAAGCTTCTAAAAACAAAGAAAATTTGAAACTACATTTTGAAATATACATTTTTTTTTTACACGTTTTATACTGATGTTATGTCCATATTTCCACCAAAACTCTCCAAAATGCCCATGTTCTATTATAGCCACTACCAGTCCTCCGGATTTTCCTAAACTCCATCAAAGAGACTTTCCGGAGACTTTCCATGCTCATTAACCAGCACATGTTCTCCGTGGAGACCTTGCCTCAACAATCCTTCACGGCTGAATGCCTCGTAAGCTCGGGGCTTAATTCTGCAGGTCAACGCTAAGCAGATTGAGCGACTGTTGTGACCCACGTCTCACAGACACGATAGATCTGAAGTTGATATCATTTCTTATGATGTGCTGTGGATAAACGTCCAGCGGTACAGTGGGGACCACAGCATCACCTGATGAAGTTAAGCCAAGCCGTGGCGCCTCCACACCCAGGGTGAAAAGTTTCTCGTCTCTGGCTTCACTCTATTTGTTTAGCCTTTCACCCTGGGAACGGCCTTCACACTGCCATCATTTTCCCACTGTCACTTTATATTAATAAACCATGGAAATGCTTTATTCCAAACTTCCTTGTGCAATTTTGCACTGTAATTGTCAAAATCGTTTTAGTTTATGGAGTAAAGTTTTACTTGGAGTATCTCGTGTCCAAACAGTGTTGGGTTCTAATCCAGGCCCAAAAATCCCCTACTAGTGTTGTTGGGCTAGACACCACATGCATCCCGGGCACACTTAACTGTGTGTGTGTGTGTGTGTGTGTTTGTGTGTGTGTCTGTGTGTGTGTGCGCGTGTGCGTGTAACTTCACTGGTCTCTAGTATTGTCTTTACTTCTAAGGATTCTATCATGTCCTAGTCAATTTTCTTTTCTCACAATTCTATACAGTCGCAGATTTTAAATCGGTGAATGTGGCTGTTCAAGCATGACGCAAAATATTTTTTACAATTTTTGTAATGCCATGAATAGCTCACACTACTGTCCACAATGCCCGTTTGACCAACAGGGGTCTCTTCCCTATATTTTACTTCAATGTCGTTTTACTTGAATTATAGATTTAAGAAAGTTAAAATTAATATTATTTCTAAATGTAGTACAGTTAGCAAGAAGGTTCTGCTTACTGTACCTCTCTATTATCATATATCCATATCATTAACAGATCATTAACAAAATCAGTTTTCATATCCGTTCCTTTGAATATTTAAGCAAATTAAATTATTTTATGATCGTTTATATGATTTTTAATACAAATGTAACCTCCAGTTTTAATTGAAGGCCACCTCTAATAGAAGGTATATAATGTGTGACAGACTGAACTGTGTGTGTGTGTGTGTGTGTGTGTGTGTGTGTGTGTGTGTGTGTGTGTGTGTGTGTGTGTGTGTGTGTGTGTGTGTGTGTGTGTGCATCTGTAATGTATCATTACAATATATTTTTAAACACATTCAAATAATATGCATTATTTGCTTTGACATTTCTTGATAATTTTCAATTTTAGATTTGTTTTGGTTTACTAATTCCGCCAGCTGTACAAATACAACAGAGGCTATGCCCCCTCGTGGTCAAACCGCTAAATATCCATATATAGACTACAACCTTTTTAAGCCACCAATCACCAAGTAAAAGCCAAATTGTAATTCTTGAATTTAATCTAAAGATTAAAGACATGTAATGTTGACGTAGAGAGTTTGTTGTTGTCCTCAGCTGATGGTCACGATCCTGATGGCTGCCATTGTTGGAGTCATCTTCTATGATGTCAAAGAGGACCAGAGTGGTCTGCAGAACAGGCCAGTCTCTCCTTCTTTCTTTGACTGACACTTATTTGCTAAGTTTTGCTAATATAAAGTTTTAAAAGTGCTATAAATCTCACTAAAAGTAAAGCACTATTGCAGGTTTGGTGTTTTGTTCTTCATCACTACCAACCAGTGCTTCAGCACTCTCTCCGCCGCCGAGCTCTTCATCACCGAGCGCAGACTCTTCATGTACGTAACGTGTTGAACCATCCACCCGTCTGTCTGCCTTCATCTATTCAGTCTGTCTGTTCAGTCTGTCTGTATGTCTCGCTTTCTGTCCCATCTGATTGTCTGTGTGGTTCTGTCTGTCTTTCTGTCTTATTTCTCTCTTTTTTTGTATATTTCTCTATAACTCTGTCTCTCTATCATGTGTTATGTTTCATCTGTCCAAATGTCACCTCTTCTCTTCATCTGTCCACTTGATTGTCTGTCTTGTTCTAATTTTCTACTCACTGTTTGCCTTTATCTTTACGCGTCTGTCTCTCTATTTTGTTATTTGTCAATCTCAGTGTTTGTCTTTCTTTTCATCCGTCTATCTATCCAATCTTGTTCTGTCTTCGTGTTTCACTGTTTGCCTTTCATTTTGCTCATCTGTATGTCAATCTGTCTGTTTAAATGTCACTCTTGTCTTTATCTAATATCTATATCTATTTGATCTTGTTCTGCCTATCTGCCTTTCTCACTGTCTATCTTTCTCTTTACTCGCCCATTTCATTTTAGTCTTACCTGTTTCTATTCATCCATCTGTCTTTCTCAATGTCTGCCTTTCTTATTATCTATCCCTTTGTTGGTCTGTTTTTTAGTTTGTCTTTCTCTTTGTCTATCTGTTTGTTTCTCAATCTATTTATCTGTCTGTCTCAATGTCAACCTTTTTATACAGGCGTCTGTTTGTCATTCTTCATCTTTCCATACATCATCTCTTCTTATCTTTATATCAGTTTGTCTTTCTTGTCTTTTTCTTTTTGCTTTTAAACATATGTTTTAATCAAACCCATTCACTATATGTCAGTATGTAACTTGGCATTTTTGACCGATACTGTGTTTTTTGACAGCCATGAATACACAAGTGGATACTACCGAGTGTCCGTGTACTTCTTGTCTAAGATCCTGTCGGACATCATCACTCAGCGCACAGTGCCAGGCCTGGTCTTCAGCAGCGTGGTTTACTTCATGATCGGTAATTATGTTTCTGTTCTTTTACATCTGATTATGTCATATGTGTCAAACTCAAGTACAGCTTTACTCGGCTCGTGATGTTTTAATATGGAGCAGTTTGGACCAATTTGGTATTATTGGCGGTCCTTCTCGATCTCTCTCT
>MU204326.1:11879402-11918654 GCA_017309775.1 Paedocypris sp. Pulau Singkep | reverse complement strand
TTCTCTCTCTCTCTCTCTCTCTCTCTCTCTCTCTCTCTCTCTCTCTCTCTCTCTCTCTCTCTCTCTGTCTCCTTTGTCTTTGCTTGTCTGTCTGTCTTTATATTTAAGACTTTTTATTTTTGCCTGTCGCAATGTTTTCCTTACTTTTTATCCATCTGTTTGTTTCCCAAATTATAAACTTGCCACCCAAGTATTGTATGTTCGAATCCCAGACCAGTGGGCTCCATAATCGAGTGCCTTTGATATGAATGTAGGTGATATGAAGTGCTGATAACAAAAAAAAAAGATTCCATAATACAGTGCTTTACCTGTTTGTCTTAGTATAAACAAAACTAAAAAATGTATAACATTTATTTCGTTTTTTGTTTACATTTTCACCTTGTATATGTTTGTAATATTTTTATATAATCTTATTTTAGGTTATTTTAAGTTTTCTGGAATTATATTGCTGAATGTTTTTTTTTTATTATTATTCATATTTATGTTTGTGTCAGGTGTAAAAAAAGTACCTGAAAACCATAAATGAGTAACAGTATGTTACCTTTCCATAAAAAAATTACAAGTTATCAATTGCAAGAAGACTTGAGTAAAAGTTTTTCAATTTTCAAAGAACTGTATTTTACTGTATTGAATTTAGGCTAAAAACAAGAATCATCCGAAAAACAAGAACATCAAAATCAAAAATAGTAAAATAGAGAGTAAAAGTTGCTTATATTTATGATAGTCAGTACAAGTACAAAGTAGCCAAAATACCTAATTAAAGTAACAAAGTCCATTTACTCAAGTACTTTACACCTCTAAATTTCAGTGTGTTTTTAAAATGTGTTTCTTATTTGTCTCAGACTTTAAGCGTGCACTGAATTCTGTTCTGACACTGCTGGATTAGGTGGTATTAATCCGGACCCTTTCCCTCACAGGTCTGAAACCCACGGTGGCAGAGTTCTTCATCTTCACATTCACCATCATTCTGGTGGCTTGTGCTGCCGCCGCCATGACGATGGCCATCTCAGCCGACCAATCAGTGGTGGCGGTGGCCAACATCTTCATGACTGTGATCTTCATCTTCATGATGGCAAGTCTCCGCAGCTGTGGAGTGTGAGCGTGATGTGTGAGTGAGCAAACTTTTCTTGATGTGAGCAGATCTTCTCTGGACTGCTGGTTAATCTGAACACCGTCATGGACTGGCTGTCGTGGCTGAAGTACTTTAGCATACCTCGCTATGGACTTGAGGTGACACACACTAGTGCAGATTAAGTGTGTGAAGTGCTTATGAGATGTTCTTTTTGGATCTTCTGAACAGGCGCTGGAAATAAACGAGTTTGTGGGACTGAAGTTTTGTGGGAATGTGTCTGCGGTGATAAACGGTTCTGAAATAATCATGTGAGTGCAATATGCATCTATTTGCCCATCCATCCATCCCTCTGTCTGTCTGTGTTTAAGTATTTACGTATTGTTTGTTATATGGTGATGTTTGCTTATTTATTTGTTTGGATTTGTTGTTGCTGTTGTGATGTGAAATTTCCCCGCTGTGGGACTAATAAAGGATTTTTCAATTGAATTCAATTCAATATAAAATATGGTACAATGTAAAATATAAAATAGTATATACATTTATTTAGTGCTTGTGTGTTTGTTTTTATATCGCACACACACACACACACACACACACACACACACACACACACACATATATATATGTATATATATATATATATATATATATATATATATATATATATACATATACACACATATATGAATACGTGTGTGTGTGTGTGTGTGTGTTTGTGTGAAAGTTACATATTTGTATAAATGTATTTACAATATGTGTGTGTGTGTGTCTGTACAGTATAATTGTGTATTAAGTAATAATTATATATTCAGCATATATATATATATACACACACAGAATATTAGTCCTTGTAAAAAATCTGTTTGCTTTTTTATTTCCCCAGTTATTTTCTTCCATCCCCTCTTCATTTGTTCTATAAATATGTTCACATAGAACCCATTATATTTTATATAGTCATTATATTTTATTATTACTGAAGAATAATATTACTAGAATAATCTAATCGATTTAGATTAGTACAATTTTTTTTTTGTGATATATGGCTTTTAATCAAAATGTAGTCAAGTATATAAGGCGTGTGTATATATGCGTAAATTATTTGGTGATGATGATTAGCGTGTCTGGCCTGTGTTGTAGGTGCACGGGAGAGCAGCATCTTCACTTCCAGGGCATCGCTTTCTCCAGCTGGGCTTTATGGCAGAACCACGTGGCTCTTGCTGCCATGACACTTCTCTTCCTCTCCATCGCTTACGTCAAGCTGAGATTTGTACGGAAGTACTCGTAGTTTTTCCAGAGCTTCTCACAGACAGTTCTATGGCATTTTTTTTCTTCGTTGTTGATCCACGAAGATCTGGATTTTTCGGTTTGATTACTTAAATTATCTGCAGATTTCATAAAAGCGTTCAGAACGATGAAATCAATGCAAATCACTAAATTAATGCATCACATTCTCTCTCAAGGTTTTCATTTTCGAATAAGCACAAAAAATGCAGCTTCTTTAACGAAAAAAGTGATTGGATTCTTGCTCGTTTTCTTATTGATTATTATTTTTAGTAGGAATATTTTGCAAAATGCCAGTGCTGTTTATGCTGTTCGTCTAAATTTTTGGCTTTTTTTTGTCATAACTTACATTCAATTGTAACAATGTTCAAGTTTTGCTCATGTTTAGTCGTTTATTAAGCTTTTTAGCACAACGCAAAATACGATTTGTGTTTGTATTTGTACCCGTGTGTAACGTTTTGGTCGATATTATTCTCACCAAACCGGTGGAGATGGATTTTCTCACTTTAGAACATAAAGCTTGAGGACTGGTACGACTCTTTTTAATCCGTGTAATCACTCTCAATGTGACCTAAGTCGCAGACATCAATGAGAAGATTACACGAGTCGGTCCTGAGCGCACGTTTCACACGTTTACCGCGCTAAAACCATCAACAAAGGCTAAAAGGTGCTAATCGCTTCACACTCTCCGTCCGCCGCTAATCTGACACTTAAGAGCATGATGACTAGGATCAACTTTAAGACTTTTGCTAATAAATAACAAGAGATTAAGAGTTTGAGTTTGGATTGATTTTTATTATAATAGACTTTTAGATTAAGCTACAAAGGAAAGTAAAGCTTGGTACGAAAAGTGTTACAAAACGCACACAAACACCCCAAAAAAATCCTAATCCAGCTTTGGGACAATAACACATGGGTTTCCCATGAAATCAGACGCACTCCAAATCGAAGTTTGTTTCACATGACAAGTATTACACTATTAATAGAAAGTGAATAAAATGATTATTGGATTAGCAAATGCCACTTTTCAATAACTGCGATATACTTAAAGCAAAGACAATATTGCACCAAAGCTCATGAATAGTCAAGACGGACACACAAAAACACAAAAAATACTGGTGTGTAATAATCAATTGATTGTGTAATTACAAAAAATACACACACCATACATGTATGTTTGTGTAGATGAAAATGTGAAAATATGTGCATGTTTTTGGTTATATCCGTGTGTGTTGGATGGGCATATATTATTTTTTTTAAATCTAGATTAATCTCGTTGCAATCCTGAGAGGAATCTAGATTAATAAAAATGTAAGTGGCACAATTACTTTTTTTTTTCTTATGTTTGTACCTTTAAAACACTGTTGCTTTCAAATACACTGTACCTTTCATCTTAATTGGATCAATGTGATATTAGACAATAATACTGTTAGTTTCTTGTTGACATTTTTCAACAACAGTTTGTAAGACAGTCAAAAATAAAACAAAAAAAAAACAATGAAAAAAAACTTGCGCACAACATTAACTGGCACCAAACATTATTTGATACGCTCTGAAACATTTCCTTCATTTCATCTTTTGCCTTTCAGTTTTGCCTTTCAGAAGCGATTAGTTTAGAAATCTACCTAGACATTAGAAATGCTGATAAAATATACTTACATTCATGTATATCTAATGCATATTGTACCAAGTTTCTTTAAGCTAAGCTTCATACATCCCTGAACTTCATCCACCATTTCAAATGTATTTTGCATTATAATGCACAGGAAACCCCAAATGAAAGTTGTATTCTTTAATATAAAGAAGCACTTTTGTGCAGGACTATTATCACTCTACAGCTCTGAATAATGGAAGGTTTGATTAAAGAGTTTAAACTCAATCTACTGCGCTCGTCTGGGCATTACATGTGGGTGGCGGCACTGGCACCACCATCCGGGCCTTCATTGGACAGAGAAGAGGGTGGGCGGGAATTGCGTGGGCGGAGTTGGGCGACGGGGAAGACGGGGGTTCCGCGATGATGGCTGACCTGTGACATTGTGTCATCCGACTCCCAGCGCTCCAGCTCTTCTCTCACAAGCCGGTCCATTTGCTCTCTGTGCAGCTCCGGGTCTCGGCCCATCCGCTCGTCCTGAGGGACAAAGGTAGGTCAAAGAAATTACCGTAGTTACAAGAATATACGTTTTATATAAATAAATTAACTAAAAATATAATTTTAGGGGTTCAAAAACTTGCGGTGTGCTTCTAATCGACGATCTCAATATGCATGTAAATATAAGCGCTCATTTTTCCACATTTCAAGTCAGGAACAATCACAAATAAACGTAAATATGTCTTTAAGCAGAAAAAAGCTAAACTTTAATATTGGTCACGCACCTCCATGACTCCATCCAGGATCCGTCCTAGCACGTCTCTCCTCTTCATTTTGGCTTTCTCCATTATCTCTAACTTCACAATCACGGCGTCGATCTTTGACACAATGCTGCCGATGGAGTGTTCCATACGGTCCACACGACGCACAAGCCTGTGTGTCCACAACAAACATTTGTGGCTTATTTCTAAAGCCTGCTGGCTTAAACACACAAAACCTGAACCTTTTCTGTAGTAGAATCTCAAACATTTGAAGTTTACAGGAATGTTTGTCTCTAAAAAACGTAATGTAGAAAGTATTTGTTTGACTTTAAAATGCTTAAAATAAAAATGTCTGTGGAATTAAAAATTAATAATTTATCAATTTTAGCAGATTTACAAATACATTTTAGTTACTGTATTTCTCGAACTATGTGCAGTTAAAATCCTAAAATCCCTAATGTAGCTAAAATAAATGTACTGTGCACCTTAAAAAATGTGTTTTTTTAACAATTAAATGACAATAAATTATGCACCTTATTATTCGATGCTTCTTGCTGTTTTTTTAATTTCGGTAGGTTCTATGGATTCCAGAAGTGACTTACACTTGAAACTCCTCGAAAGAAACGCCTCCGGAGCTGCTGCCTCGTCTCCGCGAGCTGTGTCCACTATCCTCATCATCATCTTCCTCAGAATCTTCCTGACTACGTGCAAAGCTTCGTCCACTTCCTGGTCTGGGCAGTGAACTGTGCTCCAGATCCAAATCCTCCTAGTTGGATAAAGAAACAAAATGACAGGTATGTATACAGCTGGAAATGCTGTTTTAAACCACCAGCATGATCTTCTCTCTCACTCGTTCTTTCTCCAAGTCATCTCTCATCTGCTGGTGCTCATGTTCCGTGAGTTCCTGATCTCCATCAAGGTCGTATTTCGCAAAGATGGCTTCAATCTCTGCATCAGTGTGGCCTTTTCTGTACAAATTCGCAGTCCAAACTTTTAATTCTGCTCAAGGTTCAAGTTGGTCTTTTGAACGGGGTTTCCTACCCTTTCAGATCCTGCCGCAGCTCGTCAAAGTTGAGTTTGGCTCCAGTATTGTCCGGCACGTCATTGATGGAAGTGTTCTTCAGCTTCAGCTTGATCATCGCTCTGTTGTAGCTCTGAAGTACAAAGTGGCATCATCAAGCCAAAATCACTACAAAAGACACATTTCACACAAGCCTCTCACAAACCGAAGTGTAAAGAGTACCTGAAAACCATACTTGAGTAAAAGTACGGATACTTTACTGGAAAAATTACGTTACAGGTTATAAATCACCAAATTCATGAAGACTTGAGTAAAAGTCATAAAGTATCTTATTTTAAAATAACTTAAGTAATTTACTCCAGGAAATGTAAAAGACAACTCTTTATTTCCCAAAAGTTTCCCAATTTAGAAATGAAATTTAACTCCTCAATGTTTCAAAATGGCAGAACAAAAGATAAAAAGAACAAAAAGTCAGTCTCAGTCAAACTCAAATGTGGAAAAAAAAAGTGTTACCTCATCCAACCAAAAAATTAACCACGGTAGAAAAAGATTCCTACTTGTCAAAATGTCGTCAAAATGTAACCAGTAATGGTAAGTGTCCATTCCAATGTAGTGGAGTAGAGTACTCAATAAGAGTAAAGAGTACTCAAGAGATACTCAAAGATGTAGTCAAGTAGAAATAAAAGTAGCATATATTTCTGATAGTCAGTACAAGTACAAAGTTGCCAAAAACACTTAAGTAACAAAGTCCATTTACTTAAGTACTTTGCACAACTACTCACGAACCTTCTTGATGAGATCCGTTATCTCCATCTCCGACCTCTGCTGGGCCATGTCCGCTTTCACCTCAGCATAAGTGTCGTTGATGATGGCCAGGAACATATTCTGAGCACAACATGGCGATAAAACAAAACAGCTTCCTCTCTAAGTTCTTTCCACGTTGTCTTGTGAGGTGTTTACCAGCAGAATCATGAAAATGAAGAACACAAAAGTGGTGAAGTAAATGGGTCCCAGAACACCGTCGGCCTCCTCGATCTCTGAGAAGTCGAAATCTCCCAGAAGGATCCTGAACTGTGTAAAACTGGGGAATAATGTGTTTAATTGAAAAATTAGTTAAAAAAATTGAATAAAAAATTATTTTTCAAGATCAAAGTTGCTCCTCACTCACATGCAAGCCTGAAACGTGCTGAAGTCGTTGACTTGACTTCCGAACACTAAATATGCCAGCTGAGCGTAAGCCAGGAACACGATGAAGAACATGATGGAGAAACCCATGAGGTCCTTGGCGCAGCGTGACATGGTGGTGGACAGCTGCGTCATGGTCTTGTTGAAATTAATGAACTTAAAAAGCTGTGACAGAAAGATTAAAGTGAGATTATATGCAGAAAAATGTGCTATTTGACCATACCTTAACCCATGAGAGGAAGACGATGATGGCAGCCAGGTTGTTGAAGTGAACCTGCAGGCGAGCGAGAGGCTGGAAGTTTGCGTACGTGCTGTGGTTCTCCAGCAGGAAGTGAAGTCTTTGACTGACTGCTGATGTTCTGCAGATGTTCATGATGATGGCTGGGACACTGAGCTGTGACAGAAGAACCAAACCAATGGCAACATGTTTTGAAAATCTACACAGTGCTATCCCAACTTACGAAATTAATCGGTGCCGAGAGCCGTTTTGTTCGGCGAAAATTTCGTTATTACATTTCATATTTAATTTGTACCGTGACTTTGTAATTTCAGACAAAAAATTGTTTTTAATGATATGATATTAGTAATAAATGCAATAAAAACATGTTACGTAGCAGTTGTTTAGTTTGCCCTTTGGCAGATGTTTTTAAAGGTACAGTATATAATGATACAGCAGACAATCTCACATGAACGGTTACTGCCTTCTTGAAATTACGCCATTTAAATCCCTGAGATTTGCATAATCTCGGTAATTACAGAAATCTCAGAGATTTGCATGGCGTTATTTTACAAGATATCATAGATATAGTAGAAATGCTTTATTATGAGCCAGTAAAAGAGTGAAGGGGCTCAGCTCATAACATTGCTGGCACATTGAGCACCGTAATACCTGAATCAGAAGCGCAATGAAAAACTAGGTGTTTTTAAATTTAAATTTAATTTAATTTAAAACAAAAAAACAAATATAGATTTTTGATTTATTATTTTTTATATAAAAAAACTTCAAATACCATAAAGTAAAAATGTTAAATGACTTTATATTCACCGATTGGTATAACTGAATGGCCGCAGTAAAGATTTTCAAACGTTGGCAGGTTCGCAATGACAAAAAGGTTGGGGACCACTGATCTAGGACATTGCTAAGTCGGGGTACCACTGTACATGTTGTGTGTGAAGTCTTTTTCCACGTACCATTACAATGAGGACATCCAAGCAGTTCCACAGACTCTTAAAGTAGCGCAATCGATGCAGGTGGATCTCAAGAACTTCTTCTACTAGGTAGTAGACGATGAAGAAACAGAAGGCCACTTCGCAAAACCCTACGAAATAATCCCAGCTGAGTACGTATCGGATGAGGCGTACGGTCTGAAACTGCCAGGTGGTTACAGCGCCCCCGGTGGCCGGGAACTCCACTAGTAATCTGCAAGAATTGAATTGAATTGAAAAATCCTTTATTAGTCCATATATTTATTTATTCGGAACATATATTTATTTATTCGTCTATTTTCTGTTGTGCGCTGTCATTATAGGCCTACTGGTTCATATTTACGTCAATTTGATGCACAAAATCCTTTTCTCAAAATCCCATTTCTCACCTGACAATACAAAACAGGTTGACGTTTCCGTTGTAAATGGAGAAGTCCATGAACACGGCTCTAGTGCCACGATCCAGCCAGAGGTTGCGTTTTAACTCTTGCAGCTGATTGGCCGATTTCTCTCGAGTGCGGGAAAGATCTAGGTAGAACCCTCCGCCTCCATATGTGGAAACGTCCCCCCAGTGGCTGCTCTCCCCTAGGTCGCTCTCCTCCGAGTAGACCCACCTGGCGAACAACCAGCATGGACATTTACATCATGTCAATTCTCTTTTCTGTAATATTTAACATACGCTGTGCCATTTTGAAGTCCAAACGGCGATTTGTCCTCACTGGCAGGGGAGTAAATGTTATAGCAGTCTTGAACCTCATTCCGTAGGTCCTCGTGGACAAAGCAGGATTCATTGCGGACTTTAAGTTGTCGCAGGCGTGGGACACCCAACACCAGGTTCTCATAGAAAATCCGACTCTGGTTTTCCGGGAGACTCTTGTTGTTGTACCAAAACTCCCAGTACATGCCATCGAGAAACGGGCCCTCTGTGAACTAGAAATTATGTTTTAATACGAAAATAAAATTCCTGAAATAAAACAACAAACTCGTTTGGCCCCGAAAAGGGACAATTGGCTAGAGCCAATCAGGCTGCAGGAATGGATCAGCGGCCAGCCAATCAGAGAGCAAGACATACAAAAAACCCCACACCTATCTGTTATTCTGAGTTTCAATTCATGTAAATTTTTTCGAATAGGGGTGTCAAACTCCTAAACTTTAAGTTGGGGGCCAAACAGGAAGAACATTTTTTGAAACACTAAATACAATTTTTTTTTTAAATAAGAAACTAAAACTAAACATTTTTTTTCAATATTGTTATGGATCTAAACCGTCAGGGTTTTTTTTGTCCACAATAAATAAACTGTAAATTGCTTAACATGTGTTTTACTCCATAAAATTTTATCCTTCTCAAAAGTTAGAAATACGGGTACAAAATTAATAATATAAACAATATGAAAAAGTCAGTAAAAAGTAAATGTTAAAGTTTTAAAATATTAGAAGCAACACAGCTAAAGCACTGTATTATGGGACCTGTAGTTTGTGTTATCAGAACTTTATACTGTTGGTCCATTAATAACAATAAAAACAACACCGTAAAAAAGGGTGTCACAGACAGAGTCTAAATATACGCCATTCTGTATGTAGCCCCCATGACTTAAGTGAAGATGTGAGAACCAGAGGAAACCCAGGTGATGGGGAGAACATGCTAAATTCACACAGAAAGACTAGAACATGGGTCCGGTTGGTGGAACATAAATACCTTCCAGAAGTCTTCCATAGTCGACAGAGTCTTGAACGTTGTTGGGTCTCCACTCGCCAATGGCGTGTCTATGAAGAGCTGCGACATGACTTTGGTGTAGTAGTACATGTTGGTGCTCACCATTCCATAGGTTACTGCAGTAAAACAAACTTTTATTATGTTAAGAATCGGTGGTCAGGTCGATTTGGAATAACGGAATTATGACGCACGTATGCAAACGGTGATCAGAAACAAGATGTAGGTGATCATCTCTCTCAAGACGGTCTTCAGATACATTTCCCGGTTACTGCTGCTGTCCCCCAGAAGACGGGTGTCCCACAGCACTGAAAGGGATAAGATGGAGGTCAGGTAAAGAAAGCTTTTCCGCTACAAAAGCGATTAAAGTTTTTCACGTACTGATTTTATAATATGTAACTTTACGGATAAAGTTTAAATGTATTACTTTTTACTTGTAGTTAAATAAAGTAAAAAATAACAGTAAGAGAAAAAAGAAAAAAATAATAAGTCAAACAAATCTGTAATGTAAATGTACAAATCTGCAATGTACACTTTAATCTATAATCTATACAGTTCTGTAAATTACCTAAAACAGATAACAATATACAATCTATTTAGTCTTGTCAATTTTAACATGTAACTTGGCTAAAGTTTATAAAATTTATATTTTGATTATTGATTACAAGTTGATTATACACAATTTCTATTTATGTTTGGAAGATTTGAGTACCCCTTATTTTTGCCAGTATCCTCTTGCCACAGCTGCCGTGCTCTTGAGTTGGTGGTGTTGGATAAAGTCCCTTATTTATTCGGGCGCTGATACCGGTGAAGCTCTCGGTGCCGATGCTGCTGCTGCTGGAGGCCGTGGACGCAGTCCTTCGTCCCGGGGTCCAGTCCCGTCCTCCCAGTCCGTCCTCGGGCTCGAAAACGGGGTTGTCCCGGCTCCACGCATTCCTGGAGCCGGGAGTGGGCGCCGAGGGAGTTTCTTCGGGCACTCCGAGGCCCACTTCTTCATGCTCGATCTTTTCCATTTCGATCCCTTCATGAGGCGGAGGTGATGCCGAGGTTGATGTCGCAGATGCCGCCTGGGTCTGCGGGGTCTGAGGCCGGACGCGACTGGAGCTCATCGTGGCGTTCAAAATAGCGCGTTATCAGCAAACTTTTGTATTGCACTCATCGCTCGCGAATGAAATATCACAAATATGTTTTTGTAAAAGTAAACAAAAGTCCACGGTTGGATCTACGTTTTGCGCTTTTTTGATCGTTTATCAATATTTTCTCGTTTGTTTGCCTTGAAAAGAGATGCTGTGGTTAAAAGAACGCAAACCGTACCATAGGTTAAAATGCCCGCATACCTGCGCGTTTGTTTAAGCGTTTCTTCAGTCTCTCGTTTTTAAAAGTGAAGAAAAGTAGATTTCCACTTCACACTCAGCCATCTTGTTCCCAGTTGTTCCCCAGACCAGAGGAATCCAGTTACACTCACTTCAACCTCTGGAAAATTAAACATCTCCCTTTTTTCTTACTGCAGCTCCTCCCTTTATATGCCGAAAACTCACACTCACACGATTAAACCCGTTCAAACGCAGCATTAGTATTGCTATGAAAATGCACGTCAACAAGACACTTGTAAAGATCATTTCCTTTTTGTTTTCTCTAAAATTATGGAAGCAACTTTATAGTAAAAATGCTTCTCTTGAGTTGTGCCGCTTTTGAGACAAAAAAATAACACTGCTTTCTTTTCATTTAGTTTTTGTTTTTATTTAAAACTTTTCGAGATTCGGATCCACGCTGTTGCTCAACTGATTGCTGCTGTTGCTGAGCAACCAGGATCCGCCTCCGAGCAGCGATAGGATGAGGAACATGTCAGTGACAGTAGCATTAGCCAATCACAACCATTTGCTCTTTCCACGTTATTGATTGCTAAAAGTAATCTTTGTAATGTCTTGTTTATTGTTGCGTAAAAGAAAGCGTGACATTGTCGCATACAGTGTTTGAAATTACACGCTATGTTCAACATATGTTTGCAACTAAACATGTGATCTTTCCTTTCCATGCGCAAAGTGATGAAAAGTGGCCAAGTACAATCAGAGCCACAAGGGTTTTAACCCATACTAGAGTGTACATGCCCGGGAAGAAAATCAGATTCAGTGTCTTGCTCAAGTACACTTCAGTTATTAAACCACACCGGGATTCTGACCTACCCTGATGCCCGTGTGGCAGGTCCAGGACGGCCAGAACCAGTAGGCACACAACGGACACCAATCCACATTGCTCTGTCGGGCTCAGCCCAGCCGGGTCCCATGACCCTATAAGGACACTACTTAAGTGAGGAGCTCATACACCCTGGTGTAGTTAAGAATCTTCCTGCTCCACACCAAGAGGAGTCATCTGAGGTGGCTTGGGCAGTTTTTCCGGATGCCACCGGAACATCTCCCAGGAGAGGCATTCTGGACATGTCTTACAGGAAGGAGGCCCAGAAGAAGTCCCTGTCACGCCTGAGGAACTATTTCTGGGCCGGCCTGGGAACGCCTCAGTGTTTCCTCAGAGGAGCTGAAGAAGTTTACGAGGGAGAAGCAGAGAACATAAATATTACATTAAAATTAGATTTCTTAAATGAAATACAACAATTTGGCATTTCACATTGGTTCTTAATTAAAAACAATTTGTCCATCTGCCATAGCATCTACTGTATTGCTCAGAAATGTCATCTTTCTCAGAATCTCTTACTTAAACAGAGTCAATGTGGTGATGGCGGCTTGATAAGTGATAAACATCCAAACTTAGCTTTTTCCTGATTAAATGATGCATTTATTGCGTATTCACATTTAAGTTAGTATATGGTATTTCAATATAAAAACAAACAAACAAACAAACAAACAAAAATATATTTATACTTGACTTTTTCATATGAAATATATGTAATATAATCCGTATTTAATAGACATTTTATAAAAAATAAAATAAAAGGACAAGAGAACGTTTGAAATAAACATTTAGTAATAATAATAATAATAATAATAATAATAATAATAATAATAATAACAGCAATACGAATAAGAATAATAAAAAACATTTGATAATATGTGCAAAAAAAATTTAAAGTTTAAAGAAATGTATCAAACGATATAAAAATGGTGATTGTGCGCATGCTCACGTTGTTAGAAGAACAGCATTTAGAGTGACATCTCAGCTGTCCAATAAAACGTTGGTTGGATACGTTCGAATAAACGTATTGGCTAAGAGATTAACTTGTCTTCAATGCGGGAGGCGGGCTTACATTTATAATCTATAAGGTCGTCTCCGTTACTTCCTGTGCCGAAGCGCTGGTGCACGTTTCACTTCCGCTGGTAATTTAAGACATCGACAAAACCGGCGTTTTGATTCAACAACTCTCACTAAATCCTACCAGACTTGTTATCGTTTATTTTTTAACGTGTGAGCTCAAGTACGACTCTTTCCTAAATGGAGACCTCTGGAAATTCAAGTAAGAAGCAGAAACTGACCAACGCACCCGAGAACTGGGTAAATCTCCACAATTTTCCACAAATCTGAAATTAGGAACTACGCATTTGTTTTGACGTTTGAAGCTACTCTTGTTTTAATTCATGGTATATTGAGTGAATGTTTGTTCGAGTTTTTTTTTTTTTTTGTCAAACTAATGTGTTGACAAATGTATGACTGAGAGGCAAACAGGCTTCTGATTATAAATAATATTTAATAATTGTGTAATTTGTATTTTATAATTTTCACAATATCAGACATTATATTACATATTTATAGATTTATTATATTATTTTTGTAAGAGTTGCTGCACTTACGAAACTCTTAATTTATATATGTGTGTGTGTGTGTGTGTGTGTGTGTGTGTGTGTGTGTGTATATATATATCATATAATGAATATAATACATATAATGAAATAGTGTACAGGATTAATAATACAAAAACCATGACATCATTTGCCCAGGGGATGCAAAGAGCAACCAATGTGACGTATCAAGCCCACCACGTGAGCCGAAATAAGCGTGGACAGGTTGTAGGGACCAGAGGAGGGTTTCGTGGATGTACAGTCTGGCTCACAGGTGATGGTCCATAGGGTTTGATTCTCATTGAACGCATGCTTTGATTGTAAATTCTATCATCTAACCAGTCTTCTGCTTCCGTAGGTCTGTCCGGTGCTGGTAAGACGACGGTCAGCATGGCTTTGGAGGAGTATCTGGTGTGTCATGGCATTCCGTGTTACACTCTGGATGGAGACAACATCCGACAGGGCCTGAACAAGAACCTGGGCTTCTCTCCTGAAGACCGCGAGGAGAACATACGGCGAATCGCAGAGGTGGCGAAGTTGTTTGCCGATGCGGGGCTCGTGTGCATCGCCAGCTTCATTTCCCCATATAGCCAGGTAAGGGTCAGGTGACCACAAATGTGTTAGGATTCAGAATCATGCTGTATAATTTATTTGACCATTATCATTCAATTGTTTGGAATTTTGGTGCAGAATAGTTGAAGACCTTCGCTTTGCACAGGATCAAAGTTAGTGATTTTTCCCCCCAAATTGTGGAGCTAAATTGTAGGATTAGCTCTTGTAATCTTCATTTTTTTTTTAAAATAGTTTTAATTCTCACAAACTTTTTCACTTTTTTCACAAACACTGCTGCATCTGCATGAGTTTTAGCAGTTGGCTTGCTGTAATGATTACAAGGCAAATGTCATGGTTAAACATTTAACCATGATAAGCTTCTTTACGTTATGACAACAACTAAATAATATGTAATCTCTTCAGGATCTCACAATTCTTTTTTCTTTTTTTTTTTTGCAAAATTATTGCACAATCCAGAACTTTATTTCCAGAAATGTTTTGCACTTTGGCAATTAAAATAAAATAATATATATATATATATATATATGTATGGGTATGACTTGTACTTGTAGTGTGTTAGATGTACAAGACTAGACCCACAAAATAAAAAACAAAAAACTTATTTTTGAAGCAATTTAACTTGCAATAATGCTATTTTTTTCTAATTTACCCATAACATTTTACAATAAAGTAAAGAACATTCTTTTACAATACAGATTTTAAATCTGGAAACCAGATTTTGATTCATTGTGATCCAGATAATTATTTTTAAGATTGAAATGTTTATTTATTTGATGAGAGATCTTTTGTGTAGATAATTATATACGTATTTATGTATTTTAACATGCTGTTTGTTTGCAGTTTTGATGATAAATGATACAATTTGCATGGTTCTCGAAAATGTGGCATTTTATTTTCAATTAATATAAATCCTTAAAACCTGGAGTTGCAGAATCTATATCTGCATTACCTGTAACTCAATTAGATTTGTTGTGGGTTTGATTCCCAAGAAGAGATGTAATTCATCTAATTTTCTGCTAACGGCATAAACCTATTATGAATCACTAGGATCGTGTGAATGCCAGGAAGATCCATGAAGAAGCAGGTCTGCCGTTTTTCGAGGTGTTTGTGGACGCTCCTCTGGATGTGTGTGAGCAGAGAGATGTGAAGGGGCTTTATAAAAGGGCTCGAGCTGGAGAGATCACAGGTGATTTAGTGTGTTACAGCTTCATGTTATTTCAGATTTCATTCTCTGTTTTGAAAGCTGCTATGATTAGACATCGAACGTCTGTCTGATCTTTCTTTCTCTACTATTTGAATCACTCTGCTAATCTAATACTTCTTTACTTTCTCTATCTTCTATTTTCTTAGTTTGTTTCCCCTCTATTTAAACCACTCTCTTAATCTAATAACCTTTCTTTCCTTGCTCTCTTGCTTTCTTAATTGCTCTCTCTCTCTTTTTCTTGCTCTCTTTCTTTCTTTCTTTCTTTCTTTCTTTCTTTCTTTCTTTTCTTGCTTTCGTTCCTTCTTGCTTGCTTTCTTTCCTTCTCTTTTGCTTTCTTTCCTTCTCTTTTGCTTTCTTTCCTTTATTTCCCCTCTTTCTCTCTTGTTTTCTCTCAATTTTCTTTCCATCCATCCATCCTTTCTTCCTTTCTTTCTGTCTTTCTTTTTGTCTACAACTAAATGTTGTTGTGGGCATTATGAGTTAACTGGAAAGTGAAGCGTGAATAAATAAAGCCAATTGCAAGTGTGAATACATCTGTGTCATCCAGGTGGAGTTGTAGGAAAATTTAGTCACGTCAACTGGATTTAGTGGTGATTGTTCTGTAGTTTGAAACGTTTCACAACCAATCATGTGGATTGTTCTGCTTTTTGAATGGCTGAATGTGTTCAGGATTCACGGGCATCGACTCGGAGTATGAAAAGCCCGAAGCTCCTGAACTGGTGCTGAAGACGGACTCCTGCAGCGTGAACGAGTGTATCCAGCAGCTCCTCGACCTCCTGCAGGAGAGGGTAAATCCTCTCAAATGCCTCATCTTACTCTGAGGACCTGACATGTGTTTGAATGCTGTCGTTTCGTTTGTTAGGACATTGTGCCAGTGGACGCATCATACGAGGTTAAAGAGCTGTACGTGTCGGAGAATAAGCTGGACTTGGCCAAAGCAGATGCAGAGACTCTTCCTGCAGTGGAAATCACCAAGGTAACACGCATCAAAATTAATTGTTGTCTCCTTAGCTACAAGACAGCGGTTCGTTATGAGAAACATTATTCTTATTCAAGCGTGTCAACAAAGATAACAGTCATTCATGTATCAGTGTTGTCTGTTTGTAGCAAAGAAAACCAACATGAATGTAATTTGTCTCAAGTAACTTGAAACTCAATTTCTCGAAACTTTAACCATTTAGAAAATCGCATGAATAAACATGATCTGTCTTTGTATACTTCTTTCTATTGACCTGTCTGTTTGCCTTTCTGTCTCTGCCTAATTGTCCATCGATCTTCCTGTATGTCTGTCTAGCTTTCTACCTGTCTGTCTACCTGTGTAATTTTGATCAGTCTGTTTGTGTTTTTTAATCGTTTTGCTATTTTTAAATGTAAGTAGGTAATGTAATGTGTGCGCTGTCCTTCAGGTGGACATGCAGTGGGTTCAGGTGCTGGCCGAGGGCTGGGCCACTCCTCTGAACGGCTTCATGAGAGAGAGAGAGTATCTACAGTGTCTCCACTTCAACTGTCTGCTGGATGGTAAAAGATCTTAATCATATCGTGTCATCAAACCAAACTTGAATCAAAATATACCTGCTATGTTTATGGATGCACCACTAGATGGCGCTCTTTGTCAGCACTATGCACTTTTCTGTAATCCCTTAATTCGAATTTAACAGGGAATTAAGTTAATAGCTTTTTAGCACTAAACCAGTTGACTAGGTTTATTATTTGCCTATTTTTGTTTAAAGACCAAGATAATTTCTTCTGAAAAGATTTTGATGAGGCATACCCAAATTAAAGTAGCTTTAGTTCCCAAAATGTAAAAACTACTTTTTTTGGAAAGGATTTTTGAGCATTAAATGGATAAAAATGTCTGATTATTTCTTTTATTTTTATTTGATTATTATAATTATAATAATAAAAATTATTATTATTGTTGTTATTATTATTATCATTATTGTTATTATTCTTTTTTTATTTATTTATTTTTTTCCAGAAAAAGTTCAATAAACTGTGGTAAATACAGTTGCTGTTATTGATTCTGTGTGACTTGAAATGTAAAGTTGTTTATTGCATCCTAATACAATGGTGCAAGTGGTCAAACAAGGTATCCCCTACGTAAATGAACATAATTATCATAAACATGCAAATAACATTAAGTCCTTTGCTAGCCCACCGGCAGACTTGTGGTCTCCTTGTATATCAAACCCACAACTTGGCAATGTTTTTATCTGCAACGCAGTAGGTGGATCTCAACAGCCTCTATAATTCTATATAAAGTCTTCTAAACAACAATAAAAATTAAATATCTCACCATTCTGCTCACTGGTTTGCACTACTCACTGTTGATTGCATCATTTTACTGTTATATTTTTACACATTTTTTTAATTGTTGTTTTTTTGTTTCATTTTGTAAAGTAGTCTTTTAATTGAATCTAATTCTATAATTGATGGAAAATGTTTGATAAATGCTTGAAAAATAAAGTGAGATAGTCAATCAATCAATATTATCAATATCAATCTAAAAATCAATATGTCCATCGAATGGCATAATGCCTGATTAGCATTGTGGCATGCAGCAGATAAATTAAGTGGAGGTTTGTCTGTTATTCAGTAAATTAGCATTTTGCTATATGCGATGGTGGACTGTGCTATCGTTTCAGCTTTTTTTTTTTTTTTTTTTCTGACGTGGAATGTGAGAATCGGTTGTTAAACCATAATGCATTTCTCACATTTTTCTCTCCGTGTTATTACTGCAATTTTCCACCTCAAGCTTGAGTTTCCAAAAGGTGTCCATTTACTTTTATTGCCTTGTAACCGTCCCGCCATGTGAAAATGTCTAGCATTTTAAAAAAGTGATGGAGGTGTGCGTTTACAC
Organism: Paedocypris sp. Pulau Singkep; assembly: GCA_017309775.1. Taxonomy (NCBI): domain Eukaryota; kingdom Metazoa; phylum Chordata; class Actinopteri; order Cypriniformes; genus Paedocypris; species Paedocypris sp. Pulau Singkep. Next base: position 11,900,404 of record MU204326.1, on the reverse strand, counting down.
TTAAAACGATTTGTCAGCATTTGTTATGAATGTGATTTGATTTGATTTGAATATGGCAGAAATGAGATGAGCGTTCACTTCATTAGCAGCCTCACTCTGGACCAAAGGCCCAAAGGGATTTAGCACCAGACGGCCGTCGACTTCACATATAGATTGAGCTGATTATATCGATTTCATTTGGAAAATAGCTGCTACACATCCAAACTAGCTGAGATGGTTTAATCCTGGTGGTTTTTAAAGCCCACCATGCGTAAGGATCCAAATGTGTCTACCAGGCCCTTGCACATTTGCTGAACCCTTACTGGCCCTTTGGCTTTCAGAAATGTGCTTGATTGAGGAACGTCTCATCTCTGACCTGTGCTCTTAGGTGGGGTCATTAACTTGTCGGTGCCGGTGGTCCTCCCCATCTCCAATTCCGACAAGCAGCATCTGGATGGCAGCACAGCGTTTGCACTAGTCTACGGCGGCAGACGTGTCGCTGTCATGCGCAATCCGGAGTTCTATGAGCATCGCAAGGAGGAACGCTGTGCTCGACAGTGGGGCTCTACCTGCAAGGACCACCCATACATCAAGGTACAAAACCGTGCAATGATCGGCTGTTTCTGGAAGAACTCGGGGTCAGTGGTAACTTTGGCGTGCATGGTTTAGAGCTGCAGCTATTGATTATTTGCGTAATCGATTAGTTGGCCGCTGATTTTTTTTTTTTCCTTAAAAAAAAATTCCAAATAGCCAAACGTAAGCACATTTACAGTTCAATATTTAAGAAGTACTGAAGAATAAGAGACAATGACGTGTTAAAAGAGTTTCCTTCCGTCAGTACAATTTTCATGTAGTTTTGCTCGAACATGTGTTTATTGCATTGTGCAATTTTTGTTACGAAATCATTCTTTCGTGTAATATTTTATTCAAACAATTCATCACATAATTAAACCCACAGAAAAGAACTAGCACCGTTTCAAATTTGTGCTGGTGGTATTTCTTCTCTTAATTCTGTGATTAGTAATGAATCATAAGGTTCAGTTTCACACCGCAACCACAATGCGTGTTAAATATGCAATTGCACAACTACACGACACGCATTTCAACGCTATTGCAAATGCATTTCAACAACTCACTCGACTTTTAGTCCGGAATATCCTTCCACATATGTGATTGAAAACAAGGCCAGTCGCTGCTGCTGATCTTTTATAGCATCATACAGTAGTTGTGTTTCCTAAGCTCAAGTTTGAAAGTTTGCAGTTGACTGTGTTCTGCACAAGAGGCTCTGATGCTTTAGAGTGTACGCATTTTGCTATCATTTTCCGATTGTAGATTGCCAATACTGGAGTGAATGCATAACTTTTGTGATGTCACGATGAGTCGATGACGAAAATCATGATTATATGTAATTATATTTTGGTTATCAATTATCATTGTCGATGAATCGTATCAGCACTACCATGTTTGCGACGTCTGAAAAGCCTGTTTAGGGTCAATGACCAATCTGTTATGGTCAATGATCTCATGGCTACTGTGACCATAATCACCAAAAACAATCGGTAAGAAAGACTAAAATCCTACAGCGTATTGACAGGCCTGCTTGAAGTCCGTATTAGTACATCTGACTGAATGAGAGGAAGACCTGCTGATAGTGTTGTGGTCTGATGAATCCAAAATTAAGATGTGCTCTTAATCTAAACTCAACGCTGAAGGAGCACAAACGTTGCCCATGACTCCAAAAACACAATACCTACCATTAAATATGGCGGTAATGTTGTGGGGGTGTTTTTCTGCCAATGGACAAGACATCATTGGAGAGATGCATTCATCTACTGTTCAATCTTGAGAGAGACCCTCTTTCCCTCATTCAGTTGGAAAGGGAAATGGTTGTGTATTCCAGCATGACGGCTATCCAAAATCCACAGCAAAGGCAACAAAGGATTGGCTGAAGAAGCGTATTAAGGTTAAGTGGCCTAGTCTGTAAACCTTAATCCCATTGAAAATCTGTAGAGGGAACGGAAAGGTTTGAGTTGCCGTAAAACATTAATGACTTATGGAGAAGATCTGAAAAGGAGAGTGTGTTCAAATCCCCTTCGAGATGTGTGCAAACCTTGTGGCCAACTCAGACATGAAACGTCTGACCATGATGGCCAACAAACATTTTGCCATCAAATTCTACAGCACATTTCAGATTCTAATTCATATTTTAATTGTCATATGCACATTATACTTGGTACAACATGCAATGAAATGTATTTTTCCAATCGTCCAGCATTTAAACATTGGGGTGCATGCGAGGAAGAGATATGATGGAAAGATAAGAGATAAAAATACAATAAAAAACAAAATAAATAGATGATGAAAAATAATAAAGGAAAAACTATAGAGATGAAATAAGATACAAATACATACAATAAAATGAACAAAATACAAATAACATTTTGCAAGGATCACATCTTCAAAATACATTAATACATCAAATGCATTATTCATCAATTTTTCTGTATTTAGTGTGCAAATTGTTCTGATATAGCTAAAGAAGTTTCAGAGTTTGCGGCAAAACTAAAAAATCGGCAAGAGTTGAAATAGTTTTACACTGCCTTTTTTTTTTTTTTTTTTAAGCACAATTTTAGTGAGAATGTCCAAAAACATATTGTTTTCCAACAACTTTTCCAAGATATTCACTGAAGACCAGAAACCTTCACTGGCCTGATGCTTTAATGGCAACGTTTGTGCCACTTCTGACAGATTTCAGACGCCCTCTCCGTTATTTCACAACCCTTTCACTTCAAGAATCAAGTCGTGCTTCTCACTTTCTCCCCTCACGTTTCTTTTAGAAATCTCACCAAGTAAATACTGACCAATTGTTTCCATCTGTAAGTGGGGATTGTGGGCTTAGGTGGACTTTAATGGTTCCACTCTGCTCTAGCTTGCACTAATGGGCTCCAACCGAGGGCATTCGGACCCGCGCATGGCCCTGTCTGTCTGGCTTCTTGTCACAAATAAATCAACGTTTCCTCCATGAAAATTCAACATGAGATTACGTTTCGCAATTAATACAATTTTTGTACATTTATTGGTGAAGGCATTTAAAAATGTGTTAATAGTTATGATAATAGTGGAATAACTTTTCCAAATTTACAGTAATTGCATCATCTACACTTTATAAGCTGCGTGTTTGTATTGATTAATTCACCATTGATGTATTTGTCGTCAGCCACTAGTCATTAAATACAGTAAACGCTCTTTTCCTGTTTATTTGGCCTGTCAGTCAAACAGCTGAACCCACATTGCCAGGAATCATAACCAGACGTGAGCAAATTACCTAAACTCATTATCCTTTTTTTACATCTTTTAAATGGTCTGGTTTGTGAAGAATCAATTTTCTGTGATTATTAATAACGTTTATTTGTCATACTAGTTCATGTTGACCTTTTTTCCATCGCCATAAATGAAATTAACGGCTGCTACTGTTGTTTTACTGGCAGCTGCACACACATTTAGTCTTAAAATGCAGAAGTAAATCAGAGGCCGAGGCGTTTTATTAACATTCCCTGCTTTTAGTGCTTTCCAAGTTTGCATAATATGAGCTTCTCTAGACACCAGAGCCGCTGTCAAGTCATTTTTTAAAATGAAAGCGTAAGATGCGGGATCTTCTACTCGCTGTGTTGCTTTTAAATTCCGTCCAAGTCGGTGGTTCAGAAAATTTGAGCTAAAGGCCGATTTACACCGGGACCAACATGGCACCTGGTCATTTAGGAGTGGGCACCAATTCTAGAACAGTCTATATTCACAGGCCATTAAAGTATTACATTCTGCAAATGGTACCCAAGTAGCTTTGCATTTGTTCAATCAGAATGTCAAACTAACACGATTGGAGTATTTTACCACTTTACAAAGCTGAAGTAGTAAAAACACAACTGTGGCGAGTTCTGTGAAACTGGTTTTCAAAACAAGGAACAATGAACAGACTAGAAGTTCAAGTTTATTTATATAGCGCTTTTCTTCGTCCCAGACCGCAAAGTCGCTAAGCGGAATTTAAAAAAAAGAGTCATTAAAGAATTTCCGTTGTTCATCTGTGTTCAAAATTAGGAAAATGAGTCTGTTAAATTAGAAAAATCTCCAAATGGCTAGGAAAACAAAACCTCTCTGGCGGGGTGAGATGAAATAAACCTAGGGAAACTCGACTCTGTGGTGCCAGTCTCCTCTGGCATGCTAACATTACAGAGTCATTGGTGAAGATGGTTTCAGACGTTGTGTCCTGAGGGACATAAAGTGTGGCGTCTTTATACTGTAATAAAATTATTTATAAAATTAAACAGATTATTTCAAACTGTCATTAGCCGCACATGTGAGTTTAATATAAAGTGAAGAGACTAATACATGTAGATTTACTATTGAAATTATTTACTATTGCTACAGTAGTGCAATATGAAAGAAAATGAGCTGATTACTGCGGTAAAACTCATTCAGATGTTGTGCGTCTCACCAGAGACATGTAGTAACACATTCAATGTGTTCCTTGTAGCATAACATAACATGTACAAAAAAGAAACTTTGAAATAAATATTGACAGTGTCCAGTCAGAGAACAAGCGAAGGACGTGAGGTTTCATGGTGATGAAAGAACCTCACGTCTTTCACTTGTTCTCTGACTGGACCCTATCAATATTTATTTCAAATTTTGTTTTTATTACATGTTATGTTATGCCATGTTATGATCTGCAGTGCAGCTTGTGTTATTTTTTACACTATTGGCAGTAATTGTAATTTTTTTGTGCAATTACTTGCCTAGCGATTTATGGCATATTTTGCAGTGTTCAGATGTCGGTTATTACTGCATGAAATTATGGAAAATAGAAAGGTTGAAACTTCAAAAGGGTGATTTACAAAATGCACCAACAGTTTTTAACGTTTTTGTTAAATAAAATACTACTGCTCTCCATATATTTTCATTTTATTTTAAAAAAAATCTACATCTCGTTCTTGTGAACCAAGTGTCTTGTCTCGTGGGATAAATGTCTTTAGTGTCTGAGCACAAACGACTTTCATAAATGTCCTGGAAAGAAATTGCGGATCAAGTACAATTCAATGGTGAGTTTAATAAGTGTAAAGTCCCGCCATCTTCTGTCAGAAAGAGACTTTGCAAGCGATCCACGTTTTCTGCGTTCATTGCTACAGTTTGATTCAAATAACTACCGCAAATACAATTTCATTTGAATTCAATATTCTCGACCGGTGAGAACTTTTACGGTGTGTTCAATAAAACCATATTTTTTGAGTGCATCAAATGACATTTGGAATTTGGACCTTTCCAATTTAGCAATGTTTTTTTTAAAGTAATTACAGTTTGCGTATTGTTCCTTGTGTGGCTTCTCACTTCTAGATGGTGATGGAGAGTGGCGATTGGTTGGTTGGTGGAGACCTCCAGGTTCTGGATCGCATCTACTGGAAGGATGGACTGGATAGATACAGGCTCACACCAACTGAGCTGAAGCAGAAGTTTAAAGAGATGAACGCGGGTGAGATCTATTGTTGCGCGCTTTGTTAAAGATTTCCCTTTCGATGAAACTAAGCACTGGACACCCAGAAAGAGTTAATCGACTTGTGCGATTATGATCACATCTAGCTAGGGTTCTTTTGTTTGTGTATTTTGGATGTTCTCCCTGTGACTAATTGTGTCTTTCAAACCAGTTTGTCTTTCTATTTTAGGGCTATAATATTTCTGAGTTTATGAGAAGATGATGATTCATCTTTTCAATTGAGGAAAAACGCACATGATTGAATTATTGAATGCTCACTCTAAAATGTGTGGCACCGTTAATTAGTCGTGCTTTCTTGTTTCAGATGCCGTTTTTGCCTTCCAGTTGAGAAATCCTGTCCACAACGGTCACGCGCTGCTCATGCAAGACACACAGCGGCGATTGATAGAGCGTGGCTACCGGCGACCCGTGCTTCTGCTTCATCCGCTCGGCGGCTGGACTAAAGACGATGATGTGCCACTGCCTTGGCGCATGAGACAGCATGCTGCCGTGCTGGAAGAAGGGCTGCTCGACCCCAACTCCACCATAGTCGCCATCTTTCCTTCACCAATGATGTATGCTGGTCCAACAGAGGTAAGTGAGAATGAAAAAGCACCTAGGACAAACACCTGAGGGGCTCTCCTTTTCAAGAATGTTCCGTTTATCTCAAATGTAACGGGCTATTAGAATATTTTTGGTTATAGGATCTTCAAGATTCAGATTGATGTAAAAATGAAAAAATCAGAAGCATCTTTGAAATTAAAGTTCAACGTCAGGAAATAACATTGCAGGCACAAGCTCGAAATGCAATGTCACGGCTGGGAAATGCACTGCGGGCGGCAAGCGCAATCAAAGCAATAAAACTCTGTGAGACTACGCACCACTCTATAACGCTCTAGAAATATCTAGACTCGGCAAACACACTACAGGTAATTATACAATACATACAAAGAGCTTATAACTAAAGACAAGGAACACCGACTGTATTTAAATGTACAGTACATTGTCTTTTCATAAAAGACTTGCTGAATTTGTTAAATAATGGAACTTTAAGATAGGGGAATTAATAATTTCCTTCTTGACTGTGTTTCTCTTTTCTCTTGATCTAAAGGATATCATGTTAGTTTAAAGCCAATGGACATGCAACACACAATCAAAGCACATTTTCTCCTAGCAAAAACAATTGCTGGGATAGTTGTCTGCCAATTCGCAAGTCTCTTGTTTATTAATAATTTTTCTAAAACGTTATTCATAGCAGACTCTGCTCGCCATTGCTCTTACAGCAAGTCACGTAACGTATATAGAAGAGCCGCAGACTTGAAAAACATTGAGCCATGCATTATATTTTTCATTTAATTTATTTACATTATTAGCAAAGAGTATTATGTATTATATTGCTGTTTGATAACTTGATTTTCAGGGTTAAATATTTAAAATAATACAATTTCCAGAAAGAATAATGAAAAGAATTGTGATCTTTATTCTAAGCTTAAAATCATGATTCTCATTTTATCCAGAATTGTGCAGCTCTATTTCAGATACAAGCGTGACAAATATAAGCTTCCAAGAGTCAAATTGAATGCATGTGATCATGCGCTTTTAGGTGCAGTGGCACTGCAGGGCCCGAATGGTGGCCGGGGCCAATTTTTACATAGTGGGCCGAGACCCAGCAGGAATGCCTCACCCTGACACGGGCAAAGACCTGTACGAGCCCTCGCATGGGGCTAAAGTCCTCACCATGGCTCCTGGACTCATCTCGCTGGAAATCGTGCCTTTCAAAGTGGCAGCCTACAATAAAGTCAAGAAAGCCATGGACTTTTACGACTCAAAACGGTAAGTTGGATTTTTTTTTTTTCTGATTTGGAAAACATTTGCAGGCATGGTTTGATGAAAGCGGAATTTAGACACATTGACAGTGATGCTAATCTGAAATCTTCCATGCCAATAATTACAGGAAATGTTTCAGTTGCGTGCTTTTCACTGAGTTTGACGCCGACTTTCTTTTCTATAAAATTATTTTCAATTGGAGATCTACCAGTACTCTTCTGGCGCAGTTTGAAATCTCGGTGAAATCATGTGACTAATCTTAAGTAATTAGGTAATTAAGTATTTTTTATTTTTTTTGCTCTTCCCGATGAAGAACGTGAGGAAAAATGTCTGGAATGGCTTTTGTTGTCGGCTCCGGATGCAAATCTGGATCCCACACGGAGTTTAAAGGCATTTTTGACTAATAAATGAAAAACCGTCATTTATTCACTTTTTCTGAAACTTTTTACAAACCATATGGTAGTGTTTTTTTCGGTGTGGTTTTTAAAGTATGCATGACAATGAATCTGGTTTCAGTATAAAGGCTAAACATTCATCTCTCCATCCTTCTACTGATCCCTTTTATCTTTCTCCCTTCCGCTCCTCCTTTCATCTGTCATTTCATTCACGCTTCCCTCTTTGCTTCCATTCATTCTTCAACTCCTCATTTTGTCTTGCTCTCCATCTTTTTCATGTATCCTTTCTTCCACCGTTCTGTTTTCCCCTTCCTTACTTTCTCTAATATAGTGAATAAAGTCATTCATGTCTGGTTAGGATGAATGACAAAATGATACCCATTTTTCAGGACTTTGTTTTTATTAAAATAACTCTTTAGAGCAAATTTGAGGTATGATACTTGAGGTGATCTCCTTCTAAATTAATCTACATTCATCTCTAATCAAGGCAATCAGACAGACATTTTCTGCATACAGTATATTTAAACCTCAGACTTTCAATTCTACTCAATCACAGGTCTAATGTATTAAAATGATGAAATACATTATATTATTGTTAGTCGTTTTTATGACATGCAGAATGTCCAGTTAAAAAGTATTAATGACAAATATCTATAGACTTATAGATACTTGGCTCATTTTCACCAATCAAAAATTTACTTGTTGCATTGTGAATAAAAATGTAAAAAGAAAAGTATTGTAACTGTATTTTGCTCACAAGTGGTTGGAATCAGACCGCATCTCGCTTTCCAGCATCACTAGCCTTCTGCATGAGCGACGTTAAAGGTTGAGGGGGTTTGAGCCTCACACTCCGTCTGAGTTTCAAAGGGTCTCTTGGCGCCTTAGTAAATTTATGGCATTCCGTCTGCTCCTCAAGCAGGGTGTCGGGCCTGGCCAAAATCGAGACGAATATGAACGTTGAGCCTAATTGCCAGCCGTCGCCCCTAAAGTCTTCCTCTAAAACGCCCCAAATCAGTCCAAGCTGTTCCTCATTGAAACGCATATTAACTCTTCTCCGTGAAGTGTGTACGTGTCTCACTCCATCTGCCCTCCGAGACTAGGTGCTTGATGGTGATGATGTTCTACAGCCTCGTCATTCTTTGAGGAGCTCTTGAAATGAATTGCACCGTTGACTTCAAATGACCTTGGGAAACACGAGAGAATCCGAACACAAAACATATAAAAGTGGGAAAACATACAATGTCCACCTGTTTTTTTTTCCAGTTATGTTTGGAAAAAAATGTTAGGTTCATGTTTTCTTGCATACCATCCACACACTTTTAGAAAATGTCTGAAGTAATCTCAAACTTGATTGTTCGACCAATCCGAGAGGTCTGCTGTTAGGCCACACCTTTTCACATGATGACAATAGTGCATTTGCCTTGTCCATTGTAGCCAGGAAAACTACACGTTATATCTTCTTATATTCAAAAAAATTAAAGCCATCTTGTAGATTTTGATTATTTTAAAGTATATTCTGAAAAAAAATCTTTTCATGTATAAACTTTTTTACAGTCTTGGAGATAAGTGCAAAATGCATTTAGTGTATTTAGTGTAAACTATATTTACATTTCAAGTTTATTATTTGAATTAATTGTCTTTACATGTGGCAGAAATATCGATGTTTATATGATCTAAAGCAGCTTTCTGGACAGTTGTTAATTCTTTTCCCGGGACTTGAAGTCATGCACTACTGATGAAGCAAGCGCGTATTACCAGGTTTAGGAATTAGTTAGAACTACATATAAAAGTTTAAAAGTGGAAAGAGATGATTTGCTATGGCGACCCCTGATTAGGAAAAAGCCGAAAGAGAAGTAGTAGATATAATTTTAAAAACACAACTTTTTATCCTCTCTTTCGTGTGATTTAGCAAGCAAACCTTTTGTGTTTTTACATTTATGCATGTAGAAGAGGTTTTTTTTTTGCTTTTTAAAACTGCACCAACCAGCTTGCACAGAAATGTCATCACAAATAAATCACAAACAAATATCAAAAACTTGATGCTAGAAGTAATATTTGGATTGATTTGTGTCCAATCTCGCAGATTTAACGCAATACAAACAATTAGCAAATATGTACATTGCTATATTTTCACCTGGAAGCCGTGTAATTATTTTCTAATTCAGCATTTAGCATTTCTGATTGAATGTCGCCATGCTGTGTTTGCCATTTTTAACGGCAGCATGATTAAAATAAAAATAAAACCGCCATCCAATCTCCTACAGTCATTAAATATGTGTTACAAATGCGCTCTTGCTGGGAGATTAGTTTTCCTACGGTCTGCATCTTAATTCGAAGAACAACTAATCCTTAACAAATAAAGCCCGAGCGGAGGAGCCGACGAGGATTCTATTTAGACTAGCGTTGGGGTTTTATCCCCGCCGCCAGAGCCCAATTAGACGTGTTTATCAGACATTTTCCACGCTGTTTATTTTCAAAACCGCTTGTTTAAATGAAAACGTGTAAGCGAGAATTTAGCCTTTAGTGGCATGCGGCCATGGCAAAGCGTATATTTTCGACGAGACATCACCTTGTTTTTTTTTTCTCCTGAAAGCATGTAGAATGTTAGGGAGTGGACAGTCTTTAAAAGCCAACTGCGAGAAGGTTGATCATTATAACGCTCTTTTCTGAACGTAATGCTCCATTACATCCAGAAATGTCCCAAACAGAAGCAATTAGTTGCCAGATTTGGTTTATTTATTCTTACTCGTCAATTAATGTTCTCAACGTCTTCTGCACATCTCATGGTTCCTCTGCTGTCTCGTTTCACACCAGCCACCAGGACTACGACTTCATCTCAGGGACTCGGATGAGGAGGATGGCTCGAGAGGGCCAGAACCCTCCAGAAGGCTTCATGGCTCCCAAGGCCTGGGCCGTTCTCAAAGAGTACTACCAGTCTAAGGAGAAGGTCTGAGGTGATGTGGAACACACAGAGACAGAACACCGGGACCACCCTTAAAGACTTCTCTACAATCGCACAGGTTTAGTCTTATACCAGTCACGTGAAAAAATAGAACACGAAAACCCTTGTAAAGTACACTGATGCTGCTTTACTGTACACTGAACAGAAAATGTTGTTTTTGTCACTCTGTATTGATAAATCGATCGAAATATTTTGAAAGATTTTCCAAAGTTAACCTGCTGCTCGCAAAACTGGATTTGTGTTTAATGCTTTTTGATTTAATCTACCGTATTTATGTGATTATAAGCACTTCTTTTTTCCAAACTTTGAAGCTCAAAACCTCAAGGGGAGCTTACATTTACGCACATTTTTGAAATATGCACATATACATACAGTACGTGCCCATTTTTCCATATTTCAAGGAAATGATAATACGTCGTCTTTGTGCAGGGCTACATAAATAATGGTTCCGGAGGCAGACAAACTTATAAGCTTTTATTGGCTGAATAACAGAAAGAAAGATACATTAGCCACGCAGCAACACTTAGCAGTGGCTAAACAACCAGCTGCTCTACTACCTCACGTCACCGCATCCAATTTTTAAATGATTTATAAAAATGTAATATGCCCAAATATGGACATAGCAATTGGAATTGTAGCATTCCCTGCATTGAGAAATGTATAACAGTTTCCTTTTTTGTCTATTATTCAAATAAAAGGACATTAAAGTGAAATATTGGTTAGGCTTAGACATTAAGACATTTGCATTTTGTGAATGGAAAATAACAGGGTGCTTATATTTGCACAAATACGGTTTATTATGTGCGTTGCTTATTTTCTTGTCTGTCCCTCTGTTTCTATGATAATCTAATTATGTGACGAAGCGGCATCAAAATATTTGTGAACGCTTTTGAGACAATAGCTCCTTTCACACATACAGACGTTACAGGCAAAATGCTGCATGCAGTCAGTCATGTGTGAACAGACAAAAGCTGGGAACATGCCGGCATAGGTACTTGTAACGTTGTCGGAATATTGCCGGCATTCTGCCCTGTGTGAAAGCGGAGGGAATATTGCCAGAATAAGCATGCAGAAGTTCAGTACGTGCTGACATCACCCACTGCTCGGAGCCAATCAGAACATTCTGGCCTGGGTCGCACGCTCATTTCACGCTTACGCAGGTCCAGCTGTCTAAAAGGTGTCGCCAGTTGATGATGTCACAGAATATTCACTCCTCGCTGTTTACAGAAATCACAGTGGAACCAACTGGAATGACAACGAAATCAAAGCGCTTGTAATAATTCGGGCGGATGAAGACATTTGTCACCACTTCAAAGACACAGTTAGTGTGTCACCAATGAAACAGTTACCGCCCTTATCCATGTTCACAAAGGCGCAGCTGTTTAAAGCGTGTCGCCAGTTCATGATACCACCGGTATTTTGAAAACGCTGTGTGAATAGTTCTTTACCTGTAAAATGCAGGAATGGCAGCGCTTGTGTGAACAGTTTTTACCAGTAAAGTCGGTCTGGTAATTTTCCTGCATTTCACCGGCATTGCTGTGTGAAAGGTGCTGGTGTCACATTCTTGCGGTTGTTACTTTCATTGGAAAACAAAACATCACATCGATGTTACATAAGTTGTTCACAACATTGTGTTACATTTTAGATTCCTAGTGTTGTTACGGGTTTGTGTTACTAGGCAGATTATTTGTGTTGTGTTTTTTTCGATAAAACTCCTCACAGAGACGCACTTTTGCTAACAATCAGTCGTATAGTGCGGTTTGTAATCTTAAGTATCCGTACTTCAGCATTCCATTTACCATTAGACGGAAAGTCTGCGATAAGGGGAAATGACGCGACTACGTCTCTGATTCACTTCGCGGCACGGCGGATATTGCACATGTGTGTGTGTGTTTCCCCGGTTGATGGAGGGAAAGCCAGTGGTGTGCTGCCGCCGCTCCAGGTCAAGCGCGCAGAACATACACGGATCAACCCAGCTGGTTTCCAGATGCTGCCGTGCCCTGTGAAAGCGAAACACCTCGGCTTGATCCAGACGGATGTGCCAGAAGTTTCTTTCCCCGCCAGATCTTGTTCGGCCTGTAGTCCTCCTCCAGTGGAGACGCTGACATGATTGAGAAGAGTTTCTATTCGAGCAGGATGTGACGATGGCAGGACGCTTCTTTATTTCCGTCACCGATGTGCATTATTTATGTGTGCACTGTTTGGTCTCACACAAGATTAAACGTGTCCGGGTTGTTTCCGCACAAGTGTCGTCTCGTTTTTGCTGTTGAAAGGTTCTCAGGCTTCGTTCAGACAGGGAATGTGCAGAGTTATGGTCTTTATGTCTAAAGGTTCATGACTCCTTGAACCGACATTGCTTAAAATTGAATCACCTCGATGTGTCATTTCATGCTGCAATTTTTTCCCGTATTTTACACGGTAGTTGCTTCTTGTGAAAGGATTTTTGTTTTAAATGTGTTTGAAAATTTTGTTCAAGTAAACTGCCTCTCTAACAATAAATAGACAAAGACGTGTTTCTTTTGAAGACGTGAATTCACTTCATTCTTTAACAGCGTGCGAGTGGGAGTTTGGAACAGCCGAGACACTTTCTCAGGCGGCTAAAAAAAGACAAGCAGAAGGACGAATTAGAGGCGAGAATTACACCGTTTGCAGATCGTAATTCTGCAATAAACCAGGTGAAATCGCAAAATAGAGCTGTTGAGTTTCATTTGCGGTAAAGACGTGTGTGTGTGTGTGGTGTGTCTACAGCAGACATTTTGGTACAACCTTTCAAGGAACTATTCTATAATAGTGAAATACCTGTATGTTGCACAATTACTTTTTTACACTTTGATTTTTGAATTACATTTAGAATCTTTACACAATTCCGCTCAATATAAGAGAAAATGTTCACCCATTATCTTCTACTTACTCCACATCTGAGTTGTGGGGAGCTGGACCTTTGGGTCTGAGGCCAGACACAGCCGCTGGAATGGTGGACAACCAATCCCAGAGCAGAACACACAGATTCACACTTCCACTCTGTCCTATTGCCAATTTTCAAATCCCAATTTACCCAAAATGAATGTTTTTGGACTGTGGGAGAAACCGGAGACCCGGAAGAAACCCAGCAAGAATGGGAAGATCAAGTTAAGATTTTGACAAATCAAGATTTTAATGCTTTTTCAAATTTTGACAAATATTCACATTTTTGAAATTGGATGTTCTTTAGCACTGCTGGGCTGCACAGGAGGTCTGCACAACATCTGTCCGATGATGAACTTTTGATATCAGATGCTCTTTTTACTTTTAAGCTTTATAGGTTTTAAATTCAGCCCTCACATTCTAAGCCATGATCCCACCACCACCACCACCACACTTAACTGTGAGTCGTCCTCTTCTCCAGGACTTCGTCTTTCTCAATTTACTTTGCTGAAAGTCTTGATGAATAACGTTAGCATGTTTCTCGATAAAAGGAATGAAGAATGTTTTTTTTTTACATTGTTACTCTTTTTTTTTGTTTGTTTACATTTTTTGAAAACATTATGAAATTTGTGTTACAAATAAGGCCTTTTGATATAATTCTGGGTTTGTTACATTTCAGGCTTTTGGTTACAGTTCGGGTTAATTATTTTGCGTTACTTTTCTTGTTCTTTTGTGTTTCTTGTTTTCTTATGTTCTTTTCTGGGCTGATATTTGGTTTGAAGTTTTGAAGTATAGTTCAGTCTACAAGTTTTGTTGAGTCTGGTTTTTTTTTATGAATAGAATAAAAGATAAAACTGCTAATGTAAACACATCATTTTGTTAAAATGCATTGTATTGGTTTGTTATCTTAAGTGTTTCTTTGAGGGTTTCATGGGGGGGGGCAAAACTTATATGGTGTTTGTATTTTATATACGTATAGAAAATATTTTTGACAAAAATCATAGAATCTCTTGGAAACTGAACTTGTTTTAGATCCTTTTTTATTTTTATGTTGGACATTCCAAGATTTTAGTGGGAGAAACCTAATTTACTCAATATATGATATAAACCTAATATACTCGGTAAATGATAATTGATCAGAATTTATGCCTCTGGTTCTTCACCTGTCTGTCTTCTAGTGCACATTTTATTGTCCCCACTAAATGGATTATTTTTATTCTGCATGGAAAGTGGTGTGAGCTAATGACGAAGATGGCTTGATGCTATCATCAAATGTGTGTTTACTTTAGGTCAGCGTTCTGAATTAATAAAACATTAGCTTGCGCTAGCACGCACCGTATTCAAATGTTCTGGCTTGTGCCGAGGTCTTGTGCGTCAGTCCCGAGTCCTGATGTTCAGCCTTTATCTGTCCTTCCTCAATCAGGAGACACTGATTTTATCTACTTACCTCAAAAAGAAACAAGCAAATCCTTGCGTTTATTTGCCCGTCGCTAGCAGGGCCGGACCACCCCTGAGGGGCTCCTCGCCACATAAACACTGGCCTTCCACTGCTAATCAAACCCTTTTATTAGCTGATCTGGCAACTGCTCCAAGGGTTTTAGCGTTAGCAAAATTTCCGCTTAGCGTTTAGCTAGTTCTGTATAATAGAAAACTAAAAGAAAGGTTTTTTTTTCAAGTTTCAATTTGAATTGAGGTTAAATTATTTAAGCTGTACAAATTGTAAAACGTATGATGGATGATGATGGTTCAAGGTCATATAAAAAGAATAAATAAAACACGGAATGTTTTTTTTTTTGGTTTTTTTTTTAAGAGGTACAGTATTTAAGAAAATGCATATGTGTGTGTAGATTCTCAGTATCTGTGTATATTCATAGACATGTAAACAACATGTTTGTATTTTATCCATTTTACCCATGTCCATATCCACACGTCACTTTTTCCACACAAGAATCACTTTTTATTTATGAAACAAAAAGCCACAGCGTCATAAATAAACACACAATGTTGATGTAGATTTGCATTCAGTTTGAAGATGCTATCCACAGCGATGCAAATGACGCATAAATATATCCTCAATAGTAGGATGACCTGCCCCGCTCATGCCCGCGGCCTCGGGGGTTTATTTGTTCTCTTTTGTCCATTTAGGAAGTTGCAAATAACTTCAGATGCCAATCTGAAGTAACGCAAGCGTGTGGTTTGCTGTTTTTATGCTTTATTAATAATCCGTAATGGTTTTGTTCCATCCCAGCCTTGATGATGCAGCACCTGGTGGGGAATCTGGATTTTCCCATGCATCATCTTCCGTGTTGCTATTTGATGTGTTTGGCTTGGCCGTGACTTCAGCTTTGATCACGAGCTGGTCTTGGTTTGGACTGGACCTTTCCCCAGGAGACGTGTGTATGTGTGAACACGATCCCAAACAGACCGGGTGCCGGACTTGATTCAGAATAAATGGCCCAATTAAATGTCTCCTTTATGGTTTTCATCAGCACTGCACTTGTTTGCTGTTGTGAAACCTTCTTGAAGTCGGAATGAAGGGTGGGGTCTCCTCCTCTTCCTCTTTTCTTTCATCCTCAATATCCAAGCACAAACAAACAGAGGAATTAAACCTGAGAGGGAATTGTTCATTGCGGAAAAACAGAAGCAATCGGACAGGAAAACAAGGATGATTTATTATACTCACCCATCCACCCACGACCCTCCTGCAGCTTCTAGGTTTTTCAGCTGCTTCTGTTTGAGCCTTTCATTCCTTCATCCTTTACTAGTGGGAGCGGTGAGCACAGCCCCAAACTATTGAGTTCCTGTCATTCTTTCAATAATGTTAAGCCATCATCTGGTTGTTAACTAGTTCTCTAGATGAATATTCCTCTAGAGAAAATATTCAGAGCTATTTCTCATCTTCTGAACTTTTATACTTCAAACTCAACCTTTTCATACCCACACAAGGGTGCTTGAGTGTTCATGGGAATTCGCCAGACATTCTGGATGTTTTTGTTGACTTGGAGAAGGCGTTTGTTGGACCGTGGCCTTCGTGGCAACTTGTGGCAGGTGTTTCGGGGTATGAAGTGCTGGACTCCTGATAAGGGCGATCCGTTCTCTGATCTCCGATCTTTGGAGGCCCTCTCAAACATGTCCCACCGAAAGGAGGGCCCGAAGATGACCCATTGGGATGCTGGAGATTTGTGATTAGTGGATTGTCACTATCAACTTTCTTGCCTTTTCCTTTACATTACATTTATGCAAGATAAAAGTTGACACCAGTAGAAACAAGCACAGAAATGAAGTCTTAATACTGTCCTTTTAAGGAAATGAGCTTTTTGATGTTTTAGGACTTGTGTATTAAAACTATCAAATTAATTTTACTAGTTGATATAGAATTTTTTTTTTTTTGTTTGGTTTTTGTTTTCATCTCTACGGTTACACTAGAATACATTGTCCACATTGCAATCCATCCTAGAAAAGAGATTATCCATTGACTTTAACTTCATTCAAGAGTGATATGATTATGATTTTATTTTGCGTTTTGTTGAAACCGTGTATAAAGTTGTGCTTTTCTTAACCAGAATGTTTCTGATCAGTGTCTGTATGACCCGATCCATCAGACTTCCATTTTCTGAAGGTGCAGGATCACAAGATCTTTCCACATCACGAACGCAGTCACAAGTGTGTCTAACCAAATGTATCCAAACATTTAGTTAGCATCATGTTTTCTAGCTGGTTTAAATGCTCTCCAGACCTCCATGAAGCTGAACAAGCGTGATGTAAACACACTGTCTGTCTCGTTTTTCCACCTCTTCCACCGGGACCATCTCATGGCGTTCTGTTCTTCCAGAAGTGCATTACTTGAGTGAGAAATCACCACTATTACTGACTCCATCCTCTTGTTTGTATTTGTGGCAGTCTGAGTTCCACCTCTTCTCATTTACACCCAATTATTCTTTGGTGAGAACACGCAGAGGCAGATGGAACGTATTATAAGTGTATACACATTCTGAGCGGCTTACTAATTCTTGTCAGAGTGACAGTAGACGTTATCCATCCACATGGTTTGCGTTTAGGAAACTTGGCGGATTTTATTTAACATTTTTAATATTTCAAACAGGGTTGAGTTTCAATCTGTCTGTGTGGTATTTTCACGTTCTCCTTGTGCTCTTGGTTCTTCAACAGAACAAAACAATTTAGTTCATGTTTGTTTGTGTGTGTCTCTTGTGATTGGTCGATCACTGGTTCAGGTTATGTAGGTTCCTGCCTTCAAAACTTCTTTATTTTTCACACAAAAAAGGCAGGTGTAGCGGCCAAACGCCCGCCTTTTCCGATTCAGGGCTTTGAGGTCATCCATAAAGCACACAATCTTTTGCTTGAGTGTTTTATTGTTGCTTTCTTTGTTTAAAAAAAAGTTACGTTTCCAGATGAGTATGTCCTTTTGTTCTTGGTTTGTATGATTTGTGTGGATTTAGTTAGTGTCTTCACCTGTCATGTGACCCACCACCTTCATCACGTGAACAAAATATACTTCTGTTATTTCTGCTACAGGTTTCTCTTTTGGGTTTTTTTCTTGCAGTTTTGTCTTATTTTCAGTTGCAGCTTTCCTCTTTCTCTATTGCTAGAGACACTCACAATAAAGTCAGGCAGGTTGGAGTCTTTTCACTCACAAAACCTGGACTTCAGGACGTTCAAGCTTCCTCTCCTCTCTGGCTCAATTTTCCCTCTTTTATACAGGCAGATTGCTTGAGAAGCTCACAGCACCTGTGTTACGTCATTACTATTCCGAGCGCTCACACCTGTGGCTGTGCTGTCCATGGTCCTGCAGCATTTTCTAACATGTCCCTGGTCCTGAAATGGCCAAGTGTCTCACACTCTTCACCTCTTTGATTAGATATTGAACAATCCAGGGTGTGTACAGGTCCATGCCTAATAATGGTCTGTGTGTACAAGCAAGCAAATAGTTGTGTAATTAAATTGACGCCCTGGCCAATTTAGTGTTGGAGGTTTGATGGTGAATGTAAATATCTCACAAGATCTATATTCGTACCAGTTGCTGTGTTTTGAATTAAGCTTTTAGCACATTTTTTTATTTAGTTTTCTCCATTGTTAATTAAAAGCTTTATGATAACTTGTTTTCTAATTAACCCCTCATGCATTTTAACTGCCAATTGTTTTGTTAATTTCCTTTTTTTTTTTTTTTTTTTTAAACTTTATTTGTAGGGTCATTTAAAGCCATATGTTACCTTGATCAAGTTTAACTCTTTGTTACCTTGTTTGTTTGACTTCTTTTAAAACAGTGTCTATGTTTTTGCTTCTTAGCGAGATTTTTATTTTGAAAAATTTCGCCATCTTAGTTTGCTCCTTTGTGGCATTCCATGCTTTAGATTTTTACTTTAATTGAAGACACCTCAAAGCTCAAAAGATGGGTGCCTGTTGGTAATGGATGTTTGGTATGTGCCCAAAAACACAACCACACAAACCCTGTTAGAAAAAGAAATCAGCATCTCCATATAGTTAATCAACAGTAGGACGCGTTAAGTTCTCTAAAACCTTCTGCTTTTGGGCTGCGTTGAATTGTGACCACAGAAAAAAACATGGTGAACCATCATGGCAACCCAAACCGCAACTGTAGACACTTTACACTGAACCTCAAGAAACACAGCGTCAGGAGGATGAGCGTAGAGGCAGAATCCGAGACCCTGATTTCCAAAAGAAACACTAAATTTACAAAGCTATCGGTACCAACTCTAACATGAGCAGTTGTGGTCCAGTGGTATGAAATGGGTCTTTGTCCGTGTCCTAGGGCAATGCACTGACCCTCACATGCCCCCGGGTCTCGTATTTTGAGGCTGCCCACTGCTCTGGGTTTGTGTATCACTTCACTGGATGTTTTAATGCTGAACACAAGTTTGATATTGCCCTGAATGGCCATGTTGAACAACTTCCTTTATTATCCTTACGATATTTAATCATCCAAATTTGATGTAACAAATAATTTTTTTAGTCTGTATATTATCAATATCTATGAGTTTCACTTTTAGGTGGAAATGGTGAAACGCATCAACTCTTTGATGATATTTTAATTACCGGACCAACGCTTTTACATTCACAAGATCTAAATTTTTGGTCATTCATGCCAAACATCAGTTGTACAGGCTTCATCCAGGACAGTTGAACCATCCCGTTGTCATTCATGTGTGTACTGTACAACATGCACAACATGCTCTTCATTTGAATTAAATGTTCTTAATTTCAAACTAGCCCCCTTTTGAATTAAATGATTAAAGCTGTTACCTGCAAATTTAAATCGTGTTTTTTAAGTACTCTATATGTGAGTACTGAAATGCAGGGGTATCAAGTAACGAAGTAATACTACTTCGTTACCTAACTGAAGTAGAAATTTGGCTTACTTTTACTTTACCAGAGTATTTATTTTTCTGCTTACTTTCTACTTCTACTACTTATTTTTTTAAGCAAATATTGGTACTTTCTAATCGCTCCTTTTTCAAAACTAGCCGCGTTACTGCGATTTAATTTCAGTCCATTTTATTTCCGTGTTTAATCGATCATTTTAATAGAACAATATAGTTCTATAATTAATTTTAGTTCAATTTTCCTTGCATTACTTTTACTTAAAACTTAAAAGTACGTTTTATCAGTATTAGTAACGCTACTTTACCTTAGGAAAATATTGGGCGTTTTACTTTTACTTTCACAGAAGTACTTTTTAACCCTAGTATCTCTACTTCTAACAAAGTAACGGAGGTGACTACTTTTGACAGCACTGCTGAAATGCAAGTACTTGTACTCGTTCTCCAAAAAAGTGGTGTCTGTGCAACAGTAACATACATAGATCATTCCTTTTTTTCACTCATTCTTTTATTTTGTCATGGTGCTCGTGTCAAGCGAGCGTGGTCTTCAGCGTGCTGTCAGAACACTGACCGCTGAGTCTTGACCTGCTGCTTCTTCCTTCTTACCTCCCATCTTTTTGTACAATGAGCCATTGTGCGGCTGTTATTTAATCCTGTGCCGCTCGTGAGCTTGTGACAGTGAGAAATGGCATCAGATGATGTCACTGTCGGCGTGTGGAGGTGAAGCACAAAGAAGCACCTTAGATAGTGATGAGTGTGAGAGAACGCTGAAGATTTCACTGAATCTTCCCTGACAAACATCTGGACA
This sequence comes from Paedocypris sp. Pulau Singkep, assembly GCA_017309775.1. Taxonomy (NCBI): domain Eukaryota; kingdom Metazoa; phylum Chordata; class Actinopteri; order Cypriniformes; genus Paedocypris; species Paedocypris sp. Pulau Singkep. The sequence goes on along the minus strand of MU204326.1, from coordinate 11,879,652 downwards.
GGACGACTGATGTTCTCTCTGTCTCATTATGACCAGATCCTGGAGAAAGTTTTTCTTCTCTAAAACGGAAATATGCGATCAATACTTTCTTTTTCTTTTCTTTCTTTCTTTTTTCTTTCTCTCTTTCTCTCTTTCTTTCTTTCTCTCTTACTTTCTCTCTTGCGCTCTCTCTCTCTATTTGTGTGTGTGTGTGTGTGTCTCTCTCTCTCTCTCTCTCTCTCTCTCTCTCTCTCTCTCTCTCTCTCTCTCT
>MU204326.1:11831246-11879302 GCA_017309775.1 Paedocypris sp. Pulau Singkep | reverse complement strand
TTTAGCCTAAAGTGAATGGCTTTTAATTTATGTAAATGAGCCAAACTCCCTTTTGAATCTTTATGAATTCAAAGTTTGAGCACGATTTTCAAAGTTCTAGCAACGTCTATAAGGTTATGTGTGTGTGAACATTTTTTTATTTCTAACCCATCGTTTATAGCATTTGTATCCAATTTATAATTAATAGCATTTATATCTAACCCATCATTTATCATTTTTAACCCATCATTTATAATCTAACCCACATATATTACCAAGGTTTTTGATTTTCTGTTTTTCATTTTTCTTTTTTAATGTTTAGGACTTAACTCACCACCCTAGTTCTCGCTAAATTGTGTTTATCATCACTCTTTTTATTTTTATTTAATTTCTTCCAATTTTTATAGTTCTCAACTTGCATTCTCTCACTTTTTATATACATTATTCTCACTCCTTCTGATTATTTAAACACTAAAGACTATGTGGGGACACCTCTGTAGTTCTCAATACTCATATTTTAGTTTTTTTGCACGTGCTGAAACGGAAATTCATGTAAGTGCATTAATCTTTTTCTATTTACATTGTCGGAACCAATCCAATCTGTCAGGATTGAGCCGGGAATCTGAATCGGTTACCTGACAGTGTAAACGCAGTGGGATTCATTCAAGTCTCCATCTTTGGGAGATGAATGCTCGGTCACGCAGAGTTCCTCCACCAGATCCTGACCTGCTCCATTGTCTCTGATCAGTTTTTAAATATCAGTCTGTGTATAATCAAAATCCTCTTTATTCCTGACAAAGCCAATCAGGCGTGTGCGGAACTGTGATTGCACAACAATAATTGCACGTGCTGTTCAGGATACGATTATCATTCCACCACCACAACATTATTTTGTTTCACGCTCCACTGGATTGATTTAGTGAGATGTTTGTAAAATCACAAGCATTGTGAGCTTTTGGAAGTGCTACAAATTAAGTTTTTTGCTTACAAAAGGATTTTGCTTCATAAAATCAAGTTTCTTTGTTGCAGAGGGATTTTTACATTGTGATCAAAATTGACTTGCCGTGTTTTCTCAACTAGTTTGTTTAACCTTTTCAAACGGGCTCTGAGTGGTTCAGCGTGTACGTCAACACACATCCTGATCCCGGAATCGTAGTCGTGCCACTTCCCGTTCGCTTTTAGGGCCTTTGTGATATGTACGTAAAGTGAGGACGCTTCTGTACACTGCTGTAATAACTACATAAGGCGTTTCATCATGGCAGGTCGCAGGAAAGCGACAACTCTTCTCCACCATTGAAAACCTCTAGTAAAAGTATTTCTCTCTTTTCTGAAAGTTCTTCACTGCTGATGAAGACTCTCTTCGCAGTCCAGTTGTGAAGAGCAAAAGAACGGAAGTCACTTTCCACTGGTTCTTTTTCTGGTTTGTTGTACAAACAAACTGTATCCATGTAATAATTAATTTAGGTTGATTAAATTTGCAGATAAAGAACTGAATTCAGACAAAAACACATTTCCTGTTTTCTTCCAACTCTCTCTCCCTCACACACACACACAGTATATTTAAAATGTGTATGATTCTTGATCATGTTATGCGTTGTCTAAAACATCAATAGAATAAAAGTGTATTTATTCATGTATATTGTTTATAGCTGTCGTTATTTGTTACAATTTTAAATGTATTTCACTGTGCAGTGACAATGATGACTTGAACACTAAGACTTGACTTACAATAGATGATAATTTTTTTTTTAATGTTTTTAAGTTACAAAATGTAATTTGTGTAGAGCAAATAAAAACAGTATAAACTGAAAAAAGAAGCTGATTTTGGAGTCTGGGAGCTGATTGAGATAAAGAGGAAGTGGACGAATGATTCCTCCAGATCTGAAGCTGCTCTGTGACCTTCTGCTGACCATCACCATTAGGAGCTGAAGATGCTTCATTCATGTCAGACGACCCCATCCATCTTCTGGAAAGATGCAGACACTACAAAGAGATCCGATATTCCACCACTCCACTTTTTAGTGTCTGCTTCTTTCACACGACGGATGTTTTTGCACGTGTGCGTCTGATGACAGTGGAAAGTGTGTTCTGGAATTCTCTCTCTTCTATTCCGTCTATCTTGTTCAATTTCCTTCATCTGATTGTCTTTTCCTTTGGTCTTTCTGGGTTCTCATCATTTTCTCAATTATGATTTCTCACTAAATCTTTTTCTCACACTTTTTTCCATTATTCTCATTTGAGTCTTATTTGTGAGTCTCTCCCTTTCATTTAGTCTCTCACTTAAATTTAACTTTTATTATTACTCTTTTTCTATCCCTCTTTTTAAGTCTCACTTCTTTTCATCGCTCTCTCTTTCTTTCTTTTTTTCTCTCTAAAAATTAAAACAAAAAAATATTTTTGTCTCTCTAAAAACTTGATTTACAGAATCAAGACATGTGTATATACTGTATATATGTGTGTATACACGTGTACATATATACACATGTAAATATATAATGTATGTATATATGTATGTATGTATTGATCCATGTATTTACATCTATACACACACACACACACACACACACACACACACATATATATATGATATATATATATATATATATATGTGATATATATATATATATATATATATATATATATATATATAAAATGTTTCTTTTTAATAAGTTCATGAATGCAGTTTTAATAAATAAAAATTTAATTAAAATAAAAAAAAAAATATCTTTCAGTCTGTCCTTTCCCTCTGTTTCTGTTTGTCTCTTTCTGTCTGTCCATTCTTTCAATCTCTCTTATTCTTTCTCAAATCATTTAGCTTTTTTCTTTTTTATTGTTTAAAATTACCATAATTTTATATCAACAGTTAATTATAATATTAATACAAATTAAGACTGTTATGGTTTGATATAATTTAGACAATTTTGATGGCGGTCCCTCGCAACATTTTTGTGCATTTTGGTTGTTTTCCATGTTCTGTTTTGTTTGGCAAAAGTTGAAGCATTTATTTTGTGCAGGTCTGACCTGGAAAGCAGTGGGTAATTTTACGGCTTATTGGGTTAAAGTGATAAATAGTGAAAACCACACATGCTTTTTACTAATTGTGGAAAATTGTATTTGAAAAACATTGTACAATTCTCTAGAGTATATTGTCTAGAATTGTAGTGCTCTAATTCTGTGTGTGTGTGTGTGTGTGTGTGTGTGTGTGTGTGTGTGTGTGTGTGTGTGTGTGTGTGTGTGTGTGTGAGAGAGAGAGAGAGAGAGAGAGAGAGAGAGAGAGAGAGAGATCAGTGTCGCGCACTATAAACCATGAGGGCGGAGGAAACACTTCCTATAAAAAGAGGGAATCCCGAATGATGAAGCTCCAGACTGCCGAACTCGGGTAGGAATCAACTTATCTCAGCTTTGATTTTTTTTCCCCCCCTGTGAGTTCGCTGCAGCATATGAAGTTAAAATTCCTGATTTATGATCAATTCCGCTTTAACGGACTTGATTACGCGTGGGTTGTTCTCGCGCTCTCCTTTTAACTGACGTCAGTCCCGAGACACCGTTATTCCGTTTACATCACAGTTGATCAGGATGATGAGTGTGTGGCGGACTCGATGCTGCTGGATGTTGACGTTTTTGGTGGCAGCGATGCGGACGGAACAAACTCGAGGGGCCGAGAACAGAGCCCAGGTGAACTCCATCAGACCCCCGGAGCCTCTGGATGCTGCCGGGAACCGCTCCAGCCACATCACCGCACAGGTAACACCTTTCCCCGTTATATATTTACATCCCAGTCAAACCTCGGACATTTCAAGTGTCGTCATTTCACCTATGTGGAGTATTTTGCGAGTTGTGTAATTTTGTTATTTGTTTTTGCGATTGTCAAAGTTAGTGCAGAAAATCCAAATGGCTTTACTCTTTAAAAAAAACTTGAACTTTCAAACCTGTAGCATATAAAATATAAAAGTAAAACCCTCAAAATAAAGAAAGACTCAACCAAATGAGTTTTTTGTGAAATTGTGAGAGTGACACACACAAACCCAGAGCAGTTTCTTTTAAACAATACAAAGGTAAAATGTAAAATTAAACACATACTAAAAGTTATTGTAATGTACTAACAAATGTACTACATTTACAAAATTAAATTTAATATACATACCGTTTATATACAGTATATACTGTGTGTGTGTGTGTGTGTGTGTGTGCACACTGTATAAATATAGCAGTACATTTTGTGTACTTTTTGTGTATATATATTCGCACCTGCGCGTGTTTGTGCATTTATGTAGATTGCATACTAGTATGTTTGTGTGTTTCTATGTAAAATATATTAAAATGTAATTTTGGTAGCGTATTAAAATTGGGAAAATATTTTAATTAGACTACTGTATGCTCTTAATATTTTATACTTTTTTTAATGCTGGGAGTTGTACTCGAATTTCTAGACTAATAAATCATTTGGTATTACAAAGCACTTGGGACTGAAGTAAATGCTGTTTCAAGCTCAAATTCTCTCCATGTGTTAGTTAGGCAGTACTTCAGTCGCACAACCTCCTGCTGATGCGTTTGTTGCTAAGATCAGCCATGAATATGCAGATGTTTCCTTGATCAGCAGCAGATGCAGTTCATCTAAATGCTCAATGCAACAAAAAAGAGACACAAGATTTGTTCATCCTTCCATTTCTTGCAGCCGGAGGCTCTCCATTATTCCAGAATCCTATCCAAACAATTACTTTACCATCTCCATTATCGCAGGTGGTCTGGATGATCAGGACCGCCATGCATGTGGAAACCACAACAGTCCCGTATTAGTTAAATGTCATGCTACATTTATAGCAGCTTATCCAAATGCAGATTGCTAACAACTTTCCAGATTGCGAACAGGGAGACTATTGACTAATTCAGTTTCCTCCTGCAGATGTTTGCAGATGTTCTGGATGTTTTTTGTAAACCTGTGTCATGCAGGATACAGGATCTCAGAATTCACCTCAGTTTGGTCAGTTGATCTCTGTGTTCAATCCTAGTTGGATTGAGGAGCTCATATAGCATTAGATCTACATTTGTCTTGGAACATCTTGGTTTTTGTAGATTTTTGGTGCCGTTAAAGGCCATTACTGGAGTAACATCGATTATCTAAAATGTATTGTCTTTTGCAAAAAACGCAGGTGTAATATACATTTATAAAGATATATTTTTACTTTTATAATGTGCCTTTCGGGACCCTTAAGGTCTCGGAAGACAAATGCTAATTGTTAATAGTCAAGATTGGGGATTTCTGTAAAAGGACATATAGGAATGGAGATTCTTCTCTCCATTCTGGCGAAGACGGCTTTACATTTTTATATGGCTTTACACGGCTGCTGATGTGTTTCCTCCGAACTCTCTAACGCTCCGGGATACGGTAAAGATTACAACACCAGTTCCCAATAAATGTCCCGCACTGGCACGAGCCCAAACGCTGCAAATCAGGCAGTCAGGAGCAATGGCCACCCAGTTTCCTAGCAAAGCTGAACGTCTGTAGGTACATCAGGGCAATAAAACAGCAATAAATCAGTCGTGTATGTAGTTACGGCTTCATTTAGGTGTCTAAACCAAGAGACACTTGCTAGAAAACGGTTAGGAAAGCAGGTTTAAAAATAGGCATGATGGAGAGTGATGGATGTCAGTTAATTTCAATAACAAGTGAATATTATGAGTGTCGCTGAATCGATGTTGCTGGATGTTGACGTTATTAGTTGACTTAACAAACTCGAGGTACCGAGAACAGAGCTCGGGTGAACTCCATCAAGTCAAAGCTTCTGGATGCTCCAGTGACATTTCCTGTTTAAAATTTGACTAGTTTTTGACTAGAATTTGAAACCACAAAAATATGTGTGCTTTAAATGCATTTTTGGAAAAAGTAAAAATAAATTGCGCTTTTTAATCTAGTGCGCCTTATAGTCCGATAAATAGTATAAATAAAATTTTAGTTTTTAAATAAAAATACCGATAAAAATGGGAGATATTATTGAGACATTATCAATATATCAAAATAATCGCCATTATTTTGGTTCATAAAACTATACAGTTATAAAAGTGGAGCAAACTCAAAAGATTTAACTTGTTTTTACAGTTGAACATTCGCCACGTGATTGTTCATTTTTGTGATATAGTTTCTCATTGTCGGAGTGACGATCAGTATGAAGTACGTTTAATTTGGATTAGCAGTGGTTTCTTAAGCTCAATGTTAAAAAATTGCTTTGGGTAATAAAATATTTTAAATAAATAAAAAATGACATTTATAGCTGCAAGCAATGATTGTGGGATTCGAGATTTTAATGATTATCAATCAGATCTAATAATATCTAATAATAACAACTATCTAACCCCTCATTCATCCATCCACCCAAACACCCAACCCATCCACTCATCAATCTATCTGTCCATCCATCCATCCATCCATCCGTCCGTCCATCTGTCTGCTGCCTATACTTTAAGTGTTAACTAGTCATTGTCGTTGGTTGTCCGGTGAGATCCTGCTAGTGAGCGGTTGGTTATTCTGGGCTTGGGCTTGTAAAGAGGCAGGGTGTGTTGGCCTCTCCTGCTCTTTTCAAGGTTAAGTGACTGTTTAGTGATGCTAACGAGCTGAGAGAGTGAAATAAAACAGGCCAATATGTGGCAAGAAACCAACTCAACCATCTGCATTTCTTTTATTTGAGACAAAGGTCTAACTGGGGTTTCTGACCACAATTAACACCCCCAGAGCACAATATCACATTTCTCCAGTGTTCCCGCTGCTAAAGTTCAAGCGTTTTGTCAATGTGATTTTGTGGCCATCAGTTCTTATTTGACAGGATCACAAGAGATGAAAATTCTTTCCAAATAAATTTGGCACTCTGCACTCACTTGAATTTTAATGGAAACTGGTAAACCACATGGTTAAGGGCCTGTCCAGCAAATTCTCACTAGCCAATCAGAGTAGATCGCTGGATGGCCCCACCCCCATGTGAGAATCTCATCTCTATTAATACCAAAAAACTATTTTCAAAAGAACAGTGAAAACATTTTATTTAAAAAAATGCCTTGTGTGACGCTTGTTCATATGTGAAAAGTTTCTCACATTTTTTTTTTTTTTTGTAGTTTCACACACATTTTTTTTTTTACAGTAAAAGCTAAATACATCTTATATTACTTAAATAGTAAAATAGAATAATACATCTCAGTCAGTAAAGCACCAAGAGTTGAGGGTTCAATTCACACGGAAGCATTACACCAAACAAGTGGCTTTAGATAAAAGCGTTTAGATAATCACAGAAATGTGATTTTCACACTGTGGAAGAACCGGAATCCGGTCGACTTTGAAACCATAGTACTTCACCACACAAGACACGGAAATTGTAAGTAGGGTTCGGCTTTTTACAAATAAAACGTACACAGAGACCCCGGGGCCCGTCTCACCTTGACCTTGCGACACTTGACACCATGAATGGTGTTGGCGAATCGAAAGGCTTTCTATGAGTAAAATAAACCGTGTCGCTGAACAAACAAACCTTATCCACCCTCAAAGGGCAAGGCCCTGTCCGGATCCGATTGCACAGGAAACCTGCTCTCGCGTAGACTGTTTGAAGCTCCACCGTCAGGTAAATCTCTAGCCACGCGCAGACATTCACAAATCAATTGTTAAACACTATAGTTACAAACATATAGAAGTGTAAAGAGTACCTGAAACCATACTTGAGTAAAGTACGGATACCTTACTGTAAAAATCACTCTGTTACAAACTACAAATCACCAATTCCAAAATGACTTGAGCAAAGGTTGTAAAGTATCCAATTTAAAAATAACTGAAGTATTTTACTCATGATGAATTTAGGCTAAAAACACCAAGAAAGGTTAAAAACAAGAAACTCATTATTTATGAGGTTTATTTCCTAATATAGAAATTAAATGTAATACCTCAATGTTTTATAATGGCAAAACAATAAAGATAAAAAAAGAACAAACGGTCTCAGTCAAACTCAAATGATAAATAGCATCCAGTGCCTTCAGCATCCACGATAGAAAAAGATGCGCACAATCACAATGTAGCTAGTAACAATAAGTGTCCATTCAAATGTAGTGGTGCAAATGTAGAGTACATAAACCTTTCCAAGATGGCTACTGTTTTAAATTTAAACAGTTCTATAAACTAAAAAACGGAAGTTAATCTGACTTAAGTCAACGCTGCAGTGCCTCTTATCTATTGCTGCTTTGAGATAAGGTAGTTTTTCTATCACATGATATAAATCATTTAATGTCTTATGGCATCAGGAATGAAGACAGAAGATTTCATAGAGGTTTATTCATGGAGTAGTGACTCAGGGGCTGGTGCGGACCCTCATCGCCGTCCGTCTCTGAGCTTATCTCAAACATGATAAAAGGGAGGAATAAATACACAATGTGGAATCATTCAGTCGTATCTGAGTGTTGATCGGGTCATTAACTTCCTGATGCGATGATGTCGCCAGATTACGAGATTGTCTAGTTTAGCTTTGGATCACGTGAAGCTGGAGATGCGCTGCGTCACTTATTAAAAATGTCGGTTTTGAGCCGATAAAGATGTTTTTGCATTTTGCTGATGTTGTTCTATTTTTTTTAACAAGTGTCTGAATTGTTAAGAGTACTTTTGTGACAATTTGTTGGATAGAATGTAACAATGTTTTGGTCAGCATGATGAACAGAAACCAACAATGTCACAATCACCTACAAACTCAAAGATGAACTAAATAATAAATTTCGCTTCGTAAAAGAGTCATATAAATATATATTTTGATATAAAAACATTTTACATACAATATATCTATATCTATCTGTACTGTACATACAATTAAAAAAATATCAAGGTCTGATTTTGCAATTATGTGTAGCCATTTTTTTACTGTAATTCAGAGAACCATACTATAAGAAACATTATAATTCCTATATTGAATTTGAAAATATAAGTTTGAGTTTTGTGTCTCTCCTTTTCAATTTATGTTGTTTTTCTTTAAGCTTGTGCAGTGAGATTATTGCGCTTGATTTAACATGAAAGAACAATGCACGCTATTGTTTGTTATTGTGAGAACAGAGACATTTTTTTTTTTGCAAAATGTGTTATTTAACTGCTGTTGGAGAATTACACCCACAGTTTGTCTAAATAGCGTACAGTAGGGGTTAGTAAACCATTAGTGCTGGAGAAGTGTAATGTGCTTTATTTGTCCCACACTGTACGTCTCTGGTGTAAGTGGTTTGGCTTGATTTCAGCATGTGGTTCTGATGTTTCCTGATCTGTTACTTGCAAAAGTTGTTCTCCACAAATAATGTAGTTAAATGTTGTTAAAGACGGAGTGGCTTTCTCTTTTGTCTGAACACATGTTGTGAGTTTGACGCTAAAGTGACACTTTGGTGGTTTCTGGAGTTTGAGCTGAAGAACTAGTGAAAAAATTCAACAAGTTCTTTCAGTTTTGATGATATATAGTAATGATAAATAGTATGTAGTGATTGTGTACGTGTGTGTACAACTGTCAGTGTGTATGTTTGTGCTCTTCATGTATGTATGTATGTATGTATGCATTCTCTATTTATCTGTGTGTGTGTGTGTGTGTGTGTGTGTGTGTGTGTGCGTGTGTGCGCGCGTTTCAATTATTACACATTTGTGTACTTATGCAATTATATACTGTACGTGTGTGAATATTTACACATTAAAGACCGAGAGGGCAAGAGAAAGAACTTGTGTGAGATATAGAGTAATTAAAAAACAGAGCGGGATTAGATTGAGAGAGAGAGAGAGAGAGAGAGAGAGGGAGAGAGAGAGAGAGAGAGAGAGAGATAGGGAGAGATAGGGAGAGATAGGGAGAGATGGAGAGTTAGAAAGATGAGAATCAGAGAGAGAGATTGAGTCAGAGAGAGAGAGGTATAAAATGAGAGGTTGAAAGATGAGAATAAAAGAGAAAGAGAGAGAGAGAGAGATTGAGAAACAAGGAGAGAGAGAGAAAGAGAGAGGTAGAAAGTTAAGAGGGGGGGTTAAAAGATGAGAGATAGAGGAAGAAAGATGAGAGGGGGGCTAGAAAAATGAGAGAGGGAGAAAATTCAAATTCAAAATTTGAATTTAGAAAGATGAGAAGAAGAGAGAGAGATTGAGGGACAAGGAGATTGAGATTGAAACAGAGACACACAGAGAGGTAGAAAGATGAGAATAAAAGAGCGAAAGAGAGAGTGAAAAAAGAAAGATAAGAGAGAGAGAGGGGGCTTGAGAGACAGGGAGAGAGATTGTGAAACAGAGGACTCTGCTGTAGTTCCAGTATGTTACTAGCGTGTTGATGTGCAGGTGCAGCGGTGCAGCAGTGATGATGAGTGCGGCGTGGGAACATACTGTCACAGTCCTCAGCACACGCCTCCTCGCTGTCTCACCTGCCGCAGGAGGAAGAAACGCTGCCACCGAGACGCCATGTGCTGCCCCGGCTCCCTCTGCAGCAACTGTACGTCCTCCTCCTCCTCCTCCTCATGACCTTCAGCGACCTTCAGATGACCTTTACTCACTCCATATCTGCAGATGTTTGTATCCCGGTGGCCAGTGTCCTGTCCTCACACAAGTCTCCGCTGGAGGAGCACAACAAGCTTCACCTCAAGGAGAAAGGCTGGAAGAGGAACGGCAAAACACACGCCAAGATGTTTCTGAAAGGTGAGAGGCATTAAACTAATCTCTATCTCTCTCTGTCTGTCTCTCTCTCTATATATATATATATATATCTCTATCTCTTTCCCCCTCTCTGTATGTGTCTCAATCCCTGTCTCTATTTTTCTCTCCCCTTTTGTATTTGACTCTCTCTTTTTCTCTGTCTCTCCATCTCTCTCTCTTTCTCTCTCTCTCTCTCTCTCTCTCTCTCTCTCTCTCTCTCTCTCTCTCTCTCTGTATGTGTCTTTCTCTGGCCCATCATTCTGTCTCTCTGTCTCTCTCTATCCTTCTGTTATCTCCCTCTCTATCTCTCTCTCTCCCTCTCTCTCTCTCTCTCTCTCTCTCATTTTCTCTCTCAATCTAATCCTGCTCTGTTTTTTAATTACTCTATATCTCACACAAGTTCTTTCTCTTGCCCTCTCAGTCTCTCCCCTGTTCCTCACTTTCAATCTCTCTCTCTCTCTCTTTCTTGGTCTCTCAATCTTTCTCTTGTTGTACTGTACTAATCCACTAATCTGAGAGATTATACCATGGATGTGTTGAACCACAATGCATCTGTGTAATCACTTTATTCTCTATTATTACAGTAATATATTTCTTCTGGTCTTGGTCACGTTTGGCATGAAACTAAGGTAGAGAAGCGTTGACCAGTCTGATCATCTGATAAGTCTGTGTGACTGTAATTCCACAGATTAGATTGTGGCCTGTAGGAAGTCGGTGTCGTACTCCATCAGTGCGAAGCTCGGTCAAGTCTGCGCTAGAAAAAAAATCAAACAGGAAATTGTGGTTTTATTACAGGAAAGGCTTTTTGTGCCAAAAAAGCACGCTTGACTAAGTTACCACCGTGTAATAAATATTTGCTTCCTAAATTGTCCCTTTGAAAAGTGAAATGAAACACAGCAGGAAATCATATCAAGCTCTCGTCCTGTGAGTTCAGAAACCTGATGTGGCGGAAAGGAGGGAGCGTGAGACTTTATACGACTGAATATATATGTAAATAGTGCATATATGTGTGTGCGTTTGTGTTTATATTGAAATGAGTGGAAAAGGAAAATTTGTATTATTTTACAACTTAATTACTTTTATAACTATATTTATTGCTTATTTAAAACCATTTATAACTATTATATAACTATTTTTCTCAGATTTTATATTATAAATGTGGTGGTTTGTCTGTGTGTATTTGTACAAAAAACTTTTTTTTGTTATTACCTTTATGTCTATAATAAAGGTAAAAACAGAAGTGTCTACCTTTATGTTATTTTCATGAATGTTAATCTTAATGATATTCAGTTTATTATAAATGCATTTTACATGGAATGCTTTGTAAACATACAGACAATATTTATTCATATTTTTCACATTAGAAATTGTACAGATTTGATAAATCATCAAAAATATAACGTTTTAAACCCGTTTACATTTTTATTGTCCCTGGCAGATTCTTTTGTTGCAGTTTCAACTTTCAGTTTCACTTTTACGGACAACTTATGTAACCGTTGCTCTTTACAGTCAAGGCTTATAACATATTCTCACAACTTGACGCAGTGTCAGTGAACATCGTTTGGTTGGTCCGCAGGTCACGAGGGCGACCCCTGTCTGAGATCCTCCGACTGCGCAGACGGCTACTGCTGTGCCCGCCACTTCTGGACCAAGATCTGCAAGCCGGTGCTGAGGCAGGGCGAGGTCTGCACCAAACAGCGCAAGAAAGGCTCCCACGGCCTGGAGATCTTCCAGCGCTGCGACTGCGCCAAGGGACTCGCCTGCAAGGTGTGGAAAGACGCCACTTCTTACTCTAGGTCCAGGCTGCACGTGTGCCAGAGGATCTGACGCAGCCGGCCCCTGGAAACCAAATGCCATCTGGGTGTCCGCGCGTCCCCCCGGGGCCAGGAACATGCAAGGAAACCTCTTTCCGAGACTTAGCTGTGAGTGAAAAGAAAGGAGGAGATTGGGATGAATGTGTGCCAGGACTGTAATGAACTCTCACAGCCACTGGAGAAGATCTCCAGGCCTCATCTCGCAGCACATGTTTCACAGTAGCAAGGTGTTTTGACTTAAAAGCCATATTTTTCGCCAATTTTTTTCTTTTTTTTTTTGTTTCGCAAAAGTATCGTTTTCAATGCCACTTTGATGCCGACTGCTCTGCTTTTGGTTTGATTTTTTTTTCATTCGTGAAGAAAAATAAAAGTGCACTTGGGCTTTTTCACAAATTATAACCACTTCTGAAGGCAAAATATGAATCTATTGGAAATATAGATTAATGGAACGCACATGGAAATTATTTTTGGTTTTCTTTTTCATCCATGCTACATGACAACAGATCTTCGGAAAGTTTTGTTAAGGAGGTACAAACGATGCTTCGTTCTGCTTTTCTCAGTTTTGTGAATTGCTCGTTTGCATTACATCAGACTTGATGAATTATGAATCTCAAGAAAAGTTTACAGATTAAATGGTGAGAATGTTGGGAAATTGTGACGTGCTTTGATCAGTTTTGCCTCTTGAATCATTTAGATAAACTTACTATTGCTCAAATCCACATTTTTATAAAGAGTAAAAATGATAAGCTTTTTTTTATTGTAAATAACATGCAGATTTCAAAATGTATTTAAAAAGCTATTGTTTATCATGTATATATTGGTGTAAGAAGATACAGACAAGGACAGGAAGATAAAAGCGTTTTTTTTTTCAAGCTCTGTATTTACAACATAGATATGAAATCCTCACGCTGACATATTTATTTTTAACACACATGTTATGATTTCTTTTTCTCCTGCCGAGCCGTTTTTTTTTTTTCAAAGTCATATTTTTGGTCACCAAACTACTTCTTTTGTGCTCATTCTGTGATGTACCGTTTTTACAGCGGTTTAAACAGATTAAAGAATGTATTTTGTATGACAAGGACATGAGCTGTCTATTTTTACATATTTCACAGTGAATAGTTTGATGAGATGTATTCAAACTGAATAAATACACAAAATATTGTTTTGAGCCAATTGTTTTAAATTTTATTGATAAACAGTATGAGCTTCAATCTTGTGCAGATTTTTAAAATATACATATTTTTTATATTTTTTAAATCATTTTAATTTCTGTAAATTGCTTTTAAGGGGATGTGAAAGGTGGGATGGAACAACAGCAAACTTTTCACCTGTCATGCACATTAAAGTTTTGTGTTATAAAAAAGTGAATACTAACTGTTACTAGATTATTACTAAAAAAGAACTTGCTGCAATACTGCTCGTGCAACTTGGCATAACCTTTAACGCTGCTTGAACATATTTTTCAATTTGTACTACACTGTGTGAATTAAAAATAGTAATTTTATAGTGTTAAAAATATATACGTATGTACTTTTTACACGGAGTTTAATTCTTTTTGTCTTAGCTTGCAGACTTTATTTTAAAGTTCGCGACCTCGGGCACGCTCCGAAACAAAACTCCGAGTAATCGGAAGTGACGTCACCACCTGCAATCATTCGGTGAATACAAACACTGCTATAACGCTAAAAAGTAAAGTCGTATTGTCTTTAGCGCAAACCACTTTACAGTAAAACGCACTTACAGGGATGTTTGCTGCTGCCTGAAAACATGTCAAGTAAGTGGAGAATTTGTCACATGTTTCTGATTGTGGGAATGCTTTTCTAAATCGCATTAAATGTTTTTACCGTACGTATCACGTACAAAGCTTAAGCGTTTAAAATTTTCTCTGATCGAAGCTTCATAAAATAAATTGGTGTGACTTTTTTGTCAAGTCATGCAAATATAATAATAATAATAATAATAATAATAATAATAATAATAATAATAATAATACATTTTATTTAATGGCGCCTTTCAGGCACTCAAGGACACCTTACAAAACACAGTATCAAAAAACAAAACAGGAAAACACTGCTGAAGTTGACAATCAGCGGAAGATCGAACAAGATAATACAGAACATCAGATGTTAGCAGATAGTGTACATATAGCAAATAGAGGGAGGAAAACCTAGTGGGGAGCAAAGGCAATATAATTGAATTAATTGCTGCTTTTTTATTTATTAAGGGAATGATAAACTGAAATTCCCACAGTGTGTTTCGCTTCATACGTCGTTTTTACAACTTAACTGACTGGAATCTTTTAAACTCCTTTGTCCGTTACTTACAATAAGCGTTGATCTAAGTGTACGAAAAGATGTAAGCCAGTCGTATGTTTTAATACATGCAAAATATACATGAATTCTTTTTTGTCCATCTAAAAATAAACTTGTTGTTATAATATATAATAAAATTATATACTTGTTGCTAATAATATATATAAAAATTATTTAAACACTACAGTTAAAAACAATTGGCCCCATTTTTTAATTGATTAAATCAATATAAAAACATCAACGATTTTAAACTTACATACTTTTTTCAACTTTTAGTAAAAAAAAACGCCTGAAAAAAGAAAGCCTGATGTTGTGTCCCATAATAAATCATTTTCTCAGGCTTTTTGGACAGTCTGGAAGCACAACCTGTAATAATTATGAAACGCAAGCCTTTCAGCCCATGGTCCACTCAGACCCCCACACGCCCCCCACGCCCGGTCCAAGTGTTTGTATTATGTTTCACATATGCTTTTCATTCAATATAATGACTTGGGTCCGAAGCACAGCGACTAAGGTAAGCATTGTTTTATGCTTTGGCGTTCTATTAACTTAGATGAAGAGAAAAGCAGCATGAAATACTCAGAGACGTCCCTTGATGGTCATTGAACCTCAAATCCGAGTGGAGATAAAAGCGTTTGGGTCAGCGCTCTGCACACCAGTGTTGAAGCGAACCATCGGTCAGGAGTTGGCGGCCACCCACCAGCACAGCGATCAGGACCATAATCTGCTAATTGGTCCAACACCAAAGTGACGTCTGCAGCCTAAAGTTGGTCTCTCCTCCAGACAAATGTGTCATCGTAATCCAACACGGTTGTTAGCATTGGCCCGGGATGTGACTGTGCATGTGCCAGGGCCTTCAATGGTGTGTTGATTGATGGAGGCCCCTGGTGCTGAGACTGAGGTAGAATGTGGCATGCTTTCCTGGATATCGTTTATAGGAATAATGAACGCAGAGGCCACACAAACACCAAAGTGCCAGTTGAACTTGAGACCCTTGAAGAGAGAAAAGGTTTTGTTCGATCGACTCCCGTTCTTTGGGAATGGTTGCTTGATTTATTCGCTATAATAGCTTGGGAAGTTGAATTTGAAAACAATAGTACGGAAATAATGGTGATGATGGGTTCATGCCATCAAGAAAACACTGCCATCAAGTGGAAAATGAAAGTCACTACAAGGAAGTTTTTTTTCTTCTTTACAGTTTATTGACCTAGATGGATGGTTGGATGGATGGACATATTGAAGAAGAGGAAAGAGAGATTGGTTGCAAAGATGGATACACCTATGGATGTAAAATAAATATTTTTGGGCTATTAAAATAAATCTTTAAAATATTTAGTAACTAACATAAGCACAGTTATTTTAGCAACAAATTTACTTCAACCTAACTACAACCAAATGTTTAAAAATGGAAAGTAATTCTTATATAAAAAATGAATGAATGGAAGATTGTATTTATACATTTATTATAAACACAAAGATGAAGGAATGTGTAAATGGAGGAATAGCCATGGAAGAAGGGACGATGTTAGATAATAGACTGATTGAATAGATGGATCACAGGTAGAAAAATGGATAACTAGTAGAAGGATGGAGGTGAACTGCACATAGATCTTTCTGTAGATAAATAAATAAATGAATAAAGATGAACAATTGAACTTGAATGGGCAAAAGGAAATGTGTAAGGTGGATTGATTTAAAAGATTGATAGGTCATAGATAAACAAATGGTTGGGTGAATGAAAAAGTGGATGGATAAATCAATCGGTTGACCAGCTGAGCTGAAATTATGACTATGAGTTATGACTTTGTAAAGCTGAAATTATTGGATTGATAAAAACCAGTTGAGATGATACTGTGACCATGTTCAAACCAAAATCCAGTTTGCGTTGTTTCGGCAAGACTCAGAGTTTCCATTACTCTTTGCACATTCTATTCTTGACATTTTTCTTATGAATTTTAAATCACTTCAACAAGGCCTTGTGCTTTAGGCCAAAGAACGGGTCATAATTATTTTAGAGTTTATCCAAACATACTATGTCGTGCCAGTTTGTTACTCCTGGAGCAAGAAATGCCATTACTCCACATCAGCCTGTTGCTTCTGCTGCCCGCTTGAGAAATCGCTAGAAGCTGGTTGTGTGCTTCATCTTTGTTTTAACGATTTAATAGTCATTATCACAGAAATACAATTTTACATTTTGGATTGTTTTTGAGATTATCTGTCATTAGTGTGGTTTGACTGTATACAGAAATCCTATACATTATTACAGCAAATTATTAGTAATATTTTTGTTTTTGTGGTTATATACTTTCTCCAAGAAAGGTAAAAAGAAATTAAAAATGTGCATGCTGAAAATCCGATGGCTTTTGTGTTAAAATTAAATATCATTGAAAAATCAATGCTCTCTTTATCATTAATCGTCAATCTTTTGTAAAGTATTAAAAAAAAAAAAAACTAACACAATTGCCAGAACTGCTAAAATAAAATCACTGTTGCACTGTCCATTATAAATTTTTTATAACCTCACATTTTAATTATTTTAACCACTAAGGTTTTATTAGGGCTTTAGCTGTGAAATGCTTCCTTAAACCCAGAGCTTGAACATAATAGTTAAGAGGTAATTTAAAAATCTGCAGCCTCAGCTATCTTTTTAGTTCCAGTTCAATGGCTCCTGAGAAAATTACAGAGAGAGAGAGAGAGAGAGAGAGAGAGAGAGAGAGAGAACCAGGCAAAAATATCAGGTCTGCGATCGAGTGTGTTTTCTGTGTAAACAACATCTCATTTCTTACTTTTAAGGAAGAGGTTAAACGAGAACAATGTTATCACGGTTGGCCTTCGTTGAAGAACAAAGACAATTAAAAAAAAAAAAAGATCAGGCTCGTCCAAACTCTGCTGATCAGTTCTGACAGCTAGTGTTGTAAACAGAAGTGAATGTCATGCGTATCACAGATATCGGTTCAAGTGTTGTGCTACAAATCAAGGCTTCAGTAGTCTGTTTCTGTTTAGTTTTCCAACGACAAAAAAAAATGCTTCCTTTTTGCTGGCGAGACGCTGTAAAGAAAGAAGAAGAAAGTGAGTAAGTTTGTCAATATGGCCACTAGGGACCATATCGAACATGTGCTCTGCATTTAACCATCCAGTGAAGTTACATACACACGGACCCGGAGCAGTGTGCAGCCTTAAGCCATAGCGCCTGGGGGTAAGTGGGGGTCTTAGTTTTGCCAAAGGATACTCAGTTGTAGAACCAGCACGGGCAGATAGGTTCTGCAACCTCTTGGACAGGGTTATGATTAAGGTTTCATTGTATGCAATGACAATAAAGGCATTCTATTCTATTTTATTATATTCTATTCTATTAGGTCTAATTAGCTACCAATGGACCAATGCTGGAGGCCTAGTAAAGTCAAAGATTCTTGAAAAGACATCACGTTGAATTTTGTTCCAAAGCCACATAAATTTAGCGGATAATGTTGAGGGATCAAGTAAATGATTTTGTAAAAGTCATTATTACAGCAAAAAGCCTAACTGGCTTCATACAAAATTGCATATTGCTTTGAGCACTAGAGTGTTTAGGGTTTAGGGGGGGTCCCAGTTTTTCCCCCCAAAGTGTACAGATCTAAGGGTTAATGACTTAAATTTGGCTGCATGAATTTGCGCGAAGTGCATTCACTCCCGATAACTCGTAGATAGGACGTTTATGAATTTATGACGAATGGTTTGCTTATTTAAACCAACGTATCCCTTCACTGTTAATTCTTCTCAATAAGAAGACATCTCTGGCCAGGGAATCTGCAGCACACTCAGTGGCCTCCCTCTAACTTTAACACAAACATACTGAGAAAATCTACTGATCTTTTTTTCCACAAGTGCTCTTGTCTTTTTTTTCTTATCGTTGTCTTCTTTTTGTGCTGGATTTTGCCTTTTTACCCCCAAACTGGGACACTACATAGGGATGTCCTGTTTTAAATCCTTTTGCTTGAGCTCTCGTGTTTACATGAGCCGTCAGGGCATGAGACTGAACATAATAAAGGGATGTTGCCAATGTTTGTCCCCCAAAAACGTTCGCACGATGAACTAAAAAGACTGAAAAAAAAACAGAATAATTTCTGCAACCAAATATTTGTTTTTATGTTTTTAAGTCAATATTAATTGATGGATATTATAAATTAGAGCTGACAAATTGCACGATGGATTTAGTCTGAAAGCAGCACTCGTAGTACTTGCAGAGCATCTGAGGTGCTCCGTGTTTTCTCGGGGTTGTCCGTGTTAAAAGCCCTTGATCAGCCTCACGGGTGAAAGCAGTTGAAAGGTGTTTATGTGCACCACAAACTCGCAAATCACGCTGTGAAAGTTTGACATCTGCCAGCGGTAATCCAATAATAATTCATGCCAGCAGTTGCTCAGGTCATGAAATGCTGCTTTAAAGTCAAATTCTACATCAGCGTGGCAGAGAAGATGTGTAATTATTCAAAACTAGTAATTCATAGGAAACTCTGTCTGTCCATCCATCCATCCTTGAGCCTATCTGTTTGTCTGTCTGTACACCTATACATCCATCTACCTGTGAATGTATCTGTCTGTCCATTTATCCATCCAGATCAATTTGTCAACCTACAGTATCTGCCTGTCTGTCTGTCTGTGCATCCATCAATCCATCCATCCATCCATGAGTCTGTCTATCTGTTTGTAAATCTTTCAATTCATCTATCTGTGAATGTGTCTGTTCATCCGTCCGTCCATCCGTCCATGTCAACATGTCTATCTATTTATCATCCATCTATCCATCCATAAATCTATCTATTCATCCATCCATTTATAAGTCTATCTATCTGTAGTACATAGGCACATTCATCTATCCATTCATCCTTTATTCTACTTTCCTATCTATGTATTTGACTGTCCGGTGATCTGTCCATTCATCAATCTTTTCACCTGTCTCTCTTTTTTTCTGTCTATGTCCTGTATATCCTATCCACACATCTTTCCATCTATCCATTATGTTGATAATCAGTGTTATCAAAACCTTAAAATACAAATTCAATTTACAGAGTAACTCACAACACATCCACATTTCGCTTATGCTTGTTTTTTTTTTTTAAAGACATTAACATTTTTAACACAATGTTATATACAATACAATGTTACATACAATACAATGTTGTATAATTTCAATACAGTTTCAAGCTTTCGTGGGGAACATACCGGCAGCTAAACTATCCTCTAAATAATGTAAACGTGCTATATGTTCATGTGGATTAAATTGCCGTTCTAAATGCTCTTTTCCGAACCATAAATAATAATAGCATGTGGTAATTATTTTAGGTTTTCAGTTATTGTAATCGTAATCTTTCCATCAAAGTAATCCAAGTACTTTTCTGGGACCAGCAATTAAAACCACATTGTAGTTTGTGTATAGATTTCTCGCGCTACTGTTGCCCTGTCACTACTGTGAATACATTTGTCAAGCAGAACAATACAACATCCTGTTTTATTGTGCGCCTTTCAGCGGATTACTGTGATGACACTGCCACTCCTACTCCCAGAAGGCCGTGTTCCAGTAACTACTGCGTTATTTCATCTCCGCAAATAGCTGATTCACCTTAGCATGCAGTTTATATGAACCATTGGCCATTGGGTCAAAGCCATTTTTGGGTTCCAGTGTTCCAGAATGTTGCCAGTACAGTCGATTGCGCTTAATTGGTTAAATGAGGTAGCCACTTTATTGGGACAAATCCTAAAGTCCACATCATATTTCAAAACGCAAATTTGTGCCGCTTTATTGGGGCAAAATGGTCGTGTCCCAAATAACAGGAGTAGTATTTGGGATTTGTATGTGTTTGTTAGTGTCTAATAGACAAGGCCAAATTCCCGAACAAATGACATTACTGAGTCTGTTGCATGACCTATTACGTGAGCCTAATATTGTTTGCTTATTTGGGACAAAATTTCACTTAACTGGATCAAATAATGTGAGAGATAACAAGAAAAAGAAGCACAAGTTGCACATTGTACAAACAGGCTGACAAGACCAAATAACAAACCAAATATTTCACATTTTGCAAATTTAAGAGAGCGTGATTTTGCAGTTTGGTGGTGAGTGTCATGGTCAGTGTTTTTCACAGTTGTGTCTGCTTTCAATCCACCAATCCACCAAGTCACATGCCGTTCTCTGGGCAAGAGACATTCAAGCATTTAGTTTTATTTGCTATCCATTCAATCCAGCACATGTAGATCTGACGGTGAAGACGGAATGGCTGTTTTAGCCATTAGCCTGTAGCAGTGAAGCACCCGCGCCACATTAAAGTGCCATCTCGCTTTATTGGTCGGTGCCAGTGATGTGACTTCTTCACCTGATGCCGATGTTTGCTGCCACTGCTCAGTAAGAAGGACTGGCGTTGAGGATTACCATGATGGTATTTTACAGATTCTGCATTATGGGGCGGCACAGTGAAAATGACCCGTCTAGATTGACGCACGGGTCCCGGTTGAAGGCTTTTGTTGTTGAGTTTGCATGCTCTCCTGTGCTAGTGTAGATGTCTCCCAGGACTTATTTTCCTTCCACGGTCCAAAAGCAAGAAGTGAGAGTGAATCTGTGTGTCCTGCTCTGTGATTGGTTGGCTGATAATATCCGGCTTGTGTCCCGCCTCTACTTCCAAACTCTAAAATAGGTTTCGAACATGTATGGATGGATGGAATCCAGTTTATAATTGACTTCTCATGACACAAAGAATAAAGGTAAATGCACATTTATTACATGTTAATGCATTATTAAATAAAAAGTGTATTGTATCAAAAGAACAAATGCTGTTTCTATAAAAACCAATACTGATGTTTATTATTATTATTATTTTTATCTTATTTGTATTATTATTATTATTATTATTATTATTATTATTATTATTTTATACTAAGTATTATTAGTACTGATACTTAAGATAGAATGAGATGGAAAAGGATGATTCGTGGTGGCGACACCTGATAAGGGAACATTCGGGAACAGAAGTAGTAGATTATTAGTTCTTTATTTTAGTTTATAATTATATGGGTTTATAACAGTGTGTCTGATGTGTGACAAAGTCATTCAAACTTTCAGTTGCTTCATTTGTGGTTCCTACCAGTGTAGGATTCAAACCAACAACATTTTGGTCGTGAGTCAAGATCGAAAAAAAAATGGGCAATATATGGGCAATTTACTTATTTTGTAGAGATGTGTTATTACCTGCTTTGAGGGGTGGGTGGTAAACTGGTATTAACGTGAAAACTGCTATTGAGTTACATGTGTATATAAACACTTTGCTACAGTATAACACATTTGTTTTGTTACAACGTTTAATGACGACACAGAGACTGTGCTAATCGAATGCAGAAAGCGTAACAGGCTGAATTAATAGATCACACCCCCGACCGAGCGGCTCTTGTCGTTTGCAAACATTTGTTCCACGCAATGTTCTGATTCAGACTCTCGCTCCGTCAGGTGTGCGAGGGAGAGCAAGAAAGAAAGCATGACAATGTAAACTCTCTTTCTGTCTCTCCCTCTCTCTTTCTGTCTCATCTCACTCTCTCTCTTTCTGTCTGTCTCTCTCTCTCTGTCTCTCCCTCTCTCTCTGTCTCTGCTACTTTCAAAAGTCTTGTTGCTTTAAAAATGGCAGATGCTTATCCAGGTTACCCCCTGCAACTAATTTCTCGAAATAAAGTTATAATAAAGAGTTTGTGTACAAGTAATGCAATTAAGGTCTACTAAAGGTCCACCCCCCCCCCCATATCGTGATATAGAACCGATGGCATCTGGACACTAGAAAATATCCTGATATGAATTTTCACTCATTCCGCCCACCCCTACCTGCTTTAGAAAGTTCCACGACTGTGGGTCTTCCGGACGGCCTCATCCTAATGAAAGAGAGAGAGGGGTGGGGGGTAGTTTAGGGCCCCACCCTGTTTGCACCACACCAGGGATTCCGGGGCCCAGTGACATCATGTCTCTTCAGGCCTGCAGACAGCATTGTTATCTGGCTGCCTCCAACCTTTCTTTTCCTCCCTCCTTTCCACTCGGTCTGTTTTCATTTCCCACTCGCTGGCCTTTTCTGTTTTGTTTTTGCCAACAACAAAAGGACGCCAGAGTTTCATCAAGACTGGAGACATCCTTCCTCTGGCGGTTAAAACGAGCCGTCCCCCCACCTCCCCTCGCTCCGTTTCATGAATGGGCAGATCACACAAACTGGGCGGCTCCCACCGTATCCCTTTACCTGGGGCTTTGACACACCCCCCGTCTCCACAATCTCATCATTCATTCGGAATGCCGCTGTGCTCCCGCTTCACCGGCGCTGATTTGTATCGCGGTGGTGAGCTGACCGCATGTTGGCTGCAGCTTTTTTTGTTGAGACATTCGTTGTTGATGTCTGAAGGAATCTTAAAGGTGGTTTGGAAAAATGCGTTATCGGGAACGTCGACAGCATGAGCAGTGTGTCGCTTGGAATGCCGAGAGTTTTGGCTCGTCAGCTTGATTCATCGTGACATAAAGCCGTGTGAGAGCTCTGCTCTTTTGTTAACCCTGATACAGCCCTGTGTAGGCCACATGTTCTTCTCTGGTTCAGCTGTGTGTAGGTCACTTGTTCTTCTGTTACCAATCATTCAGGCCACACAAAAGGAGATTTCTGGAGGATTGAGTGTATTGTGAGAAATCAAGTGTCCGTGCCAAACACTTGATGCTCTTCAAACAAGTGTGTTGCTTGCCAATGCACTTCAACTCTAGCATCTTGTTTTGGATTATAAATCAATCTACCCATATGTGTATCTGTGTGTAGATAGTATACTTAGATGCATATACACTCACATCTTTCTAACTGCTTGTTAACGCCAATTTCTAGTCAGCCAGGCACCATGGTAGCAACTCAATACATTTAGTCATAGACATGTAGACATGGTCAAGATTATCTGCAGCATCAGAATAGAGAAGAAAAGTGACTTTGAACATGGAACAGTTGTTGGTGCCAGACAAATAGTCTCAAGGGTTTACAGAGAATGGTCAAGAAAGAGAACATATCCCTTGAGCGGCAGTTTTATGGACACAAAAGACTTGTTCAGGACAGAGTAGACTGGTCAGATTGGTATTAATTGATAGTGACAGTAGCTCAAATAATTACTCGCTACAGCCCTGGTAGGAAGAGCTTATCTGAGCGCACAACACATCAAACTTTGAGGCGGATGAGATACAGCAGCAGAAGACCACACTGGGTGCCACCCCTGTCAGATAAGAACAGCAAACCGAGGCTACAGTTCACACAGACGCAGAAACATTTCACAATAGATGGTGGACTGGTCTAACGAGGCTCAATTTTTGTTGTGACGTTCAGATGCTAGTGTCAGAATTTAGCCTCAATGACATGAGGAATTCGTTCATCGATGTGCAGGCGACAAATATGCAGCAACTCTGATGCCATCAAGCCAATATGGATAAAAATCTCACACCAATTGTTTTAACATAATATACATTTTTAAGATTTAAGTTTATACAATTAATTTGTAGGAATTCCAATGTATATATGAATTGTTACAGTGTTACTGCTACATAGGGTTTTTTAATTGCAAAATGTCTGTTTGTTGTCATTTGTATATATTTGTCAGAAACTTTTACATTATCTAGTACTTTTAAAACATTAAATGGTCTTGAAAAGATGATGATAAATGTTATTTAAGCACACATTCTTTACTTATTTGAGTATACGTATTATTATTATTATACGTATTATGTTAAAAAAAAAAGATTTTGGAAGGTTTGTGACTCTGGAAAGTGTTTTCTGCAGCTCTGACTGTCTTGACATTTCATAACTTATTAAGCTCAAGATTGGCTTTGTCCTCTCTGACCTTTGACCTCCTGTCCTGATACCTGCTCTTGTCTCTCTGGAGACTGAACTGTCACTGGCTTCCACCACAAGGGCAGGTGACTGGGGAATCGTTTGACTTCTGCTGGGCAGCTGGATCCCTGTTTCTGTAGAACTAATAGCAGCTCAATATGTCAGAGTATCTAAGGAGATTGGAACAACAACATGGAAAATAAACGTCATCCTGTGGAGTTTCAGGAGAATGGACTAAAGCGAAGAGAGAGTGAGAGAGAGAGAGAGAGATCTATCTAAAGTAGTTAACTATCAATTTGATTTTTATTTCATTTTCTGTCTCTTCTCTGTCTCTGTCACTTTTATTTCTTTCTTCTCTGTCTCTCAATCACTTTCCTCTTCATGCTTTCTTTCCCTTTTCACCTCCATCCCTCTCTTTTTCTCTGTCTGCCTTTCTGTTAATTTTATTTCTTTTTTTCTCTGTGATTCTCTCCATTCTTATCTCTCTTCTCTCTCTCACTCACATTTTCTCATGTCACATTTTGTTACTTGGATTATCATCTAAACGTGTTGTCTGACTCTATCTGCTCTCTTTTCGTCCTTCTGCTCTTTTATTGTTCTTGTTCACATCTCATCTTCACTTCAATTTTCTTCAAACACCCTTTTTATTTCATATTTTAATGTCATTTTTATATTAGACATTTCTTTGTTTTTGGTTGTCTTTCTCAGGAACGAAATAAATCTGCATGTGATTACTAGATCATTAAACTCCAGGTCAATGATCAATACTGTAGAACTAATAATCACTAAGAAAAATCCTTCAGATCGCCGTTTAAAATGCATCATCAAACGCGAGACGTGAGTGAAGGAGCCATTGTTGCTTTGTTTTGGCAGATTTCATGCGTTTCTCCAAACTCAGTGGGTGGCTCTGCAGACAGCAGCAATGTTCTCAAGGTCATCAGGAACGTTCTCTTCAAGACCAATTGTCTTCATCTGTTCTAAAAAACAAAGAATTCATATTAAAGTCATTAATACTTCCAGATTTCCGCTCGTAGTGCAATCAGCGCTTTCGGAAGGTCGGCCTGAGTTTCATGTTAAAAGGGCCAAACTTGACTTTGCGGCCCACACTGTAAGATGGAAATTTAAAACGAGTGTAGTTGCTGAAACTTCTAGTTGTAGAAAAACATTAAAGATCATTAGTTGCCAGACTCAAACATCTGATGCTTATTTTATCATTGAGGTTTTGCAAGGTTTGGATCAGGATTCGCAGTCCTGATTTTAAAACGTGTGATAAATGGTCAAACATTTGTCACATTGATTCTCAGCACAAAATGAAGATGATGGTTTTGCTCTTAATCGTGGAGACCTTGGATTCACAATTGCTGGTCAATTTCAGCCCTTTTTTGCACATTCAGTTCAACAGAACACAATTTTACTCTAAATTTGTCCTTTATCAAGGTTGTTTAAAGGTCGTCTCTGAAAAGCAATGGTGTAAAGTTCTTGAGTAAAGGGACTTTCATTACATTACTTAAGTATTTTTGACTACATTTTTGATTGAGTATATGTACCTTTTCCTCCACTACATTTGAAAGGACGCTTACTGTTACTCGTTGCAATGTGATTGTGCGCGACAAGTTGGTATTTTTTTTTGAAAGCCTATAAATAAAACATTGAATGATAATAATAATAATAATGAATATATTATAATATATTATTATTATTAATATAATTAACACTCCATTTTTGGCTGAAAATGGTTATTTATCCACAAAGTGCAACATCTAATCCTCTGGCCTGGAATGTAGTAATTTTTTGTTGAGTGAAGCTGCGTATCTTTCGTTCCAGAACTCTGAAAGTGCTCAAATGTTTTTTTTCTAGAAGCTTTTCTTCTCCTCTGGGAATCAAGTTGTGTCCGTGTGGATGGATTCCGGCATTGCTACACGTCCTTCTGCTTTCTCCTTGCATGTGTGTGAGCGAGCATCGGCCCCGGGGACTTAAGCGAGAGAAGGCTTCTCTGTGCCGCTCATTGTTCCTTGGGATCCTCAGACTTTTGTTTTGATCCCCTTGTGTTGCTATAGAAAGTGCGCTGGCGTCCGGTCTTTAAAAATCAACAAAACAAAAAAAAGCAGGTAGAGAAAGAGCGATTGCAGAAGAGGAGCGACAATGCTTTTCCTAAAACTGTCATGTCTTTTCTTCTCCTCCGTCCCCTGTGGAAACGGGACACCTGGACCATTGGAGAACCGTGTTTATCGGAACGTCTCCATGGAACAGTTAAGTGTGGTTCTTTAGTGCGCTTCTCTTTTCAGTATTCACGGACAAAACGCCACCTCTCCCATTCCAGCTATTCTCTTTCTGTGCTCATGGAGCTGGAATGAGACGAACACGGCGGGTTACTGAGTCTATTCCCACCCTCATTCTACACCTCGCTCCATCAGCGGATGTGTGGCGCTCTGTCTGGACGAGAATGTGAATGCCTCGCTTTGACACCTACAACCACAGAGGCTTCAATTATCTGTCTGTCTGTCTATCTATCTACCTACCTACCTACCTCTCTCTCTCTCTCTCTCTCTCTCTCACACTCACTCAGTCTATCAACACATCATACATCCAATCATTCATTCATCCAACTCTTTCTGTCCGTTTCTAATCCACACTGAAATAAAACACAGTACCATCCTATTCATTCATTGAGAGCTATAAAAGTAAAGCACAATAAAGTCTTTTTATCCGAAAACTTTGATCAAATACCTACAATTCTAAAGCAAAAAAAAAGTTTTTATTTATTTTTTAAAGACAGTTCCGCTTAATGCTAATGCTGATGGACATTGATTTGAACAATTAACCAAAAAAAACAGAAGTTCTGAACCTTGAGAAAGCGAGGGCATGTGGCTGATTTGTACAAAGTTTGGCTTCTGATCTCATCATTTCCATCTTTTAACCGCCACATCTGCCCTCGACGTGCAGCCCTGGGTTTGTTCACGAGACAAACGGCTTTGCGTGTTCTGGACAGCGTCAGGCCGAACCGAACACGGGTCCTTGTTTCACGCTGCAGACGTAATGCAACCGCAAACCATATTCTGGAACATTTTTACTGTGCAATGTTTGAAAATTTCAGGCTTTTTATAGTGATTTATCGGACTTGATATTGGAAATAGATACGTTTATTGGGAAGTGAAAAATGCAAATCTTGGATTTTCAAGCTAGTTTGTGCTATAGCATCACAAACTATAATCTGTCTTTTTTCTAAATGTCAGTGAGCAGCACAGAACAATCACGGAAAGGACATGATGTGACCGTGTTCTGCATCCTTCATCTGAACTTTCCAGTCCGTCTGGATTCTACATTCAAGTTTATTTATATATAGCACATTCATCATTAGTTTTAATAAGTAGATCGACTGCAATCAAAAGTGCGCTGTAAAATTCCCCGATGTGCAGTAAATCTGTTCCTGAAAAGCTTGAGACTTTTATTTGATTGAAGAAATGTTCCTTTTTTAATACTTTGAAATTCATGTTTGAATTTTATTGTCAAAACTAAGCCAAAATAAAATTTTGTCGGATGATTATTTATATACGTATACTGTTTGTAAAAAAAAAAATATTTTTTATTTTGTATTGGATCATACTAAAATTGCATTTAGAATTTAGCATTTATAGATATTGTATTACGTTATGATGTTACGACTTTTAACTAGTAATTAATAAATAATTTATAATAAATTACTTTATTTTAATCAATTAATTCTTTATTCTTCCCTTTTGAAAATCTTGCAAGATTCTAAAGTCTGTGAAAAGTCGATGTAAATGTAAAAAAAAAATCACATATGCTAAAATGTCATTCATTTTTAACACTGTTTAATTAGGCACTTAACTTTTGTGTATGTTGCATAACATTATTTAAACTCGTGCTTTCTGTAACGTCAATCTGTCCTAATACAGTATTTTACGTGCAGTTATTCATCATTACGTTACTTATAATCATTCTGACCCTCGTGTAAGCCAATATTAATCTTGAACTTTTCCTTGCATATCATTATTAGAAATTATCCCGACAGAAGGAAGTTGATTTTGCAGACTCTCATTTAAAGTCTTTCATCATAACGTCTTTATATCATCAAGAGATCTTAAGGTCTCATTAAGTATCATTAAGATATCTTTAAGGTCAGTTGTTTTGCAATACATACATGTGTACACACACACACACACACACACACAAATATATTTTATGTTACAGTGCAAAATCTGGCATTCTATATAGAATACCTGGAATGAGGGCTGACAAAGTGTGAAAAATGTGTGGAAAAATTCACTCATTGGCTAGTTAAAAAAAAACACGATTTGTCTTTGTTCTGTTAGAAATGATATGTTAGAAAATACTGGATAGTTCACACTTTTAAGTTTAATGTTAATTTTGAAAAAAAAAAAATCACAAATCTCATAAATTCTCCTACGTATGCAATCTGAGTGGCATTGGGTTTTGAAACATTAGGTACGTGTGTGCTATCGTTCAATACGGAACGTTCTACATCGTTCAAAGGCGCAACTGGATTCCGACCTGTCACAACAGTCCAACGCAAATAGCAAATAAATGTGCAACACATGTTAGTCTAGAGAAAACATTGCAGAGTCAAAGAAACACATTTAACCCGTTAAGCCATTTAAACCTCTTCCGTCTCGTGGTTAAATATATTATTGGCTTTGATTTTAAATGAAAATGGACTTAAAATTAATTACATTTAGTTTTAAATTGTCGTAAAAACTTCCTAAACCTACATCATTATACAATATAAGTCTTTTTCACTGTCAAGGTTCAACTTTAATTGTTCATTCATTTTTCAATAGGTTCTCGACTTATTGTTCATCGTAAATATGTTGTTTCAAAACTCAGACTTTTAGAACTTTACTATTATCAACTTTTTGCCGTTTCCTTGTTTCTACTGTGGTCAACTTTTATCTTTCATGAATGCACTATACATATATCAAGATGTAGTAAATGTAGTCTTCCTTTAGGAAATGTGCTTAGTGTTGAAACAGAACACACGGTTTAAGCAGCTCCCAGATGAAAAATTGTTAGTAGCTATGTGAATTTTTGGTGTGATTTGTGGTGACGTGTAAGAAACGATCCTATTGGCTGTCCTGTATGCCAATCAAAAGGCGTTTCATAGTGAGTACAGTTGATAGGCTGGTACTAATTTTCTTTGTTTTTGATTATTTTGTTGTGACATGTGACGTGATGTTTACATATCAGTCTCTCATTATATACACCTGAGAGTGTGTGTTGTTCTCAATCTCATTCTTTAAAAAAAAAAAAGGCAGACACAATCAGAGAATAGCACTTGAAGACTTTATTAAACCATTTCCCGTTACGCAGCACAGTTCAAGTGGTCGTGTGGAAGGGGAAAAGAAAAGCTTCTCTGTCAGTCGAGACTATTTGATCCCGCTGTTGCTCATTGTCTGAGCTTTGCACACTCCCTTGCCAGTGACCTCAAAGGCGGCTCCCTTGTAAGTGGCGACACACTGGCCATCGGTTTGCAAGTCAGGCTGAACCTGCTCCCACACTTTCTTCTTGGGATTCAGCTCCTTGTCAGGCTCACCTGGATGAAAAAATCATTTTCAATATTTGAAGGCCACCTCTAATAGAACGCCACCAATACAGAGGGATTGAAAAATACAACACTATGTTTAAAAGAACAGCATACACACATTTATGTAATATGTACTATATATATATATATATATATATATAAAATCATATTTTTTAGGTGTGTGTGTGTGTGTGTGTGTGTGTGTGTAAATATATTATTATTAGACTAATCTGATTAATCTCTAAATGAATTACTAATTGTTTTTTCGCGATTAGCTAAAAGATGCTTTGGGTTTAAGTGGTACTTGAGAGACCAACGTTGAACTTGTACAAAGAAGTCGACATTGAACAAGGTGCAAATAACTTTGGTTTTGCATAGGTTTTCATTTGAAGACTTCATAAAAATACATTTTCCCTAAAGCAACTCTGGCGGCTTCATTTTTGATGTGGTATTTTCACAGTCCGCAAACTGGTAGGGAGTTTTTTTTTACGGACGTTGTTTTCAAATTATGTCCAAAAAGTCCAAAGACTGGTTCTCAGTGCAATTCGGTTAGGAACTTGCAGGATTCCAGTCAATGTCTCTGTGGCACGATGAAAAGCTGATGCAGGGCTTTGGTTTTTAGTTCTTGCATGTAATGTTCTTGTTCTCCACCATTCTTGTTACCTTTGTAGTTTATTTTGTAGTAATTATTAGTTTGGATATTGTTCACATGGTCTTGTATTTAAAGTGTTCAGTGTCTCTAGTTTCTAGTTTTTTGGGTGTATGTTAGTGATGTTCAGTTCCCAAGTCTATTTCCTGTGTTTCCATGCCATGAGTTAGTCCCGCGGAGAACTTAAAGAGCAGAAAACTCGGAAGCCATTAAAAGACAAGATTATGTCACTGTGTGTTCCCGTAAATGTTTATGGAAATACACAAATCAAAAATTCAAAAGGAAGCGAGTGCTTTAGATGAATCGCACAGGCTTCCAGACAATAGCAGGGAAGGTCATAAAAAAATCTGCAGAATTGGAAAAAAAAAAAGCAAGAAGGGGAAAAATATATCAAGGTTGGCGACAACAGTCTATTCCCTGTAATCATTTCATTGATAGGCTCGTTTTTCATTCCAAGGGTCATTTTATGACTCAAAACTCCCAGCAGCTGGAGGAAATCTGAGGAGAGCCTCGGAAATCTCAGAAAACCTCCGAAAAGAAACTCACGCTTCGAGGTCAAACAGGAAATCAATGACATGCTGATGAGGCGGGGAGGAGAAGACATCATTGTTGTCTTTGTGTTTGGCCCTTTGTTTTGGCTTTCCTCACAATTGGAGCTTCCTGGGAGTCTCCTTATGGTTATTGTACTCCACGGACTGATAATGCTCCACACCTCCACCATTACTTCCTAAGCTCTTCACCATATTGTCTAACAGTGTGACTAAACGCTTCCTGAAGATCCACCCGTGTGGGGTTTGGACCTGCAAACTGGTTGCTTCATGGATGGAACACGGAGGCTTGATGAGCATCTCTAAACCCAAAATACTCTGCTCCGTGATGGAAACATCTGGTGGAATTTGACTGGACGTTACCTGAGAAACCCTGGACGGAAACCCGATCTCCAGGCACGGCTCCACTCGGGGGATCCAAGATCTCCACCTTCTCTGGAGAGCTGGCACACATGACCATGGCCTGGGACAGTACACCCCTCATCTTGGCGGGCTTCAGGTTGCACAGCAGCACGGCCATGCGGTTCTGCATCTGAAGGACCACAGACAGATTAAGGCTTTTCAAGAGATAAAGCCCAATCTTCTCAAACCTTTGGCGGATGTAAAGGATACCGTAAATATGTCAGGAGGAACAAAAGGAAAACATCATGCAAGTCCATCAATAACATCTTGTACTATGAGCACCAGATGGACAGTTTTATAAAAGCAGAATTATTCCGTTTTAAAACCAAGAAAAAGAGATGGGAGAACAAGACGGGCCCATAAAGTACATGAAATAATCGTTCTCATCAATTCCCAAATGCTGTACAAACAAACTCTCCTCGTTTCGACTCCATCATCACACGTACAAGCAGCTAGAGAGGAAGAGGAAGCCCGCAGCCAATAAACGAGTGAAGGAAAACCATTAAGTTACTTGTCTTGGGATCCCGTAAATAAATCAGAAAATTCTGGAAAACAAAACTTCAGTTACTCCAGACACTTTATTTATTGCAGCGAACCTTTCTGACTCGAACTTTCACCATATGTTTTCTAAATACTTTTTATGTTGCTTTACTACAAATAATTAGATTTTTATAATTAGTATACAGTACATACATATTACGCAGGCCTCTAAAAAAATCTACATTAATTGTTGATAAATATTAAAACAATATTATCATATGCCATTGTAACTATGGTAATATATTTTCATTCATTTTTTAAATATTTTTTGTTATACTGTACCAGAGTTAGAAATTACCATTTACACCCATGTATATTACTATTAAACCTATATTACTAGATATTACTAACGGTATACATCAATTATTTACACAGATGATTGCTGTTAAAATAGTGATTACAATTCCCAAAAAAAGTACAATTTTATGATCTTTAAAAAGTTCTTTCTCTGTCTCTCTCTTTGTCTTTCTCTCTCTATCCAAATATATATCTATCAATCCATTCATCTATCTATCTACCTATCATTTTTATAAATCAAAATGGTTGAACTATAATTTAAACTAGGGCTGCAGCTAACAAATATTTTCTTATCCATAAATCTATCGATTATTTATTTAATTTTTGTTTTCCCTGATGAATCGATTAATCTATTGACACATTTTTTGGTTAGTCAAACGATGACTTTTTTTGCCCAAACAACTATACGTTCATAAATATAAACTAAACAATGTAGTTTTTAATTAACACTGTCCTTTAAACACAAGGCATTATGAAACCTTTGGGCATAAACACATACACCCAAAAAGATACCTTAAAAAAACACTAAAGCTTATCTTGTACATAACCACATAGTATGTTTAAGTATCACAGGCCAAGTGAAAGACATGGCCGTCAGTACCTTCTCCAGAGGGATGTGCTTGACCAGGCCGCTCACAACAGTGCGTGGAGACGCCTCGCCCACATCCACCTGCTCCACATACAGAGAGTCTGCGTCCGGATGCTTGTCTGCGCAGACGATCCGCCCCACGCGCAGGTCCAGCCGTGACACGTCCACCCGGACCTCCTCCTGTGGGGGAGCCGCCGCCTTCTTCTCCTTCTTTTCACCTGCAGCGCAAACGGAGCCTGAGAATTTGCACGCAAAAAAGTACTCGAGCTCGTGTAAATCCCGTAACACACTATAAACGCTGCAGCACTGGAAGCCACAAGCCGTGTCTGTGGTGCCATTAGAGAGACGCTGTCATTCCACAAGCTTTTACTGCGGAACATTCCCACCAGAGGAAGTGTCGCTTCTCTGTTTGTACCGTGAGCACGCTGTTCCCTGAAGATGCTGTTAAAGCGGCCGACACTGGAAGTCACGCCGCTCGTAATCTCGCTTCTGCTGCCCAGCTTCGCTCCAGAATGCGCCTCCAAAAAACATTGGGGGTCCAAATCATATTTAGCTTTTCTTGAAGAAAGCAAATTCGATTCATTTACAAATGCATTTATTTCAAACAAGTTAATTTGTTTTAAAAGTAAAGCAAAGTAAACATTCATTTACGAATAGCAAATTAAAGTATTGTTGAAGAATACGTATGTAACTGCTGAAAACTGATTTCTTAATGTGATTTATAAATTAATTGTTCTTAATAGATTCTTATAGATTTTCTTTACAACGCATTATTTACAATGTCTCTTTAAATGTAGGTACATAAATGCAAACATTCATTTTGACTATAATTATACTATAAATCAATACATTACTCTGCATATACGTTTATATTATTTAAATTTCAAAGTAAATAAATAAACTAAAACTCAATTACTTTAGTAATACACTGTATTACTAAAAAACTGTTATTACTACTAATCATTAAAAGTGATATAATTCATACTGTATAACAATTAAATCAAAAATAAAAATTGTAAACATTTTCCAACGCTAACAAAAAAAGTATTAAAAGAGCATTAGAAATCATTAGGTTTTATTTATCGTCTTGAAAGTGAAATGCTAATTACATTTAAAACAGGCTTTAAATAAATTTAAATATTCATAATTACATATTTATATTGGGAAAAGCGCTTCCTCACTAACTCAAAGGAAAGAGATGTTTTTTTGACATCTGGCCGTCAGTTAAACATGAAGTGAATTGGACTGAGTGTTCCCAAGTTTTCATAACAAATAACCACAAAATGCAAAAATTGTCGGCAACAGCTTGTTGTTTATGACAAGAACATGAAAATGATGTTCACACATCTGGTTTTCATCTCGGAAACGGTCAAAAATCTTTAAAATAAATATCTGTATAACCAATCAAGCACCAGATAAATCCTTCAGTCTCCAACAATAAACTCTCCAAACAATATTTCTTGATCAGAGCATCTTTCTTGATTAAAGAAAAACGCACGCATAGTTTTAAACTATAAAGTAATTTATTTCAAAATATATAAAAAATATCTTTTGTGAACATTAAAAAGTGTTGCCTGAAACACATAAAAAATCCTTCTCCTTCCCAAAAGACACTTACCCTAACTCTCACAGTGTGTCTGGATGAAAACAAATTTCTATTTACCAGTTTAATTTGATTTGAATTATTTATGGGTGAAGTCGATTTAAAGTCACGTGACAGTGCGTGTTATCGCAGTCGTGTTCTGAGCGTTCATTAAAAACATTTCTGCATCAAATAATTGTATATGATGCCACGATTGCGGCGTGATTTTTTTAGATTTGATTTGAATGAGTCAAAAGTGATGAATTAAACTCACCCTTCTTCTCAGCTTTGATCTTTTTCGTGGCCGTGTCGTCTTTAGGAAGCGGTGCTGCTGCGGTGGCAGGTGGAGACGGTTGCTGCTGCGATGACGTCGGCGGAGAGATGAGCTGCACGTCTTTGGAGTTTTCAGAAGGCATGGCAACGTCCATTACTGCAAACACACAAAGGTCTTTAGCTTGGGGTTTATTTCAGCATATACCAACATCTCGTCCATTATACAATCTTTAAATATTTTATATCCTCCACAAAGTAAAATTTAAAGTATGTACATTCACAAACTTGTTTTCGAGGGGCTGCACTTTAGAATTATTGACCAAATTCTAGATTCTCCATTTGTGTGTCCTGCTGTGTGATTGGTTGGTGCCCGGTCACACAGAAATGGAAAAAACAGCTTAGAATGAATGAAAAATATACTTTAATCAGACAAAAATGATCATGACTATTCAGTATTTTAGATGATAAAAAGTAAACGATCAGTAAATATGATAAAAAATCAAATGTTCTGATGTCGCGATACGGACAATCAGTCAAATCGTGCAAAAATCAAACATATTATAGGTATTATAAAATCAAAAATATTTTATAGGTATTACAGGTTTAATATGTTTGAATATTATCAGTAGGGTTTCATTTTAACACCAGACCTGGCCTTGAATTTGGCTGCTGATTGTAACACTGAGGTAATTACTATATAAATCATGAGCTTGGTTCTGAAATCAAGACCTCCTCTGCTTCTATCCAACTGAAGAATTTGTGTCTTCATGTCCTCGATCTCCTTCTTCAGTCGGGCGTTCTCCACCATCAGCTTCTTCTCCTCCTTCTCTGTGGATTGTGCAACTGATCAAAGAAA
Source organism: Paedocypris sp. Pulau Singkep (assembly GCA_017309775.1). Classification (NCBI taxonomy): domain Eukaryota; kingdom Metazoa; phylum Chordata; class Actinopteri; order Cypriniformes; genus Paedocypris; species Paedocypris sp. Pulau Singkep. The sequence goes on along the minus strand of MU204326.1, from coordinate 11,843,387 downwards.
CAAGATAACAATAACTTCAGTACCATACAATTTAATACATGTTTTACATTTACACACACACACACACACACACACACACACACACACACACACACACACACACACATACCTGTACATTTGAAATGTTCTCAGCATATCTAATATAGGTGTCACAATCCTCCAAATCCTTGATTCGACTAGATTTTCGATTCTAAAGTCACGGTTCGATTTGATTCTCGATTTAAAAAGCATTAGCTATGCCATTTTAGACTTTTATGCAATATAATAATATCTGACCTTTGTTCGCAATGTGTCACACACTACATTGTCAAATTAAAAATGTTTGTTAACAGTATAATGTAACAATAACTTTATATCTTCAGTCATTTGAAAACTTGTAAAAAATAACCTTCGTGTACATGGAGGGTCTCACTGTTGCTGTGAGATGTGTGAGATGTGGTTACGATGAATATTCCCATATAATAAATCATTTATAAATATTTATTTCATGTATTTTTATTTTTTTATATAACAATAGATGATATAAATAGTATATACGCACCTGCTTTCTCCTTCAGCTGCTGGATCTGCTGACTGAGGTACTGGATGATCTGCTCAGCCTCCGTGGCCTTCTGCTCCAGCCTGATGAGAGAAGGTGTGTGGCCCGACATCTTCCACAGGGGTCGTATCTGGAACCTGTGGAGGAGAAACACAGCTCTCGCTCAACCACGAGCCCCAGCCCAAGCCACGCTTATCGCTAATCTGCATCGGAGAACAAGCGGAGCGTGACCTTTTAAAACGGGACCATTCGGATCTCCGGCGCATGTACACATGCAGAGTTCTGGCAGACTTCTGCGTTCGCTTGTAATTCATCCTGACATCACGCCAGGTTTCCATCCTAAAACCCTTCCATGGACGTGAATTACATCGCAAAGCCTGATCCCAGCCAGACGCTCGACAATAGATCGGCCGTGCTCCAGGCAAGACGTGATAAATGACACTGTTTGCTTAGGCTTATTTACACTGCTGGATGCGAAAAGATTGAACCCAACATCCTCTGATTGAGCGTGGGACCAGTCGCTGCCACCACTGTGATGGGCGAATCCTGGGTCGCGGGTGAGAGACGCTCTTGGCCGGGGCTCATCCCGCTGCAAAGGGGAATTTTTACAAGGAGCAGGGAAAGAGCAGAACACATCATAACACAGCAGAGGAGGAGCGGGGAAACAGCTGGCGCAGGATGAAAACAACAGAGTTCAAATAAGGAAATTCGAAACACAAAAAAGCTGGAGTTGATAATACCAGGGATCAAAGTCTCTGGTTTTCGAATGATGAGAATGGTTTGAAAAGGGACGGTGTCGGACTAGTTTGTGAAGACCACGACAGGGTTTGAGTCTAAGGCCGGAGCAGGAGAACTCAAATTCAACGTTTTAACAAAATAGGTGACAGAAAAGATAATAGCAGCTTTTCTGGATATTTTGCAACAAAATCCTGGCCAATCGGTAAAGCTAATGTTGGAATAATAGCGCTCAAGGGTTTGATTCAAATGGAAAACCATGTGGTGATGTGGTAATGGAATGTAAGAATCTTTGGGAAGACATGTCATACAGTGGAGCAGTGGGTGGCGCTGTCGCCTCACAGCAAGAAAAACGTGTTTGGGACTCCAAGTGAGAGTTTGAGGCCCATTTGTGGCCTACAACGCTGGATATTCTCCCTATGCTTGCGTGGGTTTCCTCCAGGTCTCCAAAATCATGCGTTTTTTGCTGCGAGGCAACAACGCCACCCACTGCTCCACTGTGCACACTGTCATTACTCAAAAAAAAAAGAAAAAGAAAATGAACAATAGAAACATTGCAGTGGGAAACGTATTGCAAACATGCTGTGTTTCATAAAGTTGAACTACACAGTGGCATTAAGTCCGTTCTTCATGATCAATCCCACTCTGCACTTTACAGACACTTATCTGAATGTTTTCCTCACGCACATAAGTTCAGATCTGACGATAATTCTGTGAATTTCAGCCTGAAGGCCACACTCCAGAATCAGAAGAGCATTTATGGCCTGATAAGGTGTGTCACAATTGGATTTGAAAGTAATTTGCATTGACAATTTGGTCTATACAAATGTAATGAGTAAAATGATTTAATAAAATGCAATAATGTCATTAAAACGCGTTTGTTTCTATGATTTGACGCCAGTGAAGACAGGCAGCGCCAGCTGTCACACTCAATCAGCCAGTCAGAGATCATTTTTACGTCACGTGCTGTTAAAGGATTCCACTGGCCACATGCCAAAAGCTTTTCTATTAATCATATTCTATATGTCCATAATAACACACACACACACACACGATAGCTTTGAAACAGTAATTTCAAAAGGTGCAGTGTGTTGAATCACAAATATTTTTATTACATTTTGAGATCGAACAATACGTACGAATAGATCCACGAACATCTTTAAAACCGTGTACTGTGTAAATATCGTAAAGTTTTTGTGTGTTTTTTTTTTCGATTTTATTTGCAGACTTTAAGTAGAAAAACCGACGATCGCAATAATGGCTTCATGGAAACGAGCTGCTATCGAATGTCAATTTATGCCAGCTGCTATCTCAATAACAATTACACTAACGTTGTAAAAAAACACATACATCAATATTATATATATATAAACAAGCGAGCGATATATAATACTCACATAAAGTGCAATCGTGTCCTATTCTGTGCACTCTTGTCATGCAATTTCTCTCTCGACCGGCGTCGCGGAATGGTGACGTTGAAGTCACGTGCAGTTGACTATTCTGACGCGGGATGATGACGTCAGGCTAGTTGCACGCTCCGGAAAACGCCAGTGAAAAGAAATGTTTCTTTTTCTAAACGAATGTTTATTTTTGACAATGGACACGTAAATCAAATGGAGCGTCTGTCTGTTTTACATCAACAGGTAAGAAGCAAATGACATTTGAGTTTGTAGTGAGCCGTTTAACTCACGGGCTTTCCCAAACAGCCACAGCTGAATTAAATGTGTTTTAGTCAGATACCGATTTGGGTCTAATATTTATTAAATTAGTTTTATTTTTTTCACTGTTGAAAAAAGATTTTGTAATATCCAGTATGTCAGCGTTGGTCAATATTGTTCTTTGAATAATTACAATGCAATTGCTAGAATCTGCTCTTTCTGTTTCCTATTTCTCGTTTTGTTTTCAATTTGTCCAGTAAATAATTCATGACGATATAGAACACAAACGATGTTTATTAAATATCTAAACAAACATTAAACAAAAACTGCCATTTCCACCTCCATTAATTCCTTTTCTTATGTCTGTATATTTCTGCCTGTCTTTCTCTCATTATTTCATTCTCTGTTGTTGTTTTTTTTAATGCTGCATCTTTACATCTGTTCGTTTTAGTGTGTTTGAGAACTCGAAGGAATCATGCAGCCCCTCCGAAGCGCCGACCTGGGGGCTTCCACCTTCTTCGCCTCTCCTCTTCCTCATGACGTGTGTGGCAGCAATGGGCTTCCTCTCACCCCCAACTCCATCAAGATCCTGGGACGCTTCCAAATCCTCAAGACCATCACGCACCCCAGACTGTGCCAGTACGTGGACATCACTCGAGGAAAACATGGTGCGTTTTCTGCCAAACATTTAATGTCTATTGATCCCAAGAAACTGACATCTTTGTCGTTTGTGATTTTTATCTGTGCTTTATTCCCTTAATTATGTCTTTTGGATCAATGTTAAAAATGATAAAGTTGGTTTTAGTGCTTGCTGTTTAATGCTTTGGGTTTTATCACTGTATTGTAATAGGTCTCATAAAACACAGGATCTCTTCAAAATTGCTGCTGCAGGCTGCATTGTATAAAGTCCAAGAATCCAGTTTTCGAATAAATGATGTAACTTGAGTAAAAAAAAGTCTAACCAACAATCTACTTGCTATAAAAAATTCTTACACAATGTATTTTTTAAATGGAAAAAACTAACTAACTTTTGTCTTCCTCTATGCATGTAAAGGTAGTGAACGTTAACATAATAATGTAATTATACATTTCTGAAAATGTATAGTGAATACAAATATATAATTGTTGGCCAGATGGTGTGGCCAAATTTAAATTCTTAGAATAATAGTATTTTCGTTAATTTATCTTTGTTTTTATTTGTATTACTTTGTGTGAACGTGTCTTTGTTTCTGCAGAGCGACTTGTGATTGTAGCTGAGCACTATAAAAAAAGCTTGAAGGATTTTCTGAAGCTCTGCAAACCAGTCAGGTAGAGTCTTATGTATTTATATAGTCACTTATAATATTAAAAATGTAGTCACCTATAATATTATTATAAAATATTAATAATAATTATTATCAGAGCTGTATATGAGCAGTCTATTAATAAAATCTTCCTACTAGAGATTATAGTATCAAATTGTGTTGATTAAAATTAAGTCTTTCATTTAAATAATAATAAGACCTGAGTGTTTATCATTTCACTTTATAGAAATGTTGAAGTGTTTACTAAGTAAACTTTAAAAAGCATATTTTTGACACTTTGTTCATATGTTTGCTTATTTTATGAGGTTATTCTTACCACTATGCTTTTGTGCAAGTCAAATGCTTACCACTATGCTTTTGTGTCAGTCCAGAGAAGGTGCTGCGGGTGGCTTATGAAGTTCTGGAAGGTTTGGCCTTCATGAATAAGCACAACATGGTTCACCGGGCTTTGTCTCCCAACAATGTTCTTCTGGACCATCAGGTACTTAGCAAATGCAGTCCTAGTTAGGTCAGGGATGCTCTGCATGATTAGTAGACATGTTGTTCTGAAACAAGGATCCATTGTGATGCGTTCTTATCATTAGACTTTGGAAAAATAATTTGAAGTTTATTAACAAAAGGGTAAAGTCAGTATACTGTTTATACGTATGTTTATTTGCATAGTTTTGCAATTATGTTTTCTAAAATTGTATTCATTACATGGTTGGATGGAAGAATGATAGACGGACAATAAATGGATGGATGGATGGAGAGACGGCTATAAAGGCAAAAAACGAATTAAATGATGGACATTGACATGGAGATGGATACATTTGATGGATCAACAAATGAATAACAAAGCTAGAAAACAGATAAAATGGGTGTGTGGTTGTAGATACACTGGTGGATGGATGGATGACTGACTGACAGACAGACAGACAGACAGACAGATGTATGTCTACCTAAATACGTAGGATAGATAGATAGATAGATGGATAGATAGATAGATGGATGAATGATTAGACAGGTATGTCAAGGTTAAATTGAGAAACAGTAGAGATGAATGTGTAGATAGATTAGTGTATGTGATATGAGAGACAGTGTGTGTGATAAATGGATGGATGAATAAATAATTTGATCTGATCGGATGGATAGAATGATCATTAGACAGACATGGTTGAAATATGGATAGTATGAAGATTGATGGATGCTTTGACATATCCATGAAAAATATAATCAAATAAATCATTCATATAATCATGCAGGTTACTGCAGCATACAGTTTTGTATAATATGATATTATTCCTTCACAAACCCAACAGGACAAGGTGAAACTGGCCAAATTCGGCCTGTATCACATGACGGACCACGGAGCAGATGTCGACTTCCCCATCGGGTACGTTGCTCCATTCTAATTCCTTCCATTCGTTTTCCCTCCAGAACATATTCCTGCAAATGAATCTCATGTGCACTGAGTGGAGATTGCATCTCCGCGCCATTATTGCCTCACGGAACGTCAGGTCGCACTTTAAATCTTTTGCGCCAGCTCTTGAAGATGTGACGCGGCCCTGAGAAGAAGCCTCGGCTTTCATGAAAAGCAGATCGATGGGTCACGCTGTGCTCTCCTAATAAAGAAAGATGAACCAATGTTCCTCGTCCATCCTTGTGGTCCATCTTTGTGTGATCCAAAGCAGATTTTGGGAATCAAAGCACCTCCATAAATAACTCCGCTAAGTGGCACCACCGTGAGTCCTCGGAGGAGAGATTGGGGTTTTCTGGGATGTGGGAAGGCGAAGCAGTCAAGACTTTGGTCATCCGTCTTGTGAATGGGCCCGTGTGGACTTTGCTGGATTTCTCCAACACCTTCTCCTCTACTTTTGCAGGTATCCGTCTTACCAGGCTCCCGAGGTGATTGCTCAAGGCTGCTGTCATTCCAGTGACCCCTCCATCACTGAGGCCCCGCTTCCTTCGGGGCCCAAAGCAGACGTGTGGTCCCTTGGGATGATTCTGTTTGAACTCTGTGTGGTGCGTTCCATCTTCCTTACTTTAGCTCAGTCAATGAAGAGTTTGGTGTTTGGGAGTTTTCCAAATTCGAACTCTCTGTGATTACAATTTTGTACATTGGGAATTATACGCTATATACAGTAATAAATAATATTTTGACTGTAAGTCCGTGACTCTTAAAATTAGACATTGTATCAATGAAGCGAGAAATGGATACTGATAGGATGGATGGGCACGCAGACATTAATTTTATCAAGTCATTGGATGACAGTCACGTTTAAATTCTTTTAAAACAGTGGTCAGGAACATATGGCTACGGGGTACCGTATTTTTCAACAGGAACGGACAGAATAATTCTTCCCTGTGGGGAGAGAGAGGAGGTTCTGTATAGAATCAGATTGGTATATCAAACGTAAATTAATTAATTTAAATTACATTTAAAATTTACTTCAAAACTCAAAACTGTTGCCTTTCAGATTTTTGCGTTTCAGCTTTTGGCACTAGTGTAGCAGAGTGGGCGGTGCCTGCGTGTTCCTGTGACCTTCGAGTCACTTTGGTTTGTCATTGGTTGGCAGTGGGACGTGTTAGACTAGAGGCTTTTCGATGCTCTAATTTCGGAATTATCTCTCTCGTGAAGCAGCTTTCTCCAATACGGATTTGAAATGAGACGTGACGGAACAAACTCTTTGAGAGAGATAACAATACGGTTTATTAAACAATATGGTTTATTGTGAGATTACATTATGGTTTATTATGGCTAAATAAGCTTCTCAACGTGAATGTGTGTGAAGGTGACTATATTTCTATATCTAATAATTCTTTCTATAGTTAATTTCCTAGACTGTGCAGCGCTGTTGCACTCAATCGTTTAATTACAGTGTTTGTATAATGAACTCAGAAACTTATTATACTGCCGTTTATGTTGGTTTTGCATAAATACATACATTTAGTTGTACTTTGTATTTAGTTTTATACATTTGGTTTAACATCTTCACTTTATCTTAACCATAATTTTCTCTATTTTTATTCTAATTTTAGAAAATCTTTTTTTGAAAGTAGTTCCAGACGTTGAAATGGCTAAGTTTGACAGATTGGATCTACCAGTGGGTCGATGAAGATGCAACCCCTTTTCTTTTCTTTTGGAAAAGTACAACCGTTTTATTAAAGGTGTGAACATCTCAGATTGATTAGGAAGTGAAAGAGTTTGGATCTTTTTTTTTTACAAGCCGAATGTTCCAGCAAACCCAGGAGTCTTCACACGCAGTCTAGTTTGTCAAACAAATCTGAGAAATCCGTCCACAGTTTTTTTATACTCGCGAACTGTATAGGAATGAAATAGAGCTTTTCAAACAAAGGTAATGAGTCATCTTGAATAAAAAAAGCATGGAGTATTCCATTTGAAGCCTCTTATGACCTGTGATTTCCAACAGGGAAGGCGTATTCTACAGAACATTGACATTAGTGACAGAATGAAGTTCATCATCACGCTGGGTGAGGCGGATTTATAAACACTGTTACCATATATTTACTTCTGGTAGAATTTATTACAATATCGTCATATTCTCGCTGCAGGATGCATGGATGACATCATCACCGTGCTCGCCGAAGAACATGGTTGTTTGGATGAGATTAAGGTAAACTTGTGCGTCACGGACATGGTCTTTCATGATTTTTGTGTACCTAAATAAAGTTGATGTCCGTGTCACTTTAAACTTTAAAATTAGCTGAATGTTAAAACCACTGAGATAAACCTGGGATGTTTTAAAGTACAGCTAGTTGCACACAAATGTCCCTGTTTACTTTTCAGCGTTTATCTGAAGCATTAAAACTGAGTTTGTGCTGTATAGAAATTGAAGTGTTTGTTTTAACAGTTGTTCTTGTCTTTATGGTTCAAGAAACTGCCGGAGAACGTGCAGCTTTTGTTGAGGAAGTGCTTGACATTTCTTCCCTCGAAAAGGTAATAATCTGCGTTCCTTTTTGCCTTCTGTTTTTATTGTTGTAACATAAATTGCCTAGATAATATGATCCAGCAGGGTTTTTAAGTTGCTCAAAAATTGAAATAATTCATATTCCTTCCCTGAAAAGGAGACCTGGTAAAAACCAACAGAATGTGTCACATAACCAGTGCTAGGTGAAATGTGTAACAATACATTTTTACTGAGAAAGTAGTGTAACAAATTACTGTTCATTTTTAGGTATTAGGTATTTATTTACGGTTACTTACTCATTTACGTGTGTTACATTTTAAAATGATTAAATTCGCGGAATATAATTGTTTAATTTTATGAATGTATCTTCTTGTGGTAAAAGTTTAGTTTGTCACTTGTTTGTTTAAAGTGCAGATTGCAGGCTACATTGTGTAAGAGATGCTGCTTCCTTGTTTATTCAGGAATTTAGTTTCTTACCTATAAGAAGGTTACATTTCTTACAAATAACTCTAATTATTAAAGCACATAATAAAGATGACTCAGAAAGCTAAATGACTCAACTACTTCATGTTTTACTGGTATGTTTTTTAATTAATTATTTAAAGGTTTATATGGATATTAAGAAGTGTAATTTTGAGTATTTAAGTTACTTCACAGTTACTTAGGTTACAAGTTCAGACACCGTAATTAGAAAAGTATTTAAATACAAATGGATTAAATACTTTATTTTACAGTCATTTTGCAGACGCTTTTATCCAAAGCGACTTACAAAAAGAGGAAGAAGTGAAGCTATTTGTCTAAAGGCTACAGTAACTGGTAATTACTAGACAGTAACTGGTAATTACTTTTTTTAAAGTAACTTACCGAACATTGCACATGACTGCCACATGAACTTGTATATGTGTGTTCATTTATGTAGTTATGATATTTAAATTTATAAACATTAATACAAATAAATAAAAACTGAGGTTAGTTTTTGGTAAAGCAAACAAATATAAAACAAACAATATCTACAAATTAAAGTTGTCTCATTAACATAATGCATTTTGTGCTAACATGTGTGCTACTAATCTTTTTTTTTTAACTATGCTGTTAGATTTATTTCATTTCTATATTTTTTACAAATAGATTAGCAGTTATGCCCCCCTGTGGCGTTACATATTTCAAATCTAAATAGCCAATATCCATTTTAAAATGGACAATCACCCAGTGAAGGCTAGCCTTAACTTGTTATCAACATCACCTTTGGCGTGATAATGTAATTCATGAGCTGAGTGTGGACATTTTATCATCTTCATATTCTGATTCCTTCTCAGAGCAACGCCAAGCGAACTTCTGGTGGACTCTTTGTTTGAGAGTATTTCTGGCATGTACACACCATTCCAGAGCCCCGTTCATCTGTTTGCGGCCTCTCTGCGCTGTGCACATCTGGATCTTCCTGCGGACATCAGCAACCTCTGGAAAGGTCTGGCTGAATAGCTCGCACAATTCCAGCTCTACGCGCTGTTCACTGATGCCACCATGTTTTTTTATTTAGATGAGGATGATAACTATCTGGCCGAGAGAGCTATCGATGAAGTGTATCATTTGTGGTGTCTGGCTGGAGGAGACCTGGAGAAAGAACTGACCAATCAGGAGATCATTCAGTCTAAACCTCCTATCTGCACGCTTCCCAAGTATGTTCACTTGCAATGTTATTATGAGTCCTGTTTTATTCACTTTTGCATCCCGGTGGCAGCCGTTTTCTACTGTGGAATATAGTTCTTCTCATTGTAAAACATTTTGTTTCTGTTTTCTAGGTTCATTTTGGAAGATGGAGAGTCGTTCGGTCAAGGCCGGGATAGAAGTTTCCTTCTGGATGACACAACTGTGACCCTTTCTCTTCAGCAACTCAAAAATGTACACACACACACACACACACACACACACACACACACACACACACACACACACACACACACACACACGCAGGCGCACACACACATACACATGCAGGCACACACGTGGAGGGAAGCATGTAGTCGCTCATTGACAAAAAGTAAATGTACATGTGTTATAATTTATGTGTTGTTTAATTAAAAATGAAATACATTTTAAATACAGTCATGTTAAAAACAGAGGATATTAAAATAAAATTTTAGTTTCACAGTAATTTCACGGTAAATTCAATTTTCCATTCAACTTATTTTACTATATATTTTAAATATAACATTGGTTTGTATAACTATTAAATATATAACTATTTAAAAACATATATTGACAATTGATTAAACGTGTTATAAATAATGTGTTATGAATAAGCCGAAAATTAAGTACATAAATTAAAATCTTAAATTTTTTTTTCTTTCAGTTTTTTGTATCTTAGTGTTCAAATTTGAATAGTTGGTGTATCATAAACTATTTCATATTGACTGTTGTTTTTTTATCTATACATTTAACATTGTGAATGTGTACTGAATGGCTTTTAAAATCCTGCTTTTATTAAAGTCTACACAAGAAGGCCTGGTGCTATATGTGTGTGTGTTCCATCAATCTAGCTCATGAACACGTGTGTGTGTGTGTGTGTGTGTGTGTCTTCACTGCAGAGGCTGAAGGACGTCGCAGGAGAGACATTCTATCCGTTATTGGAAGACGAGTAAGGACAATTTTTCTTCTTCATGAGTTGTGTTTTAGTATTGATTTCCGCGGAAATGAAAGAGATGTGGTGTGTTCCTCAGGCAGTCCGGCCTGCCCCAGTCCAACAGCAGTAATGAACTGTCTGCCACCGTCACGCTGCCCCTCATTATCCGGGAGAGAGACACCGAGTACCAGCTCACCCGCATCGTGCTGTTCCACCGCCTGCTCCAGGTCCTTTCACACACTTACAGTTTCTGAAAATGACTGGGAGAAACAAGCTGATGAAATCTCACGCGCATGGCCACACGAGGAGAAAATCCTCATTACACGGTCTATGTGGATTGAATACTGTTGCTGGGTAGCAGACAATCTCGCCATGTGCTTTAAAATACAGTACAAAAGCCTCTAATCAAAAAACTATTTGCATGATACATGTTAGTCTCCTCCAGTTATATAACAACTGAAAAATCCAAGTTTAAATGATATACGTAGTGATTTTCTGTTCAACCTGAGATGATTTCACTCATTAAAATGTAAACATTACATTTTTTTAAACATTTTTACATCACTTTATTTGATGTACAGTATATTATGAGGCTAACATTTTACTGTAATGAATTACATTTTTAAAATAATTTAATATCTGCTACAGTACACGTTGATCTTCCGAGATGACATTCAATAAAATAGAATCTGTTTTGTAGAGGGACAGTTATAAAACGATTTTCAGACATAATTTGAATAAGTTGTTGAATTCTATTTCAATTACGTCTTGGCCACTTTGATGCACAGAAATATTCAAAACTTGAGCACAAATGCAATTTAAGTTTGCAAAATAATTTTGATTTGATATGACTGTCAGTTTGCAATAACTGAGAAAAAAATGATGCTTTTCTGATTTAATATATACAGTGGTACTTCTACTTTAAAAAATTTCACCTTACGAAACGCCTTTTGAAACAAACTCATTTTGCAAGTAGAAACACATTTTACATTATAAATGCCTTTCCAAGCCCACCCAAAATGCAAGCAGTAATTTTATATTAGTTATAAAATATTGGTAATAACTGTAATAAAAACATGTTATATAAAAGTTATTGAAAGAGCAAAGAATAAAAATGAGTTTTACATTTTGAGTCCAGCGGCTACGTGATGTGTGGCGTAGCGATTTTAACATTTAAACTTTCACGGCGACCAATCATAAAACATTGTGTTAAATACGCTTGCCATAATGACAGCGGTGAGTGAGAGAGAACACGCACACACCAACGTGCTTGAGGAAAACAAAAAAGAAATGCGCCATTCGAAAACAAGACCAATTTATTTTGTGTTTTGATCTCTGTATCCAACAAGTGTTTTTTTTTTTTTTTTTTTTTTTT